>JAAGEH010000304.1:8009271-8144623 GCA_011751065.1 Lasiurus cinereus
GGTTCCCTTAATCCCTGCGACCCCGCGGCCCCCCGCCCCCCCCCACGTGTGTGTGCTGCTGCTGTGGCAGCAGGAGGAGGTGTGCTCAGTGGGTAGAGCATCGGCCTGCGGACTGAAGAGTCACTCACGGCGGAGCCCACGGAGGACTTGCTGCTCCAGACCCACCCGTGACTGATAATTCTCAGGGGGGAAGTGGTGAGGGGTGTACAGGGAGAGACTGGACAAAAATCATACACCTATGGATGAGGTCAACGGGAGGGAGGGAAGGGTGGGAGCTGGGTGGAGGGGTGCTATGGAGGGGAAAAAAGAAAAACAAATGTAATAATCTGAATAATAAAGATTTAATTAAAAAAAATATGTATTGACTCCACAAAATTTCTCCTTTTCTTTAGGCTTTTAGCACTACTAGTATTTGGGAAGCAATGTACGGTAATAGAAAGAATGCAGATTGTGGATTCAGGATAGCATCCCCGTGCCCCCAATAATTGAGTACATGAATTTAAGGACACTGATTGATTTGCTACTTCAACTCAGATTCAGTGTAAGTAATACTTCTGGATTTAAAATGCCTAAAATATAAAAGGAACTTTTTGAATGCCTATTAGATATACATTAAAAGACAATGCAATATTTGAATCCAAATGGCTATGGTTGGTTTCCTCTTATAAGTTACTAGCCTCTTCCAACTTACTACAGTCAGTCTGCAAAAATTTACTCTTAACTCAGACTGTTCTAATGACATGAATGCCTTGGACATTTATCACTAATATAATTTTTTCCCAGGAGGAAATTTTGCTTTGCCCTCTAGATATTGCAATAAAACCTTTGCCATATAATAGAGTATAAGGGCATAGGTCTAGCTTCTTCATCTGTGCTTTCCTCGCAGTAACAACTAGAATTTCAGAGAGCACTGTGACTCTAAAAACTCTTCCCATGAACAAATAAACAAAAACTTCATAATTTTAAACTTTTACCAAGGATTTTATAATGTATATTGTGGAAGTTGCCTTATTGATAACTGATAACCACAATAAGAGATGAATTCCTCTATCTTGCACTCATTCTTTTTAAAAAATGTATTGTTGACAGTATTACAGGTGTTCTCCACTTCCTCCCCCTTAACTCCCTCCACCTAGCCCCTGCCACCTCCTCCACCAGGCCTTCCCCACACTCTTGACTGTGTCTGTGGGTTATACATATATGTTCTTTAGTTAATCTCTCCCCATCCCCTCCACCCCACCCCCTATTTTGTACTCATTCTTGAGAATTCTCAAGTTTCCTTGGACCATCTCAATATGATGTATTTTCTTTCCACTTGTGGGAATAATCAAAATTTTTAAATGCCAGATTATGTGACTGGCTTTATTTAGGTAAAATACTGAATACCATTTGTGCCCATAGTAATCTTAAAAATGTGCCCTCATGAATTTTTAAAAGAACACATTTAAAATTTCAAGGGAGATTAGCTAATTGTGAAAGTAAGGCTTATTGAGGAGGTAATACCTGGCAGAGTTAAAACGAAATAGGAAGTTATGTTTGTGCAGACAAATCTTAGTTTGGTTACTTTCAAGTTGATCAGAATCTGAGAGATTGCTTCAAGCTAAGCAAACTCAAAACAGACCTGAGATAAACTAAAATAATACTTTATTGACTTCTATTATGGGGAATATATTTCTAGAGTCAGAACGCAAAAGTCAGCACTCCAAGACCTTCCTTTCCAAATATGAAGGTATGTGCATAATTAAATTGGTAAACAAAAGATTGGTAAACATTAACACTAGAGTATTGAATGGCACAAGAGTTACTTCATCTTAGCCAGTAAGTCACCCACTAGGAGGCATTTTAGAAATTTGTGGGGGTATTATTGGTTGTTACAATGATTTGAGGGAGCTTTGGGCTCTTATAGGACATAAGCCAGGGATGGTAGATGTTCTCCTATGCTCAAGACAGGACCATACATGAACGGACTAGTCCCACAGTCTACGCATCTTTTGAGTACCCTGTTGGAGATCCATGTACATGAAAACTCATTTATAATGATAATGATCTTAACCTAGAAACCTAGTTTCATTTCACATGTAAACATAGTTTTTACTATACACTGAATTTTTCAGAAACACTTCTATTGGGAATAGTAAGATTCTGTGAGAGGTAAGATTGTGTTTGGTTTCTTTTGGATCTTTACCAAGAATTATTCACATTTTAGAAAAATCACATCACACCTCTGCTCTTTTCCTATACTTTTTATCCATATTAGCTTCTGATCTTCTTACTTCCCTTAAAACTAAAGTTTGTCATTAAAGTAGATGCAGGCATCTGATTATTTTATTAGGTCAAGAATAGCCATGCTCAACCATTTTCATTTCAAATACATATTATTTTATAGTTGATTTTTTTGCTTCTCTTATATATATTAGAGCATTATATTTATTATTTTGAGATTTTGTGTCAGTGTAGATAATACTAATATTATCTTTGAGTTCTAGTTAAATATAGTAAAGTGGGAATAACAGAATACCTATTATTTTTAAAAAGGCAGTTTTTGGTCAGTCTATAAAGGTGTGATTCAATTTATATGACATTCTGGAAAATCATTATAGAACAGGAAACACATCCATGGTTGCCATAGGCCAGTGGTTCCTAAGAAGGTTTATTACTAAGGGACAGCATGAGGGAATTTGGGGTGTAGGGGAGGGGTGTGGTGGGAGAAATGTTAACTGTTCAGAATCTTGACTGTGGTAGGGATTACGCAACACAGTGCATTTGTCAAAATTAAAGATATGTCCACTAAAAAAATAAATTTTACTGTTTATAAAATTTTAAATGTTTAAAAACACACACAAATAAAACACAGAAAATAAGACAACCAAAATGGTAGTGTTGGGTCTCACTGTTGAGACCCACTGAGGTAGGTAGGCAGAGAAGCCACTGATGACATTCCTGCCTCCACAGAATTGTTTATATCTCTAGAAACTGAATAACTCATTCTCACAATTCTCCTGTAAATAACTTAGTGTCTGATATGTAGAACGAAAAACATTTTTTATTGAATTTGTGACAATAAATGAACTACATCTCAACCACTAAGTTATTGGCAGTTAAAATTAAAACCTTGACACTTATTCTAGTCATTTTGTTTTTTATTATCACAACTGCCTTACTAGTTTTTTGCTAACTGGAAGGATTCTGTGAATTTTTAAGTTTTTCCTTTCATTGCTGGTATTATACCTTTAAAGTAAAGTAAAATAAAATAAAATAAAATACCAGGGCTCATATTATACTACCATCTGAATTTACTAAGAAAGAAAAAAAATGTTTTCTTAATAACATCACTTACATTTCTATCAGAAAAATGTACTTCTATTGATAGAAAATACATCTCATGTTTTTTATAAGGTGTTTACAATAGTTCCGTGTTTTGGCTAGAGTTTTGAAGGATTTTTGCCATTAATAGTATTTATTCTGCAGCCTTCTGAACCTACTTTGGGAAGTTTTAACTTGTAGAAATGTTTGGTTCACTTACTGTAGGCAATTAAAATGGTTAACAGAGAATATTAACTAATAAATGCCTTACTTTGGGTGATACCCAAATAATAGGTGTCAAAATGATTATTAGTTCCATAAATTTTCTTGCCTAAAGGCCACTCAAACAATTATACTACATGAATAAGTAATAAGAATATGACATTTAGATAATCATTAATCGATACCTATGCTAAGGATCTGTAATTCATATCCAGTGTGCTGGTTTTCTTAAAGAACCAAATAAATTACACTTAATAAATTGCTTCACAGCCCAGTCATTATGGCTCAGTGGTTGAATATCAACTTATGAATCACCATTCGATTACTAACAGGGCACGTGCCCAGGTTGTGGACTCGATCCCCAGTGGGGAGCATGCAGGAGGCAGCCAATCAATGATTCTCTCTCATCATTGATGTTTCCATCTCTCTTTCTCTCTCCCTTCCTCTCTGAAATCAATAAAAATATATATTAAAAATAATAAATAAATTGTTTCACAGTGAATTCAAATGATTAAAAAAATTTTTTTAAGAACCTTTGTTGACTGTCAGCTGAACCATAGATTTGAAGGCAAGATGAAGAAGGTACTGATGCCCAAACTGTAAATTCTAGTATCTGTGGCACACAATCTACTTTCAAGTGGAACTCCTCTAACTAGTTACTCATAATTGAGTTTATAATCATCCCACCCACCATTAACTTAAAATTGGTAGTTTCTGTGGCATATTTAGGGAAAGTGGGATGGAACTGGAGGTATAGATGACATAAGCTTGTCCATGAGTAGATAATTACTGGAAGTGAAATTTCCTCTGCTGGCTATGATGAAGTAAATGAACTCATCCTCCCATTGCATCTTATATGATAAAACCCTAATATACAAATTGACTGAACGTGGAATGACTGGTCACTATGATGCGTACTGACCACCAAGAGGCAGATGCTCAATGCGGGAGCTGCCCCTTGGTGATTAGTGCACTCCCACAGGGGGAGCACCACTTAGCCAGAAGCTGAGTTCACAGTTGGTAAGCACAGTGGCGGTGGCAGGAGCCTTTCCTGCCTCTGCAGCAGTGCTAAGGAACAGCAAGCCTAGCAGTAAGGAGCAGTGAGCAGGTGGGCAGTAAGGAGTGAGGGGTCCCAGACTGGGAAAGGAATGTCTTCCTGCCAGCTTAGGCCTGCTCCCTGCACTGGCATCAATCTATGAACCAATAGGTCATGGTTTGACTCCCAGTGCACATGGCTGGGTTTGGGGCTTGATCACCAGTAGGGGGCATGCAAGAGGCAGCTGATCAATGATTCTCTCTCATCATTAATGTTTCTATTATTCTCTTCCTTTCCTTTTTTCTCTAAAATCAAATATATATACTAGAGGCCTGGTGCACGAATTTGTGCACTGGTGGGGTCCCTTGGTTTGGCCTACAGGAGTCGAGCCCAAACTGGCTCTCCAACATTCCCCGAGGGGTCCCAGGTTACAAGAAAGCACAGGCCAGCTGAGGGACCCCACCTGTGCACAATTGGGGCTGGGAGGGCTTCAGGGCATATCCAGCCCATCTCGCTCAGTCCCAATCAGCCAGACTCCAGCAGCAAGCTTACCTATTAGTTGAAGTGTCTGCCCCCTGATGGTCAATGCGTTTCATAGCAACTGCTAGAGTGGTCAAACGAACAATGGGACATTTAGCACATAGGGCTTTTATTATATAGGATATATATTAAAAAGAACTACTGGCAAACTATAAGCTGAAAAATTTCTAGAGCTAACACAGCTAGGAGACATTTGGGTTCCAATCAATCAAAGTGATGAGAACTTGTTGAACATTGAGGCACTTGGTAGAGACCCAAGGATAATCCTTTAATGGTAGGGTTAAACATGTTCTAGAATAAAGACTACCCAAGATGTACTCTAATAAACCTTAAAAACAAGATTCAAAGGATCCAGCTAATATGCAAGGAAGTTAATTCCCTTCAAAACAAGATTCAACAGTATTTATTTATTTATTTATTTATATTTTATTATTTTTTTTTATAGAGAGGAAGCAAGAGGGATAGAGAGTTAAAAACATCGATGAGAGAGAAACATCGATCAGCTGCCTCCCTCACACCCACTACTGGGGATGTGCCCACAACCAAGGTACGTGCCCTTGACTGGAATCGAACCTGGGACCCTTCAGTCTGTAGGCCGATGCTCTATCCACTGAGCCAAACCAGTTTCGGCAAGATTCAACAGTATTTAAAGAAAAGACATTTAAAACCTAACTTTATAATGTCTAACTTCCAATAAAAATTTACCAGGCATGTGAAGAAGAAAGATAACACATTAATTAGAAGACAAATAAGTCAAAAGAAAAAGACCAAGAAATGCTGGACTTCACAGATAAGGACTTATAAGCACCTACTTTAAATATGCTCAAGGGCATAAAGGAAAACATGAATATACTGAGGAGAGAGACGGCAGCTATAAAGAAAGATACAATTGTACTTGTACACTAAAAAGTGCTATCTCTGAAATGAAAAGTTGATTGAATGGGCTTAAGAGCAGAATTAGATCTAATAGAAAAAACTTGAAACACAGCATTTCCTTCTCTGTGGTTTTGGCAATTTTCTAAGCCAAAACCACAGAGAAGGAAAAAAAGACAGAAAAAAAAAGACCTTCAGTGATCTGTGAAACAATATTAAGCAGATTTATGTAAATATGTAATTAGAATTATAGAAAGAGAGGGTGATGGGGAAGAAAATAATATTTGAAAAAATAATGTCTGAATATCTCAAGTTAGATGAAAACTGTAAAGTCATAGACCCAAGAAACTCAATAAACTGAATTTTGTGCACCAGGCCACTCATATCAGATAAAAATCCAAAATGCTAAATATGTGAATAAATATAAAAATAATGTTTGTCTTTAAAATTTTTTCTTTAAAAAGAATTGACTTTTTCTCAGCTGGAGTGGCACAGTGGTTGAGTGTGGACCTATGAATCAGAAGGTCACAGTTAGATTCCCAGTCAGGGCACATGCCTGGGTGTCGGGCTCAATCCCCATTATGGGGCATGCAGGAGGCAGCCAATCAATGATTGTCTTTCATAATTGATATTTCTCTCTCTTTCTCTGCTTTCCTCTGTGAAATCAATAAAATTATATCTTTTAAAAAATTGACTTTTTAAAGCTAAAATAATAATGTGAAGTTTAAAGTAAAAGATATAAGAGCAATAGCACAAAGAATAAGAAGGAGGAAACACAAGTATCCTATATAATAAAGAGGTAATTTGCAAATTGACATTCACTCCAACATACAAGATTGCTGTCCCATGTAGTCAAAGATGGTTGCCCCCATGTGGACACAAGATGGCTGCCACAAGATGGGCGGGGGGGACCCAGGCCTACAGGGGAGGGAAGTTTGGGGGGCCAGGCCTACATGGAAGGGCAGTTGGAGGGACCAGGCCTGCATTGGAGGGCAGTTAGGAGCAACCAGGGTGGCAGAGGAGACCAGTTAGGGGTGACCAGGCCTGCATGGGAGGGCAGTTGGGGGGGACCAGGCCTACATGGGAGGGCAGTTGGGGGCAACCAGGTCTACAAGGGAGGGAAGTTGGGGGCAACCAGGCCTACAAGAGAGGGAAGTTGGGGCGTGGGGGGACCCAGGCCTGCAGGGGAAGGCAGTAGTGGGAGACCAGGCCTGTATGGGAGGGCAGTTAGGGGTGACTGGGCCACCAGGAGAGGGCAGTTGTGGGTGACTGGGCCTGCAAGGGAAGGCAGTTAGGGGTGACTGGGCCGGCAGAGGAGGGCAGGTGGGGGCAATTGAGCCTGCAGGGAAGGGCAGTTGAGGGTAACCAGGCTGGCAGGGAAGGGCAGTTAGGGGCAATCAGACCAGCAGGGGAGCAGTTAAGTGTCAATCAGACTGGCAGGAGAGTGGTTAGGGGGTTATCAGGCAAGCAGGCAGGCGAGCAGTTGGGAACCAGTAGTCCTGGATTATGAGAGGGATGTCCCAGATTGGAGAGGGTATAGGCTGGGCTGAGGGACACCCTCCCTGCTTCCCTTCATGCATGAATTTTATGCACTGGGCCTCTAGAACTATAATAAGATTCTTCATTATATGTGCTTAGTACAGTGTTATTTGAAAGTAGACTATACTAAGTTAAAGATAAACATTTTAAATCCTAGGGGGGAAAACACTAAAATATAAAATAAAGAGGTATAGTTAACAAACTAATAATGAAGATAAAAATGAATATACAATATGAAATATTAACTTGGTGGGGTGTGAAGGCAGACTGAATAGCCATCTCAGACGGTGATTTAAGAAAAACTGAATCAATTTAGGGAAAAGGGATGGGAATAGGATATCCAAAGGGAAGGACAGCACAGCCCTGAGCCAAGGGAACGTTGGGTGGATGATGGCAGCAAAAATCGACTTAGGCAACAGGAAGCCTGGGCTGGGCTGCTGTAGCTCACTTGGAGACAGATTTAGGGGGTAAGCCTGAGACGTGCTGTCACTGCCATTGCTCCTCTGGTTGCAAGTCTCAGGGGATCCCTTGGAGGTAAAGAGGAATAGCATACTCTTTGGAGAGAGGGTGTGCACTAGGTCCTTTGTCCTGAGTATATTTATCTCTATCTTGCAGGTGGAAATCTTAGGAAAGGTCTCAAGCAAGGGTCTTAATAGAAAATTAACCAGCTTTCCAGATATTTGCTTTCAAGATCGTGGTCTCCACTGATTGGTGGGTGCCAGGGCAGGGGGTCATTAGTCAATGTAGCTAGTCCTAAGGCAACCACAGTGCTACTTGTCTGGTTTTGCTGCTTTCTGAGCTTGGAGCTGGAATATAACTAAGGCCTAGATGTTATCTTTATGAAGGAAAGGTCAGGGCCTCTAAACCACATGACCAGCGAGATACTAGAGGAGGATAGGTTACCCTGGGGGGAAGTTCTTGTTTTCCCAGTTTCAGTTTTGCTAAGCATCTGGAGCTTTCTGCCCTGGTGAGTTTCTGTGCCTGGCCCATGATTCTTGCTCTGGAGGTCTGTGTAGCATAATATAAAAAAAGTGGAAAAGGAGTGGAACAAATAGAAAACAAATGGCAAAATAGTACATTGAAAGCTAACCATATCTTTAATTACATTAACTATAAATGTCTAAATATGCCATTTCAATAGCAGAGATTGTCAAATTGGATTTTGAAAAGGAACACTCAACTGTCTATTTTTTTAAGTAATTTAAATATGAAAATTAAGATAGGTGAAAAGTAAAAGGGTAGCAGACACTATTCATAATAAAGCTGGAGAAGCTTTATTAATATCAGAGAAAATTTATATAACACTTACACAAGGCAATATTAATGACAAGGTATATTGCTAGAGGTCATTGTTGAAGCTGGATTATAGTTATATGGCAGTTTATTATACTATGCTCTCTACTTTTGTATATGCCTGATGTTTTTCATAATAAGACATTACACATTGAAATAGGAGAAATATGTGTTAAAACTTTTTTTTTTCTGTTTTAGACTGAATATGCCTATCACTTATTTCAGTTACTCATTTTACAACAAAATATATTTTTTGTGGATTTGTATTACCAATCTCATACTATAATGATCTACTTTTTCCATCTTCTTTTCATCCAATTTCTTTTATGATTAGAAAACATACATTTTTTTAAATAATGATACCTATGGGTAATAGAAAAAGTTAATAATTCCCCTGGTGAAGGTAGATAATAGGTTCTCAAAAGCTGTGGTTGGATTTCAATTTTAGAGAGTTCCAAGAATTACTACATATTTGAAACACTGTATTGAAATTCACATTTGAGTTGCTATTTTTCAAATACTCCAGAACAGAAAAGAATGTTTTCCATTATTAACAGAATATTTTCTTTCCTCTCTCTCTCTCTCTATCTCTTTGCAAAAAAAGAGAAGCAATTTGTACACTACCGGAATGAGAATGCCATATGATTTACATGACAATAAAACATTTCACAGGGAATTGTTATAAATGGCATTTAGCCCAGCAGAGAAAAAATTTTGTCTTTTAACTCCTGTCCTGATAAATAACAAGGGTAATCATTATTTATCACCCTTACAGGAGTTTCATACAGTTTATCACAGATAGGCAGTATTTACAATCCCAGGCAAGGTTTTGTAGATAAGCATTAAGCTATTATTCTCATATTTAGAAGTCAGAAATAAAATACATCTATGCATAATCTTTTCTAAATTCACTAGGTGTCATTTCCATCAGAAAATGGAGGATAATATTAAACAGGATTTTACCAAAAATACTGTAAGCGTACATTTTTTTAAAATATATTTTTTATTGATTTTTCACAGAGAGGTAGGGAGAGGGATAGAAAGTTAGAAACATCAATGAGAGAGAGACATCGATCAGCTGCCTCCTGTACGTCCCAACTGGAGATGTGCCCGCAACCAATGCCCTTCACCGGAATCAAACCTGGGACCTTTCAGTCTGCAGGCTGACACTCTATCCACTGAGCCAAACTGGTTTCGGCAGCATACAACATTTTTGTTATGACTTGATGTCATCTTTTATGAAACCATAACAAAACACTTACAAAAGGTAATATGTTAATGTTTATTTAGCGACTGTAGAGTGCCAAGTACTTTTATGAGCTCGAAAACAGTAATATTTGTTTAAATTTTTATCATGGATGTTTCAAGATAGATTTTAAAGTGGTTTAAGAAATACATTGAATATAATTGGATGGCACACGTTTTCAAGTGTTAACGTAAGAAAACATTCAAACATGTAAAGAATTTTTGTGAATTTATTTGAGCCAAACTACCAACAATTGCCAGGAAGCAAAAATCTCAATGTATTGGGATAATGCTCCAGAAAATGGCAGTTTTCCACCTTTTTTTATAAATTACCATCAAAGGAGATGTAAGTGGGTTCATGAAAACCGTTGGTGATAGGTGAGATTACCAGACCTGAGGCAATTTGTGGTCTGTGCCCTGGCACCATTGGTTGTGTCCTGAGGGATCCGGAAAAAGAGAAGCTTCAGTTACCCTCACATTCCATAGGTCTGTTATCTTAGATGCAAAAAAGACCATAGGCTCAGTAAAGATTGAAGTTGATCTTTGTCAAGGAAGATACTGCCCTAGGACAAGACTACCCACTATAAACTGCTTTTTAATTAAAAGGTTTCAACTTCAGACCATCCTTTGTGGTTTCTTTAGGTCTCTGAGTTTGTAAGACTGCCACACAGGCCTTCCCTGTGTTAGTCAGGTTAGCATGTGGCCTCTCTTCATTCACACAAGCCAGGGAGGTAAATTTTAAATCAGAATGGATAATTCACTTCTCTGCTTCAAACTGTGCAGAAGCCTCCCTTCCTTCTCTGGGAGAAGCTTTCCAGTTGCTCTCACAGCTCGCATTAGGGCAGTGGTTCTCAACCTTTTTAATGCTGTGACCTTTTAATACATTTCCTCATGCTGTGGTGACCCCCAACCATAAAATTATTTTCATTGCTACTTCATAACTGTAATTTTGCTACTGTTAATGAGTCATAATGTAAATATCTGTGTTTTCTGCTGGTCTTAGGCTCTACAGCGGCGGTTCTCAACCTGTGGGTCACGACCTACAGGTTGAGAACTGCTAGCAGGGTCACCTAAGACCAGCAGAAAACACAGATATTTACATGGTCTTACTCCCTCATCTTCTTCAGGTCTTTGCTAAAATTCATTTTTGTGTTGGGAGTTTTCTGTCCCCCATTGTTTTACAGTAAATCAGCCCCTCTCTCTACCTTATTCTGACACTCTCCATCTCTCTTCCCTGCTTTCTTTTGATTTGTAGCATGTATCACCATCTGTGTGTGTGTGTATTTGTTGTTGTTGATCCTCACCTGAGGATATGTTTTCCATTGCTTTTCAGAGAGAGTAGAAGGGAAGAAGGGACAGGGGAGAAAGAGAAACATTAATGTGAGAAAGACACATCAACTGGTTGCCTCCCCCATGTGCCCTGACCGAGTATGTGCCCTTGACCAGAAACTGAACCCATGACCTTTTGGAAAGCAGGCGGCACTCTAAACATTTAGTCACACCAGCCAGGGCTGAAATAGTCTTAGGCACGAAACAGTCTCTCTTCTCCCCATCTCAGTACTCCCTGAAACTAAGGTCTGTTTGTTCTGCTTACTGCTGTGTCCGTAGGATCTAGGATTTGGCACTCTGTGCATCTTTGTTAAATCAAGTAAGAGCAAAAAACAAACCAGAAAAACAAAACAATCCTATATAGGAAATCCTATATTTGAAATATTTCACAAGTATCATGCAATAGGAAATAAGGTATTTGCAGCTTTTTTTCTCAGCCTTTTAAGGTCTCCCTCTTCTATATGGTGGAGAAGAAATGGTTCTCAGGACCACTGTGCATTCTGCTCCTCATTTCCACCCCAAATCCCAAATCTATCAACATTCTCACACGATGTCCTTAGACTCACACAGTGTCAGGAGGAAGTGAATGTGGGGAAGGCCACACTGCTCACTGCTGGCTCTGTAGTCCCCACCTACACACACACACACATGCAGACACATCAGACTTCAGTGATGTCTTGGGAAGGAAATAGGGAGTTACATCGTAAGAAATGCAAACATAGACTTGAATATTAGACATGTCTTTTTCTACAAGTTCTTTATTCACTCTAAATTTCTACTGGCTAGCTTTCTCCATGTTCTCATGCCCCTTTTATCCTTTCTTTCTTCTCTCATGTTCTCCCTCAACCCTGATTTCTGTTTTATTTCCCCATTAAGCATAGTTTAGTTAAAATTCCCCCTTTTAATAGATACTCTTAGGTCCCACTGTCATTTCAACTCACTTTTAAGATGTTTTCCTAGATTAAAACAGTTCTCCACCCCCCCTCCCCCACTGTTAGGAAGAACTACGATGCAGGCTATAGAAATCATTTTTCTCCATTTAAACACATTCATATTTATTTATGCAAGGTAAAATATCCAGTGATCAAGATTTAAACCTGGGTTGTCTGTGATACTAATGTGTTGTTGATAAAAGAATCCAGAGTTAGGCAGAGAATAGTGTTGCTATTTCATGGAAGAGGACACCAGCTCACAGGAGTAGTGCCTTGTTCAGTCTTGCTTAAAAATGTGAGTCAACCCAGGACACTGGTCTCTTCATAATATCATACTGTACTAGAAGCTGAAATACCTTATGTTGAGAACTATACGTTTAGTTAATGAAATTAATATAACTATTAGTTAACTAAAGGTATGATGCACGAAATTCCTGCAAGAGTAGGCTTCCTTCCCCTGCCTGCTGGCACCAGCTTCCCTGCAGCACCTGGGACCCAGGTATCCCTCACAGAGGGAGGTCTCGCTCATCCACCACAGCCCTCCTGTTGGTGGCCTGGGCTTTCCTCTTTGGGGCGGTTGTGGAATCCCCGCTTCCCCCTTTGATCGCCCTGCCAGGCAGTGGCCTGGGCCTCCCTCTGCTGGGCAATCATGGGGTGATCACCAGGCCCCTGACCACTCGCATATCACCTGCCTTGGCTGGTCTGGCACCAATGGGTGTTACAGCATCGTCCTGGATGGTTAACCGGAAAGTCATCTGGAAGGTTGTTCTACTGTTCAGCCATTTGGTCAATTTGTATATTATGCTTTTATTATATAGGATATAACTAATACCCTATTTTGAGGAACTATAGATAATAAAATTAATATAACTGTATCATTTAATATAACTAATAGCCTATGTTGAGGAACTATAGTTTAGGGAGATATATAATTCAACAATTATATGGCATTTACCAGTTGATAGCCACTCTTCTCAGCATGCTACATGTGTTAGAGTATATAATTTATATACCATTTGTGATGATTCTAATTACAGTAATTATTACTATTCCCACTTTATAGTCAAGGTCACATAGCCAGTAAATGGTAGAGTTGGGATTTAAAACCAAGCAGCCTGGCTATAGAGGGTGTGCTATTAATCATTCTGCAATATAAGGAAACCACCTCTGCTTTACATTCTGACTTCACCCACACATTTTAGGATCGACTATATGCTAGGCTACTAGTATTCCAAGTGTTTTTACTTATCTTACTTATTTAATACGTACAAAGTCCCAGTGAGACGAGTACTCTCACTCTCATTTTACAGATCTGTAAACTAAGGCTCATAGAAGTTAATTATTCAAATAAGATTAAGAAGCAAATAAGTGGTAGAACCAAGATTTGAGCCAATATAATAATAATATTATTATAAACTCATTATATACCACATCCTCTTTTCAGAATATGTAGTACATATACAAATACACATACCAGGCACTAATTCTAAGTTCTCAATAAGCTTACATGTCAATAAAAAGGCAAACATATGAACTTATTTTTTATTTGAAAACATATAACAAAGGTAATTGGAAACATGTTTTCCCTTTGACCTTGAGGACATAAAAGATGATGTCCTCTTTTTCTTTATATCCCCAACACTAAGCAGTGTTGGTGACTGAAAAAGTAAATGTTCATTCCAATGAACAGGGATATACTTCTTAAATCGTGAATATTGGAATATCATGAATTCCTCTAAAATTGAGGTTTCATGCTTTGAGTATGATGCAAATTCGAAGTTTACCATAAATATAAGAAATAGTGTTACATTTGACAGATATTTAACTTCACAAATAAATTAGCTGTAGATATACAAAAATAGGTCATGAGATTCAACCAAATGTTAAGTAAAAGGAAAACAAGCTATGAAGGTGGGGAATTTGGTCACAGCAGCTCTCTTTGGGCTGTGGGGAAAATTATCAGTCAACAAAATCATTTACTATTCTATGGGCAATTTTTAAAAGAAAAGGGATGATAAAATGGTCCTTAACAAAAGATAATGTAAACCTGGACAGAGTGTCTGGAATATATCTCTTGGGAGAGGCAAATGTACCTAGTGAGTTTCTACACTGGAGCATGCTGAGCAGGAGGCTAGGATGGGATGGTAGGTGCTGCAGTAGGCAGAATAAAGATCCCTAAAGATGTCCATGTCCTAATCTCCAGATATGTTACCTTCTTATGGCAAAAGAGACTTTGCCAGTGTAATTAAGTTAAGAACCTTGACTTGGTGAGATTTTCCTGGATTATCCAGGTGGGCCAATGTGATTACAAGGGTCCTTATAAGTAAGGGAGGAAGACAAGCTCGTCTCAGAGAAGATCTGATGACAGAAGCACAGATTAGAATGATGCACTTTGAAGGTAGAGGAAAGGAGCACTTGCCAAGAATGCAGGCAGCTTCTAGAAACTGGAAGAAGCAAGGAACCAACCAGTTTTTCCTTTAAACTCTAGAGCCTCCAGATGGTACACAGACTTGCCTGCACCTTGATTTTAATCCAGTGAGACCCATTTTGGACATCTGATCCCCCAGAACTGTAAGATAATAAATTTGTATCATTTACAGCCAAAAATTGTAGGCAATTTGTCACAGTAATAGGAAACTGATACAGAAGCCAAGTTATGAATCATCATCACAGTCCAAAGAAATAATTTTTAAAGAAGAAAAGGCTAATCAAGTAAAAGGATGCATCATGAAGAATAAGAATAATAAATTTGATGATGCAAAATTTCATATATCCAAAATAAAAGACCAGTGACAATCTGAGAAAAATACCTATGACAAATAAGACAAAGAGAAGAAATCATCTTAATATAGAAAAAGCTCTTTCAAATTAGGGGGGGGGAAGTAGCACCCCAATGGAAAAATGGGCAAAAGACATAAATAGATAATGCCCAGAAAGAATGCAAGTGCCAGTAAACATGTTTTTAAAAATCATCTCATATGCAAATTACTAAGACTGAGATACCACTTTAAAAATATATATTTTATTGATTTTTACAGAGAGAAAGGGAGAGAGAGAGAGAGTTAGAAACATCAATGAGAGAGAAATATCCATCAGCTGTCTCTGTACACCCTCTACTGGGGATGGGCCCACAACCAAGGTACATGCCCTTGACTGGAATTGAACCTGGGACCTTTCAGTCCGCAGGCTGACACTCTATCCACTGAGCCAAATTGGTTAGGGCGAGATACCATTTTTAATTTACAAAATCAGAATGGACTTTTTTAAAAACTCATATTCAAAGTTAGCAGGATGCCACTGGCCATCTTAGCCACTGCTGGTAAAAGTGTATTTATGAGGTGGTGAAAAAAAACTTGCTAATATTTATTAAAATATATAAACATGTTTATATTTTTGATCTAGTGATTCTACATTGGGGATTGGGCTATTTATTCTTTTGCTCCTTCGTATCACAATCCACTCCTGTTGGTCCTACTCTCTGTGGTCCTGTTCTGTGTGATCTAGATATTAGTAGTAGATGTCTGGGCTGACTTGCTTCCTAGCTTCTGGTTGGGTTTAGCCAATGAAGACACTGAAAGAAGAGAGAAGGCAAAGAAGGGATATTTGGGGACATTTACTTCCTACCACTTATTCCCTCTCTACTTCCATGATTTGATGAGTGGCTTTGTTCTTTGAATCCAGTGGTTCTTAAACTTCAGCACATCACCTGAGTGCTTTGTTTCTGATTCGGTTGAATGGGGTAGGGCCTGAGGATTTGTATTTCTAATAGGTTACCAGGTGTTGCTGATGTTCCTGGAGTAAGGACCAGCTTTGAGAAGCACAGCTTTCAGGCCACAGTTCCCAGTAGGGCATGTTCAACTGAGGCTCTCTCTGTGCTCCACAAATACCATCTCTCCCACACCCCTCCTTCCACCTCAGGTCTAGGAATGGTAAGGGCTTGTTTGCCAATCCCGAGTGCTTCACCATTCCTTGTTGATTCCCTTAACCTTGCCCACACCACTTGTTGTTAATCAGTACCTTTATTAAATGGGGGAAAAAAGTGCATTAAATTGAACACTTTAAATATGTCATCAATTTCCTGCTAAAATCCTGGCTGGATGTAGGAATTTATCCCAGGGAAATGATCAAAGATACAGATACAGATACAGCAAGAGTGTTCCTTGTAGAATAATTTACAATAGCAAAAACATTAGAAACCAGGTACATGTTTAACAATAGGGAAAGATAGAGTATTATACAGTTATAAATTACTAAGTGCATATCTACATTGACCTAGGGAATGCTAACGATGCAATGTTTGAATGAGAGTAAGATGCAAAACCATCATTAGAGAATGTTTCCAATGTTGTAATTATGTGTGGATGTGCCTGGAATAAGGTTTAAATTGAGGTGAAAATCGGAAAGAAAGAGTAGTTCAAGTGACAATGACTACATACATAGATTATTGGAGGAGGATTTGATTTACCAGTATATTATACTAGAGGCCCTGTGCATGAAATTTGTGCACAAAGGAGGGGTGTCCCTCAGCCCAGCCTGCACTCTCTCCAATATGGGACCCCACCAGGATCAGGCCTAAATGGGCAGTCGGACATCCCTTTCACAACCCAGGACTGCTGACTCCCAACTGCTCGCCTACCTGCCTTCCTGATTGCCCATAACTGCTTCTACCTGCCAGCCTTATCACCCCAAAACCACTCCCTTGCCATCCTGATTAATGCTTAACTGCTCCCCTGCCAGCCTGTTTGCCCCTAACTGGCCTCCCCTGCAGGCCTGGTCACCCCTCTGTTCCCTCCCCTGCAGGCCTGGTCACCCCTAACTGCCCTCCCTTAGAGGCCTGGTCTCTCTCAACTGCCCTCCCCTGCTGGCCATCTTGTGGTGGCCATCTTGTGTCCACATGGGGGCAAGATCTTTGACCACATGGAGGCAGCCATTTTGTGTGTTGGAGTAATGGTCAATCTGCATATTACTCTTTCATTAGATTGGATTTTTCTGAGAGAACGTTTTGAACCACAGTTGTAATTCCAATTCAAAATTTTCCGCCTTTATTTCCAGTGGCTTTCAATATTACTCTCACATTTAATATTATATAATGATTTGTATTATAGTTAATTAATTTAAATTCTATTATACTTAATAAAATGTGCTTAAATATAAGGAATAAGAATTATATTCTAGAAATGGAATTAATTCTTCATATTTCAACTTCTTTCTACATAAGTCCTTTTACACACATGGACTTAGGCAAATTTAAACCACGAATATGGTGAGTGCCTGCCCTCAAGGACGTTATAGTCTCAGAGGACACACAAGACACAAAAGAAGATGCAATGTGGGATAGTAGAAAGGATACAATTTGGAATTTAAATACCAAAGTTTGATTCTGGGCTTTGTCACAACCGCAGTGAAGTAGTTCATGAAATCTTTAGAAGGGTATGTAGTAGGACATAAATTATAAAGCCCAATTATATAATCAGGAAATCATGAAAAACTTTCTCATCATTCTGTGGCATACAAAATAAGTCTGTGTTTACCAAGTTTAAGTAACATTAGTCTAGTCTTTTAACTACTCTCTGCTTTAGACAGACACACATTGTTCTCCTGCATATGTATAATTATGAAATTTTTTTCTTATATTGGATACATTGAGAATGAAAATTTAAAAACCAGAGCTGATGGTTAAAACAGAAGTGGCATTATTCTTAGAGGGGAAATTGGGTATCTTATCCCTGATTCTTAATTAGGGTAGGAGATAAGAAAGCCCAAAAATTAGTTTAGAAACCTAACTTATGTAATATAAGCGACAAATACATTTATAAGAATCAGAGGAAAAGTGATTTTAAAAATTATTTAATAGAAAGAAAGACAACCCAATAATGGACCAATGGTATCAAACTGATAATGACTATAACATTCAAGTAAAATGTAGGATAAACTTGAAACATTGAATTGAGGATATGAACAACTAAGATGCAATGAGATTTTCAATTCTGACATTTCCCTTTCTTGTAACAGTATCTCATTGAGCTTAGCTGTTTTTATCAGTTAAATTCAATTCTTCACATTTTCCTGTTCTTTCTGATTACCTACCTGCAGCACCTTCATTTACCTTCCTGCCCAGTATGACTCTATACAGTTCAGTAGTGCTCTTGTTTGAACACTAGATTAATTATCTCACCAGTACCTAGATGCCCTAGTCTATCTACCAGGCTTCAAGCTTAGGGAACCTCTTACATCATTTTCTTTGCTCATGTTTGGAAGCTGCCAAACCCAACTGTAGAATCACAGAACTACTTATACCTTTTGCTTAAAGTGGTGACAAAGAGCACAATTTAAAAAAATCTTCCAAATTCCCTCCTAATTAACTAGGAAAATATATTAAATAATGAAAGTCTTCTATGAACATATACTAATATATAAAACCCAAGGGTCCATAACATCCAAAATGACTGAAGGCTTGACCAACCAGAATTCAGTACTGGGTTGCCATGGTGACCCAACAATGACCACCACCATGCCCTGACCCAGCACTGACTGCAGAGGAGATTGTGGGTCAGGCCTGTGGCATATATAATAAGGCTATGTTTACCAAGTTGAAGTAACATTAGTCTATCCTTGTAACTCTTCTCTGCTTCAGACAGACACACATTGTTCTCCTGCATATGCATAATTATGATTTTCTTTTTTTTTTGGGTTGTATTGGATACATTGAGAATGAAAATTTAAAAACCAGAGCTGATTGTTAAAACAGAGGTGGCATTATTCTTAGAGGGGAAATTGGGTATCTTATCCCTGTCACTCCTAACTGCAGGCCTGGTCACCCTAATTGTCATCCCCTGCAGAGAGAAGCAGGGTCTGATACGTAGCCGCCTGTGTCAGCTGTTGATCAGCACTTGCCTCTCTCTTTCCCACAGAGCCTGGCCAGCAGCCATGCCTCTATTTCTCTTAGGCCTCCCTTAGGACTGCTGATCAGCCATCTTTCTGATCAGGCCCGTTGATAGGCCTGGAGACACTGACTAGCAAAGAAACTGACCAATCAGAACCAAATCTGGGTGAAGCATGAAGAGCCAATGGCTGCCCAAGAGGTGGAGCTTTTGATGCTAACTGGCATATAAATTGTCCAGTCAGAACCTAATCTCAGTGAACTGCAAAGGCAGAACCTAAGGTGGGGGCTGAGGAGGAGTTTTAAGGGCAACAGCTATTTAATGTAAGGTGTAAGAAAGCAGTTCAATTTTTTAACGACCGGTTTGGAAGTATAGTGCATAAGGCTAGCTATCAGTCCAGACATAGGGATTATATATTTTTGTCTGCCAAGATCATCTCCTCCTGATGAAAAAGGCTTTTTCCTCCCATTTTAGCAATCTTATCCTATATAATCTATTTATACTACTAAAAGAATAATATGCTAATTAGACGGGTTGACCGGCCATCTTCCAGATGTTCCGATTTCCTTCCTTACAAAGCCATGGTGGTGGGGACTGAGGCAGAGGCTGTTAGGGTTGATCAGATTGGCAGGGGAGGGCAGTTGGGAACGAGATCAAGCTGGCAGGGGAGGGCAGTTGGAGCAAACAGGCAGGCAGGCAGAGGCAGTTAAGGGGGATCAGGCAAACAGGCAGAGGGGTTAGGGGCAATCAGGCAGGCAGGCAGAGGCAATTAGGGGCGATAAGGCAGGTAGGCAGGTGAGTGGTCCCCCCCCTTACCCCCCCATCTGCACAAATTTTATGCAGGAGGCCACTAGCATAAAAATGGAACAATAAAAAAATGTAGTCAGATATTGTTAAGAAACAAAATGATCCTGCCTGTCTGTGTAGTAGGATTAAAATACAAGAACCTTGTATTTGCTCATTATTTGTTGCCACAGTGACCAGGACTCAGGAACCAAGACATTGACATCCCACCCATTCTGAGCTATGTAGGCCATTTATTATCCAGTAGGAAAGCCCTAGCATGACATTTTTAGGTCTCCAAGGACTCATATTGTCTCCCCAGATACATTCCCTAATTGTAAGTAGTGGTTATAGGGTTAAGCCTTGGACTGACCTGCTGGCAAAGCCACAAACAAGTCCCAGCTTAGGGGGCATAGTCCTCTTAGCATAATTAAGCTTGATCTTATGACTGTTCCCTAGATCCTTCGTGGGTAGCTAATGGCTGTGGGAGGTGCAGCGAGTGCTGCCAAAACAAGTGAAACTCACAAGAACATTGTAAATTCTTTTTCTGCAATCCTGAACCTTGTTTACCTCTGACTATAAAATAAAGCATCAGCTTTCAGTCTGGATCTGTTCTATGGTCTCAGCCAGGCACAGAAGACCCACCTAGACCCAGCTTATTCTCTTTGTCTGTCTTTTCTTCATCCTTCGAAGGCCCTCCCTCGGGCTTGCCAAACCCTTGGCTGTGCTGGCGTGGCCCACTTAATAATAGCCTTCTTCAGGACCCCAGCATATTAATAAATATTTACATTCAGGAAAGCAAAAGTAGTAGCTGAAGTGATTGCAGAAATAAATAAGTTAAATATGTAGGGATAAATTTAATTTATAAAAATAGTGTATACATTTGAATTAAAGTTACTTGAAACAAATGATTTAGCACAAAGACAATGATCAGTTTATGACTACAGTCTAAATGAAACAGAAAAATTAACACAGAAGAGAAAGGAGAAGTTTCAAAGGAAACCAAAGGCCTGAGTCCTACATCCTTCATAAAGGGGAGTAAAGTTCTTAGGTTGCTCTAGATTTTAATAACTAGAAGGCAAAATTCTGAGAATCATTACATTGGAAAAGGATACTTTCCTTCTTAATTATTACAGAGAATAAGAACAAACTGAACCGTCCACATCTAAGACGAGGAAAGAGAAGAAAAACTCAGGTAGTATTAAAGGAGACATTTTACTTCTGTAACAATTAAAATGGTCATTTACCTCTTTTTCTGCCCAGTACACCTGCATTCTTCTAAGCAAAGTCCCATGTCTCCATTCCTGCTCTAACCATAGCCTTCAAGTGGAGCTACCATCCTTGGACATGATCGAACATCCTAGCCCACCTAGCTTATCTGGAAGTGAATATCTGAGTTAAACTGTATCAATCTTAAAACATCATCATCCTCACCCCTCATCACTCAGCCCTGGAAACAGTGCACAGGCACAGAGACATCTGACACAAACTTTGAATATCATACTTCTCCTCTAAGGTTTGTTCAGCTAGACTCCTGTGAAAGTTTTTGTTCATTTTGAAGATAAAGCTGTGTGTGTGTATGTGTGTGTATGTGTGTGTGTGTTTGTGTGTGATTAAAAGTAGTTAGAGAGATTAAAGAAGGGAGGCTGAGCAAAAGAATTGGGTAGTGTCAAGGCTCTGGCTCCGTGGGTCTCCAGCTGCACTCTTGCCTTTTCTGAATGCAAAAGCCATTGAATTTCCATTTTGCCTAAGCTAGTTCAAGATGAATGACTACATCTTCCAACCAAATACATAACTGTAAGAATTATGATTGCAAATGTAAATGAATTTAATTCTCTTAGCAAAAAAGTCAAAACTCAGATTGGAATGGAAAAATAAAATCAGATTACTTAAAAGGAAGCTATGTAAAATAATTCATTTGCAAATATAAGCCAGAGAGATAATTATAAGACATATAATTTAAAGCTGAACTCATTAAATAGGAATAATGTCCCTTTGTGTTGATAAAGGGTCTGGTCCACAGAGAAGATCCAGCAGGACTGAGGTAGCTGCTCAATAATGTCTTCCAGGAATGCTTCTAGTTCTGTCTCGTTCTTGAGTGGTTCTCATTCTGGTTACAAGGTGGATCTGCAGAGCCAGACATCACTTCTGTGTTCCAGGCGGAAATAAGAAGGGAGAAAAAAGATGGCATTTAAATCCAGAAAGCAAAACTTCATAGGAATCACTGGCCAACTCTGGTTTCCATCTCCTAGGTAAGAAATGTGTAACATATCCATCCCCGGTTGCAAGGGAGGCTGGAATATAAAAGCAGGGCACAGGGCCATTTTCAAATCATAATCTGTTACAAGGAAAAGAGGGAAAGGGAAATTGCATAGGCAACGTGGAGTGGCTGACACACCTCTGTCTTTAGTAGCTACTACATATCATTTGGCCAACTCCTGTTGGAAGTGACCTGGCTGGGTATATCCTACAAAGCCTTCACATCCTTTGATCCAGTTAGTTGGGCTATACATCCTCTACACACCTCCGATTTTCATGAGAAAGATTTTTCCTATGCATCTTGTTCCTTTACACAGCTCCTCAAACTTCCCCACGGAAGACAGAGTGACTTCTCTGCTTGGGGTAAGAAATGGACATACGTAGTGTAGTTGTCCCTTCTTCCCTCATGAGAGCCATCTTCCTATAGGAAGCACACATTTTGGTCGGCTTCCTTGTGCCATCGATATTTTACAGCATTAGGTCCATTGTGAGGAGGCCCTGGGTGTCCAGGTGTGTTTCTGCTGGGTGGGCAGGTTCTGTTTCAAGCTGCCAGACACATGAGCCACTCCCTCTAACCCAGACTTCTCTGTAAGACAGCTTTCACAATACTTGTGGGTTTGTAAGTATCTCTCTATATCCAATAGTTTATAAGTATGGCTTGAAGCTATGTTGTTAAATTGTAAAGGTTCATAACTGTAAATACCTTTACAGGCACTTGATTATACATTATATTTTTCCTTCCAGTGACCAGACAGCATACTGCATCCCTTCAACACTTTTTAGTTCACTTTTTTTATTTTACTAGCCAACAGCTGGAGTGAATGAGCATCTTCTGAAGAAGACATTTAACTTTGGTGCTCTTTCCTTATCCCTCTAAGGCCTCCTCCTCACTACTTGACATCTTGAAATCACCTGGGATTCTACTTCTAAAAATTAATTTTTTACATTACGTATCAATAATTAATTAGTCATAATGATAGCTTTCACAGATTCTTTTGTTGTGATAATTTAATGAGCTAAAACATAAGAAGTGTTTGCATGATGCTACTCATTCAGTAGTGTTTTAATGATGCTGAGGATTATCAATATTATTATCAATCAGCACAGAGGGCTTCTCTCTCCACATGCTCTCCTTTGGTGATCTTATCCTCAGCTTTCGCTATCACTACTACCTGGATGATTCCCAAGCCTGTATCATCTGCCTTAACACCCCTCCTTAGCTCCTTTGTATTTTGTTCAATTTCTATTAGAAGATCACCACTAGCACATTAAGTTCAACACATCCAAATTAAATTACCACTTAATCTCTCAATTTATCTTCATGGAACAAACATTCTCTCCATCCCTTCATCTGGAAACCTTATCTCTCCCAATCCCCTCAACAAGACAGTTGAGCCCAGTGCCTGTATCATGTAGCTGCACAAAGTGAGTCTTCTTCCTCCTCCCCCTTTAATACATTGCTCAGCCCTGTAATAGCTTAAAAATGCCACTTCTATTTACCTTTCTCTCCCCATAATGTATAACTTCATCCAGTGCTGAGTTTTACTCCTAGTTTTTCTCCTTAGTTTCTGATTTCTTCTCCCGTCTTCTATCCTTACAGGTTAACCTTCCTCAAACATCGTGCCAATCACACATTTATTATGTACTACCTAACAGGCTCCTTGCTCTGGACTTAAGTCTAAACCCCTCAGCCTGCCACTCCAGGGCTTCTACGAACAGAGTCCTAACTTATATCACTAACTTCTCTCTTTAGGGACAGCATGGGCCTGTCAGCCTGGCACACTTGTTTCTCCCTGAAAACCCCAAACATTTTCTGAACTGTCTGAGTCTACCCTTACTATCCCTTCTGCCTAGAAAGCTCTCCTGAACTATCTCTGCCTATCCTTCCTCGACAAAGGTCTTGTCCAAAAGCCTTCATTGACACACCAGATGGTGACTTGGCTTTTCTTTAAGTGACTTGGCTTTACCAAGTTGTAAGATGTTTACAACTTTCCCTACCCATCTTTTAATTTTCTATAGGCCCTTATTAGTACAGCATACTTCACAGTTTGTCTTCAATTAATATTTGTTTAATTTAATACAGATTGTATTATTTAAGACAAAGAAAAAGGTTATTCTGAAAGCATAACCAAAGTTCCTTAGAGTATGTAAAATAAAGTTTTGTTCACGTTTAAAGGCTGTTTTCTGAATCTTGGTTTAGAGAATGGACTAGCTAAATATGTCTCCAAATAACACAGAAAAGGCACATGCCATTTTTATGGTGGGAGACCTGAAGGAAACATGTACTTTGCAAGAAAACCAGACCACAGGAACATCTGTGGCATATGAATGAGGCCTTTCTGAATATTTGATGAAGTGCCAGAGGTTTCTCTGCATACAGCTTATTTGAAAACATTTGGCTTTCCATGTTGCTTTTGTTAATGCAGAGATAATAATAACAGCTTTCAGCCACTACACTGCACAGCCTGAGTAGATATAAAAAAAATAAAGGAATGTAAGTCTAGGAATGCAGA
Source organism: Lasiurus cinereus (assembly GCA_011751065.1). NCBI lineage: Eukaryota > Metazoa > Chordata > Mammalia > Chiroptera > Vespertilionidae > Lasiurus > Lasiurus cinereus. The sequence continues at coordinate 8,034,020 of JAAGEH010000304.1, forward strand.
TTGCAGCCCAGTTCTGGAGTGTCTTCAATGCTGGTATTAAGATTTTATTTAGTAAGCAGCCCTTTGAAATTTTGTTGTTGTTTTTTTCTTATTTGTTTTTTATTTTGTAAGCACCCTAATAGAGGCATCCTTCAAGAAAATTAACTATGGAGAGAAGAGAAGGTTGGATTGGACGAGGAACCTAGAGGTAAGAACTTAACTGGCCTGTTAATAATAGAATAAAAAGAGGGCAAAGGAACTAAAGAGGCAGAAGTAATGGAGAGGACGGAAATGATGCTGATACAAGAACTATTACAAAGGACTTACCAATTGACCTGTAAATGATTATGCTGATCAGGGTAAGGAATAACCATAAATAGCTCAAAGAGAGGAGAGAAACAGTAGTATCTGGGTGGGTTGGTGAGTGAGAGATAGAGAGAGAGAGAGAGAGAGAGGGAGAGAGAGAGAGAGAGAGAGAGAGAGAGAGGCTGAGAGAGACTGAGGAAATGAGCCTAGGCTAGTCTACTTTGGCTCACTAAGAGAAAAAGGGGACTTGAAGGCAGGTTCAGGGGGTTTGCCTGGCTTGAACTGTCCATTGCTGCCCTGGTTGCAAGCCTCCTGGGGTCCCTTTAGGAGATGCAGCCTGGGGAGAAAGAAGGGGGTGGGGGAAGGCGAGGGCATGCTCCTGGGAAGGAGAGCTCTTAGCCCCTTTAAAAGTTAGCATTTCAGCCCTAGCTGGTTGCTCATTGGTTAGAGCAGTGGTAGGCAAACTGTGGCTCACAAGCCACTTGCGGCTCTTTGGCCCCTTGAATGTGGCTCTTCCACAAAATACCATATGTGGGTGCACACGTACAGTGCGATTGAAACTTTGTGCCCATGTGCAGAAGTTGGTTTTCGGCTCTCAAAAGAAATTTCAATCATTGTACTGTTAATGTTTGGCTCTGATGACTAATGAGTTTGCCGACCACTGGGTTAGAGCATCAGCCCAAGCAGGATTTGATTGCAGTTAAGAGCATGTGCCTTGATTGCAGGCTGGATCCCTGGCCCAGTCAAGGAAGCGTGCAGGAGGCAACCAATTGTCTCACATTGACCTTTCTCCCTCTCTCTCTCTCCCTCTCCGCCTTCCTCTCTGTCTCCCTCTCCCCCTTCCTCTCTGTCTCCCTCTCCCTTCTATTCTCTCTGAAAAATCAATGGAAAAAATATCCTCGGGTAAGGATTAACAACAACAACAAAATATAAATTAGCATTTCAAACAAGTCATTAATATCTGGGAAATGCAAGTCAATTAGATACCTCTCCTAGCATAATAAAATGGAACAAAATTTTAAAAGATTTAACATCTCCAGTATTGTTAACAGTGTAGGGGGAAAAAGATATGATTATATGCTCTTGGGAGGGAGTATAAACTGGGAATTAGTTTTATGATCAGAGGTACATATAATATATAATTTAGGTCTTTACAGTTTAAATAAACTCTATTGACATATCATTTACATATAATAAAATATACCCTTTTAAGTGTACTGTTAAGTAAGTTTTAACAAAAATGTAAAAATTTTCATCACCCAAGAAAATTCACTCATGTTCTTTTGTTGTCGTTCTCTCTCCACCCTCCACTGAAGGCAAGCAAATGTCATGCTTTCTTTTACAATGGATTAATATTTTCTCTTTTAAAAAATTAAGTAAACGGAATTATATACTGCATACTCTTCTGTGTCTAGCTTTTTAAGTAAAAAAAAAAAGTTTTGAAATGTTTCCAAATTGATGTGTATTAGTAGTTCATTTCTTATTATTACAGAGTAGCTCCAAAATAGCTCAATTTTAGTAGTTCCAATTTTAGTTAACATTCACCTGTTGATAGATTCTGGTTGTAGATTTCTGCTCATTGTGAATAGATATTTTAATATTTAATATTTACATTCATATTTAATCTTTGTGTGCATATATATTTAATTTCTTTTGGACAAATACCTAGGAGTAGAATTGCTAGATTATATGGTAAATGTATATTTAACCTTATATGTCAAATTGTTATCCAAAGTGGGCAGGCCATGTGGGGAAGGGAAAAAAAATCCCTTTTCCCTCTTTTGGTTCTTTTTGGATGACCTAATAATCAAATCAACAGGAGGCAGATTGGCAAGAGAAAATCAAATGTAATATTATGTGTACAGGAACCCCACATACATGAGAGGGTCAGAGTTCCCATATACACAAGAGCTTCAGAGATAGAAAGGGGGATGGAGGTATATAAGACATCTGAGGGATGAGGTAATGTACCTTGGGAACTTCAAAAGGTCATTATTGCTGTATGCTAAGAAGAACAGACACTTAGTAAATAGAAGTATTCCCTGTCCTATAAATAGGTCAAAAGAAGTTATCTCTGATAATCTATTATTGTGGTCAACACCTTTCTTTCATTTAAATTCTTCTAGATAGATGCTGGCTGTTTATTGATGACAAGCACAGTCATGAAGTTTTTCTTGAGCTTGAAGCTAAAATTGACTTTATCTCAAAATAATCGCCAAAACCGGTTTGACTCAGTGGATAGAGCAAAGGTCTGCGGACTGAAGGGTCCCAGGTTCTATTCCAGTCAAGGGCATGTACCTTGGTTGCGGGCACATCCCCAATAGGGAGCGTGCAGGAGGCGGCTGATCGATGTGTCTTTCTCACCGATGTTTCTAACCTTCTATCCCTTTCCCTTCCTCTCTGTAAAAAATCAATAAAGTATATTTAAAAAATAAAATAATCTGCATACCACTGAGGAACATCTTGGGGTAGCTTACTCTGAACCCCACAGCCATTTTATAATCCCACCAGCAAAGTATGAAAGTAATGGCTGCTTCACATCCTTGCCAATACTTGGTATAGTCGTCCTTTTGAATTTCAAACTTTGTAGTAGGTGTGTAGTGGTATTGTATTGTTTTAATTCACATTTCTCTAATAACTAGTGATGTTGAGCACACTGTCATATGTTTATGGCCATCTGTGTATCTTCTTTTGACAAGTGTCTTCAAATATTTTGCCCATTTTTCAAATGGGTTGTCTCTTTATTAAAGATAAAATAACCCAATTGCCTTTTTATTTTATTAAATATTAGAAGTTTGGTGCATGAAATTCATGGAGGGATGGGGGGAGGTGTGTCCCTCAGCCCAGGCCTGAGCCCTCTTGCAATTCGGGACCCCTAGGCCTGGCCGGCAATTAGGGTCTATTGGGGCTTTCCTTCCCCTGGCTGCAGGCAGCTGGCCCCACCCCCACCACTGCCACTGCTTGCCATCTGTGTGGTACTGCCTCCCATCCCCTGCCACCGTTCACCTCCATCTGCGGGTAACTGGCATGGGGTGCAATTGCTTGGCTAGCATGGGCTTCCCTCTGTGAGGCAATTATGAGGCAATGGAGGGGGGCCCCCAACCAATCGCATCGCACCTGCCTTGGCTGGCCTGGTGCCAGTGCGCGTCATAGCGTGGTCCTCTGGACAGTCATTCTGCTGTTTGGTCAATTTTCATATTATGCTTTTATTATTATAGATTGTTCTCAAAGAGCAGAAGTTTTTAGTTTTAATAACATCCAATTTATTATTATTTTTTTTAATGACCAGAACTTTAGGAACTTCAGCTTAAGAAAATGTAACCCTCAACTTCAACTTTTTACCTTGCTGTTACTCACTGAAATGCTTTAAAATTGCAGAATTGGGCTAAAATTTAGGCAAATCTTATAAAAGTCCATGTATGTGACAGTCACCTTTGTTTATATTAATAGTTATCATTTTGTGGGTCTATACTATGAAATAAGCAGTGTGCTAAGTACTTAATATGTAATATTTCATTGAATTTTTATGAAGAGGAAACTTGGATTAAAGGTGTAAAGTGAGGAGACTATAAGCTTAAATATCATCAGTGACAGAACTAGAGTCTACTTGATTCCAAAGCCCTTTGAATCGTAAGAACTCTGCAGCATTCTAAGAAATCTTTGTGTATGTCAAAATCATAAAGATTTTCCTATGTTTTCTAGAAATATTCTATTTTAGTTTTATGTTTGTGTTTGTAATCCATTGGAGTTCATTTTTGTATATGATATGAAGGAGGATTAAATTTCATTTCCTCCCTATGGAAATCCTAGTTGTTGGCACTGTTGGTTGAAAAGATTATCCTTTCCTTCACTTAATTACTTGAACAATTTTGTGAAGAATCAATTGAACATGTGTGCGGGAGTCTATTTTGAGAATCCCTGTTCTATTCCATTGATCTATACCTCTGTTCTTATACTGATTTCACACTATATTGATTACTGTAACTTTAGAATATGTCTTTGTGATAGTTATTTATTGTTACTTATATTTCTTATTTGTTCTTCATCCCCATTTCTGTCACAAAGCTCCTAAAACACTTAGAATTTCTTAAGTGATGAGAATCATGAAGGTGTCTTTGGTTTGTTAATGAGGTGATGCAGGAATACCCCCAGATCGCCAAAAGGTGGGGCTGATTTTTCAGTTCCTCCGGAAGGGCAGGTGGGGGTGGGGGTAAGAAGGCTGGAGGCAAAATCAGTCAACAATGATTTAATCAGTGATGCCTTTGTAAAAATTTAATCAATGATGCCTCCATAAAATTCCCAAAGGATGAAATTTGGAGAGCCTCCTGGTTGGTGAACACATGGAGGTCCTGGGAAAGTCACCCCCCTTGAGAGGGCATGGAAGTTGCTTACCCTTTCCCCATACCTTACCCTGTGCATCTCTTCTGTCTGGCTGTTATTGAGTTATATACTATTATAATACTAAATGGATAGCCCCATAAGTAAAATGTATTTCTGAGTTCTGTGAACTGCCCTAGAAAATGAATTGAACTCAAGGAGAAGATTGTGGGAACCTCTAATATATCCCCAGTCAGTCAGAAGTATGAGAGGTGAGTCAATTTACTTGTGGGACTGAATCATTTACTTGTGGAATCTGATGCTATCTCCAGGTGGATAGTGTCAGAACTAAGCTGAATTTTCAAGCACTCTACTGATGCCAGAGAATTCCTTAGCTTGTGTGGGATCCCGCCCTCAACACACACTTCGAAATGAGTCCAGGAACCCAAAAGAGTCTTTTAAGTCATATGTGTAGAACATCCAACTTTGTTTTGTTTCTTTTTATTTTTTATTTTTATAAAACCTGGGGTGTCTTTTAACATTGTTTTGAGTATGCTTGGTTCTTTGCATTTTTAATAAATTTTAAAATCAAATTATTCATGTCTTTTTTAAAAACTTGCTGAGATTTTAATTGAGCTTGCATTGAATTTGAGGAGGATATACTTCTTAATAGTAAGTCTTCCAGGTTGTGAAAATAATGCAACTCTCCATTTAATTAGGTCTTTTTTCAGTTCTTTTAGCAATATTTTATAGTTTTCAATGTACAATCTTATGCAATTTTATAAAATCCATCCCTGAGTATTTCATGTTTTCTAAATGCTATTATAAATGGTATTTAAAACTTTTAAATTTCCAAATGTTCATTGCTCATATGGAGAAATGCAATTGAACTTTTTAATATTGGTCTTATATCCTGGATCTTGATATAGATACTTAATTCTTCTAGAAGTTTTGTGTGTTTTTTATTGGTAGGTTTGTAATAATTTTCATTGTATAAATCATATGATCTGTGAATAAGAATAGTTTATGCCTCTTAGTATTTTTTTGCATTAATATACTGATTAGGACTTCCTGCACAATGTGGGCATGATGTATTAGACATTACACTCAGCATTTATTGCCACTTCCTTTTAGTGTGAAGTAGATAGAAAAGCAAATACTAAAATTCCCAGACTTCCTTGCCACTAGAATTGTTTTTTTAAATATATATTTTTTATTGATTTCAGAGAGGAAGGGAGATAGAGAGAGAGATAGAAACATCAATGATGAGAGAGAATCATCAGTTGGCTCCCTCCTGTACACCCCACACTGAGGATGGAGCCCGAAACTCAGGCACGTGCCCTGACTAGGAATCGAACTGTGACCTCCTGAGCTATACTGGCTGGACAGAGTTTTAACGTTGGATTAAATTCCACCAGTCAGATACACCTACACACATTCGAAAGATGAAGCTAAAGGGGAGGCTTTCTTACTGCCACTTAGGCTGTTTATTGATGACAGCCATGGAACTGTGGGCTTTTCTCCAGTCTCCCTTTTCATGGATTTCAAGAGGCAGATGTAGTGGCAGTAATATCAGCTTCCTGACCTCTGGCTTGCAGCTACAGTGTTGTGTGTGTGTGTGTGTGTGTGTGTTATTCCTCATCCAAGGACATTTTTAAAAAAAATTGATTTGAGAGAGAGAGAGAACCACCCAGCAGTTGCCTCCCATATGTGACCTGACCTACAATTGAACCTGCAACCCTTTGCAAAGGACATCACTCCAATCTACTGACTCACCCAGCCAGAGTTCTTGGTGTGTTTTTAACATGAATAGTTCCAGTAGCAGACTTCTGATTCCCTACCTTCCTGTTAATGGCAGAGAAGATAACTGCCCTGTCAGGTCAGTTTTTCGTGCTGTTTAGGGAATCATTCCTGGACTTCAGTTTATAACCCAATCTCCCAGCCCTTCCCGTGATTCTTTAGTGATCTAATTCTCTGTTTTGAACCCCTTCTTGCTTATAATACTTCAAGTGGTGTTTGTTTCCAGCATTGAACTCTGCATGATACAGACCAGATAGACCTTCAACAAAGGCTTAGTCAGCAGAAATAGAGAAACAGGCAGTTCAGGGACAAGAAATTAAGTCCTTGGGTGATAAGAGTACCAGACAAAGTCTCCATCACAAGAAAACAATGCACTACCCTGTTTATCAGGGAAGCGGAATACCAACGTCAGGACAGGCTGTGCCGCAATGCTTGGTAAGCCTCTATCCTGGGGCTCTTGGCTCCTCTTGTTCCCTGAGTCAGGGAACACATTTGGTTCCAAAGCTCAGGGCAAGAGTACACCTTTAGCTCAAGGTGAGGCTATCTCAACAATGACAACTGGAGAGATGCAGGGTCAGGGGAATAAGAAGGGCAGTTTAAAATTTAATAGAATAATTTCAAGGCAAATAAAAGGCATATCTACTTCATAAAGCATTTAGTAGCTACATGATGATCATTCTCCCAAGATGTGAAATATAGATATGTGGCTTTAAATATGTTTTCTTCATCTACAAGTAAGGACTGTAAGTAGTCAGACAAGTCATTGAGCCCATATTTGTCATTCAATTTAGAAATCCCCTCAGTGTCACTGAATAATGGTTATCTGTCTCTTGCTTGAACAGTTAGAGTGGCAGGGCATTAGTTCATTATTTCACAAACATGGTTATTCCATTTCTCTAATAATCAGACCATTATTTTGTATGTGGAATACCAAATGAACTCTCTGTAAATGTTTCCTATCTGAGGGAAAACATATGGTCTCTTGCTGCTTATTTTTTAGGGGAGGAGACCGGTGTGCCTGCTTCCCACTCTGGAAAGAAGGGGCACATCTTCCTCTCCTAGCCCTCATAAAACCAGGCATGGGCATGTGCCCTTGTTTTAGCCAGTCTTATACTTTCTCTTCATTTTTTTTTTTTTTTGTGTGTGTGTGTGGTTTTTTTTTTAAATCCTGAGAGAATATGGCATGAATGGAGTGGTTAGAGGTCATTCAGCATAGAGGTCCTGTGCCAACTACACATTCTAGGTAGGGGACAGTGGGTATACTTTGTGCTTCCAAATCAATTTGTGTCACCTTAGTTATCATTCAATTCAGAATGTGGTCCTCTCATTTCTATTCTAAGTGCCCTCACTAGCCTTCTAACGGTTTAATTACCTAAGAGTTTATTTCTCTTGCTTTCAATTCAAATCTAACCAAAACACTGTATATGAATGGGTAGGTAGCTCTTTCCTCTATTCCCCCCACCCCAAATGTCTTGTCTCAGCTTAGAGACAATTTGATTGCAATGGACAGAACCCACTTTAGCTTACTCAAAAAATTAGAGTTTTGCTCTAGCTGATTTGGCTCAATGGATAGAGCATTGGTCTACAGACCAAAGGGTCCTGTGTTTGATTCTGGGTTGTGAATATGATGGAGTATATTGGTTGCAGACTCCTTCCTAGCCCAGGTCCTGGTCAGGGCTTGTGCAGGAAGCAACCAATCAATGTGTTTCTCTCATATCGATCTCTGTTTTTCCCTCTCTCTTCCACTCTAAAAAATCAATATATCCTCGGGTGAGGATTAAAAAAAAAAATTAGAGTTTTATTGAAAGAACACTCAGAGCACTAAGCACAGGAATTAGACGGAGTCTGGGGGAAATGGAGTTGGAAAATGCAAAGTCAGGAGCTTGACTTAAAGTATCTTAATGCTAGGTATTGTGCGAGAGAACTAAATCGTGGGCACAAGATGCTGGCCATCATGTGGTTATTCTTCTGATCTTTCAGGGGTTAAGGGTCCTACCTCATATATGTGTCTATTTTTTACACATATATTTTCGTCTCTGTTCTTGCTGGGTTCCTATTTAACCATCTCATATCAACTCTTCATGACCCTTAGCTTAATCTACAACTAAGTGACTGCAACTCTATGTCTCTTAGTTCAGATTACTAAAAGAGAAAAATATCCTCTCTGACCAGCCAGTAGATGAACTGGCTTTAGGTTAGATATTCATGTTTAGTCAAATCAACTAGGAAAAAGGTAAGGGCAGGTTGATGATATATTCATCCCTCTGTATGCAGCAGGTGTGGCAGGTCAAGGTAGAATGTGAAGTTGGGAGCACCTAGCAAATTGACTGATTGGTCCAATATGCTCTTGACAGGCAAATGATTCCCACATGGCCAGACACTTTGAAAAAGTGCAGCTGAATAATATTTCTCACTGAAGGATACCTGCTTATTTGTAAGTAGTCATCCTGACTCTAGTCAACAGTTGTTGCCCCTCAGAGGCTAATGGAAATAGTCTCTTCTCAGTGGCTCTCTGTAACATTCCAGGATTTTTCAAAGTGATGTCTGTGGAAATTTATTTCAAATGGAGATTGATTCCTCAGATTTACTCTAAATCTACTGAGTCAGCATTTCTTTCAAGTACAAGAGTGGAAGGAGCTGGCCATTTGCATTTGTAACAAGTTCTTTTCTTTTTGTTTGTATGTTAATCCTCACCTGAGGATATATTTTTCTATTGATTCTTAGAGAGAGTGGAAAGGAGGGAGGAGAGATAGATAAAGAGAGAGAGAGAGAGAGAGAGAGAGAGAGAGAGAGAGAGAGAGAGAGAGAGAACTAGGCTGGGATGGAACCTGAAATCCAGGTACATCCTCTTGATTGAGAATCAAACCCAAGATACTTAAGATGCACAGGCCAATGCTCTAACCACTTAGCACACCGGCCAAAGCAACAAATTCTTTAGGTGGTTTTCAATTGCATTAACATTTGAGAATAACTGAGCCAGACTATAAATTACTTAAGGACAGGGGACAATATTTGTCTTGTTTAGGATTATATCCCTGATGTCTTGCCTGGCACATAGAAGACAGTTAAATAAATATTAAAGAATCAATAAATTATCTCTTACATCAACAAATGTTGAGGCTTAGCTTATGATTAATGATTGAATCATAAACTCATGATTATATTACCATACCAAATTATTTCTAACAACTACTAAGATACTCATAGTGTTAAAAAATCAGCTCATTATTGTGATATATTTAATAGCTAGGGTTCTCCTTTGCTGTTACATTGGTCTTGCTTTCAGTCCACATTCCAATTCTTCCCCTAATAGCATAATTCCAATTATTTTTCCATCAGACCATTTTGAGGTAGAAATATTTGTCCACCTTCAGCCTTGCTGTTCATTTTCTTATTAGTTTCTTCTTCTGTTTCATAGTTGTACAGTATAAGATGAATGGGGATGTGAGGTGGTGGTGGTCATGCAGACTATTTGGAAGTAGTAATTCTAAGTGATTCCTCAAGCACTTTATATTCATTTTATATTTAAAAAAACTGTTTTCTACACTATGGTATAACAAATATAATAGCAGTTTTATGTTTTGCAGCTTATATTGCTAATTTCATGAACTTCTTGAAATTCGATACTTCTGATATATTATAATTCTATAATAATTCTATGATACTTCTATAAAGTATTCTATAATACTCTTTCTCTCTCTTTGACACTGAGTTAAAATAAAACGAGATTGGAGGGAGAGAGGTGTGTCCCAGCATTTTCCAACCCACCACCCCCTTCCTCTCTCTACCACTGAAAAGTCTACCACCCTGGCCCATGTGGCTCAGATAGTTAGAACATTGTCCCATACACCAAAAGGTTGCAGGTTTGATTCCCAGTCAGGGCACATACCTAGATTTCAGGTTTGATCCCCAGTCTGGGCATGTACGGAAGGCAGCCATTTGATCTTCTCTCGCACTTTGATGTTCTAATCTCCTCTCTCTCTCTCTCTGTCTTTCTATCTGTCTCACTCTTTCTCCTTTCCCCTCTGTCTAAAATCAATGAACATAGCCTCAGATGAGGAAGAGGAAGGGGAAGGAGGAGGAGGAGGAAGAGGTGGAAGAAGAGGAGGAGAAGAAAAAGAGGAAGAGGAAGAAGAAAGACTGGAGGACTGGAGGCAATCTTGGTCAACTGTTCTTTAAAATAAAATAAAAAAGAACAAGAAAAGGAAATATCTAACAACTGGCAAATTCCTTTTCCTGCTCCCATTCCCCTCACCCAACACCATGTATGGTGCTATCCTCTGAAGACACTGTGAATAAATTAAGCTTAACCTATATTAGTAAAAAAAAACAACAACAAAAAAACAAACACCTCATCTTCTTAATACTTGTATGAATATATCTCAAATTCAAAATATATCCAAATTCCAATCACTTCTTTTTTCCTCCACTGCTACCACCCTGGTCCAGAAATTATCTGCCCTTGCCTGAATTGTAGTAACCTATTACCTTGTCTTCATTCTTCCTAATTTGCCACATCCCCAACAGCCTATTTTCAGTGTAACTCCCAAAATGATGCTTGAAAACATGTGAGATACTATCACTCCTCTACCTAAGATTCTCCATATTGCTCTCCAAGGCATTCAGATATTTGGCAAGCTCTTTTGAGTCACTTAAATCCTATCTACTTTGCCATATTATGGACACTAATTATATTTTTGTTGAGTGAATAAATACATTTAAAGAACCTTTAATAATTCTTCTTTTCCAATTAATATCCTAGTTCTTCCAAAGTTCCTCTGAGAAAATGGCTTCCAGACTTCCATTCTGGTCATCCTTCTCTATGAAGCTTAGCTTTTTATCCTCCCTTTTAAAATGTGGCAACAAGATGTGACCATAATAGTCCAACTTTGATATAGCCAGGGATGTTTACTCCATACGTCCTCTATCAGTACAGCCTAGTAATGCAGTAGCCTTTTTGGCAGCTATGTCATAACATTGGATCATATTCTGTTTGCAGTGAACAAAAATTCCCGTATCTCACCCAAAAACTGATATTAATTCAAATGTACTCATTTTTGTACTTATGCAGTTGGTGATTTGAAACTATGTAAGAACTGACCAAAAATTATCCTTTCATAAGATATGATTCTTTTTGTTCAAAGAAATTTGCATCAATGTCTGTAATTGCTAAGTTTTGCTACTATGGCAACACTGTTTGTTACTCTATTCTCAGGCATTCCATTTCCCATCATCAGCTTGTCCCCTTGTCTTCCAACTGGTATGCAACACAAAAGTCTTCTTTTATTCTGCTGAGATTATTTTGCTAGCTCATTTAAATATTTCTCCTGATATGACTAATTATAGAAAAACACATTAAATAGGATTCAGAAGACCTGTGTATTGTTCCATTTACTAGCTCTGTGATCTTGGAGAAGTATTTGAAATACCATACCTCAATTTTATCACCTATATAAAATGAGAATGATGATAACTCATATCTGCCAGTTAGTAGGGTTATTTTAAAGTTCAGTGAAATCATGGAAGTATTATGTCAACAGAGTATTGGTATAAAACCAGAAAATGGCCAGAGACCCTAAATCAACTTACAATAACACTAGCTTCTCTTATCCTGATCTGGAAGTTAGGATAACTGGGTTCTAAGCCTAATTTTCTCACTAATTAGTTGAGACATGTTGGACAAGTAATATAACTTGATATGCTTAATTTTCTTAACAAACAACAGGATTTGTTTAAATACATTCTTATTTCCCTCTCAGGTTTTTGAACTTTAAAAAGTCTGTCATGCTGGCCCACTCTCAAGAGTGACACCTCATATTTGCACATTTGTCTTCATCAAGGTGCATGTCTGGTGGCCTTTATGATATTCCAACTGCATTTCAAATAGCAGCAGAGGTACAGTGCCTGTAAGTGCCAAAGTCTTTTAAATGAGCCCTAAAACACCAAATGGAAATCAACATGATTTACTTCAAGTAACTAAAGAACTGCTTGAGCTAACATAGAAAAAATTTCTATTTAATGAATATGAGTTTCATAACTTAGATCCCTACCAAAACCTATGAGTTTAAACACTTTATTAACAACAATGCATCTTGCTTAAATAAAAATAGTTAATCTTTTTACATGAGGTTTAAAAGATGCAGACATTAGCAATCAGTTATTCCTTCTCTCCATTAGAAAAAAAGCATCACTTGGACATAAAAATACCAAAAAGCTAAGAAGAGAACCTAGGCTAATATGTACAATAGAAAAGAATGACAGATTGGGATGTTAATGCAAAAAAAATTTTTTTTCATTGAAGCTCATTTTTATTGAAAACATGCTTAATCATTTAGGACAATTAAGATAAAATTAATATTATTACTAGAGTAATAATATTAATATGAAATTCATGCATGGGAGGTGTGTGTGTCCCTCAGCCCAGCCTGCACCCTCTCCAATCTGGGACCCCTTGAGGGATGTCCAACTGCCCATTTAGGGATCAGGCCTAAATGGGCAATTGGACATCCCTCTCACAACCCAGGACTGCTGGTCCCAACTGCTCACCTGCCTGCCTTCCTGATTGCCCCTAATTATTTCTGCCTGCCTGCCTGATTACCCCCTAACCATTTCCCTGACAGCCTGATTGATGCCTAATTGCTCCCTTGCAGGCCTGGTCATCTCTAACTATCCTCCCCTGCAGGCCTGGTCACCTCTAACTGCCCTCCCCTGCAGGCCCAGTTCCCCCCAACTGCCTGCTCCTGCAGGCTTGGGTACCCCCCAACTGCTCTTCCCTGAAGGCTTAGTCACCCCCAACTTCCCTTCTCTGCTGGTCTGGTCACCCCTAACTGCCCTCTCCTGCAGGCTTGATTTCTCCCGACTGCCCTCCCTTGCAGACCTGGTCCCTGCTAATTGCCTTTCTCTGCTGGCCATTTTGTGGTGGCCATCTTGTGTCCACATGGGGGAAGCCATCTTTGACCACATAGGGACAGCCATCTTGTGTGTTGGAGTTATGATCAATTTGCATATTACTCTTCTATTAAATAGTATAGAGGCCTGGTGCATGGGTAGGGGTCGGTTGGTTTGCCCTAAAGGGTGTCCCGAATCAGGGTGGGGGTTCCCTTGGGGTGTGGGGTGGCCTGGGCAAAGGGCTTGTGGTGTTTTGCAGACTGGCCATGCCCCCTAGTGACCCTTGTATCTGGGATTTATTTATCCTCTATAACTGAAACTTTGTAGCCTTGAGCGAAGGCCAGGGCCAGCCAGGAAGCTTGGCTTCCTCCATTGCCAAGGGCAATTCAAGCCTCCTGCTCTCTCCAGCTCCGTGGCTGCCACCATTTTTGTTGAGATTTATTTATCTTTTATAATTGAAACTTTGTGGCCTTGAGAGGAGGCCAGGGCTAGCCAGAGCAGGTGGGAAGCTTGGCTTCCTCCATTGCCAGGGAAACTCAAGCCTCCTGCTTGCTCGGTGGCCGCAGCCATCTTGGTTGGGTTGATTTGCATACTCACTCCTGATTGGCTGGTGGGCATGGCTTGTGAGTGTAGCAGAGGTACATGTTTCTCTTTTGTTAGTGTAGATAATCCCACTACTATAATGCAACTTTAAATTTTTTTAATCATTTCTTAATATATAAGAGTTCCTTATTATTTTGTAAATGATCAGCCATAGGCCTTTATGGAAAGATCCTTATCCACAGGGAGAGCGCATGATTGATGGGAAATCTTTAGAACTTTGGGTTAGCAGTTTCTAAGACATCAATCATTCAGTTTTCCTCCATCCACAGTTCTAAGATGTCTGTTTTGTTTATTGTAGTATTCACATCATCTAGATCTGTGGTCAGCAAACTGTGGCTCGCAAGCCACATGTGGCTCTTTGGCCCTTGAGTGTGGCTCTTCCATAAAATACCATGGCGTGGGTGAGTTTATTTTGAAGAAGTGGTGTTAGAAAAAGTTTAAGTTGAAAAAATTTGGCTCTCTAAAAAAATTTCAGTCATTGTACTGTTAACATTTGGCTCTGTTGACTAATGAGTTTGCTGATCACTGACCTCGAACAATGTTTGGCCCATAATAAATACTTAATAAATATTTGATAAACAAATGAATGAACAAACCAGGTGATCTTAATCAGAGACTTGACAAAATATACACGAGCAGCTAAAAAGTAAACATTTCATTCATTGTTTGGATACAATGAAAATGACTGAGCTAGAGTTATATATATCTGAATCTCATAAATGAAACATTGAATAAAAGTGTAAGTTACAGAATAATGAATATATATCATATGTAACATTTTAAAATAACTAAAACATGTTTTGTACTAGTATATTATGTGTTTACCAGGTATACTGGTTAATAATGTGGATTTTTTTCAATGGCTGGAGTTACCATATTTTCCGGCGTATAAGATGACTTTTTAACCCAGGAAAACCTTCTCAAAAGTGGGGGGTCGTCTTATACACAGGGTGTCATCTTATAGGGCGAGTATATCCCAAACTCTATATTTTAACTGGAAAAGTTGGGGGTCGTCTTATACGCCCAGTCATCTTATATGCTGGAATATGCGGTATGTTGATATATATGCTATTTGATATGTATGTTATTTTGTTGTATTGACAACAAGCTTTGAAAAGTCATATGTTAAATTTTCTGAAGGTGTTAACATCATAGATATTTTTCCACTTAAAAATGTTAAATTTTGTGCACAAAAAAAGAGCATTTGCGGGAAGTTTTAATTCATTACTTTATTTTGAATAAAAGTGCTGCTGTATACTTTGGGAAGTTTATGATGAACATGCTGCATCTCAAGATACTTGTGAACGCTGGCTTAAATGCTTTAAAAGTGATGATTTTTCGATGTGAAAGACAAAGATGTCCAGGTCAACCGAAAAAGTGTGAAGACCAACATTACAAGCATTATTGGATGAAGATGCATGTCAAACTCAAACACAACTTGCAGAATGATTTAATTTTGCTCAGCAAACAATTTTCAATCATTTACATACAATGGGAAACATTTTAAAGGAAGGAAAATGGGTGCCACATCAACTGAACGAAAGACAAATGGAAAACCAAAAAGTCATCAATAAAATGTTGCTTCAACAGCACAAAAGCAAGTCTTTTCTCATCGAATTATAATTGGAAATGAAAAGTGGATTTATTTTGAGACTCCCAAATGCACAAAATCATGGGTTAAACCAGGTCAACCATCAACATCAATTGCAAGACCAAATCGCTTTGGAAAGAGGACAATGCTTTGCGTTTGGTGGGATCCGGTACGTGTGGTGCATTATGAGCTTCTAAAACCCGGTGAAACCGTTAATACTGATCGTTTCTGACAACAAATAATCAATTTGAACCATGCTTTGATCATGAAACAACCAAAATATGCCAGAAGACATGGCAAAGTTATTTTGCTTCATGATGATGTACCATCACACACTTCAAAACCAGTTAAAGACACGTTAAGAGATCTTGCCTGGGAAGTGTTAACCCAACCACTGTATTCACCAGACCTACCTTGCTCCTTCAGATTACCACTTGTTCTGATTGATGGCACATACACTTTCTGAGCAGCACTTCAAAACATATGAAGAAGTGGAAATTTGATCTCTGAATGGTTTGCCTCATAACAAGAAAAGTTCTATTGGGACAGTATCCACAAATTACCTGAAAGACAGGGAAAATGTCTAGCTAGTGATGGACATTACTTTGAATAAAGCACTTTTGATATTTCTCTTGAAATTATCATGTTTTCTTTGATTACAAAATCCACTATTATTAACGGATACACCTAGTGTGTGTGTGTGTGTGTGTGTGTGTGTGTGTGTGTGTGTGTATGTGTGTGTGTGTGTGTGTGTGTGTGTGTGGTGTATATACAGTGAAAGACAGAGAAAGAGAGGAGAGAGAGAGAGAGACAGAGACAGAAAGGAATGAAATGATGCATGAGAATAATAAACATTGAAATCAGGCACTGTCCGGTTTGGCTCTGTGGGTAGAGTGTAGGCCTGTGGACTGAAGGGTCCTGGGTTTGATTCTGGGCAAGGGCACATGCCTAGGTTTCATCTTGATTCCTGGTGGGAGGTGTGAAGAATACAGCCAATCAATGATTCTCTCTCATCATTGATGTTTTTTTTTTCTCTCTCTCTCTGTCTCTTCCTTCCCCTTTGAAATCAATAAAAATATATTTTTAAAAATGTAGAAAGTTTAGTACAGTAAATTAAACCGTCTTTCACTGGGACGTACACTCCTTGTCAAGATGGAGTAGCAGGACCTCTAACCTGAAACAACTGAAAATAAAGTGAAACAACAGTGACATAAAAATGGGCATTGGGCAATTCAGGACAGTGATTCAAGAAAAGGGGAACAAATGAGGTGAACTGAAAATAGTCCCAGCTCCATCTGAGAGAAGTTTCAGGCCTGAGTAGGGAGGGAACCCAAGGAACATTGCTGCTCATGTGGACCTGCTCTTCAGGGGCCAATAGAACAATGAAAGCACACACCATTCTAAACTCTCTTATGTGGATGGGCAGAAAATGTTCTCATAGAGAGGCAAGCAGCAGAGGTAGGAGCAAATTTCAATGCCATCAACAAACAGGAATTGTGGCTCTCTCCCGCTGCTGTCCTCTCTGTCCATGCTTAAGCTTCTGTGAAGAACAGACAGAAACATCAAAGGATACATTAACCAAAGTCTGAACATGTAAAAATACAAACGTGATGATTCTCTATGCCTTTTGCATCCAAAGTTCTCTTACTTCAAATGAAAGGTCATTTAATAAAAGGACTGCATTAAAAAGAAGGAATAATCATAAGTTGAGGGGTTCAGATCTCTTAGTTTATATGATGTGGGCAGGAAATCATTAGTATTAAAATGTCATTTGCTGCTTAAAGAAACCAAATCTCTAGAGCAGCCTGTCAGGAGCCCCTTTTCAGGTATATTCCTTAAACTTCATGCTCAATGTAGACTAGCATTTCTCTCCTGCTATTAGATAACCACACAGGAGTCCTATCCCTAATGTATTTCTTGTTTAAATGTCAGCATAAAGTCTTCTTAATGTTGTTTTGTGATATGTGGTATCACTTTACTATTTGTTCAACACATTCAACAATAAGCTAGGAGCTGAGAGGGATACACATTTCAATAAGACACAGACTCTCATCTCAAGGAATATAGAGTATAGTGAGAGAAATAAAGCAAGTGTATAAGTAGCTGTAATAAAAAGTACAATCCTATATAATAAAAGCCTAATATGCTAAGTATCAGGTTGACTGGTCAGCTGTTCCACCAATCAAAGCATGATATGCTAATGACATGCTAAAGTTGCTCAACTGCTCACTATGATGTGCACTGACCACCAAGGGGGCAGACTGTTGACCAGTTGACTAGTCACTATGATGTGCACTGAGCATGGGGTAGGAGGTGGAAAGGAGTAGCGGGGAGGGGAGGGAGAGTGGGGAGGAGACACTCCAACCAGAAGGTTAGCTTGCTGCTGGGGTCTGGCCAATGAGGACTGAGGAAGACATGCCCTGGAGCCCTCCTGCAGTCCCTCCTCGGTTGGCCAACCTCCCCTGTCCCTCCCTGGCCCCGATCAGTGGGGTCCCTCAGCCTAGCCTGCGCTCTCTTGCAATCCAAGACCCCTTGGGGGATGTTGGAGAGAGCTGGTTTTGGCCCAATCCCACATGCCAGGTGGAGAGACCCCACTGGTGCATGGATACATGCACTGAGCCTCTAGTAAGTACTATAAAAAAGGGCTTTCAGAAAGTTTTTGATTTTAAGAGATCTTGATCAAGTATTTCTTACTTCCTCATTCTAGGGATGAAGAAACTAAAAGAAAAAGGTTAAATGACTCATTCTGTGCACTACAATCTACCCACGAAAGGCATCATGGTGGGCTGGAAAAAAGAACATTGTCTGACCCTAAGGTCAGACAACCTAGGTGTGGTTTTGGATGTCAGCCCTAACTAGCTCTCATAAAGGACAAATGATCAAACCTTCTAGAGCCTTAGTTTTCTTATCCACAGAACTGGGATAATAGTGATTGCTGTTTGGGATTGGTGTAAAGATTGTGAAACTGAAAAGGGTTTGTAGATTATGAGGTAACATAAAAATGTAAGATATTGCTACAATTAATTAATTGCAGAACTGGGAGTAGAACTCAAACCTTCTAATTTTGAAGCCCTTGCCCATCATGTATGAATATCAAATGCTCTTCATGACTTCTAGTATATGATTTAGCTATTTGTCTTCTTCCACAGTTAGAGTAGAATATAATTATCAACCATATGTATGTTGTTTACTTGAATCATATGACTATTCCTAACCTGTTTGAGTTATATACAGAAAAATAAAACAGATGCTCTTGCTGTGAAACTTTTTGGCTGATTCTCAGAGTAAAATAGGAAAAGAATTTTGTCCTACATTTCTCAATACCATGTTGTATTTTTAGTCTGTTTATTCTGGCTTCTTCTTTAGAAGCAGTGTTAGTGTTGAATAAAAGTTCAGCAATTAAAAAGAAAAATAAACATCAGAAATCTTGTAAATCAAAACTAGTGAACACATTGTTGAGGTACTTTAAAAGAAGTTAAGTGATAATATCATTATAATATTCTGTTACTTTTTTTTTTTTAATCTCCTAGCTCTAAGCTATTTTTCTCCATTATTCTCCCTTATTCCAACAGTTTGCTACTGGTCTTCCTGCAAATCATGTCTTTCTTTAATGTTACTTTTTTGATCTGCTAAAAAGTTAAGTGTTATAATCAGTTCTATATTTCTGAGTTTCCTTTCCAGTTGCTGTATATAGCAACAAAACTAAGAAATAATATAACTAAAAGATTTGACTTCTTCCTCACTCCATTAAAGACATTTTCCTCTTAGGTTGGTTAACAAAAGAAGGAACTAAGTTCATCTTTACATCTATTACTGCATGACTGAAGAAAGGTATTCAGGAGGCAATATGCCGTAATGGAAAGAAAAAGGAATTTGGACTTGGAGGTCATGGGTTTCAGTTTCCCATTAAACTCCTTTAAGACTTGAATCAAGTAACTTTTCTTTCTTTTTCTTTTTAAATACATTTTTATTGATTTCAGAGAGGAATGGAGAAGGAGAGAGAGATAGAAACATCTATGATGAGAGAGAATCATCAATCAGCTGCCTCCTGCACCCCCCACACTGAGGATCAAGCCCAAAACCCAGGCATGTGCCCTGACTGAGAATTGAGAGGTGACCACCTGGTTCATAGATGGATGCTCAACCATTGAGCCATGCCGGCTGGGCAATCAAGTAACTTTTCTAGCTGAAACCAGTTTGGCCCAGTGGATAGAGCATTGGCCTGTGGAGTGAAAGGTCCCAGGTTTGATTCCAGTCAAGGGCATGTACCTTGGTTGCGGGCACATCCCCAGTGGGGGGCATGCAGGAGGCAGCTGATCAATGTTTCTAACTCTCTATTCTTCTCCCTTCCTCTCTGTAAAAAATCAATAAAATATATTTTTTAAAAAAAGTAACTTTTCTATCTTCAGTTTTTTCATCTGTAAAAAGAAGATTAATAAAACCTACTCCTTGGATTGTCAGAGCATGGTAGGCAGTTAGACAGATAAGGACAATGGGTGGGTATAGAAGGTTATCAGGGTGGAAAGCCCCAGGTGCCTAGGAATGGACAAGCACTTGTAGGGTGGGACCATATCCCCAGGGTGACTTTTCCTCCCCTAGTATGTTGCTGGTCACATGGTATGGGCCATTCCCTGACCTTTCCTTCCTAGAGATAACATCTATGTTTCAGTTGGATTCCAGCTCCAGGTCCAGACACAGGCTGACGTCGGGACCACATGCATTGAGTAATGACCCCCTGCCCTGGTGCTAGCTAATCAATCAGTGGAGACCACAACCCCGAAAGGACACACCTGGAAAACTGCTGAATATTCTATTGAGATCTTCCCCTGGGATCTCCCCTAAAATGTCCACCCACCCTTACAACCCTTATGACAGAGGACCCAGAGCATTCTTTCCCCTCCCCCCACAACCAGCTAGCGCAGGACTTCTCCCTTCCACCTGCCCTCAGGCCTGTTACCTTTAGCTTCCTTACTCCAAAGCTCTAAGAGCCCTTCCTTTACTTCTACAGCTTGTTTCCTAAGCCCATTTTTTCCTAGGAATTACTTCTTCTACCTCTACGATTTACCAAATCAATGTTCTCTTACAGTGTGGGCTGTGGCTCTGAATTCTTTCCTAGCCAGAACCCAAGTACTGAGGTTGCTGACCCCAGGTCCTGTCTGACCCCACAGGTCAGACACTTGGTGCCTTTCCCACTGCCTACAACAAGAGGAATTGTATGGTTTTCACAAAATAATGAAAAGGCAGTTAAAAACATGCATGTCTTATTAAGAAGATAAAATAAAGTTAAAACCATTTAAATAATGAGGCATACAAAAATAAAATTAAGCAATTTAAGTGGCACCAGCAGTGGGATAGCTTACAAAATATATGTGATGGAACCCTAAACACTTTCTACATTTGTACCATATACTTGAGTCTGAATTTTCTGGCTGTAGTATCAAAGAAGGATACATAGCAAGTCAGAAAACCAACAGTGTCCAACCATAAAGTTAAAAAAAGAAAGCAGTTTTGTGATTCCTCAAAAAGTTAAATATAGACTTGCTATATAATCTGTAATTCCTAGGAATATACCCTAAATAATTGAAAACAGGAATTCAGATACCTGTACCCCAATGTTCATAACAGCATTATTCACCTTAATCAAAAGGTGAAAACAGCCAAAATGTCTATCAATGGATGAATAAACAAAATATTATTCAGCAAAATAAGTAAATACTACACATGCTACAACATGGATGACCTTTGCTAAGTGAAGGGAGTCAGAAAAAAAGGTCACATATTGTATGATTCCATTTACATGAAATATCCAGAATAGTTAAATCTATAAGACAGAAAGTAGATTAGTGGCTGCCAGGGTCTGGAGAGAGGGAGAACTAGGGAAGGACTCCTTAATCGGTACAAGATCTACTTTGGGAGTGATTAAAAATGTTTTGGAACCAGAAAGAGGTGGTAGATGCTCAACAGTATCTTCAGAGGTAAGATTTCTTGTAGACTAAATGAGCCCATGTATATGAAAGCTCTTTTAAAGTGTAAAGTTCATATCAATTATAGTTTTCATTATTATTAGTATCTGGCAATAATATACAATATGTAAACAACATCCGTGAACAGCATTTTCACAAACAGTATTTATTCATCATTCTCAACAAATACTATTGAATACTAATTGTGTGCCAAAAAAGGTAGGCAATATCAACATTTTAGAAAAGGATAAATTGAAGTTCACAGATTTGTCATATAACTTGGAGACTCTGAGACCTTTGATTCCTAATTCATTACAAACCTTGCTGCCCCAAGGGCTAAGAACCATAATCCATGAACCATGGTTGCAAAGCCCTTCATCTTCATTAACTAGTAAATCTGATTATTTAAATCCTTTAAGGAAATCATCTCTCAGCAATATCTTTATTTGAACACATTGTTAGATTTCATATCATTATTTAGAAGGTCCTTCAATATAAGCTGATATAAAAGTTTCACCATTTACATTTCTATCGGTGCAGTGGCATTTTAATTGCTGTAACTTGGAGTTATCATGAACTATGCTTGATTTTACATTATTGGCTATAACATTTACTGAGTGTACATTGTGTATTAGGTGTGGTGCTAAGCATTTTGCAGACATACTCTTTATTTAATCCTTATCCTTCCTCCTTTGTTCATACAGAAACTAAGGCTCAGAACTGTTAAATAACTTGGTCAAAGCCACAGGCAGAAATATAAATGGCCTTACAATCTTTATAGAAGATTATTTAAGGTTCATGAAAATCAGAGGCTGAACCAACAGACGTTCATAATTCTTACCTAAAGAGCCAGTAGGGTATGGAACAAATGTTGAACTAAGAATGAAAGAGACAGGGCTGGGTCCATATCCAGTGTTGTTTACCACCCACACTTAACCTCCCTGCTACACTGAGACACAGCTCAGAGAAGTTTGTTACAACTTGATTCCCCACCCAGCCAATTATGGTTATAAATTCTGGATTATGATCATCATAGTGGCTAAAATGTACTGTGTTGAACACCTTAGAAGTGCTTTAATATTCATAGATTCAGGAACATTTGTACACTTTTAAGTCTCTTCATAAAGAACAACTAGGTGTTCCTCCAGATAAAAGTCTTTCTCTCTCTCTCTCTCTCTCTCTCTCTTTCTCTCTCTCTCTCTCTCTCTCTTTTTACAGAGAGGAAGGAAGAGGAATAGAGAGTTAGAAACATCGATGAGAGAGAAACATTGATCAGTTGCCTCCTGCACACCTCCTACAGGGGATGTGCCCGCAACCATGTTACGTGCCCTTGACCAGAATCGAACCTGGGATCTTTCAGTCCACAGGCTGATGCTTTATCCACTGAGCCAAACTGGTTTTGGCAAAGTCTGACTTTTTTTAAAGGAACTTTTGTTAAGAGAAGTCAAAAGTTCAGGTTATTTGCGGTTGAATTCAGGACATTGAAAAGCTGGTATTTAAGTTTTAAACTAATTTTTTTTTCTGTTGATGTGTACAAGGTAAAATAATTCATTTGACCAAAAATTACTATAGCATGCCAGATATTGTGCTAGGTGTTGCTGTATAGCTACCATTGTGTAAGTACTCACAAAGTGTCAGCTCTGCCAGAGTTTGAAGAAAAAGGAAGCAATCTTTACCAAATTGGCCAAATTTCTCCTCTCTAGGATTTATTTTGTAAATGAGGGGATTGGATATCTAGGTCTTAATGGTTTGTTTTTTATTTATTTATTTTTTACTTTGTGTAGGTTTCTTCTCCTCATCTGCCACTATTTAATACCATGTCAAAATATTAATCTCATACTATTCTAGCTTTGCAATTCATTATTTCAACAGATGTTTATTGAACTACTAGGCCCCATAGGGCTGAAGTTGAGAAGAATGAAAACAAGGGTCCTCTGCTTGAGCTTAGAATCCAAAGGACTAACACAATAAAAAAATTAAATAAATAATTTAAAATACAGATGCATAAAAGCAATCATTTACAAAGATAAATAACTATAAGTTAGAAAGATGCTAAGTCATAGAATAAAGCAAATAATAGGCTCTCTCTATTACAAAAATGATGACCTATCAAGGTCATTAGATTTTAAAAGGGAAAAAACATGGTAATACCTTTAAAAAAACACACGAAGGAAATGAATAGACTTTACTTTTTGAAAGATGAGACAGAGGGCCGAAAACCAGGACCACAGGCTTTATTAGAGGAGAAGGACCCTGCCAGGCTGTCTCACAAGTGGAGAGTAGCAACACGTGCAGAGATGAACAAGCCTTTTGAGGAAAGGAATGGGAAGGAATAGGGCTTAGGGTACTTGGCTTGCCATGATTGGTGGTTTCATATAAGGTACATGATTAGGCACTTAGGAATCAAGGGCTTTAGGGTATTGGGCAGATGCTAATTGGTGGTTCAATGTATAGGCCATAAAAGGTGCCTGGTTAGATGCTCAGGAATGTCCAGGCCGCAGGTGCAGTTACATCATACTCTGTCCATTTGTTGGGGGAAGGGAGGATCTATCATTCCAGGCTTTTGGAAATACTAAAAAAATTGAGAGTCCAGGCAAGGTCAGGGGATGAAGGTGCATGTTCTGTAGCTACTTCCTGCTGAGAGGGGGCATCATCTGGGGCATCTATCAGGGTCTCAAAGATTCTGGTGAAATAGGTGTCTCTAGGTTATGAATTCAAGGCCAAATAGATCTCTCCCATCTTCTGGTTGGTGAACGCCTGTATTCTGTTCTACAAAGAACTAGTGAAACAGCACATGAGATAGGGGCCAAAGAGCAAAATTAAAGGAATAGATACCAGTGGGCCTAATGGTGGAAGGAACCACAGGGTAAGAGAGCAAAAAACAGGTAGTGTTTTCCATGCTGGACAAGGGGTGCAGCAGCATGATTTCCCCAAGAGTAATCCTTTTGAGTCACTTGGGAGGTAAAAGCTTGTGCTGAGGCTGCCACAGTGTCACTTGTCTGGTTTTGCTGCTTTTTGGGGCATGGAGCTGAAGTACAACTGAGACCTAGATGTGATTTTTAGGGGGGGAAAGAGTAGAGGTCTCAGTTGCCTCACTAGTAATAGGAAAGGGGAAAAATAGGTTACCCTGGAGGTAAGGTTCTTGTTTTCCCAGTTTTTCCCCTTGCTGAGCATCCACATGTTTCTTGTAGGTCCTGAGACAGGGTTTCAAAAATAGATAAGAGTAGTGGTTAAGCTCCCTATAGCAGTTCCAGCCCCTGCTATAATGCTGAGGGTTAAGAGGAGAGGGATTATCTGGACTATTGTTTTGTGTCAGATATGATGGGTTACAGGGACAGGTAAAGACTGATCACTGGGGCTACATCTACATTGGGTGAGAGATAGACGAGAGTACAGGTTTCTGTCCAGCTGATGGGGAGACAGATGTATGCGTTTTCCCCACAGAGGAAGAAAAATCCCTGATCACAGAGACAAGCTGATAAGTATGAGAAGAGGTGCACTAAAGGGTATGAGATTCCTTTTTCTAGTTCCCCACTCTAAGCTGAGAGGGTAGTTGCCATGGTGCTGCCAATAAGGGGTGACAGATGAGTGATTGAGATTGTATTGCAGTGAAAGTAGGAGGGAAAGGGAAGGAGAGGAGTAGTGGAAACCAGGGACCTGGATGGTTGGATAAGAGGTTAGACACTGTGAATATTCTGGTTTAGCTTAAGAAGTATCCAGCAACCTTGTCCTGCCAGCTTTGGAGGCTGAAGCCTCACTTTCTTGCTCAGAGTAAAATGGCCCTTTTACAATTCTTGTCAACAGTTAACTTTAGAACTTCTTTCTTTCAACATTTCTCTTTTCGTTCTCATCACATACACAACGTTCACAAATACCACACTTTCAAATTAGCCTTCAAACCTTCCTTCTGTGTCCTTCAAAAATGCATAACTATGCCTCAGACCTTCCATTAAGGATAAAAGGCAGGGGGAGGAGGAAGCAGGCCCCACAGCCTGTTCCCAGGCCTCTAGCCACTTGAATTTTAAATCACTGCATTTTACCTAGAGATAATAATCATAGAGGAAATAAGGTGTTTTCAGTCCCAGGAATGGCTTTGCCTTGTGGGTCGAGAGAGTGAAACCGAGGTAGGTGACTGGTTTGGGACAATGGGGTTTTATGAGGGGATGCATGGTAGCCCTGGCCGGGCACAAGGTAGAATGAGAAAAGAGTGAATGGGGGGATTTAGTAAGATGCAGTGAAGACATGAGGTGGCTAATGACTGTGAGACTAATCTGTCAACCCCCATCATAGAGACTGAGGAGTGGACAAGGGTCCCAGAGAATTCGGAGGGCAGAATAAGTGGCCTTAGTGTCGATTAAAAGGGGATCGGCTGATCTGCCACCACAGTCGTTATACCTGAGGCTCTGTCCTGGGGTCCGGAGCGGACCAATCAACTCAGAACCATGTCACCCAGCAGAGCCAGAGCAGGAGTCAGAAGCTAGGGGCGAGGCTCGAGGCTCGTCCTCGCTCCCAGGCACCTCTCTCCCAGACTTGGGCACCAAATGCAAGATGAGACAGAGGGCGGAAACCAGGACCACGGGCTTTATTAGAGGAGAACTCTGCCGGGCTGTCTCCCAAGGGGAGAACGGCAACGCGTGCAGAGGTGAACATGCCTTTTGAGGGGCGGAATGGGAAGGGAGGGGGCTGAGGGCACTTGCCCCGCGCTGATGGGTGGCTTCATATAAGGCACATGATTAGGCACTAAGGAATCTAGGGCTTTAGGGTATTGGGCAGGTGCTGATTGGTGGCTCAATGTATAGTCCACAAAAGGTGCCTGGTTAGGTGCTCAGGAATGTCCAGGCCGCAGGTGCAGGTTACGTAAATACTCTGTCCATTTGTTGGGGGGTGGGGTGGGGGTGGGGGAAGATCTATCACTTCCGAAGAAAATTGAACTGTGACTGGTCTACCCTGTATCTTCTTCCTAAAGTGGAGGCTCCTCAAAAGGAACTGCGAGGGAAGCTCACTTTTTTTTTTTTTTTTGGTAAGTCAAGCAGAAAGATAACATGAAAAGCGAACTTGGGAGTCAGGCAGGGAAATCACCCATCTAGTCTGGCCATTTATTTTTTTAAGTCTCGGTAGGCTTCCCCTCGGCAGAGGGACTCCGGATTACCAGAAAACTAACGTCGGGAGCTTCCAGGCAGATTTTATTTCCATGGATCCCTGCCCCGTGGCAGGACCCCGGGAAGAGGTCAAGGTGGTCCAGCGAGTGGCAGCTCCCGGGAAGGCACTGGGAAGGGCAGGGCGGGGAGCAGCGGTCAGAGGGGAGGGGAAAGGTGGGGCGAGAGTGAGGCACCCGAGGTGAGGGGGTGGGAAACCTCGCCGCCGCCGCCGCCGCCGCCGCGGGCGCCCCGCGGCGTCCAGGTGGCCCTTTCCCGCTCAGGTGAGCGCCTCCCGCGCCTCCCATTGGCCGCCGCGCCGCGGCGCTGGGCTGGCGACGCAGCCCGGTCTAGTTCAGGGTCTAGGGCGGCGCGTCACTTCCGGTAGCGCGGAGCTTGTAAAACACCCTGGAGAGAAAATGGCGGCGGCAGCGGCGGCGGCTTCGGCGCCTCAGCAGCTCTCGGACGAAGAGCTTTTCTCTCAGCTCCGCCGTTATGGCCTGTCTCCTGGCCCCGTGACGGAGAGCACCCGCCCGGTCTACCTCAAGAAGCTGAAGAAGCTTCGAGAAGAAGAGCAGCAGCAGCAGCAGCACCGGTCTGGGGGCCGCGGCCACAAGACGCGGAACAGTAATAACAATAACACGGCAGCCGCCTCGGTCGCCGCCACGGGACCGGCTTCGGCGGCCGTTGGGATGGGGGTCCGGCCGGTGTCGGGAGACCTCGCCCACTTTCGGACTCCGGGGGGCCTGGGCCGAGTGTCGGCCTCCGGCCCCGAGGGCCCCTTGGGAGGGCCCGGGGCCGCCTCGGCCGCCCCCATGGCCGGCAGCAAAGTGCTGCTGGGCTTCAGCTCCGACGAGTCGGACGTGGAGGTCAGCCCGCGGGACCAGGCCGGCGGCGGCGGCGGCGGCGGCGGGAGGAGAGACCGGGCGGCGCTCCAGTACCGCGGGCTCAAACCGCCGTCGGCGTCCCTGGCCGGCGGCGAGGTGACTAAC
The DNA here is from genome assembly GCA_011751065.1 of Lasiurus cinereus. Classification (NCBI taxonomy): domain Eukaryota; kingdom Metazoa; phylum Chordata; class Mammalia; order Chiroptera; family Vespertilionidae; genus Lasiurus; species Lasiurus cinereus. Next base: position 8,061,594 of record JAAGEH010000304.1, read on the forward strand.
AGCCCCGCGGCCGAGCGGAGGAAGCCCCACGCGTGGTGGGGGGCCCGGAGGCCGGCGGCTCCGGAGCCACAGCCCCCGTCGGGGCGAGACAGAGCGGCGCAGGACGGCGACAAGGAGGGCGCAGACCGGGCGGACAGGGACGCGGAGGCCGAAGAGGCGCCGTGGTCGAGCCGGACCGTGAATGGCAGCCGGCTCCTCTCCTACAGCTGCCGGGAAAACTACTCGGACTCGGAGGAAGAGGAGGGCGTCGACGTGGCCCCCGGCCGGCAGGTGCTAAAAGACGACTCGCTCTCCCGGCACCGGCCCAGACGGGGTCACAGTAAGCCTCTCCCGCCGCCGCCGCCGCCGCCGACGGCGAAACCGGCCGGCGGCCGGCTGGAGCCCGCGCTCCAGGGAGGGGGAGGAATCCCGATGAATGACAGGGCGGCGGCCGCGGGGAGTCTAGACAGAAGCCGAAACCTCGAAGAGTCCGCCGCGGCGGCGGCGGCGGCGGCGGCGGGGCAGGGAGGAGCGTGCGATGCCCTGGACTCGAGCCCGATTCCTCGATACCGTGCGAACGCGAAGAAACTGGCCCCTCTGCTGTCTCCGCCACTGACTGACATGGACGCCACCCTGGATCCGTCCACAGGCGCCCTTCTGAAGACCAATAACCATATCGGCGGCGGGGCCTTCGAGGTGGACGCCTCCAGGGTTTTCCCCAACAGCCTCCCTCCCGGGGCGGCGGCGGCGGCGGCGGCGGCGGCGGGGTCACTCAGGATCAATCACTCCAACCACACGGGCGCCAATCATACCTACCTGAAAAACGCCTACAGCAAACCGAAGCTCTCAGAACCCGAGGAAGAACTTCTCCAGCAGTTTAAACGGGAGGAGGTGTCCCCAACCGGGGGTTTCAGTGCCCACTACTTGTCGATGTTTCTCTTAACTGCTGCCTGCTTGTTTTTCCTAATCTTGGGACTGACTTACCTGGGAATGAGAGGAACCAGCGTGTCCGAGGACGGAGGACTCAGCAGTAAGTATTACATGCCCGTGGGTAAGGTAACAAAGGGGACGCTAGCGATCTGCTCCACCGCCCTGGGCATTTTACGCGAGGGCGACATCTGTGTGCGAGAGGAGGGTCTGATAGGGAAGGCAGCAGGTTGAGTGCGTTTGTGTCATTTTCAGAACATTTATAACCATTATCAGAATGATAACCTCATGGCTGATTTAAAATTTTTTTGTGTATAATATGGGAAATTCAGAACATCTTTAAAAAACACACACCACAACACATTACAAGCCTGTTAGTAAAATGCATCAGTGATTCAAAAGTTTTGAAGCATTTTGACTGTTAAAAGGCATCATAAATACAGAGTTTTTTTTTGTGTTTTTTTTTTTTTCCAAATTGAGTTGTGATTCTGAAAGATAGTGTAAGATCTGTTGAGTGGTTCAATATTTGTATTAAGTTTATGGGTATTTAGTTCTGTAATTAAAAAAAAAAAGTGAATGAATATAGGTAGGAAGGCACACCTCTAAATTGGTTTTCCAGCCCAAAGCATCTCTCTTTCACCCACGAAAAAAATAGTGGTAGGCTGTGTAGGAGTTTGCAGTCAGATTTAACTGGATTGGTTTCCAGGCCCTGCCACTTACTTGTTAAATGGCTGGAGGGAGGTGTGTGCATTCATTCATTAAGCTAGCATCCTCATCCATGCTGAGCACTCAGGGTACAGCAGTGTAAAGTCAAAGTATTCCTGTCCTTCAACACAAAAAGAAGATGAATGCAGATAATTTTGTGTTTATGAAGGGAGTAAGGATTGAGTACTTGGTGTATGCTACTTTAGACTTGGTAAGAGTGGGTGCAACTTGAGGTGAGACCTGAAGCAGGAGGAGACAGCATTGCAAAGAGATAGGAGAGCATTCTGGGCTGAGATTGTAAGAGGAAAAGCTTTGAGTTGGAGCACTTTGAGCCATTGGGAGTGAACAAGAGTTTGAGCTTTCCTTTTCTAACCTGTAAAATGATGCTAATACTGATTAGAATGATGCCTGTGAAAAATAAAAGAGAGAAAGTAAATTTAGTGCTTGATAGACAGCTGAATGCATAATTTCTCAGCTCTTTTTCCTCACTCTCCCTGAAACTTCCTATCCATTTTACCCAATGTGAATTCACTGTATCATGATTTGTATTTCTAAAATTGGTTTAGTATTAAATTTATTTCAAAATACTGAATGATGCAGTTAGACTTAGATAAAGAGTAGGAGTGAAAATAGTGTAAGCCTGGATTTGGATGCAGCCAGTTTTAAGGTAGTTAAAGAATAGATTATTACTATGACCATATTGTTTAAAGGAGTTAGAACTGAAATATAGCACTCATTTTAATTGGTATCCTGGGAGCAAGTGTGATTATTCTGTTCTGCCCCAGATACACTTGAGAGAAAAAAGTATGAGGGATACCCTTGGAGTTCAACTAGTAAAGGTCACATAAGTTAAATGACATTACCTATTAGCAGTACTTAGCTGCATCTGTTTGTTTCTCTGACAACACTAACTATATGACCTGGACCTTTTCTAAAAGCTAAGTACTTTACTCATATTAAATCATTGAATCTTCCCAACAACTCGGGGAGACAGATGGTGTTTATCCTCATTTTGTAGGATAAGGACAGTGAGATTCAAAGAAGTTAACCAATGTACCCACAGTTGAACAGCCAGTGAGAGAAGGACTAAGATTTTGTTTCAGATTTTTTCAATTATAAAGCCCATTTTGGTAACACTACTTAGGGTATTGCTTATAGAGAACTTTTTAAATAAGATGATACTTTCATTTTATTAGGGTTAAGAAAACAATTGAATATTTGGTAGCATTTATAACAGAATTGCTGATGAACACAATTCTCAATTAAGATGACTATCATATCTTTCTTCTCACTGTTAAGAAAAATGAATACTGTTTTCTCAGGTATCAAAACTTTGAATGGAATAGAAAGGCATAGGACTGTACCTTCTTCACCTCCACCAATGTTGAAGAAAGGAACTTATAAAGTGTTTAGCATTTTAATATATAGTAAATGTGAGGTAGTCAGAGAGATGCAAAGAACAGTAGCTAAGAGGTTGGGGATTTGGTATAAGGACTTGTCAGAATGACCTTATTCAAGTTTTTTAACCTTTGAGCTTCATTCTTTTGTATTAAATGGTAACAGTAATTTCTGCTACCTATGGGGTTGTTGTGAGGATCACATGAGATAGTTTGTTAAACAAACATAAATTGGTATTCAAAAGTTTAGGTAAAACATATTCCTGGTAACCTATATTATGTAAAGAGAAATATGTACTTTCTGAAAATGACATTTAGTGTACGTATTTCTTACCTATTCAGCATTTAATTTTTATTAAATTCCACTAAATACATATTGTAGGTATTGATAACAGAAATTTGAATCAAAGCATGAATCCTTAAATATATTACAGACTTATTGTATACCCTGGTTGAAAACTATGCCTGCTAGTTCAGTTAGTCTGCACACCTAACGGTGAATAATTTCCACTCCCTATATTTATGTATTCTGACCCTGTGTCATATTATAATGGTTAACTGATGTTTAACCATAGGTTTCATTGGTCAAATAGTGTGCTTAAGGGGATAGTTTTACTTTGAGTAATTATTCACCAGAAGATTGTAGGTTATATGTGAGAGAAAGCTTTAGTAAGCTTTTATTAGTTATCTAAATTATGTATAACATGTAATAGCTTAGCCTTTTAAGTAGTTCTTAATCATTTGGTCTTTGAAGAATTTTCATCAATGCCTAGTTTTATTAATTGAATTATTATGAGTCTGCTTCCTAATCTGTAAAACTGTGAGGTTGGATCTCGAAGCTCTTTCCAGTTCCAAGGTTTAAGATTCTAACTTTGAACTGCCCTCCCAAAACAACTAAGGATCAGTCTACATTCAGATCATGACAACCCATGAAAAGAAAATAGAATAGATTGACTACCTTAGGTTTATATGATCATTTAGATAATGGTTTTCAGTTATAGAATACATGATTTTTGTAGAAAATGATCTATGAAGCAAAAATGAATGGGTATTTATACTTCTAGTCTCATAATTACTTCCGATATAAATTCAAATAATAATTCTCTCAGAACTTTTTAAATGTTTTTCATATAATACATACATTTATATATACCTTTGTGTGTACATTTTCTTTCAACAACAGCATGCCTACTATGTGCCAAGCAGTATTTTAAACAACAGAGATATGTGGTGAACAAGACAGATGAAATCTCTGTCTTATGGAGCTTACATTCTAGGGGGGAAGATGAACAAATAAGAATTTCAGGTGATAGTTGCTAACACAAAATAATGATGGTAACTTTGGGGGTTGGGGTAGAGGGGAATACAATATTACAAACAGATGTGACAGAGAATTGAGTCCTAGCTGGTTTGGCTCAGTGGATAGAGCGTCAGCCTATGGACTGAAAGGTCCCCGTTCAATTCCAGTTAAGGGAACATACCCAGATTGTGGGCTCTATCCCCAGTAAGGGGTGTGAAGGAGGCAGCCAATCAATGGTTCTCTGTCATCATGGATGTTTCTCTCTCTCTCCCTCTTCCTCCCTCTCTGCAGTCAATACACACACGCACACACACTGAGTGGCCAGATTATTATGATCTCTGAACGCATAATAATCTGGCTACTGAATATGTGCGTGCGTGTGTGCGTGCATGTGTATGTGTGTATTAGAGGCCCGGTACATGAATTTGTACATGGTTGGGGTCTGGCCAGCCTGGCTAGGGGGAGGGGACATGGGCAGTTGGCCAGCTTGCCTGCTGGTCGAACTCCTGGTTGAGGGGAAAATTTTTGCCTATTAGCCTTTTAATATATAGGATATACACTGAGTGGCCAGATTATTATGCGTTCATAGAATTGAGATCTGAATGACTTGAAGGAACTAACCTAACCAGTCACAGGGGGAAGAGAATTTTAAACAGAAATAATAGCAAGTATAAAGACCTTGAGGCAAAAAACAAACTTGCATGTTAAAGCATCAGAATAGAATGTGATGGCATATGATAAAATAAGGAGTAGGCAGGAGATTGGTCATAACCTAAAGGATTTGAAGACCATAGAAAGGAGTCTGCATTTTATTTTAAGTGACATTATACTGTACATATTCTACAACTTTTTTCACTTAATATTGTATCCTGGGTACAATATTGTATCTAATTAACCAATATTAAACCTCTTTCCTCTGCCATTCATTCACTTAACTCCTGTCTGGTTTACCATCCATTCTTCTCTTCTTTGAGTCACCAATTACTCAGTTGCAACAGACTGAGGTATTTCAGAGGAAAGGAGGATTAACCAAAGCACTTATATACCTATATGCATAGTCCATGGACAAATAATAGTGTGGAGAATACCTGGGGAGGAGGTAGGAGCGGGTTAAAGGGGGAGACATCTGTAATGCTTTTAACAATAAAGATTAAAAACAAAAAGAGAGAGGAACAACTATTTTTCAATATCCTTATGCCTGTTTCATTGTGGATACCACATGTTGAGCCTTTTAGCTAGTCTAATTACTTGAAAAAGCTAAAATATGTTTTTAAAAATACTATGGTACCCCTTTGAAATGCCATGGTATCTATACCTTTAATAAACAGTTCTAGTACAATGAACACTAGTCTCTCTTTAATCCAATTATGGGACTACAATAACTTGCAAGATATATTTCTACTTGAATAATTCAAAAACTTAACTCCAAATAAACCCATTTTCTCTGTACTACCTTTTCCCCAACAAGATCCCTTTGCCACATCTCTAATTCTTGCCAATGGTATTACTATTTTATCAGTCATCCAGCCTCATGAACATAGAATAATCCTTGACTCTCCTTTATTCTCTGTGTCCAAACAATCAAGTATTTCTTTCTTCAAATGGATTCTCTCAATCACAGACCCACTCCATCCTGGTAGTTATCAACCTCCTTCAGGTTTTCATCACTCCAAATCTGCCACCTAGTGCCTATCATCCCATTCCTTCTCTCCAATCCTGTCACTTCATTACCTATACCATCACCTGTTTATCCTTCTTAAAAAAATCAATTTGGCCCTTACCTGTTTGGCACAGTGGATAGAGTGTTGGCATGTAGATTGAAAGCTCCCAGTTTCAGTTCCGGTCAAGGGCACATACCTTGGTTGCTGGCTTCTCCCCGACCCTGGCCGGGGCACGTGAAGGAGGCAGTCAGTCTATGTGTTTTTTTTCACGTCAATATTTCTGTTTTTCCCTCTCTCTTCCATTCTCTCTAAAAATCAATGGAAAAAATATTCTCGGGTGAGGATCAACAACAACAAAAATTAAGAGATATTAGCTTAAGGACACAGAGGACAGTTATAATACACTAATAAAAGCTTTCAATGATGCATAAAATCTTATTTAAGTAGAGAATGATAGGCCAAACACTAGGATAAAGAGGACAGGGAGAGAAGATATTCACAGGTGACACTTTTTAAAGAATACATTTAGTAGTTAATAGAGATAAAACAATTTTCCCAAAGAAGGGAATAACATAGGTAAAGGCATAAAGGCACAAGATTTCATGATGTGGTCAGTGAATACCAAGTGTTGTTCCTCTCATTCTTGAAGAAGGAAAGCTGAATGTTATATTTGAAGTTTCTCAAAGTTGACTATTTTGTAAGGACAAATAATTTTGTGTACCTCTAAGAATATTCCTCAGAACACCGGGGTTTGACTATCCTAGTTTGATGATTTAAGAAGTGAAAATTTACTCTGTGAAAATGTCTTTTATTTAGAAATTATCTCTAGAATAATTTATTTTTAAATATATATTTTTAATTGATTTCAAAGGAAAAGGGAGATGAAGAGAGAGAGAAAAAAAAAAACATCAATTCATTGATTGGCTGCCTCCTGCACTCCCCACACCAGGGATGAACTGGGGCCTGTGCCTTGACCTGGATTTGAACTGTGACTTCCTGGTTCATAGGCTAATGCTCAACTGCTGAGCTATGCTGGCCAGGCTGTAGAATACTTTAAAATAAAAATCAAATGAATGAAAACTTACGAATTCCACTTGTGAATATCCATGGAGTGTAGTTTGAAGAAACATTGGCATTGTTATCAGGGCTAAGGAGGCAGACCTGGATTTGAACATTGGTCCTTTAAAAAAAAAAAAAATATATATATATATATAATAGATTTTTTACAGAGAGGAATGGAGAGGGATAGAGAATTAGAAACATTTATGAGAGAGAAACATCGATCATAGCTGCCTCCTGCATGCTCCTACTGGGGATGTGCCCGCAACCAAGCTACATTCCCTTGACTGTAATCAAACCTGGGACCTTCCAGTCCTCAGGCTGATGCTCTATCTACTGAGCCAAATGGGTTTCACAAACATTGGTCCTTCTGATGGCTATTTTTTTTTTTTTAATTAAAGGCAAGTTGCTGAACTTTTGTGTTCTCCTTTTTTTGCTCCTTTTAAATAAACTTTATATGTATTTTCCCTGTACATGTATTTGCTTCAGTGGGAATGAAGTGTTCTACAATTTTAGGGATCAGGAATACTTTTTTTTTTAAATATATTTTATTGATTTTTTACAGAGAGGAAGAGAGAGGGACAGAGAGCTAGAAACATCGATCAGCTGCTTACTGCACACCTCCTACTGGAGATGTGCCCACAACCAAGGTACATGCCCTTGACCGGAATCGAACCCGGGACTTTTCAGTCCACAGGCAGACGCTCCATCCACTGAACCAAACCAGTTTCGGCAGGAATACTTTTAAAAATGAAATATTTTCATAATTCCTCAGTAGAATTGTGATGGTTAGAACGTTAGCCCTTGGACTGAAGAGTTTCCTGTTCAGTTCCTGTCAAGGGCATGTACCTCGATTACAGGCTTGAGGGCTAGAATTCATGCAGGAGGCAACAACCAATTGATGTTTCTCTCTCTCTGCCTCTCCCCCTTCCACTCTCTAAAAGTCAAATGGAAAAAAAAAATCCTCCTGTGAGCATTAACAAAAAAACAACTAGCTGCTGCTTGCGCATTAATTATTTATACTAACTTTAGCTATCTGAAAAATACTCTTTTTTAAAAAAATATATATTTTATTGAATTTTTACAGTGAGGAAGAGAGAGGGATAGAGAGTTAGAAACATTGATGAGCGACATCGATCAGCCGCCTCCTGCACGCCCCCCACTGGGGATGTGCCCGAAACCAAGATACATGCCCTTGACTGGAATCGAACCTGGAACCTTTCAGTCCGTAGGCCGACACTCTGTCCACTGAGCCAAACCAGTTTCGGCTGAAAAATACTCTTTATGTAAATAAAAGGAACCTCAGTGCAAAATATATTTAATCTGGTTTATAAGTAGTTTAAGAATGAAGTATAACTTAAACTATCAGAAAGTTCCTCCAAAATATATGATAAATAGTAACATTTTTATAGAAATTATATTACTAATGGTATATCTTTATTCTAATCCTGTATTTATTATTCATAAAAATTGCTACCATTTAATTTGGAAACCCAGCCCAGTACTAATTGTGGAAAATCTTATAACAGTTATTGCCTCATAACTTTAGATTTTGACTTTCATATGCAGAATTTATTTTTAATTGATTTTAAAGTGAACTAGTAGCAGTGTATTTGAGTAGTAATCTTTTGGATTTTTTTGTTTTAATAATGCATGCTTTAACTTGAATATCATAAGTGATTGTTAAAAAAAAGAAGAAAGAAAATCTTAAAATATCTTTAACAATAGGATTTACCTTCTAATATTTATCAAACATTTTATAGTTAAGTTTTACATTTGCCATCATTCCTTTGAAAACATTTTTAAGGAAATTCGATTTTCAAAAAGATTATAAAAATTTATACAAACAGGTAGTAATGTCTGAAAATAGCATAACAAGATCTATTGTGTGGAAGCCATCATGTATTACTGCTGTCTTAACTTATTTTTTAAATTTCTAGATGTATAGAATTTAAAATTTTACCACTGCCTTTGTTTGCATAGCAGATTTATTGCTCTATGCCCATAGTTTTTTGCCTAAAATGTTTTTGCAAGATGACTTCTGAATTCATCTTTACAGCTATGTTGATATCAAATGGCAAGCTAACACTTAGGAACAAATGTGTGCAAACTGTTAAAGAGTTGAGTTCAGCTGTTCTAAACTAATTGAGTGATAAGTATGCACCAACAATTACTCTTCTGTCCGGAATGCATATAGCAGAACATAATTATATAAATATATATAAGAAATTTGCTTGTTGTGATTAATTCGTAAAAGCACTTTATAAAGGAAACTTTTGCTCTGTAGTGGTTTCTACAGAGCAATATATATAATTTTATTTTATTTTATTTTATTTTATTTTATTTTATTTTATTTTATTTTATTGATTTTCCGCACAGAGGAAGGGAGAGGGAGAGAGAGCTAGAAACATTGATCAGCTGCCGCCTGCACACTCCCCACTGGGCATGTGCCCGCAACCAAGGCACATGCCCCTGACTGGAATAGAACCTGGGACTCTTCAGCCTGCAGGCCAATGCTCCATCTATTGAGCCAAATCAGCCAGGGCCCTAGGTATATTTTTTTAAGCTTACATGTAAAGAGAGCCATTGAAATTAATTAGAAGGGGAGTCATTTTAGAGTATCTGTTTCTTCTAATCCCTGGGCTATATATGGCTTAAAACCATGGTTAGCCTTATTAATGACTTTCTAGGTTTTTACAGGTACCTTCCAAGGTATCACAAATAATTACTTGTTTGATTGAGCTCACTTTAAGAAAATATTTATGTAGTTTCTTCCATACCTTTATATGTTCACTCACTCATAAATTATTTATTAAGCACCTATCATGTCCAAGTAATACCAGGAAATGAGTATATATTTTCTAGAATGATAGGATTGACACTTCTCCCAGACACACTGCCTCCTTCTACCCCATCCCTCCTACCCCCCCCTCCCCATTGTTGAGTATGCCCTATGGTAAAGTTTACCAAATGTGTACTTTACACAAAAGAAATAGTTTCATTTATTGCACATTTTTATAAGTAATTTAAAAAGAGACATTTAGAATGAGTTGCAAAAAATGAAAGTGCCGTGGAAATCAAACCATGACCTCCAGGTTTATAGGTCGACATTCAACCACTGAAAATGCCGGCCTGGTGGTTTCTAAGTTTTAGAGCCAGCACTTGAACCCACAATCTAACCTCCCAGTCCACAGTTTTAGCTACTAGGCAGTGAAAGATTTTCTTATACATCTTTTCTCACTCATTAACTTTTTTCTCACTCATTAACTTTATTCGGGCAGATAAGTCACTTTATAACGTCTGGGCCTTGATTTTTGCATCTGTCAAATGAGAGGATAGTAAAATCAGGTTACTTCTGGCCAATGACTTTTGTAGGAGGCTAAGGGAAATGCCTTAAAGAAATTTGAAGGGATATATAACTGTATATTTTTAATACTGAATTTCCCAGCTACAGTGTCTCATTTAAGCAACACATGTTCAGCACTATGACATGTCCTGTCAGTAATGTTAGTAAGTGATAGATGAGTGGGTTAAATTTATATTCCTTATCAGTAGTTTTACACCTTTCTTTCAAGCTGTCCAAGCAGATAAAAGGAACTATCTTTTTACATTACTAGTTGGTGCCTTACCTTGAGGTACTGAAAAAGAATATTCTTATATTTTCTTAATAGGTTATGAAGCACAGTTTGAAACTAGATTTTAGTCTCATTGGCCACTCAAAGATAGATTTGCTAATAGGCATGGGGTTACATTGCTTTAGTCCAAAATATAATAGTGAATTTGAGACAGAAAAATATTTCCTAGGAAATATTCTTAGGAATATGGATGGGTCTTAGAGTAAGCTTGTGTTAACATTAGCGGAGGAACAGACAGTGCATGTAGCTGGTAGAGAATGATGGCCTGTCACATGCTATTCTTCAGTTAGTTTGTAAGATAATAAGAGGACTATTATTGCTAAAGTGGGAAGATGAGGTGTGTCCCTATGAACTGGCAATAAATTGAATGGGGTAATAAGAGATTAGGGTTATCCTATATAATAACAGCTTAATATGCTAAGTGTCCAGTCATCCAGTTGGCCATTCAACCAATCAAAGCATAATATGCTAATGATATGCTAAGGATACTCTCTATGATGTGTACTGACTACCAGGGGGCAGACACTCAATGCAGGAGCTGCCCCCTGGTAGTCAGTTCGCTCCCACAGGGAGAGCATCGCTCAGCCAGAAGCTAGGCTGATGGCTGGTGAGCTCAGTGGCGTTGGTAGGAGCCTCCCCTGACTTTGTGGCAGAGCTAGGGTTGTCTGACTACTGCCTGCTCCCCTGCAGTCAGACATTCTCCAAGGGCTCCTGGACTGCAAGAGAGCGCAGATCAGGCTGAGGGACCCATTCTTCCTCTTTCCCCTGAGTGTACAAATTTTGTGCACCAGGCCTCTAGTAAAAGAATAAAATGAATTTGATAAACAGGATATTAAACATCATGGAATATAAGGAACTTCAAGTGCATTAGAGATCTTCAGTCTACACAGTTCATATGAGGCACAATGAAATTTTCATCACATTTTGCATTAAAAGAATTAAGTATGTGATTTGTATAGACCAGAGTTAATAGAAATATAATACAAGCCAATATGTAATTTTAATTTTTCTAGTGGTCTCATTACAATGTAAAAAGAAACAGGTGAAATTAATTTTATTAATATATTTTATTTAATCCTGTATATATAGGTTATTATTTTTCAATATGCAGTATAATCAATATAAAATTCTTGTCTAAGGTTAATTTGTCTTAAGGTCAAAATCCTGTAGTAGAGCAGGGACTTAATACTAAGTCTGACCCTAAAAGCTTGTCCTGTTCACTGTACTGTTTTAAAGCTTGGCCATCTAGTGTAGCTAGGTGAGATTTAGGTCTGCCATTGCTCAGCTATTTTCAGTTCACTCCAGTGACTTGTGATTTAATTACACCTTATTTTAAGAAATATATGTCGTCTTAGCTTAAAGTAGAAGTGATATCCTGATATTTTAGAGAGAAAGGAAGGGAAAAGGATAGAGACATGAAAACATCCATGAGGGGGAAACATAGATCTGCTGCTTCCTGCATGCCCCCTACTGGGGATTGAGCCCACGATTGGGGCATGTATCCTGATTAGAAATCAAACCTGGAACCTCTTGGTTTATGTGTAGATGGCCAACAACGGAGCCACACTGGCTGGGCCTCTGTCATATTTCTTATTAGGAATATTTCCTTCTATTGTTTTCACCATTTTCTATTGTAAACTCCTTTGTACAGTTCTTCAAATTAGACATGTGGAAGGAAGAAATGGCCTTTTAATTCTGGCACATGATTGTCCTAGGAGAGAAGAGAAGAGTTAGCTTCTGTTGAGAAAAATTAAAACAGAAAACTTATATTGGTGTAAAACAATTTTTAAGGATTTTTGTACCTCTCTTTGGGATACTTTTATTCATTATGCTTTTTGAATTGTAAAAATTATCTCAGCTCTTTTATCTGGTGTTATTTTACGGTAGTTTTATACTTAGCAGCATTTTTTGTTTTTCTTTGTTTTTCTTTTTAAAGAGTATCTTTTTTCAATGATTTTTAGAGAAAGTGGAAGAGAGAGGGGAAGACAGAAGTATCCATGTGAAAGAAACACATTGATTGGTTGTCTCCTGTACATGCCCTGACCATGACCTGTGCTAGAGAGGAGCTTGCAGCCAAGGTACATGCCCTTGACTGGAATCGAACCCAAAACCCTTCAGTCTGACACTCTATCCACTGAGCCAGACCAGCTAGGGCAGCAATATTTTCTAATGAGTTTGAATAATTTATTTGAATTACATTTGGACTTCTAGCAAATATTTGCTCACAAAGACAGGCTATTTGCTTCCAATAGAACAATTGGGCAGTCTTTAAATTTTGAATGTGTTGTCTTCCAGATATGTGTAAAATAGTTGTTTGAACTTAGAACATATTTAATTATACTGTTTTTAAGTTTAAGTTTCTACACTAGTCCACAGAAGCATATTTTAGTATTAATGTAGTATTGGTTTAAGTTTTTGATCCTCAGAGCAGCAGACCAGGTTCTGTGGGAGTTGGATGGTGAGGAAGCAAGTTTATTTTTGGCTTTTCATTATTTCTTATACTTTTTTATCTCTTAATCCCTGTTCTTTTTAAAAATATATATATTTTTATTGATTTCAGAGAAAAAGGGAGATGGAGAGAGAGAGATGGAAATGTCAGTGATGAGAAAATCATTGATTGGCTGCCTCCTACACACCCCACCCTGGGGATCTAGCCTGCAACTCGGGCATGTGCCCTGACCATGCCCGGGAATCAAATCTCCTAGTTCATAGGTCTGCACTCAACCACTGAGCCACGCTGGCTGGGCTTAATTCCTTTTCTTATACTGACCTAAGCTTCCTACTTGTTCTATAATCTTGGTTAAACATCTAAGTACTCAAGAGTTTGTTTGTTTGTTTGTTTTTTAAAGATATAATTGACATAAAATATTAGTTTAAATTGTTTAATGATTTGATGTATGTGTATATTGAAATTTTAGTTAACATCACTAACCATAGTTATTTTTTGTATGATGAGAACTTTTAAGATCTACTCTTTTCAGCAACTTTGAAATACACAATACAGTATTGTTAACTATAGTCACCATACATTATATCTCCAGGACTTACTCATTTTATATGTGGAAGTTTGTACCTTTTGACCACCTTCACCCATTTCATCCACTTCCTTACCCCACCTCTGGAACCACCAATCTGTTCTCTGTTACCTGAGTTTGGGAGTTTGGTGTGTTTTTTTTTATTTTAGATTCTACATATAAGTGAGATCAGTATTTTTCTTTCTCTAACTTATTTCACTTAGCATAATACCTTATAAATAGTAGGTCCATTTATTGGGTGCTTGGCAAGTGTAAATATTTAGTCTTCTTAAGCATTTTTTACATCATTTTATACCTGAGTAATTTTAATGGAGGATTAGGTCAATTACTTTGTCCAAGGTTATAGATCAGAGAGCGGAGTTATGGAATTATGTTGTTAGTTAAATACTGACTTGAAAGCTTATCCTCTAACATTGCACTGTACTGCATTTCACTTTCATATATCCTCCCTTTTACCAAATCCCCACTCTTTTTATTCTTTCAGCTACTTTTAGGTAAATGTTAGGGAAAACCATTTGGTTGAATTTATTGTAGAATTCTGACAATAAAAATTGTATGACTTTGCCCTGGCTGAGTGACTCAGTTGGTTGGAGTGTCATCCCATACACCAAAAGTTTGTGGGTTCTCTTTCTGGTTGGGGCACATACCTAGGTTTTGGGTTTGATCTCCAGTCAGGGCGTGTACCAAAGTCAGCCAGTCAGTGTTTCTCTCTGACATTTATGTTTCTCTTTCTCTTCTCCTTACCCTCTCTCTAAAATCAATAAAAACATCTTCGGGTGAGGATTTAAAAAATAAGTGACTTAAAAAATTGTATGAATTTGTGATAAGATTTGAAAATGTGAATTTCTTTAATAATGGTTGAGCCAATGGAATCAGTTTAGCCCAGCCTCTCTAAATCATCCTTTATCCTTACATGTGTTGTAGTTGGGTTGCCTACATTGTTTTTTTTCCAATTAAAATATATGTCAGTAGTTCTTAACTTGTGGGCTGAGAACATTTTGGGAAGTGTATCCATTACAGTGTTGTTTGAGGACCTAACACATGATTTGCCCCTCTCATATTGCACTTTTATTTTTCAACTGTATATCAATATTGCTATGATTAGAATACAAATAATTATTATACTTATGGTATATATATTTTGTCATATTTTCTTAGTAAGTGAATACTAACATTATTATGGGGATGTAAATGAACAGATTCTTTTACTAAAGAGTACAAAATGATTGCTTAAAGCATGCTGTAAAGAAATTACATATACTGTTTATAGTTTATCATTTGTTTTTAAAACATTCATAGTGAATGTCAGGGGATCATTTATAATGTTTCAATGACTAACTGACCAAACTATCAACTGGTAAAAGCCCCTTAATCTCAGAGGTGATTGTACTTTTAATACAAGATCTTTATTAACCCAGATTGTCTTTGATTAGTGACATTTTTGGCAGTTAGTGAAAATTAAGACATTATAAAAGATTTTTGGCAGGAACCTTGTCTTAGTTGTCTCTTCCTAACAGATTTTCTAAGAACTCTTGTCATTTCTTCTCAGTACCTCTATGACAGAGACAAATGAGGGATAGAGTAGTGATACAATGTTAATTTGTAAACTGAGTGCTATTATAAAAATATATATTGTTGAAAGTATTACATATACTCTCCCATTGACCCCTTCTAGTCCACCCTTGCCCCTCATCCCAGGCCTTCACTACCCTGTCCATGGATTATACATACATGCATACAAGTTCCTTGTTGATCTCTTCCCACCCACCCTCTATTCCTTCCCCTCCTCTGAGATTCAACAGTTTGAGTGCCTCCTTTTTTTCATGCTAGGATTGGAAAGAGAAGACAAAGCTGAGATTTATTCCTTCTCCTTACATATTGCTGTGCATAGTACAAAACATTCCATTTTACATCAGGTTACTAAAGTCCCAGAGAAGGTGACTTGCCTAAGATCACAAGTCATAAATGTTAAGAGTTAGTATTCTTTTTTTTAAATCCTCATCTAGGGATATGTTTATTGACTTTAGAGAGAAAGGAAGGGAGAGAAAGAGAAACATCAATGTGAGAAACATTGATCAGCTGCCTCTGTACACACCCTGACCAGGGATCAAACCAACAACCCAGGTATTGAACTGAAACCTAGGTATGTGCCCTGACTGGATAACAAATCTGCAACCTTCTAGTGTGTGCGGTGACACTTCACACAAAGGAGCCACTAGGCCAGGGCAGAGCTAGTATTCTTTACTGCAGAGATTTTTTTTTTCCATTTTACCCTTCTGCCTTCCAGTGTGGAAAGATACTTTTATCTAAATGAGGTAACTTCAGAAGTAAACATTATTACTTAGAAGTAAACATTACTTAGAGGTAAATGTATACTTTATTTAAATTTTTGAAATTTAATTTGTAATTTAAATTTTAGAAATTGTACTAGGTTTAAATTAATATAAAACAGGTATAAATTATACTAATACTGTGCCATCAAAAAAGGAAAAAGGAAATGCCATCCAATTACTTTAAAAATATTTAGTACCTTTAAAAAATTCTGTAATTTTGGGGCTGGAAAATGGGAGAAACTGTGGTGATTTAGTGTCCTTCCTTGGGGGCAGAATAGCAGTCCAAATGCATTTAAAAATAGGAGTGTAACACTCTATTGGGTTAGTTTAGATTTTTTTAAGTAATCACGTCTATCTTTAAATTTTTCTTTTTTTGCTTTAATTTTGTTGGGATTTAATGTGTACTAAAAGACACTGAGGTTCATCACTAGCTGCTTAGTGGTAAAGAATCATAGTATAAGTATTATTTTAAATAAATAAAAATCCATACACATATTTGAAAAGATAGTTTATAGTAAGGTATATAATTTGTGGGGTAGGGGAGAGGAATAAACAGCTTACAGTAGCAAGTCAAAATTCTGGTAATTCAGTCTGTAACTACTAGTAGAACATGAATGTAAGTAAATACATTATTTTGTGCTTTAATTTACAAGAACTTTTACTATTAATTCATTACAGGGTTGTTGCCATAATTTTCTTTTTGTCAATTTTTTGTTATGAATCCTGGTTCTGGGGGAAGGAAGTCATACTGCATATAAGATCATAAGAATTAAAGGAGCTTTAGAAGTCTCTTGCTAATTGGGCAGTGGGGTTTGAGAAAAGATGTTTTAGTTGGGCTAAACTAGTTAGGTCATAAAGACAGTCTTAAACTGATGGTTTACTTTGGGGGTATATATGGACTGGGACTGTAGAGATTTTAGGACTGTAGAGACTCAAAGAACTATAGGTCTGTATTTGTGAGTGTGCCTCTGTCTCAGTGCTATGCTGAATTTCGCATGCATGCTTTCATTTCTAAAAACAATCCCAAGATAGGTATTATTATAACTTTTATATGAGGAAACTGAGGCTTAGGGAGGTAAGAAACTTGTCCAAAGTTAGTAAATGGCAAGATTTGAATACATATACTATTTGTATTGTTTGTGTCTTCTCTGTATTTGTTTTTGGATTTCTTTTGGAATTATCTCTACCTCTCCATTTAAAAAAAGTTTCATATTCTACCAGACCAGGAGTTCTTAACTCCAATGGCCCATGCCCCTTAAAGAAGCTATAAATGGACTTCAGATGAATAGGAACTCCTTGAAATTATAAGCACTTAAAAAAATATATGTATGTGTATGTATGTATATATGTGTATATTTTTATTGGTTTCAGAGAGGAAGGGAGGAGAGAGAGAGAAACATCAGTGATGAGAGAGAATCATCAATTGACTGCATCCTGCACACCCTCTTCTGGGGATCGAGCCTGCAATCCTGGCATGTGTCCTAGAAATGAGGACCCTTCAGTCTGCATGATGATGCTTATCCACTGAGCAAACCAACGAGGGCTGCACATTTTTAAATGTGTGTGCAGTTTTCTGGGAAGAGGGCTCATAGATTTTACCAATTTCTCAAAATGGCCTGTTATTCTCCAAAGTGGGAAGGTACAGTGAGTTTTCATCTGGTATTCCTTAGTACTTTATTGAATGGAATTTAATAAATTACATGTGGTATGTGGGGAAATAAGCTTGAAATTAGTAGTAATTTGGGAGTTTTAAGATGACTTCAACATTTACTAAATGGGTGTCATTAAAGCATCCGTTTTATTTACTTAATTTAGAAAACTGTTTTGTTACTGACCAGTTCAAATTTTCATCTTTAGTATATAGTAGTTCTATGCAGTTAGGTGTGATATTTTTCTTTTTAGTCCTCACCCAAGGATATGTTGTTTTTTCTTTTTTTAAAAAATTGATTTTGAGAAGGAAAATAAAGGAAGGGAGAGAGAGGAAGGGAAAGAATACGAGACGGAAACATGGATGGTTAGCTTCCCATATGCATTCCGACTGGGAATCAAACCCAAAGCCTGGTAGATATGTGCCCTGACTAGGAATCGAACCTGCAAACTTTTGGAATATGCAAGGAAACTCCAACCAACTGAGCAACTCAGCCAGGGCTAAAGTGAGATTTTGAAGTCAGAGCAAAAAATTAAGTCAAAGTGATATTAAGTCCCCTAGATTTAAAGATGCCATATGGTCTCTCATAAAGACTAGTGTTTTTTCTTTTTCTTTTTTCTTCCATGTAAGAATAGGCTAGTTTAGTATCTGATAAAGTATTAATGACCATTACATCTTAAAACATTATAATCATACTCAGTGTTTGCAGTTTTTACAGTATAAGAGCCACAGGGCAACTGAGAGTAGGTGATAGAATGGCATCTTCTTTTCTCTCATCTCAGGATTAGTCTAGGGCAGTGGTTGTCATGAGCTGCGGTTTGCCGCTCTGTTGACTAATGAGTTTGCCTACCACTGGGAGAGGGGCTTAATCACAAGGAACAACAACAGCCTGTAATTACTGGAATTGAGAATCTAGGTCAGTGGTCAGCAAACTATTAGTCAACAGAGTGGCAAACCGTGGCTCATGAGCCATAGTTTGCCGACCACTGGTCTAGGGTATGTGCTTATTTATTGACCAATAAGATGATTGTGGGGAACTGCATATATTATTTTTTAGCATTAATTTACAAATATTTGTTCTGCTACAAATAGAAGTTGTAGAAGTTAGAAATAGACATTAGGTGAAAATTTGATATTTCAGTGTGTGTTGTACTTTCTGGCCATTGTGTTTATGTGGAAGTATGGGTTTCACTCTTAAGGTTCTATATATTGTAACCAACAAAAAAGGTCTTACTTAGCCTAGTTTATTGCATGTAATACGTGCTTATATTTTGTTTTATCCAGTGGTTTTATTTTGTACCTAATAATGACCTACTTAAATTGTTCTATTTCTTAATGACTTTTCATTTCTGTCTGGTTTGAGCTAAAAGTCAAAATGTAACTTTTAAGCACATTGCTCTTAAAGTAAATGAGGGGAATTTCCTTTTTAACTCCAAATTTAGTTCATGTTTGTGCTTTGTACATTTAAAGCCCTTTTCTCTTTTATCAGAATTATACTCCTTATCTCCATTTGATGAATAGAATGAAAGCTAATGATAACATTATAATTAACCCAATTATTCATTAACAGGGAAGGCCAGAAAATATAGGCATGCCATTTGTACCAGAAAGCTGCAGTTTAACATTCGGCAGGTCTGTTCCCTACAGATTCTGGGGGAAGGGACTGGACAAAAAAAGGATAGACACATGCCCAATAAAAGTCCAGGTAACATAGGGGAAGAGATTACCTGTCAGGCACACTTGGGAGCAGGTCATTGGCCAGAATAGATGTGGCCACTACAAGTGCAGGAAGATTTGATACTTATAAACTCCTAAACCAAAAGAGTTCTCTCTCGGCTTTCTTGACCCCTTCTTTCTTGCTGCTTGCACCCGATTCCTGGCTTGTGGGGCTATCTGCCTTTGCCCACATGGCCCACAGCCATGTGAACCCCATGTACAATGGACTGATAGACTGGATCTAGCCTGATGCTGTGCCAGACTCAATTCCACCATGGAACGGAAACTTTGGACACTGGCTTTATTTATAGCTTTTGTTGGATCCCCATCTGCACATTTTCCAGGACTGGTTTAAGGGAAATGGGACTTTAGAAATCTAGGGATATAATTCCACATGAATAAACCTTTTTACCACATTTCATTCTCTCCTGGGAACCTCTGGAGATTCTTATTCCAGTGACTCCCCTAGAACTCCACTCCACTAGGAATGGAGAAGGGCAGGCCACGCAGTTCTCCTTCCTGTCTGTCTGTCTATCTATCTATCTATCTATCTATCTATCTATCTATCTATCTATCTATCTATCTTATCTATCTATCTTCTAAACGGCTAATATGCTAATGTCCTTCCCACCGTCCAGGTAATGACATCATATAGCAACGCCAGGCTTCCTCTCCCTAGTGACTAGCCTCTTTGCATTTTCTTCAGCCCAGGAACACTTTTGTCAGGTGAAAACACTTGACACTGTAACCAAATGTCTGTGAAGCATTTTTACTGTGCCTCATCTCATTTGATCCTCTCAGAAGTCCTGGAGTAGATAGATAGGAGACTCAGTGGAATACTACTTTCTTTTCATTAGCTGGAAAACAGATTTAGAAAGTTTAGAAATTTGATCCAACTGAAAAGAAGTAAGACATGGTGGACCTTGAAAATGACTTAAGGTTTTCTCACTGTGCAGAATATAGTCAAACACTGCTGAAGTTAAATATTTTACCCTTCATTCTCCCTGCATGATCTACAATAATAATCTGCTTTATGTTGATATTTACTTTTGCATTGCTGACAATTACCTGAAAGAGAAGTTGGGGTGCTTCACTGGGATGGAAAAAGTTTAGCTAAATCAGAAAGCAGGTCTAATTAAGCAAGTTTGTTCTATATCTATTAGTATAAAAGCTAAGTTGACTCTCGCATGCTCGATACATATAAAGCTCTCTCTGGTTCCAATTGCACGTGTGTGTTTCCATCTGTCATTGTTGATTGTGAATTTGGTTGACACTTCTAGAGAAAGAGTGAATAGTGATATTAAAATATTTCTTCTAGTTAATTTTCTTTCATGGTGCATGAATTCATTCACTAGGCCACTAGTAACACTAATTAAAAATGTTTTTTTAATTCTATTCACCTTTTCATTGCAATGCAGCTTTTCTCTCTTCAATTTTATTATTTGCATATTGTCTTTGTTCTACACAAAACTATACTGGTAGTATTTATGTGTTTGATTGAGAATGTTACTAAGTAAAAGACCTCTTGTATTTAATTGTATGGGAAATGCATGTTGCTTTATTGCATTGTACTGGAGATAGGTTACATAGTGTGTCACAGATCTTTTTTGGCTCTAAATTCTCATTTAGCAGTATTCTTTCAGAACAAACCTAATTATAATATAGTTTCACTTGTATTCTTGGCAATGTAAACCTTGAGAAAGTGTTACAGTCTCTAGTTAGTAACAGTTAATGTTTAAAATCTCTTAATATAGTGAGCTGTCACCATGTTTAATAAATTACAATATTGCATTAACATAAATTCCTTTGGCTGCCAAGTTATCTGTTGCACACATGCTTTGTTTTATTTATAGATTTATATCTAACCTTTGTGGGTTGACTTGCTTTTGTTTTTCTATTCACTTGTTACCATACAGTAATATAATTCTTTAACTGGCATATGTTTAAAGTTTTCAAGAATTCTGTGAAAGTACTGAAAAAGCAGATCACTAAACTTTTGGACTTTGAGAAGTGTAGTAAGATAATGCTTCCATAATTTACATAAGACACTGTAGTTTGTCTTTATTAGCATGCGTTCTTATATTGTCTTTCCTCCCAACATTGGGGAAACTAACAGGAGGGTCTTTAGTTGATGACATTAGATGGAGGCAGCAGCCTAATTGTTTCCCTCTGAAGTTTTAAGCTACTAAAGACTTAGGGGCTTGGGGAAGAGATTCATAATTAGCTAGTTATCTTAAAGTAAGATATATTTTTAAAAGTCCTCCCTTGGATTAAACATTTGTTTGAATGAAAACTAGTTAGCTTCAGTAATTAATAATTCTGTCAAATATTCTTTGAGTTATGGGTGTTATAATATCAGAGTTCATTTTTGAAAGGGATAAACAATCATTAAGGTCTTTCAAATGTGTAATATATTAATACTAGAAGCCTGATGCATCAAGATTCGTGCAAGAATGGGCCTGGCTGCTGGCACTGCCTTCACTCTGGCCAGAGCCACCTTTCCGCCTTCTCACGCTGCCCAGAGGCCTGGAACAGCTGGATGGTGTGGAACACCAGCCTGTGTATGCAAATTAACCTGCCATCTTTGTTGGGTTAATTTGCATACTCCTAATTGGCTGGGTGTCATGAAGGTACGGTCATTTTGCATCTTTCTCTTTTATTAGTGTAGATTTTCTTGAGTTACTAGAGATCTAATTTTCTAATTTAGTAATTTTATTTTAGGTTGATGAAGCCAGTCTTGTTAAATTATTACCTCCAATTCCATAAGTTAAGCATGTTAGTAATTTTAACTATTTATTAAACACTTTTTAAAAATTATTAGACATAAGCTCCTATATTTTGGCTACTTTTCTATATGCCAAATTTCTGACATTATTTTATTAAAAGAGATAAGTTAAAATCTAATTTCTAAATGTAAATTGTGTGAATTTAATAAGACTATTATTATCCAGATCTTCTAAAATAAAACAATACCTTACATTACAATAACTCTTCTAGGTGTTTTTTTTTTTTCTTTTTAGTTTTTGAGTTGTCAAGAATTTAGATTGAAGTGAAAGGAAGAAATGTTCTACAATAAGCTGTAGCTTTAAAAATTGTGTTTTTTACCTAACCTAAGTTTTGAAATGATCTTTTATCAATTTTCTGATTGGATTTTAGCACCATGAACAAATATTTTTTGCTTTGTTTTTTACACTTTTCTTTCCCTTGCATTTTACTGTGAAAATTTCAAACAGAAAAGTAAAACAATTTTACTGTGAGCATTCATATATGCATATCTAGATTCTAGAGTTAACATTTTTCTATATTTGTTTTAGATATATACCATTATTCCATTCATTATCCGGTCTTTTTTTAAAAAAAGTATGTATTTCAGAGTAAGTTGAAGACATTAGGATACTTTTCCCTTAAATATTTCGTGGATGGTATTAACTAGAGTGAAGTGTTCGTTTGTGAGAGTGAGGTGGATATATAACCTAGTAGTATTGGGCCTAAATGGGCAGCTGGATATCCCTCTCACATTCCAGGACTGCTAGCTCCCAACTGCTCGCCTGCTTGCCTTCCTGATTGCCCCTAACCACTTCTGCTTGCCAGCCTGATCACCCCCTAACTGCCCTCCCCTGTAGGCTTGGTCCCTTCCAACTGCGCTCCCCTGCAGGCCCGGTCACCCCCAACTTCCCTCCTCTGCCGGCCTGGTTACCACTAACTACCCTCCCCTGCAGGCCTGGTCACCCTCAACTCTCCTCCCTTGCAGGCCTGGTCCCTCCCAACTGCCCTCTCCTTCTGGCCATCTTGTGGCAGCCATCTTGTGTGTTGGAGTGATGGTCATTTTGCATATTACTCTTTTATTAGATAGGATTTCAGAGAGGAAAGGAGAGAAACATCAATGATGAGAATCATTGATCAGCTGCCTCCTGCACATCCCCTACTGGGGACTGTGCCCACAACTGGGGCATGTCCCCTTCCTAGGAATTGAACTATGACTCCCTGGTTCATAGGTCAATGCTCAACCACTGAGCCACACTATCAATGTTGCATTTTTTAGTAGTTTATTTCATTTTATTACTCCTGGTTTATTTTAAGGTTTACATGAATTTTAGGCAGAAATTATTTGCCCCTTCTGAGTTCTTAAGCACACTATACTAAACTCCCAGGTGGTATTTGATTACATTATATATTTATATCACTGCTTAAGAGTAAATAACATGGTGTATAGAATATGCTCCATAAATACTTGCAACCAGTTTTTGGTTAGAAGTTTTTCTTACAGCTTTTGTTACAGAGACCCCAAACTTGGGTATAACTGTAATTGTAATTAATATTTGAATGAAGACAAATTTCAGTTACAGTCTTTTATCATTTTTCCTTACCTAGGGATTCTTCATTTTTATAGTGAGTAAATGAGACTTTTAAATGACCACAAAGTTGAAAGAAACCATATGTTCTTTATCATATAGAGATGAAGAATAAGAACCAACCATATAATAAGTCTGTTGACAATTATGAGTTTTTACCTTTTATTTTCTTGGACACATTTCAGTTTTTATTATGTTCTAGTACTTTGATGTCCACACTTAACGCCCTTTTATTGTGTATTTCTGTTGTTCTTTAAAAATAGCTTATTAGGAAGTAGAACAAAATTGTTGCCTCTCTTAAAATAGGGCAAGTAAAAAGTTGGAAGTTTAATATGATATGAAAAGTTGTGGAGCTTTTGAGTTTTTGTTCTTCTTCCCTTTTCTTTCATTATCTCCATCGAGGTCATACCTCTGTAAATCCAGATAGATTGGTAGGATTAAACTGGAAAAGTTATTTATGAGTAGAACAGGGTGGCACAAGAGTTTACCTATGGCAAGTTTTAAAATAGATAGCTTTGTCCATAAAACTTTGTCTAGTTTGTTGATTTAATCTCAATATTCACAGTACTTTTAAAAAGTATACTTTAAGTGAATTGTTCCTATCTTTTAGAATGACTATCTATTTAATAGTCATGAAGGACTGAAGAACTTTCAGAGAACAAATGTGCAATGTGCCGTGTTGCTAAAGAATGTACTGCCTTGTTCACCCTGTCCATTTTTAGATTAGTCTGGCTGGTGGTGAAATGCTAAAATGTTTGCCACACAGGTGCAGTGTTCTGCAGCTGTTGGAAACACCCCCGCCCCCCACTTCACATTTAATTATACTCTGTTTAAATCATTAATGCTAGAAGATGGGATTTGAGAATTTGAATGTCTGTTTACAAATAGGTACAACTTGGAGAGATAATTGGTCATTTAGGCAGCTGAATTTAACTGCCTAGATGACTTTTTAAATTTCCAAAAACTAAAACCTAGGTTTAAAGTTATGGATTTATAAAATTATAAGAGTCTGCCTTTGAAAGTGCGTGTCTGCAGAGTTACTGCCCTCAAAACTGAACTTTTTGAGGATGGGACTTGCATAATTTTATTTTTAAAATCTCCTGCAACTAACATAACGCCTTGCACATGGTAGCATTTGATATATATTTGTGAACATCTTATGTTGGAAGATGAAGCCAAAATGTTGTTTAGATGTAGTAGTATGGTACATAATCAGAAGAGAATTATTTTTTTTATAAAGAAAATGGATGCCTTGTAGTAAGTTTTATAGCAGTCTTGTGAAAAAGTGCCATAGGAGCAGAGAGAAGGGGAATGATTAATGTTGCCTGTGGTAGTCATGGGACACTTTATATTTTGATATATCATGGAGAATCTTTTCTTGAACTACAATTAGAGAGTTTGGTTTTGAAGTTTCCTTATCTAGCACACAGCATTGTATTCTCCAATAGCATTCATTGTCTTTTCCTCCTTTTCTCCATTTTGGGCATTTTTCACTCATTATATCATAAGGAGATTAAAATTTAATGATTCCAAATCTGAAGGTTCTAGAGAAGAATGCTTTCTTTAAACCAAATATTTTCTGTAGTTTTTTTCTATAATGAAAAGAGTATAGACTTTGGAGTCAGACATAGGTTTGAATACCATAGTTTTGAAGGCCAGCTTTGAAAACAGTTTACTTCAAGGAAGCAACTTAACCTCATCATGCAGCAGATTGTCTTGTCTGTCTATGGCTTGTTTCTTTAGCTTCCTCAGCTTTCTATTCAAATGTAGTCTTCTTAGTATGGCCATGCCTTCACTGACCATATTATGTATTTGTTTATTTACATATATATTTTAATGTATATTTTTATTGATTTCAGAGAGGAAGGGAGAGGGAGAAAGAGAAATACCTGTGATATGAGAGAATTATTGATTGGCTGCCTCCTTCATGCCCCACACTGGGGATCAAGCCCACAACCTGGGCATGTGCCCTGATGGGGAATTGAACTGTGACTTCCAGGTTCATGGGTCACTGTCCAACCACTGAGCCATGCCAACTGGGCCTGACCATCTTAATTAATACTAGTGGCCCAATGCACGAATTCGTGCACCAGTGGAATCCCTCAGCCTGGCCTGTGCAATTGGGCCAAAATGAGCTCTCCAACTTCCCCCAAGGGGTCCTGGATTGTAAGAGGGCGAGGCCAGACCCAAGGACCCCATTGGTGCATGATCGGGGCCGGGAAGGATGTGGGAGGTTGGCCAGCTGGGGAAGGTGTGTCAAGCTCGTTTCACTCAGTCCCGATCAGCCAGATCCTAGCAGCAAGTTAACCTACTGCCCCTTGGTAGTCCATGCATGTCATAGAAAGCAATTGAGTGGCCTTGTCATATTATTAGCATATTATGCTTTGATTGAATGATCAACTGGACACTTTAGGCTTTTAACTGGACATATTAGGCTTTTATTATGTAGGATTGCTTACTTCCCTCACATGCAAGCATTTGTATTTGTTCATTGTCTCTTCTAACTTCTCTAGAACATAAACTTGAGGGCAGGGATATTTTTTATTTTAGTCACTGCCATTTCTGTTGCCTAGCGCAAAAGTACTCCATAAATATTTCTTATATGTTTTTCTTTGAGTTATAAAAGAACTTTGTTCACCACAGACTTTTATAAACTGTCAGAGTGTCCAAAATGAAGCCTTTCTGAGAAAAACAGTCTATTTCGTCAACATTGAATATATATTTTGTGAATACATTTACCGGTGGATATATTTCTTTTCCATCCTTTTATCTGGAAATTCATAATGGTCGATAAATTTGATCTTAGCCTGAGAGAATGAAAAAATGTTTACAGTTGACAGAAAGGATCAGTAAAACTAGTAACGTTTTTTAGAATTGATGTGGGAGGAAGAGAGAGAGAAAGGTTTGAAGAAAGAGTCAATGTAGTAAGTAGGAAAGTATCACAAGATTAGAGTTTAGTTCCTTGAAGCAAAATACGATGGGAAATCATTGGACAGTTTTGAGGAGTCTAGTAGTATAATTAAACATATTTAGTAATTTGACTTTTACAATCATTAGGATAGTTTAAATGAAAGAGAACTAAAAATATTAAGGGCATTTACAAAGAAATGTTTGATATATTTGAGGTTTGAAATTAGAAAGTTGAAGGAGAAATGGTTAAAAGAAGGAATTTGAGAAAAAGCAGTAATGTTGGGGGTATAGGATATATAAGAGGACAGTAACAGATCTGCAGTCACTTCATGGATGTGCTTTTTAAGAGAATGGAGTAGTAAAGTTTAAAATAGTAATTTGGCATTATCATTGCTATATGGCACTGGTCAGCAAACTGCAGCTCGTGAGCTGCAGTTTGCCTTTCTGTTGACTTATGAGTTTGCTGACCACTGGACTAGACTACATGTTACCGTGTAGTTGGAAGCTGTGAGGATTAGGCAATTGTGGCATATTGTGTGCAAAGAGGTAAAAGGTAGTAGTACATGACAGTGGTCGGCAAACTCATTAGTCAACAGAGCAGCAAACCGCAGCTTCGGTTTGCTAACCACTGCTTTACAGTAAGGAATAAGAACTATAATTTACTCTCAGGTCCACCTCCAGAAAATAAGCTAATAAATGAAGTGGCAGTGTTTTGCTGTGCTGAGTGGAATGCTTTTGGAATACGATTTCTCCTCTACTGTTGACTAATAGGCAGAGGAGGAGGGAGTATTTTATTAGGGTTAACAACATATGTTGTCCCCATTAAAACGTGTAGGTAATTTGGATGAGATAGAAGATGTTGATGTGGTTTTAGAAATGCTGAAATGATTTTGCAGAAGAAAAGTTAGATGTTTTTTTATTTGTTTGTTTGTTTTTTAGAAATTTGAGGGCTTTTTGTCAGAAGTGCTGTTTTTAATGGAATTTTTTTCTAAAACTTAAGCAAGGCTATATTTTACTTCTATTAATTCTATAGGTCTCTCTGTTAATTTTGTAGATGACAGTTGTCAAATGAAATAGGGGAAAAATTTTTTTAACAGAAGATATGTAGGATGGGAAGTATATTGTTGGCTTTTTAGATATGTTATACTCTTGGGTATTTTAGCCCATTAGACAAGAGGCAGAAATCTAGAAAGATACAAAGGACAGAGCAACATTTTTCAACAGAATTATTGTTCTGCACTTTGGCTTTCTCTTTATCTTATCCCCTCTCGCCCTTCCCATTGCCCAGAACATAGCCTTCTCCATCTTCCTGAAGAATTTAATACTTTCCCTTCAGTATTAACACACAGTATAGGATAAAGAAGAGTGGATTTAACCTAGGTACCACAACCAGTACTTTTCATGCACTAACTGTGTTTGTTCAGTGCTGTCTGTGTGTGTTCATGTTCAGTACTGTGTTTGGCTCTGGGCATACAAACATAAATGACACACAGCCCCTGTTGTGAGAGATTTACAGTAAAGCAGTGTCTTGGGAGAACAATTACAATCTACAGCAATCTCCTATCTTCTATATACATAAAAGGCTATTATGCAAAGTGTTCCTTGGGGCGTTTGATCGCTTGCTGTGATGTGCGCTGGCCACCAGGGGGCAGCACAGAATGAAGGAAGTCCCTGGCTGGTAGCCTGGAGACCCCGATTGGCCATGATAGCCGGCCAGGCCTAGTGACCCTACCCATGCATGAATTTTGTGCACCAGGCCTCTAGTACTTTCATAGTGATACTTGCTGAGCTAGGTTTTTATTTAATAATCTTGACAAAAAATACTTTTGTATCAAGTAAAAAAATAATGCTATTGCGGCTTTTTTCAATAGACATTAAAACTAGTGTTTAAAAATTGCATGTTTTAATATTTTCAAATTATTCTTATAAAGAGCAAATAAAAGACCTGTTTTTTAGTATTATATGACCAATTTTAATTAAATTTTTAATTTTAACTAGATTGTCAGGGCATCTTTTGGTATATTCAACTAAATACAGCTTTATTTTAAATTGTTCAAATGTTACATGAATAAAAATGAATGTTATTAAAAAGAGTCTTTTTAGTTCAAGCATGTTCCAATTATTAACATTCTTTAAGCTATATTACTCATTTCTATTCCCTTATTGGGTTTTTTTGATCTTTCAAAAATTTTTCTTTCCTAGTATTAAAACTGTTACTCCATAGAAAAATATTGTTTAAAAGTCTATTAGCAAAATCCCTTTAGATGATAGCAGGATACACTTTTCCCCTTGCTTTATTTTTACTTTTTTTATTGTACCTTGGTAAACTGGTCTTACACATGAAGTTTCTTAGAATCAGGCAGTTCCTGGTTCCTATGGGACTTACTGTTTTCTCAAATGAAAATAGATAAGGATCTCAGAAAGGAAACCTGGTGAGTGTGAAGTACTTTGTAGGATTATAGAAATCCAGGTATCAAAGCTTTGAATATTTTTACATGTGCTTTAACAATAGATGATAAGGAGGATTTTCTAAGTAATAATCATAAAGAGATGCTACATAATTCAGCCATAAACTTGTTGGTATCTTTCCTGGAAGGTGGGTGGGTATAGGGAGATTGGATAGGAAGTGGTAAATCCTTTCCTTCTAATATTTATTGGAAATCCAAAATTGTTTAGACTTAATTCTTAAGTACTTTGATCTGTATATTTGTTTCTTGCCATTTTCCAAAATATTAGCAAGGATTAGGAAGGTTTTTTTAATTATTAGGAGTCAGAATTCTAAATTAATTATTCGTTTTTAAAGCATGTTGTAGACTGCACAAGTCAGTAAATGCTTTTAGAAGTGTTTTGAAGAGAAACAAAGTTAAAGAGGAAACAAATGATTCAGTCATTAACAGTAACAATAGGTAATATGTATTGAGTGTTTGAGACTATGCCAAGCATTTTTTATGATTTATCTCATTTAATCCTCACAACAACAATTTAAGGTAGGTGCCATTGTTACATCTTTCCTTTATAGAAGAGGAAACTACAACTTAAGTGGTAAAGTAGATGTTAGTTCAAGGTCATATTGCTAGTAAGTGATGGAGCTGGACTGACATCAGAGCACCTGCTATTAATTACTTTGGAGAATACCATAAATTCAAAGTGAGAATGGTAGGCATAATAAGTCTGAAAAAATGCTTTCCCCAAACTGTTATTATCATCAGTTTGTTTTACATTTTATTGCATGTTTATATTCAGTTTTAGCAAAAAAAAAAAAATGCTGGTATTTCAGAGGACTTATTTAGGGGGATTCTAATTTTCTTTTTTAAATGATACTAATAGTTCTCTCTCTTTTTTTCCTTAATAGTAAAAAACCCCTTTGAAGAAACATTTGGAGAAATACAAGTAAGTAAAAGATGGTAATACTGATATTTTGTCTCATGTTTTCTATGATAAAAGTATTACCAAATAAAAATAATAATTTTTAAAAAGTTCTTGCCCTGGCTGGTATGCTCAGTGGTTAAAGTGTTGGCCCATGCACCAAAGGTATCAGGTTCAATTCCTGGTCAAGGGCACATACTTGGGTTGCAGGGTCGATCCCTGACCTCTGTTGGGGCCCGTGCAGGAGGCATCCAATCAATGTGTCTCTCTCATATTGATGTTTCTCCCCCCCCCCGCCCCCCCCCACACACACTTCCTCCTCTCTCCCTCCCTCAATCCCTCTCTCCCTTCCTCTTTTTCTCTTTTTAAAATCAATTTTAAAAAGATAAAACAGGTTCTTTTAGGCTGAAGCAATAAATTTTCTCTTTTGAGTATCCCTTAACTGTATTGTAACTAAATTTGACACAGATTTTCTTTAAGAGCTGAACTGTTTATCACTTTAAGGTAAAAACCAGCTGTCTAGTAAAATGGCATGGGTGTGTTGTCTGGAGACCTGGACTTACCCTTAAAATTATGCGTGTTTTCATAAGTTGTTGGATATCTAGCCTAGCAGTTTTTGTCTTCTTTGGACTTTTTGCTCACTGTCATGCCTATTAAACCATCAGAAAGGCAAAAGATTTAGAAATAAACACCCCTTAGGCTGCCTATTTATGATTTCTTTTTTAAATTTTAACCAATTTTACTCACATGAAAATATTTTTTGCTTACCATCATATAGGCACTTCAAAAATTGATATTTGAGTTACAATTCAAAATTCTTATTTTTTTAAATTGTAGGACCTGATAGTAATATAGAACTGTGTAGAATACATTATTTGTTGTAATGAGGAATGTGTAATAATATATAATCAGTTCCACAGAATATTACTCTAGATTGTTAGGGTGAAACTTTGTAATGATTATTTTTGGTAATATTCTTTTGAGACAATTTGTTTTAAAAGAGTTGACAACTATACTTTTAAATACAGTACTGCTACTGTTACTGTAATTTAAATTTGTACAATGTACTCAATGAACATGGGAAATACAAGACTTTATTTTCTTCTGTATAATTTTTTCCATGAGTGAAACTGAAGTTCTGAACCTCTAAATCAGGATTGGGGAAGCTTTTTCTGCCAATAGCCATTTGGATATTTATAACATCACTAGAGGCCTGGTGAATGAAATTCGTGCACTGGGTGGAGGGGTGTCCATCAGCCCAGCCTGCACCCTCTCCATTCTGGGCTCCCAGTCACTCACTGTATGCCTGCCTGTTTGCCCCTGACTGCTTCTGTCTGCCAGCCTGATCATCCCCTAATCTCTCCTAACTGCTTCCCTGCTGGCCCGATGCCCCTAACTTTCCTCCCTGCTGGCCTGGTCTCCCCCAAATGCCCTCCTCTACTGGCCTGGTTCCTCCCAACTGCCCTTTCCTGCAGGTCTGGTTCCCCCCATGGTCCTCCCCTGCAGGCCTGGTCTCTCCCAACTGCCCTCCTTGCTGGCCTGGTCTCCCCCAACTGCCCTCTCCTACTGGCCTGGTTCCTCCCAACTGCCCTCCCCTACATGCCTGGTTCCCCCCATGGTCCTCCCCTGCAGGCCTGGTCTCCCCCAACCGCCCTTTGTTGGCTCTCCCCCAACTGCCCTCCTCTGCTGGCCCCTAACTGCCCTCCCGTATAGGCCTGATCGCCTCCAACTGCCCTCCCTTACAGGCTTAGTCACTCCTAACTGCCCTCCCCTGCTGGCCTGATGGCCCACAACTTCCCTCCCCTGCAGGCTATCTTGTGTTCACATGGGGGCATCCATCTTTGACCACATGGGGGCGATCCATCTTGTGTGTTGGAGTGATGGTCAACTTGCATATTACTCTTTTATTAGAGAGGATTTGCAGGCCATACAAAATTATTAACTTAAAAATTAGCCTGTTCTATTTGGTCAAATTTTTAATTAACTCACCCCAGTGCCTTAGGAGACCAAATTCTTTTGTGGGCCTCATACACGTGTTGGATGTTCCCCACCCTGGCTCTAATTAATAGTAATAATAAAGAGGATGACAGTTCATTTATTCTGTGCCAGGCACCATGCTAAGTGTTTAAAATTCATTATCATTAATCACATACATGATAAAAACAATTGAAAATAGTTTTTAGGAGAAAATTGGCTGAGGATAGAAGAGTGAAATATTAAAGGGGACAATATATGAGAAAATTTGATAGCGTTTCTCTATTTGATAGCGTTTGATTTTTTTCTTCCAAGAATAAGAACTTTGCTTTAGAGTATATGTATTATAAGAAAGTCTGGATCTTACCAGACAATTAGAAGGTAGCTACCTCAAATTATAAAACTATTTTTGTTTAATGAAGGATTACTTTCAATATGGACTTATTGGTAGATCATTAACTTGTTTTGGGGGTGAGTAGGGAAGCCACTAGTTAGACACCTTCAAGCTGAATATTAGAAGTGACAATCTAAAAAGCAGTCTGAATTGAAGAAGAATGTAATACAACTATAAGCCAATATAAGTTTCTATAAAGAAAGTAACTTTAATATTTGATTTACATACTTTTTAGACTTCTTGTTTAGCATACTGGTGCTAAAGAGAATTGAATCAAACAAAGCCTTTATTTCTCAAAATTGATTTGTTCACATTAATACCATAGTCCATTTGGATGGCACTTGAGAATCTTATTATATATATATAGATGTTCTTTTTGAATAAGTCATCACTAGAAAAATAATTCATGAAAAAATTATAGTTGAGCTTTTTGAGTGCTTAAATTCTTTGTATCAGAATGTAATAATATATACGTTATCCAGTATGAGATTCATTTACATCTGATTTTGCTATTTCTTCTACTTACCTAGTCCAGTGTTAATATCTGTGAATCAAAAGATGAAGTATATTCCTAGGCCTCTGGTGTTCATTAAAGATGCGATCACAGAGAGAAAGTGTCAAATTTTTGGATTTAGTTTTATTTTCAGTAGGAAAACGGGGATAGGTTTGATGAGGATCTACCCATCATAAACATAAAGCAAAAAGGAAATTAGTCACTTTTCTAGATAAGGGAGAAAACAAACGATAAAACTCTCAACTACTTTATTCATTTATTTTTTTAACTCCCAGCTACTTTACTCTCAGAGCCTAATCAGATATACCTTGATTTTATTACTTTATTTTATTTTAAATATATTTTATTGATTTTTTACAGAGAGGAAGGGAGAGAGATAGAAAGTCAGAAACATTGATGAGAGAGAGACATCGATCAGCCGCCTCCTGCACGCCGCACAGTGGAGATGTGCCTGCAGGCAAGGTACATGCCCCCAACCGGAATCGAACCTGGGACCTTTCAGTCTGCAAGCCAATGCTCTATCCACTGAGCCAAACTGGTCTTGGCTACCTTGATTTTATGTGTCAATTCCACAATCTACATTATCATTGAATTCCTTTTCATTCTATTACAATGAACATATTTATTTATTTTTAAATATGTTTTTATTGATTTCAGAAAGGAATGGAGAGGGAGAGAGACATAGAAACATCAGTGACGAGAGAGAATCACCAATTGGTTGTCTCCTGCACACACCCCACTGGGGATTGAGCCTGCAACTCAGGCATATGCCCTTGACCAGAATTGAACCTGGGACCCTTCAATCCACAGGCCAACTATCCACTGAGCCAAACCAACTAGGGCTGAACATATTTATTAAAAACTATTTTGTGGTGTAATATATAACAAATACATAGCTTTTAGAATCCTGGATTTCAGTTCCTTGCAGTTATTTTTGATGTCTGACTTTTGCAATTTGGATTTTTAAGCTTATGCAAAGATTATCTTGGTTCAGAATCTGGTTGAGATAGAGTTGAGGGGAAAGAAAATCAAAATGATTGGAAGGCAAGTGGTCAACTGAAGGAATATCTTGTCTCTTACCAACAATCTCACATAAAACCAGGGACTCTGGTAGTAGGATTTGGAGCCTTTGATAAGTTTGCTTTTTTTTCTTTAGTGTCACTGGTTAAAGCTGCATTGACAAAAGCATGCCACTTATAGTGTCCAAATTTTTCTTCTGTTTCTGAATATATAGCATGAAAATAAATGGATGAGGTCGCATGTTAGTGGACATATAATTACTTTTTCAGATTTCTGTATCTTGCCTAAATTTGCTTTTGGTTGTATTCATCCAGTAATTCTGTTTTGTTAGATACTTTAGGGGGAAAAGGAGAATAATACTACAGCCCTCTTGTGAATCATGAATTTATTTCAAATAATGCAGTAAGCTATTATTACCTGCTGTCCTGACCTATTCTTCATTGCTTATATTGGTCTCTCTTAATTGTAATTGCTCTTAAATTGGAGGTCTCATTGCTTTAGACTAATTGGTAGGGTGCATAGATATTGCAATAGTCTCTTCTCTAATTTCCTTTCATTAGATAATAGTCCTGATACACACATTTGTTTTACTTTCCTCCCCCAAGCTTTCAAAATTAAGTAAAACTCTTTGTCTTGATATTTAGGGTTTCTAGCAGTTTATTCCAAACTGCTTTTCTAGTAAGTTGCTGAGTCAAAGTAGGCTCCTGATTATGTAAGAAATAAAACAATGCTTTTATGCCTTTATGCCTTTGCTCATGCTGTTCCTTCTGCTTGGAATGCTAGTGAATTATATTCTTCCTGTGAAACTCAACTCAAATATTTTCTCTTCCATAATAGATCTTCCATTCTCTCTCTCTTATGTGTTTACATTATATTTTGTTTGCAAGTGTGATATATTTTTTTGCCCTTGGGAACAGGAACCCTCTTGTTCACTGGAGCTCTTGTTTTGCAGAGAACAATCTTAACTCATAGTAGATACTTGTTAAGTGTTTATTTTACTTTAATGGTTCCTAAACTTATTCAGGTCCATTTTGAGAGTTTAGGAGATGTTGAGGTTCAATC
Organism: Lasiurus cinereus; assembly: GCA_011751065.1. Taxonomy (NCBI): domain Eukaryota; kingdom Metazoa; phylum Chordata; class Mammalia; order Chiroptera; family Vespertilionidae; genus Lasiurus; species Lasiurus cinereus. The sequence goes on from JAAGEH010000304.1 coordinate 8,096,581, forward strand.
AAGGCGTCAGTATTCATTCCCTTATTATATGGTTGAATCAGATTAAATAAAACATGAAGGGCAGCCTGGAAGAAAATAGTGTCATAAGGACAATATACATAAGCATGCTATTGTATAGGGTGGGGGGAATTGAGGAGCATTGTTTTGGTGATTGTCGAAGTTTGTTGTGTATGAGACCTTTTTTAGCACTAACCTTAGTGCCAATTTCCCAATCATCCTCAAGAAAGTAAAATATATAAAGTGATTATTTAGAGTTTAGGCTTAGGTTTCTTTAAAATACGGTAGCCATTTGTTTAAATATAAATTTGTCCTTTAGATTATATAGTGTCTATGATTTTAAATTTTCTTATGCTCTTCTTTTTGGGTAAGACTACTATTTGGTGTATGTGTTTTTCTTGGAGTTACCTAGATATTTTAAAATAATTTCTTTTAATTTTAGGAAAATGAAAAAAATCTTATGATGAACACTTTATACAAGCTTCATGATCGATTGGCACAGCTTGCAGGTAATTATTTTAATCGTAGTCTCTAAAAATGTTTTGAAAATTAAATTTGCATATGTAGCGTGCTGTAGCAATAGAAATAGTTTTTCTCAAGTCTAGTGTTATATTTGTGAGATATTTTCTCTTTAGAAGTTATTATTACCTATATGGAGTGAGTTTTTATTTTTGTAGATAATAAGGTGTTTTTTTTTCTGCCTGCCAGATATCTTAGTGAAAAATGTATGTATATAATATCATTCTAAAGTAAAATTTTTTTCTGCATTAATATTAACAAAATTCTGAAAGCTTAAAATAAATTGGATAAGCAATGAATTAACTAAAATCCTAGAATAAATATAAAAATGCAGATTTTTCTTTAATGGTTGTATAGGTATCATAAAGTAAATATAGTAGAATTTTTTCTTCCTGATTCATTGCATTTTCTTTATATTCTGTTCTTAGTAAGTCTTTGAAAGCTTTCAGGTGTTAACATTTTGCATATAGGTTATTAATAATAATAATATAGGTGAATTGGTATTAAGTTTAGTACTTATAAACTGTGGTAGCAGCTTCAAAGTTTGTTACTTTTTAACTTAGTATACATTTAAACCAAAAGAAGATACTTTCTTCTTATAGAAGAGATTTTCTTCTTATAAACAGTTACAAGAAAAGAAAAATGTAATTGTTCATACTCTTGATATAGCAGATCCTTTTTGTGGAAACCACATCATTGGTAGAAGCCTGTAGTTAAATGGGGAACTTTTCTTATTGCATGGAGGCATTTAGAATCCTGGTAGTTCCCCATCCTCTCATCAGTCTTTATTTTTTTAGTTTGGGTCCTTAATTCTGATCAGTTTTTTAGGTTCACAATCTGTGTATATCACTAAAAGCCTTATTTGCGTTGACTTTTGAACTGTCATATTTATACATATCTGCAAGCTAATGACATTTATTTGGTATGCTGTAGCAACCAAAAATAGTTTAAGTACATACTTTAGCCAGGAATTCCTGATGTTGCTACCGCAAGCCTCTACAGCTGTCTCTATAGCATTGTTTTATGAAGTGTGCTACGTCAGCATAATCTGAAGTGCTTTTAAAGATATAGATTCCTTCCAATAGAGCAGAGTTTGGAAAAGTTTTTTCTGTGAAAGGGCCAAATAGTGTAGAACATTTTTAGGCTTTGTGGGCTAGACTGTCTCCGTCGCAACTACTCAATTCTGTCATTATAGCATGAAAGCAGCAGCCATAGATAATACATAAATGAAGGAGTGTGGCTGTATTCCAATGAAACTTCATGTTTATACTAGTAAAATCCAGTGGTAGGCCAGATTTGGTCTATGGGCTGTCGTTTGCTGACCCCTGCTGTAGATCTAAGGCATCTGAATTTCCAAGGATGCATTATAAAGTTTGAAACTTACTTGTTCATCTAGTGGGTATTTCTTCCCTTTTTACAACTACAACCACTAATAACTGGCTATTCTAACAAAACTATGAATAGGAACATGGTTTCTTTTATGATAGGAAAATTTGCCAAGACTTTTATTTTACTTTAACTATTGAACTTTTAGGTTAAAGTTTTTTTAATTACTTGAAAGAAACAGGACAGGAAAAACTTAAATTTGAAGTTCATTATGAGGATAAGTGATCTCTAATAACCACAGATAGCCTAAAACAGTGGTCAGCAAACTGCAGCTCACAAGCCACATGCGGCTCTTTGGACCCTTGAGTGTGGCTCTTCCACAAAATACCACGGCCTGGGCGAGTCTATTTTGAAGTGGCGTTAGAAGAAGTTTAAGTTTAAAAAATTTGGCTCTCAAAAGAAATTTCAATCATTGTACTGTTGATATTTGGCTCTGTTGACTAATGAGTTTGCTGACCACTGACCTAAAAGAAAAGGCTTTTAATTCTCTTATAGTGACAAGAAAAGGAAAATGTGCTTTTCTGTAGAAACCAGACCATAGCCCGAATCTTGTAATGATGTGTTACAATAATTTTAAGACATGTACACACTTGCTAAAGATAGACTTAGTTAAATTCTGAAAATGTATGTTTTAATTAAAACTTATTTGAATACTTGAATTATTAGTTTTAGTGATAGATGTGTATGTTAGAACAGTGAATTTTCCCACTTGAAAAATAATGAATTTGTGGAGTGCCTTCTGTGTGTCAAGATCTTTGGATAGGCATAGTGTCACATGGTTCCTACCCCAGCTAACAATGTAGTTGGAAATATAAGAGGAAGATAAGTACTTATCTAGACTGTAGTGCATGTTAAAGGCTATGGTTTATGTAAAGGTAATTATTTATATTACTTGGATTTTTTTAGGAAATATAAACAATGTTCATCTTTCTTTAGTGAGAACAATAACTATAATTGCAGTTTGTAATATATTTTGATTAATATTTGTTTTCTTCCATTGAACACCGTACTGATTCAAAATTAATAATATGCTAATCTTTCCAGGAGATCATGAATGTGGCAGTTCTAGTCAGAGAACACTTTCTGTCCAAGAGGCAGCTGCATATTTAAAAGTAAGCAGTGAAATTATAATTTTAATAACTATATTCTTAAAGTTTATGTAAATAATAACTTATATCAAAAGTACTATTTATTTGCCCTAGCCAGATGGCTCAATTGGTTGGAGCATAGTCCCATACACCAAAAGGATGCAGATTCGATTCCCTGTCAAGGCACACCCAGGTTATGTGTTTGATTCCCGCTTGAGGCGCATACGGGAGGCAATCAATCAGTGTTTCTCTCTGCCCCTTTCTTTTTCTCTAAAATCAATAAAAAGCAAAACATCTTTGGGTGAGGACTAACAAAATTAAAAAGTACCATGCATTTTATTAATTGCACTGTTAAAAGCTTGGGCCTGCTGTTTGGTTTAATAGGAGCAGATTATGTTTTAGTTTGTTTCTCTCTTTGAGACATTGCACATTAATTTGGAAGGAAAAAAACAGTTGTGAGAGAGAAATTGAGGTAGGTACATAGCATGTAAGAGCAAGTATGCATCTAACTTGTCATTTACAAACATTTGGTTAAACTGTAAAACTGTTTTTTTCAGATCTGTCGCAGATTAATTTCATCCCAGGGTAGTAAGAGAACTTTGCAGATGAATTTTATAAACCACTGTAAATAATATTTAGGAAATTCTAGATGAAAGGAAAGGTTAAGATGGACAGGTGTCATTCTGATTTCCAAAAAGAAAGTGGATTTTGAAAGCCATACTGGTGAGCTTCAGTTGTGTAAATAAAATTCCATAAAGATGTGAGTACTTACAAATGGAAATATTGATCTCCAGAAGCTGGCATGGTTCATTACCATCGAATCATGTCATATACTAGTATAGTATTTCATTTTCGCCTTTGTTTATTGTGGTAAAAAAACACTAGATCTATTAACACATTTTTAAGTTTATAGTACAGTATTGTTAACTACATGCACATCATTGTATTAGAACTTTTTCATCTTATATGAATCTTTATTCTCATTACACAGCAATTATTCATTTCCCCTCTTCTGGGCCACCACCATTTCACTTTGTAACTGGCTAACTTCACTTAGCATTAATGCCTTCATAGTTCACTTATCCTTGTTGTAACATGACAAGATTTTTTTTTTAAGGCTGAATACTATTTGTGTGTGTGTATGTAAAAATTCCATTTTCGTTTATCCATCAATCTGTAATAGATATTTAGATTGCTTCCACTTCTTGGCTATTGTGAATAATATCAGAGTGAACATGGGAGTGCAGATATCTCTTATAACTTCCTTTCAATTCTTTTGGATACATATTTAGGACTGGGATTGCATTATAGTTTTATTTTTAATTTAAAAATATATATATATTTTTAATTGATTTCAGAGAGGAAGAGAGAGATAGAAACATCAGTGATGAGAGAGACTCATCAGTCGGCTGCCTCTGGCATACCCCTTAGGAGGATTGAGCTCACAATCTGGGCATGTGCTCTGACAGAATTGAACTGTGACCTCCTGGTTCATAGACCGATGCTCAACCCCTATGCCATACCAGCTGGGCTATTTTTAATTTTTTAAGGAAACTCAATACTGATTTCCATAGCGGCTACACCATTTTACATTCCCATTAATAGTTTACAAGTGTTCCCCTTTCTTCACTTGTTTTTCTTTCTTTTTTTTTTTTTTAAATAATGGTCATGCTAACAGTTGTAAAGTGATACCTCATGGTGATTTTTATTTGCATTTTCCTGATGATTAGTGATGTTGAGTATCTATTGGACATTTATATGTCTTCCTTAAAGAAATGTTTATTCAAATCCATGCCCATTTTAAAATCGTGTTATTTGATTTTGTTGTTGTTACTGAGTTGTAGGAGTTTCTTATTTATTTTGGATATTAACCCTTATCAGATAGATAGTTTGCACATATTTTCTCGCATTCTGTAGGTTGCCTTTTCACTCTGTTGAATGTTTTCTTTACTGTGAAGAAGATGTTTAGTTCAATGTAATCTCACATGTATGTTTTTGCTTTTGTTGCCTGTGCTTTTGGTTGTCATGTCCAGAAAGTCATTGCCAAGATGTGAAGCTTTACCCTGTATTTTCTTTTAGAATTAAAAAAGAATCCTTTCACTCTGTATGAAGATACTTTTTCATACAGAGTGAAAGGGAGGGCATAAGGATGGTGGTGGGGGGGAGTCAGAGTGAACAAAACATTGACATGAGAGAGACACATCAGTTGGTTGCCTCCTGCACATGCCTCCCCCCGTCCTCCCAGGGTTTGTACCTACAACTGAGGTATGTACCCTTGACCAGGAATCAAACCTGCCATCTTTAGATCTGAGGGCCAACACTCTAACCACTGAGCAAACTGGCCGGGGCTCTTTTAGGAGTTTTATAGTTTTGCTAGTGTCCCAGTACATAGATTCATGCACATTGAAAGGAAATTAATTAGAAGAAATATTTTAATATCACTAGTGGCATTTTACTAATGAAAAGAAAATAAGATTCTACTGAGTCTCCTATCTACCTACTCCAAAACTTCTGTGAGGATCGAATGAGATGGCTGGGAAAATGCTTTACAAACATTTGGTTAAACTGTAAAATATTTTTGTACCTGGCGATAAAGGAAGTTGGGTTCCTAGGCTGAAGAAACTCCAAGGAGGCTAGTTGCTAGGGAGAGGAAGCCAGGCATTGCTACATGATGTCACTACCTGGTGCCCACAGTGACTGGGTGACCAAAATGGTAGACAGTTCCTGGGCTGGGCTGTGGGCCACATTTGGAGCCATGGGGTCCTGGCTGTATTGGCTGCAATTTGGTGGGGTATTGCTCTAGGGTGATGGCAGGGCTTGTCCCACTTGGGGGAAGCCAAGTGTTGGTTTGTTGGTGCCAGGTCCACAGTGCTGTTTGTTTTTAAATGGCCAGAGCGTTTCATGGCAGCACCTGCATTGAGCGTCTGCCCCCTGGTGGTCAGTTCACATCATAGCTACTGGTTGGATGGACAGACACTTAGCGTTTTATATATATAGATGTGTTATGTTTAAGTCTTTATTTTGGGTTGATTTTTGTATTAATACAATAAAAGTCCAATTTCATTCATTTACATGTAGAAATTGTGTTTTTTTCCCAACATTGTTGAAGAGACTTTTTCCTATTGTGTGTTCTTAGCATCCTTGTAAAATATCAGTTTATCATATGTGCATGAGTTTCTCTATTTTCTTCCATTAGTTTATGCCTATTTTTACGCTAGTTCCATGTTATTTTGATTACTGTAGCTTTGTGATACATTTTGAAGTCAGGAAATGTGAGGCCTCTAAAATTGTTGAATCATTCTTACATTTCAGGAATAAATTCTACTTGCTCATGTTGTATCATTCTTTTAATGTGCTGTTGAATTTGGTTTGCTAGTATTTTGCTAAGAATTTTTTTGTATTTATATTTATTAGGGATATTGATCTGTATTTCTTATAGTTCTTTGTTTGGCTTTGGTATCAGAATAATGCTGACCTCATAAAATAAGTGTGGAGGTATACCCTCTTAAGTTTTTTTTGGAAGAATTTTGAGAATGATTAGTGTTAATTCTTATTCTCTTATGATCCTTTGTATTTATGTGACATCAGTTGTAATATTCTCTTTTATTTCTGATTTTATTTATTTGAATCTTCTCTCTGTTTCTTAGTTAAGGGTTTGCCAATTTCCTGATCTTTTGAAAAACAAAAAGACCCCTCTGTTTTACTGATTTATCCCACCCCCATTTTGTTTATTTCAGCTCTAACTTTATTATTTCCTTCTGCTAATATTTACTCTTTTTTTAGTTTCTTGAGGTACAAAATTGAGTTGTTCATTTGAGCTCTTTCTTTTTTAATATAGGCACTTACCATTAAATTTCTGTCTCAGTACTGTTTATCTTGTATTCCATAAGAGGCTATTGGGCTTGCTGAATCTGAATATCCCTTTCTTTCCACAGATTTTCATCATTATTTCTTCAGATAAGCTTTTTCCACCTTTCTCTATCTTCTTTAGGGTCTTCATAATGCGTATATTAGTCTGATTGATGATAGCCTCTTAAGTTTTTTAAGCTTCCTTCACTCTCTTTATTGTTTTTTCTTTTTGTTTCTCTGACTGAATAATTTCAGATGATTTAACCTTTAAGTTCCTTGATTCTTTCTTCTGCTTGATTAATTCTGCTATGGAACCCATCTAGTGAAAATTTCAATTCAGTTATATTTTTCAGCACCAAAATTTTCATTAAAAAATGATTTCTCGCTGAGACCGGTTTGGCTCAGTGGATAGAGCGTCGGCTTGCGAACTGAAAGGTCCCAGGTTCGATTCCGGTTGGGGGCATGTACCTTGCTTGCGAGCACATCTCCACTGTGGGGTGTGCAGGAAGTGGCTGATCGATGTCTCTCTTTATTGATGTGTCTAGCTCTCTATCCCTCTCCCTTCCTCTCTGTAAAAAATCAGTAAAATATATTAAAAAAAAATGATTTCTCACCTTAGCTGGTTTGACTCAGATAGAGAGTGGGCCTGCGGACTGAAGGGTCTGTGTTGGATTCCAGTCAGTGGCACACGCCGGGGTTGTGGGCTCGGTCCCCAGTAGGGGGCATGCAAGAGGCAGCCAGCCAGTCGGTGGCTCTCTCTCATCATTGATGTTTCTTTCTATCTCTGTCTCCTTTCCTCTCTGAAATGAATAAAAATGTTAGAAAAATGATTTCTCTTTATTGATATTCTCATTTTATTCATGCGTTATTTTCCTGAGCTCATTGAGCATATTTATGATGGTGCTTTTGAATATTTTTGTCAGGTAATTTATATTCAGTTTCTTTAGGGTCAGTTGCTGGAGATTTTTATTTTTTCCATTAGGCCATATTTCCTTGTTTACTTTTTGTGCCTTACTACTTTGGGTTGCAATGTATGCATTTGAGAACAACTATATATCCCAGAGTTTATTCAAGGGAAACCTTCAACTGTAAACTCAGAAATTCCAGGGTCTCCTTAAATCTTTTCTCTGAATACATCTTTTTGTGGATATAAATTTCTAAATAGAAGTTTTTGTGGGTTTCTTTTTTCAGGAGCTTATAATATCTTGCTCCCTCTGGTGTCTGTCTGTTGTACTGCAGGTCCTCTGGGACAGTAGCTGTTTTTTTGTTCTCAGCAGCATCAGTCCATCTACAATGATTCTACATAGACTGGGTCAGGTCTTGTCAGTATTCTGAGACAGGTACTACAGATACTAGTCCCTTGGGCATCTCTCTAAGAAACTGGAACACTGGACACATGTTTCAACTCTTTCCCTCCTCAGGAAAGAGCCAGGTATTTGGGTTTTTTTCCCACTCATTCTTTACTGAGCTGTGGGGAGGAGCAATAATAGTGCCTGAGTGCTAGTTCAAACCATTCATTCCCTTTGTTCTTGGCAGTTCTCAGTTTGGTGCCCTTACTTGTCAATGCTTAGATTCAGGCAAGACTGAATGAAACCAGTACCTCTGGTAGCTCCCCAAATAGTTTGAACTTTAGACATATGGTTCAGTCTTCTCTTTTCATCCTCAAGGAGTATCTAGGAGTTGGGAATTTTGTCCTAACTGCACCATACTGTGCCAAGAAAAGGGGCTTTGGTGAATGAATGCTATAAATTTTCCTACTGGCTTCCATGCAGCTAGTTTCTGTTGGGTCTCTTTGGATGCAGGAGCCTCTTGATGGGATTTTAGATCTATTACAAAGGAAATTTGTATATTGTTGAATTTCTGACTCCTTGGGGAAGGAAGGTCTGGGACTTCCTATTCTGTCATCTTGCTGATATCATCCCTGCTTTTCAACAGTTGAGAATGTGGTATAGTTCTAAGTCTTTCATCAACGTTTTATTGATAATGTCTTGATATAGTTGCCAAAAAGAGATGTACTCAGTCATTTAATTAATGACTTACATGTATATAGCCAATAGATGTTAAGACTATATTATAAAAAGCTAGTGGCCATGATACTGGAACTAAACGAACAGTCATCAGGAGGTGCTTTGATGGGTCCTGAGGTGCATTGATAGGTCCTGCGGTGCTGGCATTTGGGATTCTAGGTCTTGCATGCGATTTCATGTGCTGGGCCTCTAGTATAATATGGAGATTAGATGTCTCATATAGAAACTGTTTGTCTTGGTAAAGTTCCTTCACTTTTCTGTACCTGTTTCTCAATGTGATACCTATCAGAGTTGCTGGAGACTTAAGTGAATACATTAAATGACCTAGCTCAGTGCTTGATGATTATAGTAGTTTCCCAATATGTTTTTATTTCTTTCTTATTGGTTCCTAACTAATTAAATCAATGTCACCTGGAAAGAGGTTCCTAATAACATGCTACGGAGTTGTCTCTCAGCCTTATTCTTATCTTTATTTCAGTTTTGATCTAGATATAAATTTGTTGGTAGTATAATACCTAATGGATTGGGTAGCTAAAGAACCAGTATGCATATTGATCTTAATAAGGAGTGATTAAGGGGCTGTGTCTTAAGGGATAGAAGAAGAATCATTAGATGGATTGTGTGGGGTCGGGACAAGGAAAGGATTGGATTTAGTACACTAACGGGGACATAAGATAAAGTATTCCAGGAAGAGGTCATAGCATGTGGAAATTCAAAGCAAGCGTTTCCTTATGAGATATTTGAAAGTGTTTTTATATCTAGCAGTAGGAAAATCTGATCCAAACCAGTGCTTCCTTTCTGATTTTTCTTTTATTTCCAGTTAAGTCTCTTATATAATGGCACAGGTATGTGTTGGTAATAAATTCCTGCACCAAGATTATTACACATTTCAGAAGAACCCTGAGACTCTTAAAGCCTACTGAATACTATATTTGAAGGACTAAAAGGATGGGACACGGGGTTTGGGGACAGAATAGGGCTTGATCCAGTAGGTAATTTGGAGCTGAGGAAGAGGAAGGTGTTAATGTGGAAGGATGATTAGCCTCTTCTCTTTTTCTTCCCCAACCATTAGATTGAAGCTGTGGGTCAGCAATAGGATATGGTAAAAAGATGGGACACAGATCAGAGTTGGGACAAGTTGGAGTCTAAACCAGACAGCAGTAGTGTACAAGAGATTGGTTCTACTAGTATTAAGGATGGTCAGCAAAGTAATTAATGAAAGCACCCATGCATGAGTTGAGTTGGAACTGCTTGTATTGAGTTTTAAGAAAAAAACTGATATTAATGAACTTTAGTCCTAAAAGATTCTCATATCTTTTTCCTGGGATTATTTTATGTTTCTGATTAGGTTTAATTTTTTTTTCTTTTTTTAGATTCAGTAGAATTTCTTATGTATATTTTTATAAAACATTTTTGGATTAACCAATTTTTTAGGTAAATTATTTTATGTAGAAATGACAATACCCTTTTATGTTTAGGTATGTATCTGTGAACCTTTTCTTGGAATCCCATGTTCAGTTTTGCTATAAAACCTCAATCTGTCTTATCACCACCAAAGATGTAGTGATATAAAAAAAGCATTAATCAGGAATTTTTTTCCAAAAAATTAAGTTTAAGTTTTACAGTCTAAATAAAAGCTTTTAACTACTGTTTTAAAAATAATGCTTATATTTTTTCAATATAAATTAAATGTTTATGATTTAACTCATATATATATATATATATATATGATATAACATTTATGACACACACACACACACACACACACACACAGGCAATATGCAAATTATCCGGGATGCCATAATAGTCACAACCAGTCAGGAGGAGGCTGTGCGCAGGTGAGGCACAGAATGGAGAAGGAGACAGAGACAGGGAGGTCTGCCTGAGCCGCCGCACCGCCCCGGCCCCGACAGGGACCTGGGACTGCTCAAGTTGCTGTGCTGGCTTGGACAGCCCCAGAGCGGACACAGGCAGGAGTGCCTGCTCCAGCTGCAGCGCAACAGCAGTCCTGCTTCTGCGGGTGAGCTGCAGAGGAAACACGTTTTCTGGCCACACATTGGCTAAGTTCCCGATACGCCACTCGAAGTATTCTTGGTAATTTGGGTAATAAGAATCCAAGAAGGTGATGTAGGGTTTTCCACCTTACTCCTGGAGGAAAAAACAAAGCTCCGCTGCTGGAGGGGCTAAGAAATGTCATATCTGCCCTAGATATGGGCATAGAGCCTCGGCCTGCAGACTGCAGGGTCCAGGTTCGATTGTGATCAAGAGCATGTACCTAGGATGAAGGCTCCTCCTTGACCAGATCTGAAGTCAGGGCTCATGCAGGAGGCAACCAATCGAATTGTCCCTCTCACATGTTTCTCTCTGCCTTTCCCTCTCTACACACTCTCAAAATCAATGGAAATGTATACTCAGGTAAGGATAAGTGAGGTAGGTAGGGAGGGAGGGAGGTCATATCCTAAGAAAGAGACATCTTGAAAATGCCTAAAGAAAGTTGTCATTTTTTTTTTTGTGGTGAAGGGACTGGAGTTGGTGTTGATAGAAACACCTTGGCAGCTGTGGCAGCTGGCAGTGGTGCCTTCCCATGATCAGTTGGTCGCCTCTCGTAGAGGGAGGTCAGACTGTGGCTTAGGCCCTAGGGAGTAGGCCTATGCCGTCAGTAGGACATCCCCTGAGGGCTACCGGATTGTGAGAGGGAACAGACTGGGTTGAGGGACCCTCCTTTTCCACAATGCACGAATTTCATGCACTGGGCCTCTAGTATGGAAAATAAAAGGAAAAAAAAAGGCATTTCAATTTTATCACTGAGGTTAACCACTAGTTTTGGTCCATTTTTTTTCTAATCTTACATTGCTCACCCCCCCCTAGAATTAGTATCAATATAAATATTTCATATTATAAATAAAACTGAAAGCCAGGTGCATGAAATTTGTGCATGGGAGATATTCTCAGCCTAGCCTGCACCCTCTCTAATCTCCCAACTGCTCACCTGCTTGCCTTTCTGATTGCCCCTAACAGCTTCTGCCTGCCAGCCTGATCACCCCTAACCACTCCCCTGCTAGCCTGATCGACACCTAACTGCTCCCCTGCTGGCCCGATTGCCCCTACGTGCCCTCTCTTGCAGGCCTGGTAGCCCCTAACTGCCCTTCCCTACAGGCCTGGTCGCCCCCAACTGCCCTCCCCTGCAGGCCTGGTCACCCCTAACTGCCCTCCCCTGCTGTTCTGGTCACCCCTAACTGCTGTCCCCTGCAGGCCTAGTCCCTCCCTCCCCCCAACTGCCCTCCCCTGCAGGCCTGATTGCCCCTAACTCCCCTTCCCTGCAGGCCCAGTTGCCCCAACTTGTCCTTCCCAAATGCCCTCCCCTACTGGCCTGATCTCCCACAACTGCCCTCCCTTGCAGGCCTGGTCCCTCCCAACTACCTTTCCCTGCTGGCCATCTGGTGGTGGCCATCTTGGGTCCACATGGGGGCAGCCATCTTGTGTGTTGGAGTGATGGTCAGTCTGCATATTACTCTTTTATTAGGTTGGATAGAGGCCTGGTACATGGGTGGGGGCCAGCTGGTTTGATCTGAAGGGTGCCCCAGATCAGGGTGAGGGTTCCCTTAGGGCGTGTTGCGGCCTGGGCGAGGGGCCTGTGGTTGTTTGCAGTCTGGCTACGCCCCCAGCGACCCAAGTGGAGGCCCTGGTATCTGGGATTTATTTATCTTCTACAATTGAAACTTTGTAGCCTGGAGTGGAGCCAAGCCTCCTGCTCACTCCATGAAGGCAGCCATTTCTGTTGGGATTTATTTATCGTCTATAATTGAAACTTTGTAGCCTTGAGTGGAGTCCAGGGCCTACCAGGGTGTGTGGAAATCTTTGCTTCCTCCATCGCCGGGGAAACCCAAGCCTCCCTCCTGTTCACTATATGGCTGTAGCCATCTTGGTTGGGGTTAATTTGCATACTTGCTCCTGATTGGCTGGTGGGAGTAGCTTGTGGGCATGACTTGTGGGTGTAGCAGAATGCTGGTTAACTTCATGTATTACTCTTTTATTAGATAGGATAGGATTTTTTTTCTTTAAAGTTATGGTATAAACAATTTCCCATATTCAGGTTTTTGAAATGACTTTCTTTTTAAAACACTTGATAATAATTTCTTTATGGAATTGCATTGTATGCTGTTGTTGTTTGTGTATGTGTGTGTATGTGTGTATATGTGTGAGTGTGTGTGTGTGTTTGTAGTATTATAAAGGCACTCTTAATCTTTGTATATAGTATTTGATTTTCTGATCATTTCCTTAGGAAATAATCCTAGAAAAGAAATTACTTGTTCAGAGAGCATGAACTTTGTTAGTACTTTTGTTATATGTTGCAAAGTTACTTTATAATTTGGAATGAGAAGTTTAGTACAACCTAGCTATTTTATTCAAGTTTCAGCATAAATTGGAAGAATGTCACTACTAAACTGGTATCAAACAGTGATGATAGTAGGTATGCGTATTTTAGGCATTCTGCTTTATTGAGAGGAAATTGTACATTTCATGTATTTATCATAGGATTTCACCAGCAGTATAATTAATTATTGCATTCATTCAGAAGGAAATAAACAAAAGAATGTGTAGAATTCCTATAGATATAAGCTATATTTCCCCCCAACTTATAATATGTTATTAGTATAATATTGGTAAATGCTTAATATCTAGTAAAATGAGAGAATAAGTAAGCCTCAGTTAAATTTTACTTTCTTAAAATTGATTCTTTACATTGTTTTTATTTTCTCCACCTTCTCCTTTAGAGGAAATTTAAGGAACATAACAGTTAAATAAGTTAACCACTCTTTTTCTAACTCCCAATGTCTTGAGAATTTTATCACTCATTTTTCAGATTGAAAGGTTGTTTGTATGAAAAGTTAAGAGGTCCCTCTGGTGGAACATTTAGGAAATACATTGCATTATATTGAAAAAACATAGATTGTTGTTTTTTTTCTCTCCTAACCCCTAAGATCTTCCAATTCTTTTTTAGAAAAACATACTACAAGCCCAGCTGCACAAATTTCATGCACTGGGCCTCTAGTATGGAGAATAAAAGGAAAAAAAAAAGCATTTCAAATTTACCACTAAGGTTAACTACTAGTTTTGGCCCATTTTTTTTCTAGTCTTAACATTCCCCATCGTGGGGGGCAACCCTAGCCTCCCCCAGAATTAGTATCAGTATAAATATTTCTTATTATAAATAAAACTAGAGGCCCAGTGCGTGAAATTTGTGTACGGGGGCAGTGAGTCCCTCAGCCCAGTCTGCACCCTCTCCAATCTCCCAACCGCTCAGCTGCCTGCCTTCCTGAGTGCCCCTAACAGCTTCTGCCTGCCAGCCTGATCACCCCCTAATCACTCCCCTGCCAAATTGATTGACACCTAACTGCTCTCCTGCCAGTCCAATTGCCCCTAACTGCCCTCTCCTGCAGGCCTGGTCGCCCCTAATGTGGCTCAGTGGTGTGGCTCAGTGGTTGAGCATCAACCCATGAACCAGTAGGTCACTGGTTTGATTTCCAGTCAGGATACATGCCCTGCTGTGGGCTTGATTTCCCAGTAGGAAGTGTACAAGAGGAAGCCAATCAATGTTTCTCTTTCTTTTGTGTTTCTATCTCTGTATTCTTATCACTTCCTCTCTCTCTAAAATCAATAAAACATATTTTAAAAAAAGAAAAGAACACTCCAGAACAATGAGGACAGATTCAGAGATTAACTGATACAGATTGGTTTTTAAGTTAATTGGTGGGAGCTTTGTGTGATAACTTTCCAATAGAAATGATGTAATGAACGGGTGGTTAATTTCCTTGGTAAATTTTAAAACCTTTTTAATTGTAAAAACAATGAATATGTTTAAGATTTGTGGAAAAAAATAATAGGAAAGAAGATAGCTACAAATGTGCCAAATTATGGGGCTGGATAGACTTTTATGACTGAGCTTGAAATGCTAATCATTGTTAATAAAATTGTGTACTTATGGAAAAATAACTGTTCATGGAAATGGACTAAGGGAGAAGTTTCATAATGATTACAATTTATCCAATACAGCAGGTCCTTGAATAATATCATTTCATTCAATATCATTTTATTATAAACTCGACGAGGGGCCCGGTGCATGAAGATTTGTGCACGGGCGGAGGAGGGGCCCTCAGCCCGACCTGCACACTCTCCAATCTGGGAGCCCTCAGGGAAGCCTTCTCCAGTCCGGGAGTTTCTGTTTGTCTTTGCAATCATATGAACAAATTGACTGAGAGCCCAACCCAGTGTGGTTTGGTGCTTACAGAATAATAGAGGTCTTTTTTTTTTCCTTGCTTCATTGGTAGAGATTTCATAGAAGTTGCAGGATGTCTTCTCTTTAAATTTTCCTTGACACTCTGACTTTACTTATGTCTCTTACCTTTGGGTTCCCTCCATCCCCCATCCAAACAGTAACTTACTCTAGGCTCACTTTGCTCTAGTGTGTAGGAGATCCTGCAATGTGTCTGCCACCAGAACTACTATTCCCAGCATTTCTGGTGTTCCCCATGCTCTTGGTTTCCACTTCCAGTCCAGGGGCTGCAGAAACCAAAAGGACTGCAAACTCCAGCCAGCCACTCCCAGGCTGGGTTGACAGGACCAGACACTCCAGTGGCATCCTCAGGACCCCAGCTGCTCAGTGCCATTGTGTGTGCGCACTGACCACAGGCTCACTCAAAGCGGGCGGGGTCCCAGGGATGCCTGCCACATTGTCCCAGCTATGTGGAGGGCAGGTGGGCGTCCCACACCACTCCGACCGCTCGACACCTGCACATATAGGCCCTGAGTGGCCGGGGGCATCTCACCCCGTTCCTGGCTGCTTGGTGAGTGCGCACTGCCCACAGGCCCGCCACCTTTGTTGGGTTAATTTGCTTACTCACTCCTGATTGGCTGTGGATGTCATGGAGGTATGGTCAATTTACATATTTGTCTATAATTAGTATAGATTATTAGTATAGATGAAATGCCATAGGAACTTAACTCTTGTTTATGTCACTTACCCTGTTTCCCTGAAAATAAGACAGTGTCTTATATTAATGTTCGCTCCCAAAGATGCGTTGGGTCTTATTTTCAAGGGATATCTTATTTTTCCATGAAGAAGAATACAGTACAGCCGAGATCGGTTTGGCTCAGTGGATAGAGCATCAGCCTGCAGACTAAAAGGTCCTGGGTTCGATTCCTGTCGAGGGCATGTATCTTGGTTGCAGGCACATCCCCAGTAGGGGGCATGCGGGAGGCGGCTGATCGATGTCTCTCTTTCATCGATATTTCTGGCTCTCTATCCCTCTCTCTTCCTCTCTGTAAAAAATCAATAAAATACATATTTTAAAGAAAAGAATATGGTACACATTTATTGTTGAACAAAAAAAAAAAAAAGGAAATTTATTACCTGTATACGGTACAGTAGCAGTTGTCATCACAAACCAGCTCACTGATTGGCCACAGCGCAGCCAGAGCTATTCAGGCAGTGCGAGGTCTCTTTAAATCAGGAGTCAGACGCCTTATGGTAGCTTCGGAGGCCTTATATTCCAGGGAGGCCTTATGTTTGGGGGAGGCCTTATTATCGGGGAGGTCTTATTTTCAGGAGGATGCCTTATATAACACCAAGAGGCAAAACTGGAAGTAGGTCTTATTTTCGGGGGATGTCTTATTCTCGGTGAAACAGAGTAGCCTATGGTAAAATTGGTTTTGTTATGTCATTTCACTTAAAATTGTAGAACCTATCCATGGCATTAAATGAGGACTTACTGTACATTTTATCTTAGTACTTTCTGTGTGTTACTTCTAATATAATGATGAATCAAGATTGATGGTATCAGACCCACTTTATTAAGAAACTAATGCTCTGAGGGATTTAATGAGTAGGTCATTTAGCTAGTAAGTGATGGAACTGGAAATTAATCACTATACTGTTCTGCTTATTAAATGGGAGAGCTGAGTTCATAACCCCTACCTCCATCAATTGGGTGGACAAGGGACTGACCATAAATAATGGTTGGAATCTGAAGAAGTGATTAAAGTAGATGCATCTACATAAATGATATTTTTTGTTTTTTGTTTTTTGTTTTATCCTCACTTAAGGTTATACATATAAGTAGTCAATAATGGAGTCATGATTTGATCCGAGGTCTACTTGATTCTGAGTACTATGTTCTTTCCATTATTCTTGGAGATGAAAGATCAAGTTTCCACTGAATGATCAATAATTAAATTATATTCGCTCTTATATTGATTTCTGTGTGTCATATTTTAATTTACCGTATTTTTCCGATGTATAAGATGACTGGGCATATAAGATGACCCCCAACTTTTCCAGTTAAAATATAGAGTTTGGGATATACTCGCCCTATAAGATGACATCTGGCGTATAAGACGACCCCCGACTTTTGAGAAGATTTTCCTGGGTTAAAAAGTCATCTTATATGCCAGAAAATATGGTAAAAGGTAGCAATTAACCAGAATGTTTACTAACTGGAAAGCCACATTGTTATTATTAACGTGTATTTTTGTCCATTTTGTGACTGTCCTCAATAGGTTTTAATATTTGCTTGACTTATCCTGTAGCAGTTTCTTTACCTCTTCTTACTAATTTTTTTTTTTAATGAGCTGAGTCTTTCATAGAAACAGTATTATTTTTGTACTTTGAAACTGTAATCCATGTTCAAAGCATCTGACTTGGGTTTTAAAATATACATTTTTGGGGCCTTAGTTAGTTTTGGTTCAGTGGTGAGAGCATCAGCCCAAACACCAAGGACATGTATTTGGATTGCAGGTTTGATTCCCAGTCAAGGGCATGTATCTGAGTTGCAGGTTTGATCCCCTGCATGTGTGGGAGTCAGCTAATTGATGTTTCTCTCTCCCTCTCCCCCTTTCTGTTTCCCTCCCTTTGAGAGGAAGGGAGAGGGAGAGAGATAGAAATCAGTGATGAGAGAGAAACATCATTGGCTACCTCCTGCATGCCCTCTACTGGGGATTGCAAAATCTGGGCATGTGCCTTGACTGGGAATCGAACTCTAACCTCCTTCCTGGTTCATGGGTCAGTGCTCAACCACTGAGCCACACCAGCCGGGCTAAAATTTTTATATTTAAAATATACAACTAGTAAACTTGGAAACTTATTTCTCTTAACATTATTTGAAACGTGTATAGTCTAGCCTTCAAAATTCTATGTAAGGATGCAAAAGTATCATAATTTTTACATATTGAAGTAAAATATGTTGAAGCTCATGTATACACATCCTGGTAACTAAAGTGTATACATTTCATTGAATTTTAAAATATGTTTTTGAAGTCTGCTATAGTGCCTGTGTTTGAAGGATTAAAGTCTTTGAAAGGAGCTAAATGAATATAAAAATCCTTTTTAAAAACCTATATATTACAAAGGAAAATCAGTACAATTATCTCCAGCTTCATGGATAACCCATTTTAATCTTGTTTTGTGTATTTTGAAAGTCCTGTATACAGTGCTGATCTGTTAACAATAAGAAGTTAACAACAATAATTAGTAATAGAATAATTATAAAAATGTACTATAATAAAAGTTATGTGAATGTTGTTCACTCTTTTCAGAGAATCACTTACTATAAAGTCTTCATAATAGCCTCAATGCTTTCTGGTACAACACATTGCCATCAATCAGAACAGGTTTTCTGTTCATGTCTTCCACCCAAAATTTAATGCCTTTTTCATCTTACTAAGCACTTACTATGCACTGTGGCTATAACTTTTGCATTTTGATGTGTGACAGCAAAATTAGCATGAGTTTTTTTTTCTTCCTTTTTTACAGTTTTGATGGATAGAAGATTTGTTTTTAATGTAGATCTTGGCAATTTCAGCATAAAATTTTTTTCTTTCCTTCTTATATCAAGAACTTTAACCTTTTCAATTAAAGGAAACATTTTATGGCTTCTCTTTGGCATATCTGAATTGCCAGCATCACTACTCTGGTATTTTGGGATCATTATTAAATAAAATAATTTTATTTGAACACAAGTACTGTAATACTGCAACAGTTGATCTGATAACTGAAAAGGCTATTTTGTGATTGACAGGGTGTGTATATATTGTGAACACACTACAAAAGGATGTTTCACATCCTGGATGGGATAGAGTGGGGGCAGCATGAGATTTTATTATTCTACTCAAAATGGCAGGCAACTTAAAACTTAGGAATGGCTTATTGAATTGTTTATTTCTGGAAATTCCATTTAATATTTTTGGATCATGGTTGATTGCAGGTAACTGAAACTGAGGAAAGTAAACCGAGGTTAAGGGGGACTACTGTAGTTTGTGTTTTAGCTAATCCTGATTCATGCAATGTAACTAGAAGTATGTTCTCTTGATGCTTTTTCATCAGAGTTTTTTTTCTCTCTAGTTTTAGAGCAATGATTATGAATTTTGTTTGATTTTTAGTTATACACAAAGTGATTTCTAATATATTTATAACATATCAGTAGTTGTCTGAAATTATTTTTGTATAATTATATATTTTAAGGCAATATTAAAACTTTATTTTCTAGCTTTTACTCATGAGTATATAACTTTTATATATAGTTACAAATAAATGTAAATTAAATTTTATAGTTTTACTATTTTAAACATATAGCTGTTTAGATTTGTTTATTTCTGGGTTCATGATATTCCATTGAAATGATTTTATATATAAACCACTTCTCATTTATTTAATAATTACATTGGCAACAATTTTAAAAATTACACCTTTTAAAAATTACAATTTTAATAATTACACCTTTTTCTCAAATAACAGATAGCCTGTAGTTATCTTCCCCATCCGGAAAATCCTGGTATTAGTTACACCTAAATAATAATGCCTGGTAAGATTAGTTCTGCTAATAAAACACTAGAGGCCCGGTGCACAAAATTCAGCACAGCTTGCACCCTCTCCAATCTGGGACTCCTTTGAAGAATGTCTGACTGCCCGTTTAGGCCCGATCCCGGTAGGTAGGATTGGGCCTAAATGGGCAGTCAGACATCCCTCTCACAATCCAGGACTGCTGGCACCCAATTGCTTGCCTGCCTGCCTTCCTGATTGCCCCTAACTGCTTCTGCCTGCCAGCCTGATCACCCCCTAACCACTCCCCTGCCAGCCTGATTGATGCCTAACTGCTCCCCTGCCAGCCTGTTTGTCCCCAACTTCCCTCCTCTGCCAGCCTGGTCAACCCTAACTGATAACTGAAAAGGCTATTTTGTGATTGCAGACTTGAACACCCACAACTGCCCTCCCTTGCAGGCCTGGTCCCCCCCAACTGCCCTTTTCTGCAGGCCTGGTCATCCCCAACTTCCCTCTCCTGCAGGCTTGATCATCCACAACTGCCCTCCCTTGCAGGCCTGGTCCCTCCCAACTGCCCTTCCCTGCAGGCCTGGTCACCCCCAACTTCCCTTTCCTGCTGGCCATCTTGTGGCAGCTATCTTGTGTCCACATGGGGGTAGCCATCTTGTGTGTTGGAGTGACAGTCAATTTGCATATTAATCTTTTATTAGATAGGCTTTTCAAATTTAACATATTAAAATTACCAATTTTATATTAGGAAGTAAATTTACTGATCAAATGAAAACCTTGTGATTACCAGTGCCACTGAAGAATCTGTTTATGAAATGTGGTAGCTATTACTTACTGACTTTAAAAACTGAATTATTTCTACTTTTAGAAGTTCATTCTTTTCACTTCACGAAGTAAATGAAAACATATTTTTTAATAGAACATAAACTCTGTGAGCATAGGGAATTTTGATTGTTTTGTTTGATGCTACATCTCTAGGTCCTAGAACAGCACCTAATACATAGTGAATATTGAAAGAAAGAATTTTCAAAGGTGGTTATTACAGCCCTATTTGACATATTAAACTGGAAACACTTTACATGTTTATTAATAAGAAGTTGATTGATTAAAGTATAAAATAGCCATACAATGGAATATTGTTTTGTTACAAAAACTTGGAATTGTTTTATCTGGACTGACGTTGATACAATACCTCATTTTGTGAAAAAGCAAGTGAAAAACAGTAGATGTAATGGATACTATTATTTTTAATAAGTTGATTAAAAACTATACAGCTGTTTTTATTTTTAATTTTCTAAATATATTACTTTATTATTATTATTTTAATCCTCACCTGAGGATCTTCTTCCATTGATTTTTTTTAGAGAGACTGGGAGAGAGAGAGAGAGAGAGAGAGAGAGAGAAATATCAAGGTGAGAGAAACACATTGATTAATTGCCTCCTGCACTCGTCTGGATCAGGGCCCAGGCTGGGGAGGAACCTGCAACCTAATTACATGCCCTTGACCACAGTCAAACCGAGGACCCTTCAGTTCATAGGCCAACTCTCTGTCCACTGACCTCAACCAGCTAGGGCTACAGCAGTTTTTAAACTCTTCCGTTTCAGGATCCTCTAGTACTCTTAAAATTACTGAGGAACATAAACGTCTTTTGTTTGTGGAATATTTGTTTGTTTCTTTTTTTTTAAATTAAATCTTTATTATTCAGATTATTACATTTGTTTCTCTGTTTTCCCCTCCATAGCTCCCCTCCATCCGGCTCCCACCCTTCCCTTTACCCTTCCCTCCCTCCTGTTGACCTCATCCATAGGTGTATGATTTTTGTCCAGTCTCTCGCTTTACACCCCTCACCCCTTTCCCCCTGAGAATTATTAGTCCACTCCCTTTCTGTGCTCCTGATTCTATTATATTCAGTTTATCCTGTTAATCAAATTTTTTTTTAATATTTTTTATTGACTTTTTACAGAGAGGAAGGGAGAGGGACAGAGAGCTAGAAACATCGACAAGAGAGAGACATCGATCAGCTGCCTCCTGCACGCCCCACACTGGAGATGTGCCCGCAACCAAGGTACATGCCCTTGACCGGAATTGAACCTGGGACCTTTCAGTCTGCAGGCCGATGCTCTATCCACTGAGCCAAACCGGTTTCGGCATCAAATTTTTAATTCACTTAATTTTTAAATTCACTTGTTGATAGATATGTATTTGTTGTTCATAATTTTTTATCTTTTACCTTTTTCTTCTTCCTCTTCTAAAAGAGTGTACCTTTCAGCAAATACTGGTTTGGAGTTGATGAACTCCTTTAGCTTTTTCTTATCTGTGAAGCTCTTTATCTGCCCTTCCTCTAGTCTGCTGTAGGTCTCTGTATAATATTTTTTATTTCAGTCAGTGTATGTTTAATTTCTAGTTGGTCCTTTGTCATCTCTAGTTGGTTCTTTTTCATCTCCAGTTGGTTCTTTTTCATCTCCTCTTGGGTCTTGCTAACTTTATCCAACTTTTCTAGGATATTCTTGAAAAACCTTATAACCATGGTTTTGAACTCTATATCCAATTGTTCGTTTTCCTCCATTTCTTTTGTTTGTGATCCCTTCCCTTGTCTCAGCATTTTCACTATGCCTGGAGAACTTCTGTGTTGGATTCAGCCTTCTGATACCAGACTTGCAAAACTGCAGAAGCCTCTCTGTTGAGCTTGGGATGGATGGAGTCTCAGGGCTTAAGGGACCGCCTTGTCTTCCAGTCAGCCCCGCCCTCCATGGCCCCCAAATCTCACGTGACTGGGTAATCACTGGAGCGGTCCCTGAGGTGCTCCCTCTCTCCCTCTCCTCACAGTTTTTTTAATCCCCCCCTCCCCCTTCCTCTGTGCCTCTAGCAGTGCCTCTAGACTGCTGCCCCTCTGGCTCCCCTGTGCTCTGGGACCATATGAATCTGGGTCCCCAGGGTTTCGCCCGAAACTGGCATTTAGTGGAGTTAGAAGTGACGCAATTGGGAGGGTCTGTTTCCTGCCCACTTGTGAGAAAGCCAGCGGCACAATCAGCAGTTGGTCCTCTGTGCGCAGTGCCGTGTGTGCCACCAGACTTCAGATCTTTTGCGACTCCCCTAAATTTCCATGCACTTCTCCTTTTTTACAGTCCAAACTCCCCCCAGATGAGTTTTGGCTGGATCTGGGGTTTAGTGTTGTAGGATAAGGGGTTCAATGCCGTTGAGAGTCTCCGTCTCCCTCCCGCCAGAGATAGCCAGCCAGGTTCTCCGGCACCCGCTCTCTCCAAGTGCACGTCTCTGTACCTCAGCTTTTTGCAGCTCCTCTGGGTCTCTGTGAGCCCCTCTCTTTCCTTCTAGTTGTAGAATTTCCACTCAGCCAGCTTTCCTGTGGTTCTGGATGATGTCCGTTCTGTCTTTTAGTTGTAGTTTTGAAATTGTTGTGTGAGGCAGCAGTGTAGGTGTTTACCTATGCCACCATCTTGGTTACTCTCTCTGTTTATTTATATTTAGATGCATAATTATATTAGAAATAAAAACAAATAAATTTATATAATTTTTAAAAATAATATTACATTTTGACAGAATGCAGTTTTATGAAAAATGCATTTTTCAGAAACCTGAGTGAGATGTGGCATTTCACATTTTTTGCCAAATTGAAAAAAATTCTGTATTGTTTAAAGTATTACGTATGTCTTTTTTTCCCCCCATTGACCTCACCCTCCAGCACATGCCCTCAACCCCTAGTGTCTGTGTCTATTGGTAACTCTTACCCCGCCTTACCCCCCCTCCCCAAACCCCATTCTTCCCTGCCTTCCCTCTGAAGTTTGATGGTCTATTTGATGCTTCTTTGTCTCTGGATCTACTTTTATTTATCAGTTTATGTTGTTCATTAGATTCCAGAAATGAATGAGATCATGTGATATTTATCTTTTCCCGACTAGCTTATTTCGCTTAGTATAATGTTCTTCAAGCCCATCCATGCTGTTACAAATGGTAAGAGATCTTTTTTACAGGAGTGTAGTATTCCGTTGTGTAGATGTAGCACAGTTTTTTTAATCCATTCATCTACTGATGAGCACTTAGGCTGTTTCTAAATCTTAGGTATTATAAATTGTGCTGCTATGAACAAAAGGATGCATATATCCTTTCTGATTGGTGTTTCTGATTTCTTGGGATATATTCCTAGAAGTGGGATTACTGGGTCAAATGGGAGTTCCATTTTTAATTTTTTGAGGAAATTTCATACTGTTCTCCACAGTGGCTGTATCAGTCTGCATTCCCATCAGCAATGCACAAGGGTTCTTTTTTGTCCACATCTTCACCAGCACTTGTTGTTGATGATAGCCATTCTGACAGGTGTGGAATGGTACCTCATTGATTTGCATCTCTCAGATGATTGGTGACTTTGGGCATGTTTTCATATGTCTCTCAGCCTTCTGTAGGTCCTTTGGCCATTTTTCAGTTGGATTGTTTATCTGCCTTTTGTTAAGTTGTATGAGTTCCCTGTAAATTTTGGAGATTAGACCCTTATCGGATATAACACTGGCAAATATGTTCTTCCATGCAGTGGGTTTTCTTATTGTTTTGTTGATAGTTTCTTTTGCTTTGCAGAAGCTTTTTATTTTGATGTAGGCCCATTTGTTTATTTTCTGTTTAGTTTCCATTGCCCTAGGAGCTGTTATCGGTAAAGATACTACGTGTACCCATTAATAGTGTAATTTGTAATCCAAGAAAACATGATAATTTCAAGGGAAACATCAAAAGTGCTTTATTCAAAGTAATGTCCATCGCTAGCTACACATTTCCCCCGTCTTTGAGGTAATTTGTGGGTACCATCCCAATAGAACTTTTCTTATTTTGAAGCAAACCATTCAGAGAGCCAATTTTCCACTTCTTTGTATGTTTTAAAGTGCTGCTCAGAAAGTGCATATACCATTAATCAGAACAAGTAGTAATTTGAAGGAGCAAGTTAGGTCTGGTGAACATAGCGGGTGGGTTAATACTTCCCAGGCAAGATCTTTTAACGTGTCTTTAACTGATTTTGAAGTGTGTGATGATGCGTCATCATGAAACAAAATTACTTTGCCGTGTCTTTAGGCACGTTCTAGTCGTTTCACATTGATTATTTGTTATCGGTAACAATCAGTATTAATAGTTTCATCTGGTTTTAGAGGCTCATAATACACCACACCTTCCTGATCCCACCAAACACAGAGCATTGTCTTTTTTTTCCGAAGCAATTTGGCCTTGCAATAAATGTTAGATCAACCCATGCTTATGTGCATTTGAGATTCTCAAAATAAATCCACTTTTCATTGCCAGTCACAATTTGATGCAAAAATCACTTTTGTGCCGTTGAAGCAACATTTTACTGATGACTTTTTGGTTTTCCATTTGTTTTTCATTCAGTTGATGTGCCACCCATTCTCCTTACTTTAAAATGTTTCCCATTGCTTATAAATAAATGATTGGGAATTGTTTGCTGAGCAACATTAAATCTTTCTGCAAGTTGTGTTTGAGTTTGACATGCATCTTCATCCAATAATGCTTGTAATTGTTGGTCTTCAAACTTTTTCATTTGACCTGGATGTTCTTTGTCTTTCACATCGAAATCATCACTTTTCAAGTATTTGGACCAGTATTCAGTATGAAGTGTTCACAAGTATCTTAAGATGCAGCATGTTCACCATAAGCTTTCCAAAGTATACGATAATTTTTTCTTCAAAGTAAAGTAATGAATTAAAACTTCCCACAAATGCTCTTTTTTTGGGCATGAAAATCGACATTTTTCAATATAAAAATATCTATGATGTTAACACCTTTAGCAAATTTGACATATGAAGTTTTGAAGCTTGCTGTCAATATAAAATAACATACATATCAAATCACATGTATATCACATGTATATCACATGTATATCAACATACATCTTTTTTAAAAATCTGCATTATTAACTGGTACGCCTATTGCTTCGATGTATGTCTGATATTTTGCTATAAACTATAAAATTTTTATAGTTTCCTGTCTTATGTTGAAGTCCTTTATCCATTTTGATTTTATTTTTGTGTATGGTGTAAGTTGGTGGTCTAGTTCAGCAGTCGCCAACCTCTGGTCCATGGACTGAGGTCCGAAAGGTTGGCTACCACTGGTTTAAAGAAACGTTTAGAGCAGTGGTTGGCAACTGCTGGTCTAGTTTCATTTTTTTGCATGTATCAGTCCATTTTTCCCAACACCATTTATTGAAGAGACTGTCTAGACTCCATTGTGTGTTCTTGCCTCCTTTGTCAAATTATAAATTGAGCATAATTTCTGAGTTCTCTGTTCTATTATATTGGTCTATATGTCTGTTCTTGTGCCAGTATCAGGCAGTTTTGAGAACAGTGGCTTTGTAATACAGCTTGATATCTGATATTGTGACCCCTCCAACTTTGTTCTTCTTTCTCAGGATTGTTGCGGCTATTCAGGATCTTTTTTTATTCCATATAAATTTTTGGAGAGTTT
Source organism: Lasiurus cinereus (assembly GCA_011751065.1). Taxonomy (NCBI): domain Eukaryota; kingdom Metazoa; phylum Chordata; class Mammalia; order Chiroptera; family Vespertilionidae; genus Lasiurus; species Lasiurus cinereus. Next base: position 8,122,747 of record JAAGEH010000304.1, read on the forward strand.
GTTCTAGGTCTTTGAAATAAGCCATTGGTATTTTAATGGAGACTACATTGAATCTATAGATTGCTTTGGGTCGTATGGACATTTTAATGATCTTACTTCTAACAATCCATGAACACGATATATTTTTCCATTTGTTTATTTTTTTCCCCTATCTCTCTCTTTTTTTTTTTCAGTGTCCTGTGGTTTTTTTTAGTACAAGTCTTTTACCTCCTTAGTTAAGTTTATTCCTAGGTATCTTAATTTTTTTGTTGCAGTGGTCAATGGGATTGTTTTTTAGTTCCTCTTTCTGTGTGTTCATTATTGGCATATAAAAAAGCCATAGATTTCTGGGTGTTAATTTTGTATCTTGCTGCATTGCCAAATTCATTTATTAAGTCTAGTAGTTTTTTGATCGAGTCCTTAGAGTTTTCTATGTACAGTATCATGTCATCTGCAAATAATGACAGGTTTACTTCTTTTCCAATTGGGGTGTCTTCTTCTTCTTCTTCTTTTTTTTTTTTTTTTTAACTTTTCTGTCACGATGGCTCACTTCCAGTACTGTGTCGAATAGGAGTGGTGATAGTGGGCATTCCTGTCTTGTTCCTGTTCTTAGGGGAAATGAGTCTACTATTTTCCCATTGAGAATGATGTTGGCTACTAGTATAGATTTGTCATATAACCCTTTTATTATGTTGAGATATGATCCCTCTATTCTCACTGTGCTGGTAATTTTTATCAAGAAAGGGTATTTGATTTTTGTATGGTCTCTGGGCCTGGCCTGCAATCAGGGCCATTTTTCTTGGCTGACCGAAGCTAGCCCTGCCTCCCACTGTCGCCCATCCTGATTCCCTGTTCGCCATCGGGTGATCAGTGCCTGCTGGCTGGGGGGGAGGAACTGAAAAGTTGGCTTTTTCATCAGCCCTGCCTCCCACCACCACCCTCCCCTGGTTTCCCGTTTGCCATTGGGCATTTGGAGCCTGACTGCTGAGGGAGGGGACCAAGAGGTCGGCTATCCCATCTGCTTGCCTGCCCTCCTCTCACCGAGGGTTGCCCTCTGTGTGTGGGGCAACAGTGGAGCAGGGGCCTTGGCCTGGTGCCGCCTGTATCCTCTGCCACCCACCCCCAGTTTCTCATTTGCCATTGGGCAATCAGAACCTGGTGGCTGGGGAAAGGGCTCTAGAGGTGGTCAGTGCACCTCATAGTGACTGATCAAGCGGTTGTTCTGGTCGTTCACCATTGGGATCAATTTACATATTACCCTTTTATTATATGGGATAGAGGTCCATGCACAGGTGGGAGCTGGCTGGCCTGCCCTGATGTTGCCTCGCATCAGGGTGGGGGTCCTCACTGGGGGACGGGGCCAGCCTGGGTGAAGGGCTGCAGGCAGTTTGCAGGCTGGCCACATCCCCGATAAGGCTTGGGGGTAGGGTGAGTCAGCACCATTGTTCTGATCTCTGGTAATTCTGGTCGTTCTGCCATTTCAGTCTCTGGGCTTTTATTACATAGGATTGCTATGATATGTGATTTTTACCTCTCAGTTTGTTTATGTGATGTATCTCGTTTATTGATTTGAAGATATTTACCATTCTTTCATCCCTGGAATGAATTCCAATTGGTCATGGCATATGATCTTTCTAATGTAATGCTGGATCTGATTTGCTAGAATTTTGTTAGCATCTATGTTTATCAGGGATATTATATTCTCTTTCTTTATAGTGTCTTTATCTGGTTTTGGAATTAGGATAATGCTAGCTTCATGGAAAGAGTTTAGAAGTATTCCTTTCTCTTGAATTATTTGGCATAGTCTGAGGAGGGTAGTTTTAGTTCTTCTTTTAATGTTTGGTAAAACTTCCTTGAGAAGCTGCCTGGCCCAGGGCTGTTGTTTGCTGGAAGCTTTTTTTTATTACTGCTTTAATTTCATTGGTAGTTATCAGCATTTTCAGGTTATTTTATTCTTCCTGATTGAGATTTGGAAAGTCATATTTTCTAGGAATATGTCCATTTCTTCTGGGTTGACCAGTTTGTTGGAAATAGTTATTTGTTCATAGTATCTTTTTACAATCCTTTGTATTTGTGTGGTGCCTGTTGTTATTTCGCCTCTTTCATTTCTAATTTGTTTACTTAGGTCCTCTCTTTGCTTTTTGGTGAGTCTGGCTAGAGCAGTGGTCAGCAAACCACGGCTCCAAGCCACTTGCGGCTCTTTGGCCCCTTGAGTATGACTCTTCCACAAAATACCATGTGGGGGCACGCACGTACAATGCGATTGAAGGAGTATCCTAATTAAGTTAATAACAATGTACCTACCTATATAGTTTAAATTTAAAAAATTTGGCTCTTAAAAGAAATTTCAATCATTGTACTGTTGATATTTGGCTCTGTTGACTAATGAGTTTGCTGACCACTGGCCTAAAGATTCATCCGTCTTGTTTATCCTTTCAAAGAACCAGGTCTTGGTTTTATTGAGTTTTTTTTTGTTTGTTTGTTTGTCCTTTGGTCTCTATGTCATTTATTTCTGCTCTGATCTTTATTATTCCCTTCCTTCTGCTTACTCTGGGCTTTTTTTCTCTCTCTAATTCTTTAAGTTGTAGGGTTAGATAAATTTATTACCATTTTTCTTGTTTTTTGGGGTGAGCCTGTAGATCTATGAACTTCTCTCTCAGGACTGCTTTCACTATGTCCCATAGATTTTGGATTTTTGTGTTTCATTGTCATTTGTTTCCAGAGTGCTATTTATTTCATCTTTGATCTCTTTGGTAACCCAATCATTGTTTAATAGCATACTATTTAGCTTCCAAGTGTTTGATTTTTTTTCATTGTTTTTATTGTAGTTTTTCTAATTTGATGTCATTCTGATCTGAAGATGCTCGATATAATTTGTGTTTTCTTTAATTTGAAGAAACTTTCCCTGTGTCCCAACACGTGGTCTGTCTTTCAAATTATCTCCTATGTACCTGAGAATAATGTATATTCCATTGCTTTGGGGTGAAATGTTCTGAATATGTCAATTAAGTCCATCTGATCTAGTGAGTCATTTAGGATTGCTGTTTCTTTGTTGATTTTAGGGTTTACCCAGTGATGTTAGTGGGGTCTTAAAGTTTCCTAATATGGTCATATTGCTGTCGATCTCTCCCTAGATACCTTTCAGAAGTTTTTTTTTATGTTTTTGGGTGGTCCTGCATTGGGTGCATATGTTTACCGGAGTTATATCCTCTTATATCAATCCCTTTAGTATTATGAAGTGGCCTTTCTTATCTCTTGTTACGGCCTTTACTTTGAGGTCTCTTTGTCAGATATAATTATTGCTGCCCCAGCTTTTTTTTTTTTTCTTCATTTTCATGTACCTGAAAAAATATTTTTCCATCTCTTCATTATCAGTCTTTAGGAGTTCCTTGTTCTGTGGTATGTCTCTTGTAGACAGCATATATATGGGTCATGTTTTCTTATCCATTCAGGCACTCAATGTCTTTTGATTGGAGCATTTAATCCATTTAGGTTTAAGGTTATTATTGATAGGTGCTTGTTTATAGCCATTTTTATTCTTTATGACTATGTTCTTCTTCCCTTTCTATTTTTTATTTTTACAACAGTCCCTTTAGCATTTCTTGCATTGCTGGCTTGGTAGTGATAAAATCCCTTAGCCAGTTTTGGTCTGCAAAACACCTGATTTCCCCTTCAATTTTTCATGCTAGTCTTGTTGGATAGAGTATTATTGGATTCATTCCCTTGCTTTTGCATGATTTTGTATATGTCCTTCCATTCCTTTCTGCCTGATGTGTTTCTGTTGAGAAATCATTTGATAATCTAATGGGAGATCTCTTGTAGGTAACTCTCTGTTTCTCTCTTGCAGCATTTAAGATTCTCTCTTTGTTATTAACATTTGCCATTGAAATTGGTGTGGGTCTTTTTTGCTTCATCTTGTTTGAGACTCCTTGTGGTTTTTTGACTTCTTCTCTAAATCAGGGAAGTTTCTGTCATTATTTCTTCAAATAGGTTTTCTAATAATTCCTCTTCTTGTCCTTCTGGCACTCCTATTTATATGTATGTTGCTTTGTTTCATGTTTTCCCAAATCTCCCTTAGGCTTTCCTCCTGCTTTCTAACGTTTTTTTTCCAATTGCTGTTCAGATTGGGTGTGTTTTACTGCCCTTTCTTCTAACTTGCTAATTTGGTCCTCCGCTTCTTCTAGTCTAAACCTTCCATTGAGGTTTTTATTATTGCTATATCATTGTTTATTTCCTCTTGATTTTTACATAAGTTCTTGAATTTATCATCCAGCCAGTTTAGGAACTGTATGATCTTTACTTCGAATTCTTTTTCTGATATATTGAATGCTTCTGTTTCATTTAGTTCCTTTTCTGGCCATTTCTCCCTCCCCGCCCCCCCTTTTGGGGGGTGTTTCTTGGCCTTCCCATACAGGGACTGTGGGTGAAGCGGGAGGGGAGTGCACACAGGGCTCACAGGAGCCTGAGGCTAGGGAGGCTGGGATCCCAGTGTCTGTGGGTCTGCAGATGAGATAGCAGTTTTTTGGCAGAAGTGGCTGTAGTGTTTGGGTGGTGGTGAGGCTGGGCTCCTAGTCACAGCAGCTCACCCTTTCAAGATGGCATGTTTTCTGAGCTAGAGCCAGCAGCCCTGGGAGTGCTTACCACCATAGCAGGGGTTCCATGTCTAGTATAGTCTGGTCTGCCAACCTCTGAGACTCCTGCATGATCTGTCACACACACATCACACCACACGTCCACATACTCCCCCTTCACTCATTCTCATTCTCTTCCTCATTGCTGTCCTACCGGCCACCATCTTGACTCCTTTTGCAAATTTATTTAATGTGTAGCTTAGGAAAAGGCAACTTGTTTCTCATATCTGCTTCTGATCTTTTATGTTGTGGTTTGGTAGAAATACATAAAAAAAATTTAGTCTTATACAGATAATGTAGTCTAAACAGGGGAAAGTATTTTTAAAAAACCCTTTATTGTTGAAAATATTACATAGGTACTCCCCCCTCCCCCCATTAACCTCTTCCAGCCAGCTCCCGTCCTTCCTCTCCCCAACCCCTGCAGACCTTCAGCACCCCATTGTCTGTGTCCACAGGTTATGCCTATATGCATACAAGTTCATTGGTTGATCAGTTCCTACCCACCTTTACCCTGCCTTCCCTCCTAGATTAAAAAATATGACCCTGGGTCTAATTTTGAGCATGAGTTTATTCAGTTCATTAAGATTCCACATATGAGTGAGATCATGTGATACTTATCTTTCTCTGACTGACTTATTTCAGGGAAAAGTATTTTAATATTCAGATAATTGTAGTTATTCTTTGATACCACATTAAAATTCTGTAAGTAGTAGTTTCTCAAAGAGAAGTTGCAATGTGGAATATGAAACCATGTCTAAACTTTTTTATTCTTAGCCTTTAAAGTTCATTGTTCTGTTTTGCACTAGAATGGATTTTTTTACCTGTGCAAGATTTTGTAATTTATGCATCGGTCATTTGGAAGATACTGGTTTATTGGTTATATAGGTCTTCTAAATGTTGACACATTTTATTATGCCCTACACCAAAGTCATATTCATTAATATCACACTAGTCTCATTGCAAGGGGTTTTCAAGTTATTGTGAAGCTGTCAAGCTCACAATATGGATACAGTTTTGGATACAATTTATGGAAACAAGTTTTTAAAAATTCTTATCACTTGAGAGTTTGAATTTTATCATTAGCAATATATGGTCATTTATTTTTCTTGAGTCTTGACGTCCTTACTTTATTCACTTGTTGAGAAAATGTCCATGAAATAGCCACATCTGACTTTTTTGTCATTTGTCCATCTAAAAATAGTGTTACATTTTAAAAAATTGTTAATTCACTCTTTTGATGATACTTAAAGAGAATGTAGCAAAATATTAACTATGATTATATTAGAGTGTGGGGAAATGGTAACTTTCTTCCTTTTACTTTTCTATAATGAATAATACTTTTTTTGTTATGCAGTATAAAGTGTTATGCAAAGTATGTTAATTATAAGAGTCAAATGAATGTTAATTATTAAGAATAGTTAGTTATGTTCTCTATTTTTCTTATTAGAATTTAGGTCCTGAATACGAAGATATATTTAACATGTCATTACAGTGGATTTTTGAAAATGGAAAAGATGTTGGAATAAGGTAAAGGACTTAATTTCTACTTTGATCATTTTGTAGTATAAAAAGTGATTTTGCTTCTAAATTCTCCCTTTATTTTTAAATAGGTGTGTCGGCTATGGCCCTGATGAACAATTGACAAATGTAACTGATGTGCAGTTTTTACAGTCCACAAGACCACTAATGTCTTTTTGGTGTCGTTTTCGGCGTGCTTTTGTTACTGTCACCCACAGGTTATTATTGTTATGTTTCGGTAAGTTGTTAAGATGACAAAGAAGATACATTGTATTTTAGAATTTTTTTGTCTATATTTCACCAAATGCTAGGATTGATGATTTATTTCATTATAAATCATATCCAAAACTCCTCTAAGATATAATATCAAGGTTTTTAAAAATAATGTCAGCACCCCAGGTATCGTGCATAGATGGAAATCTACTTTAAAATAGAACTGGAAAATGCAAAAATTAAGGTTAGTTTTTCAAAGTAACACAATAAATATTTTAAATAAAATACTGTAAATATGGCAAGGTATGTATGCTTATTAAAATCATTTTTTATTTTAAAAATATTACTTATCTGAATTAAAATTTTCATTTAGGTTCCTAAATTTTATATGACTATTTTGATTGAAAATAGAAATGTATGAGATTATTTTTTGTCCAAGTCCCTCAAAAATAAATTAACTTACCTAAAAAGTAAAGTATAGTATGTTTAATCCCAATAGACTCACTTTTCTAGTAGTTTAAAGCTACAAAGTTAAGTGTGTGAAACAGTTTTTCTTTTGTTCTCAAAAAATTAATAACTAGAATTTAAATGTTGTAATTATTAACAATTATTTAAAACATTGAAAAAACTTTAAAAATTAAAAAGAACAGTTCAATTGTCAATATAATGAAAGAAGTGAGATTAAGTTAAACCTGAATTATGTTTAATATTAAAATTTTCTATATAGTTTTAATTATGTAGCTAATTCAACCCACTCTCTTAAAGCCACATTCCATTATCTCATTATGGCAGTTAAAATAATCACTGTTGAAACTGTCATGAGTTTTCTTGTTTTTCGCAATGAATGTTATTGAATGTCATTGACCACAAATTTTTAAAATCCAAAATATATGAATATTGCAGGTGTAGTGATGGTTTGTGTTGTTCTGCGTTACATGAAATATCGCTGGACAAAAGAGGAAGAGGAAACAAGACACATGTATGATATGGTGATAAAGATTATAGGTATAGTATTTTTAGAAATCTAAACTATTGCCATGGTCAGTGGTTAGAGCATTGGCTCGGGCACAGAAGGGTTTTGGGTTTGATTCCCCGTCAAGGGCATTAGGTTGTATGTTCGCTTCCCACTCCCTGTTGGGGCACGTGCAGGAGGTAACCAGTTCATCGATTTCTCTTTCTCTCTCTCTTTCTATCTCCTCCTTCTCCCCTTTCTATCCTCTTCCTCCTCCCTTCCTTCCTTCCACTCTCTAAAAAGCAATGGAAAAAATATCCTCAAGTGAGGATTAACAAAAAAAGTAACAATAAAAAAATCTAAATTATTTTTTAGAATAGTCATTATGTGATAAACTATATTATGATAACCAGTGATTGATTTAATTTGTAAATGTGTTTATTTTCAGATGTTTTACGAAGTCATAATGAAGCTTGCCAGGAAAACAAAGATTTACAACCTTTCATGCCTATTCCACATGTACGAGATTCCTTAATACTGCCTCATGACAGGTGTGTTCAAAGTATGAGTTAAAGTAAATAAGAATATTGGTGTTTTTCTGTAATTGTGAAAAATTATATTGAGAGTTGTGACCCTTCTCAACTAGATCTGTTTTACTGTGCAGGCTTTATTTTTGTACTTGAAACTCTTCTTTCTAAGTTCTCTTCTGTTACCTTCCTGATTTTGAGTGGCAAAATAGACAATTTGATTTCTAAGTCCTTCTCATTCGGTTACATCTGATTCTTTTTTGTCAATTTCTACCTTATTTCTTTTACTTTCATCTTGATAAAGAAATGGAGACAGTGGCCAATGAAGTTTTATTAGTTTTATTTTTAAACATTTTATTTTGTTATCAAAGCTTTTAAAATAAGAGAACCGATAACTTCTTGAAAGTAATTATGATGCCATATGCTAAAGCAGCTTTCTTAACCCTAGTAACACATCAGGGTTCAGTGGAAATTTTAAAGAGGAAAAAATACTGAGGCTTATGCTCTACCTCTAAAGTTTGAAATTCACTAAATCTGAGGTGAGTAAAGTTTAGCAAATAAGTCTTTTTTGAAAAACTCCATAAGAACAGCCAGAATTAACAATAACACTACCTTCAGTTATTAATATTTGAAAAATAAATGATAAGCCAAGATGATAATCATTTTGTTCACATAATAGGAAAAGAATGAAGAAAGTCTGGGATAGAGCCGTTGACTTCCTTGCTGCTAACGAGTCTAGAGTTCGCACAGAAACGCGAAGAATAGGTGGTGCGGATTTTCTAGTTTGGCGGTGGATCCAGCCTTCTGCATCCTGTGACAAAATATTAGTAATACCTTCGAAAGTATGGCAAGGTCAAGGTATGAATTTTTTAAACAACAAAAAATACAAGCATAAATTGGTTTTGTTATTTTCAATTACAAGTCTTATGTTATTCTAATATATAAAAACCCTGGGTTGTAACAACCAGTAATGACCAGGCTCGACAAACCGTAAGTCAGTCCTGCAGTCAGCACTGGATTGCCAGAGCAACCCAGCACTGACTGCTTCAGCTGCAGGCGTGGTGCCCCAGCACTGACTGCTGAAGGGGCTGTGAATTAGGGCCAGAGAGAGGCCTGAAGAGAGAAGTGGGGACTGATCCCAAGTTGCCTCTGTGGCAGCTATTGATCAGCACTTGCCTCTCTCTTTCTCTCCCAGTCTGGCCAAAAGTTGCACCTCCATTTTTCTCCAGGCCTCCACCGGGGCTGCTGATAAGCCCCATCTTTCTTATTAGGCCTCACTGATAGGCCCAGAGACACTGGCATAGAAACTGACTAATCAAAACCAAATTGGCTGGCAGGGGAGGGCAATAAGGCAGGCAGGCAGAGGCAGTTAGGAGTAATCAAGAAGACAAGCAGAGGGGTTAGGGTCAATCAGGCAGGCAGGCAGGCAGGTGAGTGATTAGGAGCCAGTGGTTCCAGATTGTGAGACAGATGTCTGACTGCTGGTTGTACATCCCCCAAAGGGTTCCTGATTGGAGTGGTTGCAGGCTGGGCTGAGGGAACCCCTCCCTGTCTGTGCACAAATTTCGTGCACCAGGCCACTAGTTTAAAACAGATGCACTGGGCCACTAGTTTAAAATAATACAATTGAACAAGGTATGAAAGCAAAACTCCCCTCCCAGTTTCATCCCATAGAAGGAATTATTGTTAGCTCCTTATATGTCCTTCCACTTTCTCCTGGCTTATAAAAACTTAAACGATTTGTCTTTTCTGTAATAGAATACTATATACATTACTTTAATTTTTTTCCTTTTTTACTTAATAAAGCAACATAGTTATTAAAGATTTAATTGCATTTCCCTCTAATTTTTTATGCAGATAAGACACATATGCTTTATATATGTATTTATGTCTTACATATAGAATGCTATATGTATAAGACATATTAAATGGAATCAGACATTTTTAATTGCTCCTTTTTCCAATTTTTACTTACCTGCGTATCCCCCATGCCAAATAGCTTTTCTGAGCATCTCTCTCTCTATATTTTTTAATGCTTGCATAGTAGCAAAAGTGTGTACATGTAAGTATAAAGGAGGGTTTGGTAATTGGTTGTCTTATGTAACCAAACCTCTACTAGTGATACCTGTTACCTCACTTGAATTTTTGTATCTTAATGGTTAGTGGAAAAATTATGTCTTAGGATTAGTTTAATTTGCATTTCAGGACTAGTAGTGAGTTGAGTTTCCTTTAACCTTGTTGGATAAAAGCACATTTATCAATGTTTGCTAAGCATAGCTTTTATGGAAAAGATCAGTAAATTATTTTGAAATTACAATAAGATTCCATTTTTTCTAATATCCACTGTGAAAGAATTTGAATAATAAGCTTAATATAATCATGACCTAAATAGGAAACTTAGACATTGCCAAAGATGGCACTAAACAATACACTATTTGGGCGTATTTTTTTTTAAATATATTTTTATTGATTTCAGAGAGGAAGTGAGATAGAAACATCAGTGATGAGAATCATTGATTGGCTGCCTCCTGCATGCCCCCTACTGGGAACCAAGCCCACAACATGGACCTAGAATCAAACCCGGGAACCTTCAGTCCACATACTGATGCTCTATTCACTGAGCCAAACCAGCGAGGGCTAAACTATTTGTTTTAAAGGGTGCATGCAGAAGGGCCCTTTGACAGTGGAAACAATTCAAAGCCAGTCAGATTTGATTACCTTAATGCCTAGTTATACTAGGTGTGGAGTCTTAGCCTGATTTCTTCATAGACCTAGCAATTAGTATTCATGTATGCCTTTGAGGTTCTAGAAAAGGCCATTATTTTGTTCATAGAAATCTTAAAAATACAATAGTTTGTCTTGTTTTTTAAATGTGAGATTTTCAATACAAATCTAAAGGCAGTTTCTTGCCCAAATAATAATCCATATTGTTCTTACATATTTATAGTAATATGATTTACTTTGTGTTAAATTGGATGCTCTATAAACTCTTAAGATTTAAAACCTCAGAATGTTATTTTTTTTTCATTTTCTTTTAGCTAGGAAAAGACTGTTTAAGTGTGATAAAATACAACTTTGTCAGTTGTAGTGGTAATACTATAATTCTTGCAAGTCATGTAATACAATAACATGAATTGATATGATTTTTAAAGTGTTCTACTTTTTAATTAAAAAATGTTTTCATTAATTTTAGAGAGAAAGGAAGGGAGAGAGAGATAGAAACATCATTTGGCTGCCTCTTGCAACCTTCCTACTGGGGATTGAACCCCCAACCCGGGTATGTGCCCTGACCGGAAATTGAATCGGTGACCTTTTGGTGCATAGGATGACACTCAACCAACTGAGCCACACCAGTCAGGTCCCTAGTATTTTTTATATTAATGTTTCATCAAAGTTTTGGTGTATTAAACATGCCAAGTACTGAGCTATCTTGTATATCTTTTGCCTTATGTGGCTCTAATATAGAATTTAGTTTTAGTATTAATTTTATGCCATTAAATATAATGTCTATCTAAATATAAGTGATTCTCATATAGCTTTTTAAAAATATTAATACATAATATAAGTTTTGCTTTTATTTAAATGTATCTTAACAAATGTTATGCTGTATAAATCTGGCTATATACTGAGGGTATTTGATAGTTTATGTAAAAAGATAGAACAAGCTTAATGTTTCTCCCCTTATAAAGGCTATGATTTAATTATAAAGATACTTGGCTGAAGGGTTGTTAATTATAGTAGTCATATGAATTCACTACCACTACAAGCTGTTGTTTAATAGTATTTTTAAATAATTGACCTTATTGGATTTTTAGTTCAATTTCTAAAAGGTAGCTGTTTATAAATTAGATGAATATATAATATTAGTATTTCTAAAGGTATTTTAAAGCACCAGTTTAAAAATCAAACTACCTGTTGGGGAGCCAAAACCGGTTTGGCTCAGTGGATAGAGCATTAGCCTGCAGACTGAAAGTTCCCAGGTTCAATTCCGGTCAAGGGCATGTTGTACCTTGGTTGCGGGCACATCTCCAGTAGGGGGCATGCAGGAGGCAGCTGATCGATGTTTCTCTCTCATTGATGTTTCTTACTCTGTATCCCTTTCCCTTCCTCTCTGTAAAAAATCAAAATATATTTTTAAAAAAATTCTTTAAAAAAAGAAAGAGAAAAATACCTGTTGGGGAGCCAGAGAGTTATTTACACTCTTACAGATGTAGTGTTTGGAATTAACAGCCTTTATTAGAAGGTATTTAAAATGTAGCATCCAGTAACTACTATATCTTTACTTCGCTCAGGAAGAGATTACAGTTCTGTTTGTAAGACGAAGCATTTATTTTAAAAATCAATTTCATTTTTGGGACTACTTTCTGACTAGTGGAAATTTGTGTCTAAGCTAGCATAAGATGGTATGAGTGTTTTTTTCCTCTGGTTCATCCCCTTCTGGCCCAGGCCAGTACTGGAATTTCAAGTAAATCTGATTGCCTGCAATTAAAAGATCATCTAAAAACAGAACATATATACTAGAGATTCACAGACTTTCTTGATCTGGGGTCTTCTCAAGTATCTTCCCTTACTTTTTTACATCCCTACATCTACTGGATCTTTTCATCACCATTTAAAAACATGCTGTAGTTTCTCTCATCTGTAACACAGTGTTGGACTCTATGTTGTCATATAGCTATTACCTATTTATAGCCAAATAGCATTAAACACTTTACTCATAGTCTTTACTTTTTCACCTCTCAATTATTCTACAGCTGACTTGCATCTATTTTACATCCCCTTCATTCTAAGGAAACAGCTCTCAAACTTCTTTATTGGTAAATCCAATGGATTTTTTTGTTCTCTGTTCTTATTTTACTTAGAACTGTTAACCATTGAGCCTGCCTAGCGACTTTTCTTCTTTTGGCTTTGGGGATGCCATTTTCTTCTGATTTCTTTCTATCTCTGACAATTTTGTTAGTCTTCTTTTCTATTTCTATCTCTAGTTGTTAAGTTTATCAAGACCATTTTCTCTTCTCATGTTACCTATTTCCCTAGCTGATCTCTTGCTGTGACTTCATTTATCATATATGTTAATAACTTCCAAATTTATATTTTGAATTTAGTATTCTGTTCTGATTTTCAGATTCTTATACCTAGCTATATACTTACTTCTCTACTAGGAGGTAGGCACTACAAATTCAACATGTACAGGAGCTCAGTATCTTCTCTCTCCAAACTGACCTCTCCTTTGGTGTTCCTTTCTGATTAATGACACCTTTCCTTAGTTGGTTCTGCCATACATCTAGGAGTCACCCATAATCTCTCTTATCTTCCTCTACTTGCAGTTTTTAAATGAGTTACATCAGATCTACTCCAAAATAGGTTCTAATTCTATCCACTTATTTACATCTGCATTGTTGTCTTTTCTTATCCAGATTACTATAATTTCACTCTTAGATAACTATAATAACCTTTTTTTAAAATATATTTTTACTAATTTCAGAGAGGGAGGAAAAGGGAGAGAGAGATAGAAACATCAGTGATGAGAGAGAATCATTGATCAGCTGCCTCCTGGACACCCCACATTGGGGATAGAGCCTACATCCTGGGCATATGCCTTGACTGGGAATTGAACCCATGACCTCCTGGTTCATAGGTTGACGCTCAACCATTGAGTCATGCTGGCTGGGTTTTGATAACCTTCTAACTGGTCTCCTTGTGTTCATTTTTGCTTCCACCTAAGTGATTCTCCATATGGCTATCTATTTTTAAAATTTAACTTTTAAAGACAGATCTCATTGTATTATTCATTTCTCTCCTGAGAATAAGTGGCTTTCTGTTGCACTTATAGTAATCCCTAAAATACTTTGTGACCTGCATAGTCCTGAACAATCTGACATCTCTCTTTTCAGATTTATCTTTCTCTTGTCCTCACTCTAGCCACAATGGTTGTCTTTTAGTTATTTAAATAGACCAAGCTCCTCCTTGCTTCACTTTGCTTCTCTCTTCACTTTGCCTATTTTTATTTATTCTTTAGATCCCAGCATAAATGTCACTACCTTGTTGAAGTATTATCTGATACTTTCCGATTTAAACTTAAATTACCTAGAGAGCTTTCTGTACTGTTCTTTCTTAGATTTTACCACAATTACGATTTCTTGGGAGACACTATTTTTCATATCTCCCCCACTAAATTAAATTCTGTGAGAGCAATTACTATCTTATTCATCTTAACATCCAGGGATCTGCCTCATAGTAAAAATACACAGAGAATATTTTTGAATGAATTGAATGATTGAATACCTTTTCAATAAATTGGAATAATGGAATAGTAAAACTAATTTGTTTTTTTGTAGCATTTCATTTAGATAGAAGAAATTCACCACCGAATAGTTTGACACCATGTCTCAAGATTCGAAATATGTTTGATCCAGTTATGTGAGTACTATGATCACGGGTTATGTAATTTTTATTTGGGTTATTTGGCTGAAAAATCAATGATATTCTTATAATGCTATGGTTGTAATTGAAAAATCTCTTTTCCTTCTTAACTTCTAACTACAGAAAGATTATATTTTTCTTTTCTCTTCTTGTTATATTGCAACCAAAGGTTTGGCCAAAAGATCCAGATGTATAATGATTTGTAAAACTTTTATAAATCTTACTCACATAGTAGATAAATGCTTGAGTTAAATTAATGACACACACCATACAAACAATGCTTTTTATTAAATGTATCAGTCATATATGCCAATGTTCTTTGCCACAGTGTGCAATAGAGATAAAAATATCTGCTATTTTAAAATTTCTAATCTTGTAAAAATTCTCTACAAAGATAAAGATGTTCCATAACTTCCCTTGCATGACCCCTTTTGTCCATGTAATATTTGAAAAACTTTTCTGTCCATTTAATAGCTGAGAAACGTTTCTGTGTTTATAATTATAGCAGCACATGCATCCAGAGAATAGCACAGTCTAAAGTTCTTGCCTAGAATCCATAATATGTCACATATAAGCTATAATAATCTTCCTGGAGGCAATTGCTTATCTGTTTAATGATATGACATTCTATTTTTTGTTTTAATCCTCATAATACCTATAAGTTAAATTTAATAACTCATTTATTTCAAGAAATAGTTGAGCCCTGGTCACGTGGCTCAGTTGGTGGAGTGTCATCCTGTACACCAAAATATTTTGGGTTTGATTTCCGATCAGGACAGACACCTAGGTTGCAGATTTGATCCCCGGTTGGGACAAGTATGGGAGTCCCTTCTCTCTCTAAAAACCAGAAACACATCCTCAGGTGAGGATTAAAAAAAAAAAAATAGTTGATATGATGAAATTCTAAATAAGTGACAGCAAAATCAGAAATGTGGGGAAGCACTGTCAGTATACTGTGTACAGTCTATTTTGCAGAGTTAGAAATAATTAGCAAGATTCTGTTGGGAATCTTACCTCATACCTTAACAGTTAAGAAATCACTACCAGTTCAGTATTTTATTACTTAAGAAGAATATTACAATTTAAAGTGTAGCCGCCTTCCCCTCTGCCTCACAATCTATATCTTAATTTAAATATATATATTTTATTGATTTTTCACAGAGAGGAAAAGAGAGGGAACATTGATGAGAGAGAGACATCGATCAGCTGCCTCCTGCACGCCCCCTACTGGGAATGTGCCCACAACCTAGATACATGCCCTTGACTGGAATCGAACCTGGGACCTTTCAGTTTGCAGGCTGACGTTCTATCCACTGAGCCAAACCAGTTTCAGCTATATCTTAATTTACATTGCTGCAGCATGATATTGTAAAGCTCTCTTAATATTGAGGTGACTATTTTTGTCTTGTATTACTCTATTTTGGAGAAGCTCAGAATACATTATACTGGGTCCTTGAATAACACCTTCTTGTTCAGTTTGTTTAAATGCCATTTTATAACATTGATGAGAAGTGTAGGAACGTGACTCCTGTTTAATAAATTTGGTTGTCATACATCATTTCACTTAAAAAGTCACAGAACCTATTGATAGTGTTAACTGAGGACTTAACTGTATTTACTAAAAATTTCGCTTAGGTTTAGGGATTTGAAAATATTAAAATATTTAATAATAATCTGTTTGGTTCAGTGGATAGAGCTTCGCCCTGCAGACTGAGGGGTCCCAGGTTCGATTCCGGTCAAGGGCATGTATCTTGGTTGTGGGCACATCCCCAGTAGGGGGCAGGAGGCGGCTGATTGATGTCTCTCTCATGGATGTTTCTAACTCTCTATCCCTCTCCCTTCCTCTCAGTAAAAAAATCAACACGCCCCCTACTGGGGATGTGCCCGCAACCAAGATACATGCCCTTGATAGGAATCGAACCTGGGACCCCCTAGTCCGCAGGCTGACGCTCTATCCACTGAGCCAAACCAGTTTTGGCAAAATCAATAAAATATATATATATAAAATAATAATAATAATATTCAATGTTGACCAGTCCACCCCAACACATTAAAGTGATTATTAACACGTATAGAAAAAAAAATGACTAGGTACATGGGATTTTAAACATAAAAATGACAGCACATTTGTTCTTCTATGGTGGGCTAATCCTTCCTTGTCCCAGCTCTGAGTTCTTACACTGGAAAGTGAGAAAAGGATTGAGCTTCTGAAAAGTTTTATATATATATATATTCTACCTGCTAGTATTAAGCATTTTATTTGCTACTTCCTTTTTAAACTATCCCCATTCTAGTAGGTTATATATGTTTTAAGAGACAAAAGAGTATGAATATGATTGTTGATTTTTGTTTTCATTGATTTTTAGGGAAATAGGGGATCAGTGGCATTTGGCAATTCAAGAAGCAATTTTAGAAAAATGCAGTGATAATGATGGCATTGTTCATATTGCAGTAGACAAAAATTCACGTGAGGTAAAGTAACTTCTACTATTAAAGTCTACATTTTGAATTTGTTGCTATTAAACTAAGATTGTTCTTTCTCTCTTTTTTTTTTTAATATCGCAGGGTTGTGTATATGTTAAATGTCTGTCTCCAGAATATGCTGGGAAAGCTTTTAAGGCATTGCATGGCTCTTGGTTTGATGGTAAGAAATTTGAGTATTATAAACATTTTGAAGAGATAAATTATGGCTTACTATTTAAAGTAAACCAGATTTTAAATTAATTTTAAGTTAAGCGTTTTTACACTAATAATTTTAGATTATGTTAACTTGTGTTTTTTTTATGTTTTTTACCACAGTTTTTCTATAAATTGTTAAGCACATTTTTACAGATCTAAAATACTATTTTTATCTTACAACAGGGAAATTGGTTACAGTAAAATATTTACGACTAGATAGATATCACCATCGCTTTCCCCACGCTCTTAATTGCAACACTCCCTTGAAGCCATCAAATAAACATATGAACTCTATGTCTCATCTTCGTCTGCGGACTGGCTTAGCCAATTCTCAAGGAGGTTCCTGAAAAGACTTTCTTCCACTCCTAGAACTGTTATTTACAATAGAAAAATTCCAGTTTGGTTTCCTGTCTTCCTTTTTAAATGCTTTTTGTATGTAATATTTTTATTGAATACAGCTCTATTTGAACGTTCCAGAAATCTTTAAGTTCCAAAGGGACTTAGCAATGAGGCAAACAATGCTGAGTAGGTAAATAATTGTTTCATTTAGTTTTTTTGGAGCTCATTTAAGCCAATGCATTTAAAGTTTTGCATGAGGAACATTGACTTTATTACGTATTTTCAGATGTGGTGGTGGTATTTTTGCACCAAAAAGTGTTTTGATAATCACACAAAAGCATGGTAAAGAGGCTTGTATTTCCATAATTTCCTGTGAACTAATGTTGTGAATTCTTGTATACAGTAACCTGTTTAGATCCTTACAGGCTAATGTGGTAAAACTGTTCATTTTCCAATTTAACCTTAGGTTTCTATTGCTTGTAAGAGATTCATTTGCTACAGCCGGAATATGGAAGAACTAATTTGGATTTAGTGGTTACAATAAGTATAATTGGATGTACATGTACTTAAACTGGCTTTTGTATATATGTATAATTGCTGGTGGTGGCAAAAGTAGTCTTGTTTTGTGAGGATGTCTGCATTAAAGCAGTAAAATAAGCTTCCTATTTTATTCATAATCTAAAGTGTATATGTGTATATGTATTATATGTGTGTATGTATATATATATATATATATGTATGTGTGTATGTGTATATATACACACACATATATACATATGGCTGTACTATCACATAGATCAAACAGCCAAAACCCTGGAAGTATTAGATACAAGTTTCAAATATCTTTTATAGGTTTTATATAAAAATGTCTTGAGTATGATTTTGTGTGAAAGTTTCGATACCAGTTGTAATGGTTTCAAATTTATGTGAGCAATAAAGAAGCAATTGGCAGATATTGGAAAAGTATTTTGTGAAAAGTTGTATTTATTATAAATACTAGGACTACGATATAGTACCATTGGGATTAAGTCATTTTCCCAATCTATTTATAACTTAATAAAATATTAGCTCCCCTGTTATATGTCAAGTTTAAAGCAGGGCACATTGTTTCAGCAAAATGTGTATCTGAAAAATTATATTTACAGTTTTGGGTCATGAAATGTTTGCAATATAGTAAATGCACGAGTGACTATTGCTTTGTGCCTCGATATTTACTTTGTTTCAGTAAAGTTACTTTATTACTGTTTTTGATTTCAGATTAAAACAGTTGTGGGACAAAGTTTACTTTTAATGTCCACAACTGGCTTTTTTTTTTTTTTAATAACCTGTTGATACATCATTGTCAGTCCAAATGAATATGTGAAACAGCTGAAGTTGTACCAATTTTTATTTTGTTTAAAGCTCAGTTCCCTTTTTGGTTTTTATTGTATATGTGTTGGTTTTGCAGCATGAACTTGCACAGATAATGCACGTTTTCTGGTTAAATAAACATGATGCACACTGTTCTGTAACAGAAAACCCTATTGTGCCTTACCTATGTGCTTTTGTGGGCACCATGTTTATGAAGAATAAAAATGATTTGTTATCTGAAGAGAATAAATTTTAAATTCTCAGTTTATGTCTCAGATGCTAACGTGTGAAAATATAAATATATATAATATATAAAATAACCATTTTATGTGCATCATAGTGATTTATCTGAGCTTAATGACCCCATCTTGTGACCTGTTGCAAGAGTGAATGTAAAAATAGTTGTGGCATTTTAAGAGGTAGCATTTTGATGCAGATACATCTTTATCTTGCTTCTAAAACATATTTCATGTAAACATTGTACACTTGTTATTGTAATATATACTATTATGCAGCTTATTTTACCTGAAACTGTTATGCCGACCAAGATCCCTCCCTGCAAGACAGATGGGAATGTGTATAATAACTAGATATTTGAGAAGTTCTGAAGTTTGATGTAATCTGTTACTTGTCCTGTTGCAAAAAAGGAAAAAATTAAAAATTTATTAGGTTTTTTTAATGCGTGTTGGCTTTTAAAAAACTTCTTAAGTGCCCTGTGTCTTTATTTTTTTTTACCAGTGAAAATAGGTGCCTTTATTTTACATCATTTTGGGTACCTGTAAATATATGTGTGGTTTTTAAAAATGGATAAAGACCCTAAAGTTAATTTTAACCATCTATTCCTCAGCATCTTACTTTTCTTTCTGAAAAATGTCTTTTCCTAAAAAGTGTTTGGATCAAAGTGGGGCAAGAATGTAAATCAGCTGCATTACTAAAGCATTGTTTAGTTTAGCTAGACATTTTTTAAAAAGCAAGACTTACTCAAAAAAAAGAAGTCTTTCTTTTACACATTCTGGTTCATACTCCCCCTCTCATCATAAACAAATGATTAATGAGCTTTGAATAGCAATGGTTTAGATTTTTTGATGGTTTAATCAAATAAAAAGACTTGGTCATTCACTAAGTTGATAGATATAGCAGTTTGTATATCTTAGGGATGCAAATATGAAAAGACAAAATCGCTCCTCAAGATGGTTACAGTCTAGAGCAGTGGTTGCCAACCTTTCGGCCCACTGGTGATTCAGCTAACTGGTGGTTGGTGATTGCTGAGTTAAAGGCAGAACGTTGGGCAGAGAAGTTAAAATATAGTGTGGAAAATACAGTGAGAGATTAAAGAGCAGATGAAATTCTGGGAGAAGAGAGGCATATATATATATAGTGAAGCAACCAGCTGACTGGCCCGTAGATATGATGACCACCAGTGGGAAGATGCTCAACACAGGAACTGCCCAGCACACCAACTCTCGCACTCTGGGACCCCTCTGGGGAGGTCGGAGAGCTGGTTTTGGCCCAATCCCCACAGGCTCTACACAGGCCAAGCAAAGGGACCCCAACTGCCTGAGGGACCCAGGTCACTCTGCAGATGCCCTTCAAGCCATGGCGCTGCCCCAGGTGTGGCTGGCCAGGGAGGTTGGTTCCGGAGTGTGCCCTGCACATCTCGCCCAGTCCCTCCCTGCTGGCCACCTTCTAATTTCCTTTCAAAGCGCACCAATTCGTGCACTGGGCCACTAGTGATCTTAATCAATGGAGAAGACATCAGGGCAGATGAGGTAATAGCTAAGACATATTTTAATTTAGTTGAACTTTAAACTCTTTTTAATTAGTATAATACACTGATAAGTCTTATTTCCTTTGAGCTCTCAGGAGAGCTTTGATTCTTATGATGAGCTCATAAAAGTTAATATACGCAACCTCTTCATACTCATTGGTCTATGGGTCCATGAATATCTTATGAACTGAAGCCTGATATTGGACTTGGTTATACTCTCCTTGAATTCACTGTATGGATGGCAGTTGTGATTTCCAAGTGAACAATGTTTTGATGTATTGTGTGTCCAGAACATTTCCCTTAATTAGATTGGCCTTGTGGTCTCCCTGCCTGCTCCTAGTAACAGCACTTTACTATAAGTCACCTACATGGCTTCTTTGCCCTTTCTTCATAAACTTAGCAAGTCACTTCTTCCAGATGACTTATAGGAGGATGCTAAATCAAGCAGAATTTTGGCAGCCATTCTTTTGGAAAAGATGGTCAAAAACAGGTACTTAAGAACTGAAAATAGTTAGAAACCAGAAGTTGTGGTTTAAAGAAACTGAATATCTAGGATGCTTATTTTCTTGGTCTAGCATGCATGATTGCTGCTTTTAAGCTCCACTGGAGAATGACTAGAAATGCATCCTACACCTAAAAGCCTCTACTGGGAGATAGACTCATTGTGTTGATTCTTAGATTTTAAAACTAGTAGAATCAGTGTACTTAGATTTACTTTTCTTTTCATGGGTGGGAGACCTGCATGTGACCCTGAGATTGGAAAGGCAGCCATCTAGGCATAGAGAATACATGAAAAAAAAAAAAAAGATTGATGAGAAGCAACTTAGTGCATTAAAAAAATGCAAGCAGTTTTTATGATTGAAGGACTGAGTACAAGATAATAATACAGGAAAGATAAGCAATGATAAGATCATCAAAGGCTTCATGGATCACATTATGATGTTTGGATATTGGTTGTTAAAGTGAGTTTAGGTAGAGATTTGTTAGAATGAAAAATAAGAGAAAGGATATGAATAGTTGGATATTGAGAAAGAGAGAGGTTAATGTTCAATTTTCTACCAGAGAATAGATGATAAGTAACAAATTGGATGGGAAAGATGATAAGTTGAATTTTTGGATATTTTGAGATCGGGATGCCTATGGAATATTTAGGGGGATGTTTCTAGCAGGTGATTTGATTTCTAGTGTTGAGATATTTGAGAAAGATCTGAGCTAGAGAGACAATTTGGGAGTTAACCATGCAAGTGCATTATGTGAGCTAGAGAGAGTTCTATAGAGGCAGAAATTTAATCAAATCCCAATTCTGCCATATTTAGCTGTGTGGCCCTAAAGTGGGGGTTAGGAATGGGGTGAAGTATTAAGGAAAATTTGAAACAAATTGGGAAGGTGGAATTTGAAAAGACCTTTCAATAAGGTGAAATTAAAGTGGAAATTTAATATACTAATCACATTTCTGGTTTG
This sequence comes from Lasiurus cinereus, assembly GCA_011751065.1. Classification (NCBI taxonomy): domain Eukaryota; kingdom Metazoa; phylum Chordata; class Mammalia; order Chiroptera; family Vespertilionidae; genus Lasiurus; species Lasiurus cinereus. The sequence goes on from JAAGEH010000304.1 coordinate 8,144,587, forward strand.
AGCAGCTGGTTAAATGGGGGTGCCATTTCCTAAATTA
>JAAGEH010000304.1:8144633-8167892 GCA_011751065.1 Lasiurus cinereus
TTGTTTGAAGCTTTGTGTTATATAGCTATTGAAACTACTCAAGTGTTATAGGCCTGGAGACCTTTCTCCTCCCCTCTATCCTCCCACCCCCTCCTTGGTGCAGGGCAACTTCATTTCTGCTTTGATTTGTTGTTAATTTAAAATTTCAACCTTTAAAGGGTAGTCTTTTATATTTCTAAATGCTGCAGTACTTCATTTTTAAAAAAGCTACTAATGTATATATTTTCAGATTTTAGTGGCTCTTTATTTTCTACTGAATAAAAGCCAAACTTATGATTATATATTTTTAAAGAGAGAAAGGGATAGAGAGAAATATCGATCGATGTCTCCAGCACCCACCTAGATTGGGGATTGAATCCGCAACCTGGGTATGTGCCCTGATCAGGAATTGAATCTGCCACCTTTTGGTGTAATAGAAAACGCTTAGAGCAAGTGAGCCACACCGGCCAGGGCAATCTGTGAAATTTTAGGGTTCACTTCAGTTACTGCAAAGAAGCCAGCTGGAATTTTATGTGGGTTCTTAAGTGTATATCAATATGCAACCTGAGAGGCATTGCCATTTTAACAATATTAAGTGTTCTGATACATGAAAATACGATATGTTTCCATTTAACATCGTCTTTAATTTCAACAATTAGGTAGTTTTCAGAATATAAATTCTCTATTTCATTTGTTAAACTTATTCCTAGGTATGTTCTTTTATATGCTATCATAAGTGGACTTTTCAAATTGTATAGAATTGAGTTCTGCCTCCTTATCAGCTTATTAGTTCTAATAGGTTTTAGTGATTTTCTTGGAATTTTCTATAATATGTCACCTGCATATAGAGATAGTTTTTCTTTATTTCTATATTTTTCTCCCTCCAAATTGCTCTCTAGTACAATCTTGGATGGAAATAGTGAGAGAGATCTTTGTCATGTTCTTGATCTTAAAGGAAAAGCATTGAATCTTTCACTATTAAGTATGATGTTAATTATGGGTATGTTATAATATACTGTAATTTTTATTTTCCTTAATCTCAAAGTATTCTCTTATTTTTCTTTATCAAGTTGAGGAAGTTCCCTTCTATATCTCATTTGTTGTTTTTATCATGAAGCAGTGTTGGAATTTGTCAAATGCATTTTCTATGCGTATTTAAATGATCATGGAATTTCCTCCTCCTTTATTCTGTTGGTAATGAGAATTGATTCTCAAATGCTAAAGCAATCTTGCATTCCTAGGATAAATCCCAGGTCATGATTATCCTTTATAATAATAAGTTAATGCACAAATTGACCGAACGGTGGAACAACTGGTCACTATGATGTGCACTGACTACCAGGAGGCAGATGCTCAATGCAGGAGCTGCCCCCTAGTGGTCAGTGCGCTCCCACAGGAGGAGTGCTGCTTATCCAGAAGCTGGGCTCAAGGCTGGTGAGCACAGTGGCAGTGGCAGGAGCCTCTGCTATCAGTCAGACATCCCCTGAGGGCTCTAAACTGCAAGAAGGCACAGGCTGGGCTTGAGGGACCCCCCCCCCCCCTGGCCCCTTCCAAGTGCATGAGTTTTGTGCACCAGGCCTCTAGTAATGTATAATTCTTTTTATATGTTGCTCAATTTGATTCACTAGTATCTTTTTGAGGATCTTTAGCATCTATATTCATAAGACATTTGAGCTGTAGTTTCCTTTTTTGTGTGAGATCTTTGTCTGGTTTTGGCATTACAGTAATACCGTTCTCAGAGGGATTTTGAAGTGGTACCCTCTTATTTTTTGTGGAAGAGTTAGTGAAAAACGGACATTATTTTTTAAGAAATATATTTTATTGATTTTTACAGAGAGGAAGGAAAACAGATAGTTAGAAATATCGATGGGAAAGAAACATCGATCAGCCGCCTCCTGCACACTCCCCACTGGGGATGTCCCTGCAATCAAGGTACATGCCCTTGACCAGAATCAAACACGGGACCTTTCAGTCCATATGCCGACACTATCCACTGAGCTAAACTGGTTATGACCTGATATTATTTTTTAAATATTTGATAGAATTTAAATATTTGATTGAAATCATCAGGTGTGGGCCTTGTAGGTAGGTTTTTGATTGCTAAACCAGTCTTTTCACTTGCTGTAGGTCTGGTCAGATTTTCTATTTCTTCGTGGGTCATTTTCTGTAGTTAGTGTTCTAGAAATTTTTACATTTCATCTGTTACCTAATTTGTTGATACATAGTTATTCATATTATTCCCTTATAATCTATTTCTGTGATGTTAATAATGTTCCCTTTCATTACCGATTTTAATGATTTGAATCTTTTTTTTTTCTTAGTCTAGCTACAAGTTTGCCAATTTTGTTCACAAAGAATCAACTTTTGGCTTTATTGATATTGTCTATTGTTATTGTATTCTCCTACATCATTAATTTACACAATCTATTCCTTCTAAATACTTTTTTTGGTTCATTTTGTCCTTATTTTTCCAGTATCATCAAAGTAAAAGCTTAGGTTATTGATTTGAGATATTTTTTTTAAATTTGTGCATTTATAGCTATAAATTCCTTAAGTAGCTGTATCCCATAAGTTTTGGTATATTGTGTCTTCATTTTTATTCATCTCAAAGTATTTTAATACCTTTTGTGGGTTTTGGGTTTGCTTGTTTGGTCCATTGCTTATTTAGAAGTTTGTTGTTTTATTTCCACATATTTGTGAATTCCCCACATTTCTTTTTGTTACTAATTTCAAATTTCATTCCATATAGTTGGATAACATACTTTGATTTTAATCCTTTTAAACTTTTTGAAGCTTATTTTTCAGCTTAGCACCTGGTCCTTTCTAAAGAATGTTCCATGTGAACTTGAGAAGAATATATACTCTATTGTTAAACACTCTAGGTAACTAGGGATCCACAGATATTCTTTGGACCACCACTGGATTCCACACTTGATTATATCTTTAATTTTCTGCTTTTTGTTTTGTTTTTGACCTCTAAGGATCTCCCTTAATTTATTATCAGATCAGTAATTCACTTAAAATTGTTTTGCATGTTTAGTCCAGTATAAAATATATTTTATGTTGGGAAATTTATTTAGAATGTCTGGTTCCTTCATATTGCTGTAAGTAAGTTCTCTTATACTACTCTTATTGCCCACTTCTTCAAAAAGTACTTGTGCTCTTTAAAGAAAAAGCATCCTTCTCTTAGGATTGGTGCTTTGAGTGTTCAATAGGGATGTTCTGTTTTAGATGGTGATTTAATAGGTACACTGGCATTACCTTTGAATAAAAATACAAAAAACATATAAGACCACATGAAGTAATTTTCCTAAAAGAGATCAAACAAAGTAAATAAATGGGGATATATATAATTTTTCTTTAATAGACTGAATATAGCAGCCTAAATTAGTATGGAGACTTAATGCCACTTCAGTAATGGTTCCAATAGATTTAAATTAATTGCCAGGAATTTTAAATGGATTTTTAGCTCTCAGCTGGAAGGGTAAACAGGAAAGATAGTAAAATTTCTAAATTAAAGCATGATTAATAAGGAGAGTGACCCATCAGATATTAAAGCAAATGTGTTAATACTATTTATTTAGGCAGACAATAAATGTCTTAAACTGATAACTGATACCAGAAGATCACTTATGTATGATTAAATCAGGGGCCAATTTTCTCCCCCCATAATATTTTTGATTTCAGAGAAGAAGGGAGAGAGAAAGATAAACACATCAATGATGAGAGAGAACCATTGATCAGTTGCCTCCTGCATGCCCCCCACTGGGGATCCAGCCCACAACCCAGGCATGTGCCTTTGACCGGAATTGAACGCGGGACCCTTCAGTTTGCAGGACAACTCTCTACCCACAGAAAAACCAGTCAGGGCTGGCTTGAAATTTTTTGCTAAAATTAAAAAATAAAATAATTTTCTATATAACAAAGTTAACTTAGGAATATTTTAACTCAAATAATTAAAAAAAATTTTATTGATTTGAGAGAGAGAGAGAGAGAGAGACATTGATTTGCTGTTTCATTTATGCATTCATTGATTGATTCTTATATGTGCCCTGACTGGAGATCAAACCTACAACCTTTGTGTATCTGGACAATACAAACTAACAGTTCTCCAGCCAGGACCAGAGATAATTTTTTGACATTTTTTTCTTGGGCATCATTTGAAACATGAAATGATATTTTTTTACTTGTTTGATCTCTGCTGCATAATCTAAACATTTTATAAAAATATCCGAGATTCATCCATTTGTGATAGGGTCTCTACTCAAATCACTCCTTTACTTCTTATGTCATGGTCCTTTTGGCGTTGGCAACTTTCCTTTAATTGCTGACACATTCTATGGCTATACTTGTGGTTTGAATAGTTCATCTTTGTCAACTATAAAATCCTACCTATTTTGCAAGATTTGCTAGTTCACTTTGTCCTGGATTATCATTGTACTTGCAGCATATTTTTGAATGACAATCTGCAAGACACTAGCAAATACAGACATTAGCATAGATGGTACTGTGAACCAGGGAAGAATTTTTGAGGAAGCACTGACTTTGTTATACTAGAGGCCTGGTGCATGAATTTATGCATTGGTGGGCTAGCAATTAGGGTCTATCAAGGCCGTCTCGCCCAGTCTTGATCAGCCAGACCTCAGCAGCAAGCTAACCTACCAATCAGAGCCTCATCCCCCTGGTGGTCAGTGCATGTCATAACGACTGGTCACTTGACTGCTCAGTCGGGCACTTAGCATATTAGGCATACACACACACACACACACACACACACACACACACACACACTCTAGGCCTGGTGTATGAAGTTTGTGCATGGGGGTCCCTCAGCCCAACCTGCACCCTCTACAATCCAGGAGCTCTCAGGAGATATCCTACTGATGGTTAGGCCCACTCCCGTGGTTCTCTGCTCTCTGTGGGGTCTGGGGGTTTTGCTGCAGGTGTGGAGTTGAAGCCCCCATGCCCTGCTGTCCACTCTCACCATGTGCCATGCAAAGGAAGTCCCAATGCCCTACAGTGTACTCTGCCAGGCCTGGGGACTTTGCCAACACTGACACACTAAGGAAGCCCCCATGCCTTGTTATCCAGGCTCTGTCTGCTGGGCCTGGGGATGCTCCCACCACTTCTGTGCTAAGGAAGTCCCCAAGTCCTGCTGTCTGGGCTCTGTCTGCCATATCTGGGGGTAGATCCAGTCTTGCTGCTTGGTCCCCATGAACCCTAGCGGGGCCGACAGGCCCAAACACTGTAGCAGTGGTGGAGCTGGGAGGCTGGATCCGCCCACTCCATGGCAGATCTAGTCTTGCTGCTCTGGGGGACAGGCCTGGGCACTCCAGCAGTGGGACTGAGGGGACTGGGCGCTGCCATCTTATGGTTATGGGGGAGGCACCATTTTGTCATGGAGTGACAGTTGATTTGCATATTACTCTTTTATTAGGATTGTAACACTTGTGGAATGCACGGCACATACTTTCCCTTCAGCCCCTGGTCTGGGAAACCTCATTTCTTTCCAAGGCTCTGCTCTCTTCAGCTGCCACACGAAGTAAATTGCATCCTGTGTGTGGAAACCCTTTGCAGGCTCCATGGGTGTGTCTTTACTTCGCTGCAGTTCGAATTACCCCAAAATAAGTAGAGACACTCTCATTATCAGGTACCCTGTTTCCCTGAAAGTAAGACATCCCCCAAAAATAAGACCTACTTCCAGTTTTGCCTCTCGCTGTAATATAAGGCATCCCTCCCCCAAAATAAGACCTCCCCGATAATAAGGCCTCCCCTGAACATAAGGCCTCCCCAGAATATAAGGCTCCTGAAGCTACCGTAAGGCATCCGACTCCTGATTTAAAGAGACCTCGCACTGCCTGAACAGCTCCCATTGTGCTACGGCCAGTCAGTGAGCTGGTTTGTGATGAAAACTACTACCGTACTGTATACAGGTAATAAATTTCTTTTTTTGTTGTTGTTCAACAATATGTACCATCCCCTGAAAATAAGACCCAGCACATCTTTGGGAGCAAAAATTAATTTAAGACACTGTCTTATTTTTGGGGGAAACAAAGTAACACCATCGTGGTAAGACCCCTGCTCAGCCTACTATAGTAGTTTTAAATAGGCCATCGGTGGCCCTAGATCAGTGGTTGGCAAACTGTGGCTCTCGAGCTGCCTGTGACTCACAAACGGCAGTTTGCTGACCACTGCCCTAGATGGTTTATTGGCTCAGTGGATAGAGCCATGGCCTGCAGACTGAAGGGTCCTGCGTTCAATTCCAGTCAAGCACATTCCTGGGTTGCAGGCTCAATACCCAGTAGGGGTGTGTGATTGTATCTCATCATTGATGTTTCTATTTCTCCCTCTGCCTTCCTCTCTGAAATCAATAAAAGTAAATTAACAAAAAGTAAACAGGCCATGAATCAAATTTCGCTGCTTTCCATCCATCCAGTCTCCTCACACCCTCTTTTGTCTTTGTGGCCACCCCAAAATCCCCCGCAAAACACTCTGCTGGGGTCTGTAAAATGGGGTCAGGATTTCTGCTTCAACCAAGGGCAATGCTTCCGCATAGCCCTCCTTCCCTGCCCATCTCTGTCCCCAGTCCTGTGGGGTCTCTCCCTCTCTCCCCTCCATCTAACTTGGTAGGCCCTGTTCTGCCCCTGCCCCCTTTCTCCTCCAGGGTCGGAGCTCCCCAAAGGCTATGCAGGGCAGAACAGAAGAGGGCTATGCCACAGGGTGAACCCAGGTGGGGCCTCGGAGGAGAGCTGGGGTGACGGGTCACAGGGAGGAGTAGGGAGGGATGTGGAGGCTGTCCCGCGGGAGAGGCATCAGACTCCTCGGCTGCCCCCACCCAGCAGCTTTTCTAGGCCCCTGAGCAGTTATCGCCTTCCACCCCTCACTGCCTCCTTCTTCCTTTCAAGTTTTGGACTTGGTTTCTCTGACTCAGGCCTGCTCCCTTCTCTACTGAGTCCCTGGAAGCTCAAGGCCGCCCCTTGTTAATAGTTCTCTACACATACCTCGATTAATGCCAGGAGGAATAAAGAGTTGAGAAATAGTCATAAAATAATCAAAAGCAAAATCAGAGGAAAACATTTGATGTAGGGTTAAGCACAAAAACAAATCTTTTTTTAAGCTACATAGTTGGTTTACTAAAATAAAAACATCAGTATATCCAACATTCTAAGAACAAAAGGCAAGGAAATGGTTAGCATGTATGATTTCCAATAGTATTCTATGAATAAAAATTATTTTAACATAAAAAGACTAACATCCCAACCGAAAAATAGTCAAATCACGTCACACAAGATGATCCAGAAAGCGCTACAAATGCCCAACAAATATATGATACATCTAGCCACAGGAATAAATGCAAATTAATTAACAATTGAGAAAATATTTTTCACATGAAATGTGATAGATTTTACTTAAAGGAAAATAGGCTTCCTGCATAAAAGGTGGTAGTCTTGTAAAATGAGCATCTCTGTAGATAATGTGGCAATACATGGATGACCTTTTGTTTTAACTTTTAGTTTATGCTGAAGAAATCAGATGACATGAAGATATATGGAAATGATGTTTATTACAGCTTTATACTATGATAAAAAATTAGAAGTAATTGAAGTTTATAAAAATGATTATAGATTGTCTTATGATGAAATCATGGGCAATTGTTAAAATAATGTCTGAAGAATATTTAAGGTGTGGAAAATATTGTCTCTGTGCTGCTTAAATTTGCATATACATTACTTAAAATCTGTATTTCATCTAAGATGCTATTAGTTGGAAGAGGCACCATTTTCCTGGGTATGAAGAAAGAAAACAAAAGTAATGCATGGTGTGGATTCTACTGAAAGACATTAAAGCTAGAATAGTCTTAGAGCCAGGATAGATGAGAACTAGGCTTGTCTCTGGAAGGTACAAGAAGAAACCAACTGGCCTTCATTCAGATCGTGGTTTCAATTTCTGCCACCAGCATGGTCCAAAAAGCTTCAAGCAGAGAATTTTAAGTATTCACAGTTGATAGTTCTCCCAGATAGAAGCAAACATCAGTCCCCTAGCAGAAATGGACTTAATGCAGATAGAATTATTTTCCTTTGTAAGTTTGACCGTGATTTTTAAAGATGCCATTGATTCTAAAATTAATATCCATGTCAGAGTATTTACTTTTAAGTAAAAAGCTGTGTGTTAAGAGTGAAACGAGCCCAGCTGGTATGGCTCAGTGGTTGAGCATCAAACTATGAACCAAGAAGTCAAGGTTCTATTTCTAGTCAACATGCCTGGGTAGTGGGCTCAATATCTAGTAGGGGACATTCAGGAGCTAATCAGTGATTCTCTCTCATCATTGATGTTTCTTTTTCTTTTTAATCCTCACCTGAAGATATTTTTCTATTGATTTCTAGAGAGAGTGGAAGAGAGAGGGAAAAACAGAAAGAAATATCAGTGAGAGAAACACATTAATTGGTTGCCTTCTGCATGATCCCTGACCAGGCCCCAGGCCGAGGAGGAGTCTAAAACCAAGGTATATGCCTTTGACCGGAATGGAACCCAGAATCCTTCAGTCCACAGACCAACACTCTATCCACTGAACCAAACCAGCTAAGGTGTCATTGATGTTTCTATTTCTCTCCCTCTCTGAAACAAACAAACAAACAAACAAACATAAATAAATGGCAAATAAAATAACATTTTTAAAAAAGAGTGAAATGACCATATACATCTGATTAGAGGGGAATATCCAAAATTATTAGTGTGGTCCAATCTGTTGGATTGCTATGTATTTCACAAAGTTTCTCCATGAGCATTTATTACATGTATTTAAGTGTTTAATTTAGTTATGATTCCCATAATTGTCTTTACTCCATTTTCTTAATTTGATTACTATACTCTGCTAGTACAACCCTTGGTAATAAAGCTCAGTTATTTTAGCATTTTAGTAATTTCAGCACTTTGGGAAAGAGCTGTGATTATTTTGGTTTCAGATATGTGGGTTACTGTTAGCAGGTATATGAAGGTCTTCTTAAATACTGAGTCCCTGCATTGAGAAGGAAGGGGAAAAAATGAAGTGTGATTAAGGGCACAGTCTCAGGAGCGAGAACTACTCTTAAATTTTAACCCTGACACATGCTGGTGTGACCTTAGTTAAGTTTAATAGTCTAAGACTCAGTTTCTTCATTTTAAAAATAATAATAATTGTGGAGTTGAAAAAACGAAATAAAATAATGTGAAATGCATGTCACAAAATATTCCTATTACCATTTCTAAGTCTGGGTCTGTGCGACCAATTACTTGATAATGTGATTTATTTACATTTCTTTACTGTTCTTCATTGCATCTCCCTTAACTGCTCTCACATAGGAGAGACCCTTTAGAAGCTGTGGTCTCTTCAGTGCTTCCTTTTTAAATGGCACATTCCCCATTCCGCCAAACAGAAAAAGGGGTGCACTCCTGATCAGTAAAACCTTGATGCAGCCGAAACCGATTTGGCTCAGTGGATAGAGCTTCAGCCTGTGGACTGAAAGGTCCCAGGTTCGATTCCGGTCAAGGGCATGTACCTTGGTTGCGGGCACATCCCCAGTGGGGGACCTGCAGGAGGCAGCTGATGATGTTTCTCTCATTGATGTTTCTTACTCTCTATCCCTCTCCTTTCCTCTCTGTAAAAAAATCAATAAAATATATTAAAAAAAAAACAACCTTGATGCAGAAACCAAACAGGGAAATTTAATAGGCCAGTCTTACTGAACAAAGACGCAAAAATCCCACACAAACCAACATGAGGAGCAAACCAGATCCTGCGACACATAGGTAGGAATTGCACATCATGACCAAGTTGGACTTATTCCAGGAATGCAGGATTGGTTTGACATTAGAAAATCCACATAATTTGTCACATTAATAAAATAAATGTGACAATCTCAAAAAGATGCAGTTAAACCATCTGATAAAATTCAACATCCATAAATCCTTTTGTAAAAAAAATGTAACACCTAGCAAACTTAGGTTTGAAGGGAACTTTCTATATTTGACAAGAGATATTTACCAAAGATCTAAAATGAACATCATAGTAATGGTGAAATCTTTGGTGTATTCCTATTGGGTATAGTTTTGAACACCTAGAAGTTTTGAGATCTTTATTTCTAAAACTGGTTATTGTTTTTCACTTTTAAGTCTTTGTGGTTTTTTTTTAACTAATATATTCTCCCTTTTTATTTGACTTTGAAACTCTATACCTTGTCTTTCATCTCTCCTAAAGTATTCCTTTTATTGTTAGTTTTTCTCAACAATTGTGTCTAAAAATTCATCCTTTTTATGCTCAGTGCTTCTACTTCAAAACAGTGGAAATTTAAATATAAATTTCTCTTTCTCAATGTGAACAACTGAGATTCAGATCCCAACTATGACTGTAAGAATGGTTTCAGCTGGCTGTAAGAATGGTTTCAGCTGGCTGGAGTGAACTAGTTATGCTTCACCAATGGAAGACATTAAATCTTGAAAATGATTGTCTGCAATCAGTCCTGTGTTATTAAAATGTTTCTTAATGTTCCCCTAAATATATAGGCTGTTCTAATCTTTTAACTGTAGGAGTCTTAGAAATTAATTTTATGTGATACATACCAGGTAACAATGAGGCTCTGTTGTGAGGTGTATTCCCCTGGAAAGTAACAGGAGACATAAAGATGGGTTTAGAGGCCAACAGTGAGCAAGAGAGACTTTCTGTGAGCAGTCATGTGGGTTGTTGAATACTGTTCTCACATTCAAAGAGCTAGCCAATGAGCCTGCTGATTGGCCATTCATTCTGTTATACACCATTATGAACTATACATAATTTATTTAATTGTTTCACATTTAAATAAATCATTTCCATATGTCACATTTAAGTAAAACCACATTTTCAAAAATTACAATGTATCATATTAAATGAAACAGCCTAATTATATAGAGTTACCATTTTTATTTTCCACAATGCTTTAGTAACAAGGGGAAAACCAAAATTGCTTTCCTTGGTTCTCCCCAAGGGCACCTGAATAATACTTAAAACACTACCTAGTTATAAAACAGAACCTTATTATATATGGAGATTGTTGGAGTAAATATTGCCTCACAAAAAATTTCTATTTACCTGGAATAATTTTTAAATATCTTAATACATTTAATATTCCAGTTACCTAAGAGTTCTAACCTGATTCAAAAATAACCAGATTTCAAAGAATTTAATAAAATATTCACAGTGCTAAAACTGTAGGGAACTTAATTTAATCATTGATGACTCAGGAGGCAACTCAAAATCTTGAGTGCTTCATTTTATAATGAATCTCACTTACTGTAGGGTAAAACTGAAAAATTCCAGTTATTTGAGTTCACTGGTTATTTGGATTATGAGTAAGCTTTTTATTTTGTAAAGATCATGAAAACTGTCATAAATACTCTCATGTGTTTTTCCATAATCCTTTTCAACCCTGTTATGGGCATTCTAGAAAAGAAAAGTCAAAACTTACCTTTTCAACTGGAAAGTAGACATAAAAATTACTCTGGTTACTCCAAACCAGAGTTATTCCAGGAATGATCACCTGCTTGAGAATCAATCATCTGAGGAACTTAGGCCTTCCACCAGACCTGCTGAGTCACTGTTCCAAGCTCTCCAGGTAATTCTGATACTTACCAGATGTCTTTGGGATCTGAGATATCAAGCTGGGGAGAATTATCAGAGTAGCACCAAAATAATTCCTCCCATGAATGTTGCTAACAGGAAAAAGTGACAAAGATTGAAATGGGTGAGCACAAACAGGAAATAATATGTTCTGCCATCAGAACAAAGGAATTTTAGAGGCAAAGTTGGAAATAGTACAAAGCTATTTCATGCATGTTTCTAACATCCTTGCTTACTTAATGTGTAGACTTTCCAATGTATTTTCCCTTATTGATGTGACATGAAGTTAGCTGAGTATTATTTGATTCATTTAGAAAATGTTTTGTTTTAAGGCTTTGTTTTTACTTCAAACACTATTGTAAATGTCTCTTTAGTATTTATTTCCACTAAATAGCTTTGAGTTTTCAGAGCTTTGGTTGTGATATAGTTAACGACCCAATTTTATTTGTAGTTCTATTTACTTGTTACTGTTTTTTACCATTGGGAGAAGAATAGAATGGTTTTTAGAAGGAGCAACTTGATTTTTATTTCATGTTATTTATAGTATATAGTTTTATTTGGCCTATTTGCTTTTTGTATGAGAGTTGAAACATGTCTAAATTTTTCTTAACCATCTTTGTCCTTCCCCTTCAGTCCCACCCTCTCTCTCTTTCCTTCCCCCGTTTAATGCCTCAGCCAACAGCATTGATTAAGCACTCATTTCACTATGGGGAGTCTTGCAAGGAGAATCTAGCTTTCTTTTCAAAGTTCTCTCTTACTGTTGAGTATTCAGTTAGTATCCAAGTCTTGCCAAGTGTTGCACCATCTCTCTACTATTTAAAAATCTGCAATGCTCACTTTTGCCCAGGACAAGCCTTCACTAAACCACAGGCCAATCATGAAAGTTGGCTTACTTTCTCCTCCACCTGTCTTCTCCAAAATGCTCCCCAGAGGTGTAGGCTGAGGGACTTTTATGGCACTAGCTTCACTGTGTGCTGTTCTTGGGTACTGTTGATCATCTATGATGAATCCTAGTCTGTCCCTGTTCCTACAAGAGGAGAGAGTTGAAACCAGGCTCCTTTCTCCTTGCTATCTTGTCTCTTCAACCTCCACAAAATGTGAATCAGGTCCTGGTGAAGGTATTAGCAGAACAGAGTTACAAAGTAGGAAAGAGGATTAAAGTTCTTAAGCTCTATTTTGGATTTTCATTTGTATCACACAAGGGGTGATAAGACCTTAAAGGGTCCTAAGCTTTTAGAAGGAGGGTCACCTTGTTGAATGCTCCAGCCTATCTGGCCTTCAGGTTTGTGGTACCACCTCAAATGGATTTCCTTTTTTGAATCTTTGACCCATCCCTACTCCTCCACTGAAAGAGTCCTCATTGTCCAAGGCTTTCGTCCTGCCTACCCATACCATACACTATCCAATCAGGAAGGCCACAGGCTTGGGCTGCACAGGGAAAAGTCTTCCCTCTCTAACAAATGCATGCACCCTTGTGTGTGTAAGTGGGATGGTGGATGAACTGACTGTGGGTCCTCCAATTAATATTTTTTATAGAATACTAGAGGCCCAATGCATGAAATTCATGCAAGGGACTTGGCCCTTGCGGCCACAGTGGCTTGCCTCTTACCTCGAAGCCTGGCTTCACCCAAAAGGTCGTCAGGAAGGACATCTGGAAGGTCATTCAGCTGTCTGGTCCTAATTAACATATTACGCTTTTATTATTATAGATTCTCTTCAGGGCAACCATAAGCTGGTGATTCCTTTGCTGATTAACACATACATTAAGAGCACACATGCATGCACATACATTCAAGTAGATTGTATTAGGTAATTCAAAATCCATATATTGGGAATAGAATATAGCCACAACCTCGGTAAGGCTCATTCCCTGGCTGGAAAAGAAATAGGTCTGTAAAGAACTATTTGACATCTCTATTGATCTTCTCTGGATCCACAAAAGAGCTGGACTTGCTCTGAGTGACTTCTTCTCTGTTTCACAGTGTTCACTGTGCACACACTTTTTGGGTTGTTTCAGATTCTGCCTCAGAGAAATATGGGATTGGGGGTAGAATAGTTTCTCCAGGGTTGCCAGATTTAGCAAATACAAATATAGGATGCCCAATTAAACAGGAATCTTAGATAAACCATGAATAATGTTTTAGTGTAGTATGCCCCATGCAATATTTAGGGTATACTAAAAAATTATTTGGTGTTTATTTAGATTTCAAATTTATCTGGGAACCCTGCATTTTATCTTGCAACTCTATTCCTATCATACCTTCTTGTTCATCTCCAGTTTCACAGACATCACCTGAGACTAGGGGCTCTTATTACGGCAAGCCTAGGATCTGCACCTGCTGGGTAGTCTTTTCAACACTCCTCTCCCTTTCTGATCTGCCCTAGAGCCTACTACATACTAAATTTGTCTAAAATGCTATTTTCATTAAGTTTCTCTTCCACACAAGTAATTATGGTAGCTCCTATTGCTTTCCAAAGCAATTTTCAATCAGTATGCAATTGTATGTATGCCAGAGTTTTACCTGTTTCTGTATATATACATGCTCCTTGGAGTGTTTTTTAAAAAAAAATAAAAATCTCAAGAAGATATTATCAAGATATGTTAACAATATGTGGCTCATATGAAGAAACAAAAATGGCCCTATCTTGTTTGGTTCAGTGGATAGAGTGGCAGGCTGAAGGGTCCCAGGTTTGATTCTGGTCAGGGACACATGCCTGGGTTGTGTGCTTGATCCCCAGGAGGTGGCATGTAGGAGGTAGCCAATCAATGATTCTTTGCCATCATTGATGTGTCAATCTCTCTCCCTCTCCCTCTCCCTCTCTCTCTCCCTCTCCCTTCCTCTCTGAAATCAATATGTATATATATTAAACAAAGAAACAAAAGTGGGTGAATTTAGAAAAATGCACCTCACTTCAATCATGATTTTTGCATTAGACATCAGCAGCTGGAAGGCCCTTTTATTATATCATTCTACTCCACCAACATTTTGCATAATAGACAAGGTAGGTATTATTACTTTCATTTCAAAGATAAGGCAAGTAAATCTCAGAGATATTAATTATAAAGTCATAAACAAATGTCACATGGCATAGGTTGGAGTTTGAATAGAAGCCTGCCAGTTACAAACTTCTTCACTTTATGACAGCCAGCTTTGAAAAATAGAAAATCAACATTTGTACAAGGCTGCAAACAATAGTCTCCATTTAAGCCTCACAAAGGTTCCTCTCCATCTCTAAGGAGATGTCCTCATTCCCATCTGTTTGGTGGACTTTGTCACTCGACTGGCCTTTACGCACCACCACTATTGTGTGTTTGACCATTTGATCCCTGGGGATGGCTTTTCAGTGTGGTCACAGTGGTAGAATATAACTGAATTCCAGTGCTGCTATTCCTCAGATATTTAGAGACTATCTTTTAAGGTAAATTTCAGAGGCAATTTGTAAGTCATAAAATAAAACCTTTATATTTTGTTTACTTCTTTAAAACCACAAAAGGGGGCCAGCTGGTATGGCTCAGTGGTTGAGCATGAACTAGGAGGTCACGGTTTGATTCCCTGGTTAGGACACATGCCTGGGTTGCGGACTTGATCCCCATTGCAGGAGGGATATGCAGGAGGCAGCCAATCAATGATTCTCTCTCATCATTAATGTTTCTATCTCTCCCTCTCAGCTTCCTCTCTGAAATAACACACACACACACACACACACACACACACACACACACACACATGTTTTAAAAATCATAGAAAGGGTATGACTCCATGTGGTTATTCAACTGTTCTGTTTTGGTTCTAAAATGGTTTATTGTTTATTTATAAATTAAATGTATTCTCAAAACAAAACAAAAGCCTCATTTGCCTTCCAGGCTCCATACTTGCCAGATTTTCCTCCTACCTCTGGAGCCTCACCTTCTGAATGGTCTTTGCTGGCTTTTTTCATCAATCCATGGACTTATGATTTAAATCTCTCTCTTCTCTCTGCTGTCCAGACATCCCTCTAGAAATGCAATTTCATGTTGTTCAGATGAATAATATCGTGTGGGTCTAAAAGCCATTTCAAATTTAATGTTCAAAACTGAGCTGCTAGTACTACTATCTCACCACCAACTACTGTCATCCATGTCTCAGAAATGGCAATTCTGTAATGCTCAGATGAAAAAAAAAAAGAATAAAAAGCAGAGAGATATTCTTAACTTTTCTTTCATATCCTACAAATTTGATAAGTCAGCAAATACTGTGTCCCCTCCTTCCAGTTTGATTACTTTATCCACCTTCACCTTTTCATTCCTACTCCAAATCACCATTATCTCTCACCTGGATTACTTCAGGAACTTTCTAACTGGTCTCTCTTCTGTCTCTGCACTCCTTAGCAGAACAGCCAAAACCATTCTGTTAAAATTTAAGGCAGATCATGTCACTCTTCTACTTATATCCCTATTATAGCTTCCCATGTCACAATAAAAGCCACAGTTTTTATAATGACCCATTAGACCCTACATGATCTCTTGGGCCACATCCTCTCATGCTCCTCCTATCCCCCATCCCTGCAACCTTTCTCCCCATCCCAGCCTCCTCTGGTATGGTCCTACCCAGCAGACCTGTTTCTGCCATGGCTGTGGCCTTTTCTGTGGCTGTTCCTCTCCTCCCAGATACCAGCATGGCTTCCTTCTTTCTTTCGTGTCTGTAATGTCACTTCCCCAACACGTTAGCAACTTTCTCTGCCTTATTTCTTTTATTAGCAATTATTGCTCTAACATACTAAATATTTTACTGATTTATTTATCAACTATTCAGCACATGGTAAGCATTCAGAAAATGTTTGTAAGTGAATGAATGCAAAGATAATTTTCCTGTATTGAAGATTTTTTTAAATTGCATTATATATTTTGATAGCAATTTTAAATTGGTCTTCACAAATGATTTGAATAATCATTTGTATAATGTATATCCTCCTAATAAGGTTATTTTGAGGAAGTTTAAACTTAAATACATATTTGAAAACATAGTTACAATGAGTAAGGTTGGATATAAATAAAAAAGTAGGTTTGAAGAAAATATGTGTTGAAAGGATTACTTAATCTGAACCTTCCATAAGAGGTGATTATAAATACAAATGTAGGGCTCTGAGCTGTGAAGAGAAACTATGAGTCATTTCAGACAAAGGAAATCATATCAGATAAGGCTTAAAGGCAAAGAGTGACTTTGTGGTGATTGAAAGTTGGTAAACAATGATAAAGTTAATATTAGCATTATATTGTTACTTAATAAGGACTTACCCTTTGCTGGCATAGTGTTAAGTTTCCTGAGTGATATGTACTCTTATTTTTCCATTTTACAGAGAAGATAGTTAAGTAATTTGCTCACTATTCCATAAGCTTTCATGGCAGAAGCCATGCTTGAATCTAGATCTCTCTGACGCCAACGCTGAAGGCACTGACCACTTGAGCTGTATCTTACTTTGAGATTTGGCTCTTTGGGTAGTTTACAGCAGAGGTGAAGTACTGAGGGGAATCCTGTAAGAAGGCACCATTTTGGAGAGCAGCACTCTTTCCCAGCAGGCCCAGCACAGACAGGGCTCCTCTGCTGGGTCAGATTGTAACTACTTGGGATGAACAACATATGAAGGAGCTGGTTTGCAGACAAGTTGTGTGTAGTAAAGTACACACCTTTAATATATTTTTAATTGATTTTTACAGAGAGGAAGGGAGAGGGATAGAGAGTTAGAAACATCAATGAGAGAGAAACATCGATCAGCTGTCTCCTGCACACCTCCTACTGGGGATTTGCCCGCAACCCAGGTACATGCCCTTGACTGGAATCGACCTGGGACCTTTCAGTCTGCAGGCCGACGCTCTATCCACTGAGCCAAACTGGTTAGGGCAGTACACATCTTTAAACACTGGACACATGCACACCATGTGGTGAGATATTCTCAATGTATAAGAAGGATGGAGGGACGCTGAGTGAAAGAGTAGAATCAAGTCTCCCATTACTCTTCCCATATGACTTAAAAAGTTCATTCTTACCCATCCCCCTCTGCTTTCTTCTTCTGTGAATATAGTTGATTTTGCATATAACACTTTATATGATGTAATCTTCCAAAAGCTAAACAGTTTTGCTAGTCTAGAGAAGTTTATTTGATTCTTTATAATATTGAAAATTTTATTAACTCTGTATTACTTGTTGTAGCATATCCACAGCCAAAAATGATAGAATCAGGCAGCCCATTGGAATACATACTTCAAATCTTTCCAGAATTAATCAACAAGAGTAATGGCTTCCATTGTGTAAAATAAAGTAAAATATATGCCATTTGAGATGCAGACAAACCATTTTACCTTGAACAGAAGGGCGAGACTTACTTTAATTCAGTATTCCATCTTTTTTAGGGGTCCTATTTGATATAATGGTAGAGTCCTTGTGTTTTTTAATATATACTAGAGGCCTGGTGCACAAAATTAGTGGAAGGGGGGAGGGTCCCCTCAGCCAGTCTCCATGCTCTCTAATCCGGACATCCCTCTCCCAATCTTGGACTGCTGGCTCCTAACCGCTCACCTGCCTGCCTGCCTAATTGCCCCTACTTGCCCCATGCCAGCCTGATCATCCCTAACTGCCTCTGCCTGCTGGCCTGATCACCCCCAACTGTCCTCCCTGCCAGCCTGGTTGCCCCATGCAGCCTGCTGCTCAGTCGTTTGGTTGCCTCTCACTAACCCCCCATGCAGCCTGTTCAGTAGTCTGTTTGGTTGTGATGGTCACTTAGGCTTTTATATAGATAGATATTTCTATTGATTTCAGACAGGGAGGGAGTAGGGGAGATAGAAACATCAATGATGAGATAATCATTGTCTGTCTCCTGCATGCCCCTGACTGGGGATAGAGCCTGTAATCCCTGGCATGTGCCCTGACCAGGAATCGAAACATGACCTTCTGGTTCATAGGTCAACTACTGAGCCATGCCAGCTGGGCGAGTCTTTATCATTTTAGTGCATTTGGTGATGTGTATGTGCCGGGGTGGGGGGATGGGGAGGGGAGCCTTAAAGAATGTCATGGATCAGAAAGAGAAGATCTGAGAATAAATGTCAGGCACCTCTTTTAGCCAGTCCCTCCTGTTTCTGAGAAAATAGTTCTCAGCATACTTACTGAGGCACGGGACACACTCCCATTGGTATGAGACAGGCAGGGTGAGAGAGACAATATTCTACTTCCCAGGATAGTAAAAGAGAATTTTTGAAGTTTGGATTGAGCATAGTTTCAAAAACTCTCTTCTGGATAGCATGTGCTATCCTCCTAGGAGGTAATTTCCATATTCTCCATTGATCATTGCTGGTTTAGAAAATGGCACTTGATGCCTGGCCGGTGTGGCTCAGTTGGTTGGGCATCATCCCATGCACCAAAAGACTGCTGGTTCGAATCCTGGTCAGGGCACATGCCCAGGTCGTAGGCTCCATCCTTAGTGGGGGGCACACAGAAGGAAGCTGATTGATGTTCCATTCTCACATCAATGTTTTTCTTTCTCCCTCTACCTTCCTCTCTCTCTAAAAATCAACAAAAATATTTTAAAAAAGAAAGAAAATGGTGCTTGGTAAGCAGTCATTGAATTTAAGTACTAACTTGGAGGTTTCTCACCACGACTGAGGCTTTTGAATAGTATCTAGTCTTAGTAGTCCATGCTCCTGCTTGCAGTTTTTGGCATCCAATCAAGATATTCCTTGGGGGCTGTGGGTGGGGACTGTCCCAAAGCTTTGTGTAGTGGCTGAGAGATGTCATTAAAGAAAAGAGAGGTTACAGCTTGCATGCCTGTCGGGCTCACAGATGCCCTTTGAAAGAGGCTGTCCCTAGAAAGGTAGAACCGCAGTCTGGGTTTTGTTGTTTTGTTTTTCCATAGGCGACCACATTATGTAACATGTGAGTCTGTCATCCTAGCCACAGTTGAAGTAGGAGAGGTCACCTGGCTCAGAGAAGCCGATCGAGGATGTCCAGTGGCTTATGTCACAGTCTCATGTAAGAACTTTCCGAGGGACAAGGGTGATAGAATTAAGTGTTCACCTCTCGGGCTACAGAGAGAGAAATGGCAGCTGGCCATGGGAGCAGAGGTGGAAGAAGCCATGGTTGTGGAACCGGAATCCCTGCTGTGATCTGAGACATTTCACGAGCAGCTGGGCAGGGATGTGCTGGGGCCGGTCCTATAGGCCCAAAAGCTGGTGGTGGGCACCTCTTTAGAAATTCAGGTTGGTGGGAGTATTGACACCACAGTAATTGCTTTTTTGTGAGGTCTCCCTCCTCCAGATCTAGTTGTTAAGCAACTATGAGCACACCACTAGGTTGGGGAAGGGATGGTATATAGAGAGAAAGTAAAGATATTATCTCCCTGGGCCCTTTGTCTTAAAAACAGTGTTGAAGGTAATATGTTAGCATGATTGCTATTAAGATAAAAAAAAAAGACACTATAGAAAACATTGTGAAATACATGAGTTAAATATCAGTGGTTAAATTTACAAAACTCCCAGGAATGTGGTTAGAGGTTAGAGCCTTTCTAGTTCCTGGTATCTATCAAAGGGACGGGTCCCAACCCTCAGGCCCACAAAAGATGGCTTGACAAGCGGGTTGAGTCTCTGGTCTTATTTCCACACGTATTCTTTACCCCTATTGCTTGAGGTAACCTGAGTGTACACCACTTACTTAAAACCAAAGAATAGTTTTTGAATGCTGCTTTCTTTTAAAGTTGTAGAGAAAATAGGACAGATTCGGATGGTAAGAGAGTCAAATTAATATGGACTTTGGAATGAGGTGAGAAAACCAACAGCATTTCACCTCTTCCTAGTAGCATAATTTACTTATCTATGCTTCTGTCTCTGGACCTGTAACATAGGTATAAAAAATAAGTCAGAGATATCTGTAAGGCTTCAATAAAATGCCAAGTGTAAAAGATTTAATATAGTGCCTGGCACTTATTGTTTGCCCAATAACTTCAGTTCTTTTATCCTCTCTTTAGTATACTTATTCAGGCCTTTAGAATGGCTGCTGGTATTGCTCCCTGTGAGGTCAGCAGAGTTGATCCAATTCATTGACTCTCCAATTATATTAACATAAATTAGGTTGCCATGAGATTGCATGCTTTATAATTTTACATTTTTGTACTTAAGGTCAACTAAAATATTTAAAATATAGCCATAATTATTTCAATCATTTGAAGCAAGCTTTTGTTCACACTTAGGGAGCTCCTACTAGTCTATGTCAATCTACAAATGACCGTGCTTATTTTACTGTTGTTTTTAAATAAATAGTTACACTATGGACAAAGAACTATGTGAGGTGCTGTGGGGAAACTAAGAAAAACAGATGCTTATATAAAAACATAAATATACAAAAAAGAGGAAAAGGAGGTAATACTCAAGATTTCTTAAGTATCCCCTTCCAACTACCCAGCTTCCAGATACCTGAGTTAAATAATGATGGTCTGTGTCTTTTAAATCTCGTATTTACCAGATTACTTTATTGACTTGGGTCATCAGCCTGTAGTCCCATTGTTACTGCTAGTACATTAAGGGGAACTCTGTCCCCTTGCCAGAGCTGTGGTGTTTCTCAGTACCAGATGATTTAAGGGGAGTCACTTGCAAATGGACTGGTTTTTGGCATATGGGCCCTAATACTTTGCCAAAATTGAGTTTGTTTTGAAATAAAATTTATAATTTTCAAATATATATAGCATTTTCAAACAGTGTGATGTACAAATTACCATTCTTTAGCTCATGTTAGAATAACCCACACTCTAAATCTATTTGACATTTACCCCTTAAGTATTTTGCATCAATAAATCATTTCTGTAGTATCTTAAAATGTTCTTAAGTAATTACATAACATCCTACATCCCCAGGGCCTGTCCCATTAGTGTGAATGAAATAAATAAATTACAGTAATTAAGACATAATTATGTTGTCTTGAAAAGCTAAGGGTCATTTGGACTTGATTCCTGGAGGTGTTACCAGTGCCAAAGAAAAGTCAGGATACTACTGGCTTAGGCCTGTAATTACACATCTGGGACTGACATTTTGATCATGAGAGGTAGCACCTTTTGAATAAATTTCAACATTGCCCTTAAGATAGGCTACAATAAGTACAGAACTAGTGTAAGGGAGATGAAAAGAGATTGGAGGCAGAAAGAACAGCAGGTCTAAACATTAGCATTTAGGTAGTGTGAACAACTATTGCCCCTCAACCTGCCTCAACTCCATATATGGTGTTCAAATATAAGTTTGGGAAGAGCCCCTTTGTAATTCTGGCTCAGAAAACACACACACACACACACACACACACACACACACACCACACACACCACACCCCACACCCCCCACACAGCTGGCACAGAAGGCCCCTCACCTGGAACGCAGGAGGGCGGTTTTAAGTATTATAATGCTTGTTGTCCCCAGGATGGCTCACCTGGGTGTGTGCATAACTGGAAGTGCATTGGAAGTGTGGCTCCAGTCTCGCCCTCCCACACTCCAAGAGAAGTATTCACCAAATCTTTTATCCCCTCACAACCATAGCTCACAACTGCTTCGGGGCAGCGCAAGAGTCTCCTCAAACCCTTAAACATCTTCCCACTGGTCCCCGGCTCGCTGTCCGGCCCTCCAGGTGGGGGCGCTTCTCCTTCCTACCCCTTCAGGGATCTCCAGGGGGGCCCGTGGGTGGGATGCTCGGCTCTGCACTGGGGCCCCCACGTTGGAAAGGGATGCCCCTGGCAGCGGGCTCCCCTGCCCAGGTCAGCCTTGGACGGCTGAGGAGGAAGGAGGGCCGGGAGGAGGAGGTGGGAGCTGGCGGCCGCCAAGGCCGGGCAGCCGGCCCCGTCTGCGGCGGGCGCGCTCGCCGTCCTCCCTCGCTCGTCTCCTTTGCTCATATTTGGACTCGGCTGCCCGTGCCCAGGAATTTCCCGTCATGCCTCCCGCCGCCCCGTCCGTCGCCCGAAGCCGGGGAGGGAGGAAGGGAGGCTCGGACAGCGGCGGCGGCGGCGGCGGCGGCTCCGGGCTCTTCCCATGAGCGCGCGGCGGACCCTCCCGCGCCCCCTCTCGCTCTGCCTCTGCGTCTGTGTGGCCGCGGCTGCGGCGCGAGGAGCCGTGCAGCCCGGTAAGTTGGGCTCCTCGCCGCCACCCGCACCCCTTCCTCCCCGACCTGCCAAGTTGAAGCGGGACCGCGACCCCCGGCCCCGCGGGCGCCGGCTGCGCCCCCTCAGCTCCTGCGGGACGCCCTCGCCCTGGCGCCGAGGGTCGCGGCGGGGGCGCCCCCGCGGGCGGCCGGGCGGCGGGGGTGGCGGGAACGAGGTCAGGGCTCGCTTCGTCCCGCCGACGGGCGGCGCCTGGCCGCCGCGCTGACACCTTATCCCGTCCCGGAGCGAACCTGAGCCCGCAGGGGCGCTCGCCAGGCGCGGGGCCCGGGGCAGGGGCCGCGGGGCCGCGGCCAGAGGCAGGGAGGGGACGCCGCCGGCTCGGGAGGCGCGGGGCTCTCTCTCGCTGGGGCTCCGGGGCCCCCCGCTCCGCGCAGGTCGGCCCCGCTGAGGTGGCGGCTCAGATAACGGGCCGGGCGCGTGGGAAGGTGCCTGCCAGGCCCGCGCTCCCGCCGCGCGTCGGGGAGGGGCGCGCGGCGCCGGGGCCGCGGGGG
>JAAGEH010000304.1:8168292-8359303 GCA_011751065.1 Lasiurus cinereus
CTTACAGGCTTTCAAGTTGGGCAGTTTTGAATTCTTAGGACAGTCTTTAAGAATAATTTAAGTCATGTGGCAGACATCAGTGAGGAATTTTTCTAATACACGATTATTATAAAAGTTAATTATTTGAAAGCACCAATCCAGAGTTTAAGGTAAATGTGAAAATGCATGAACTTTTCTCTTTGTGATCAGTATCTAGTTATCAGAGCACAGTTCTTAATTTTGTCTGGCTTGAAGGAACAGAAATTGTAAATCCTCAGAGTTGAGATTCCTTAAGAAATTTTAGTTTTGTTTTATTTTTGCCACCCGTAGCTAAACTGTTGAAAATAAGATATGGCTAACAAATAGGACTCATAAATTAATTGAAAGCTGATTCTTAAGCTTAGGTTCTATTCAGCACTCTGGTTATCTTTTCATATTTTTCCATTTGCAGCACTGTTGGCAAAATAGATTTTAAAAGTCAGTTTTTCCTATAAAAAGTCTTTAGGATTTATGTAACTTATAAATTGTCAATTCAGATTAACGGGAGATTTAAAAAATATTTAACTTCTATTAAATGTGCAATTTAAAAATATTAATTTAAGTAATATCAGTTTCATATTTGTTTCTGGTTAATATTGTTTTCCCAAAAGACCTATTTTTTATGAATTCATATTTTAGGAGTAACTTTAATAGCACTTCTTGGGAAACACAACAAGTTCTAACCACATTCTATCAATGGTCTTCTAAAAAAAATATTGTGCTGCACCATAAATAGTGAGTTGTGCAGGGAATAGATGTATGTTTTTTCCCCCCTCAGTGATATGTTGACTTTACCTAATACTGTTTACTGTAGTAAATAGCCCTTGAAGACAAAATCCACCATACTGTGGCCCCTTGCCAGCAATTGTGAACATCAAGTTTATATTTAAATGATTTAAACATTTATTCTTTTAATTTTGGTCCCAGCTGACATACAAGTCTAATTTCTGGTGACTTTCTTTAGGGCCTTATGCGCATGTCTCAAATTTTTTGTATTAAAATCAGAAGTATCTCTCTGCCATTTCGAATTTTGTCACAGTGCCTAAATTACCTGTCTGCCAAGGTTGCAAGCAAATATCATTTAGGTTTAGAATCCCCACACCCATTATTTGGCTTTTAAAGGTGCTTGCTCTAATATCTTAACTAAAATGTTAACTCATTAGGTTAGAAATCTTTACTCTTTTGCTAAAATCAAGTAACAAAATATCAAAAAATTATCCCAACATTTTTTTTTAGTTTTTTTTAACTCATTTATACTTTTTTTAAATCAAAAATGAATTTTCAACTATTAAATACAACTTTAGTAAATGAAGTTGAAATAATGAACCACATGCTTTTAGATTCATTCTATCATAATCTGGTCACAGTACCTTTGATGTTATCTCAACTTTGTTACTCATTATAGTTAGGGATTTAGTTGATGAATTTGGTTCTCATGTTTAACTTTCTTCTTGGTAAAATGATGAAGTTGGACATAGTTTCCAAGTTCCTTCTAACCTCAGGATTCTATGATATTGTTTTTGTTTATAGAATCCTACAGAGCCACCCACTACTTTGATTCAGACTTCTGATTGTCAACTCTGACTTGCTATACATGTTAAACTGGTCTGCTTGTAGTCTGACGGGTGTGGGTCCAGTTTTAGGGGGCCCAGATCTGCCTCAGAAATGTCTTAATACCTGGCACATGAACACACACCTGGACAGAGTTCCATAATATTAAGCTTCTGTGAATGTCTTCCTGTTACCAGAAAGTGCTAGTTACATCACAGGGTAAATGCCTAACAGCTCTTTGGGGATAGTTAAGCCCAGGCCCTAAGATGGTTTGGTATTCAGGTTTGGAATTTGCTTCTGAGTTAGGGATATCACTGGAGAGAACCCAAACCTTTCTATGATTGGGAGGACTGTGGCTTTTTCTTTTGTGAGCATTCCAGATGATATACCCTATATGGAATTTCACCTTTTGATCATACCACAGAGGAGACTGAATTGGGACTTACCCAGCTGTTTACTCAGAATTAAATTGGCTTTCAATAGGTGGGTAATCAGATAGCTATTTATTTAATTTGCCAGCTGTTAGTTAGCATCTCTGTTTGCTGTAAAGATATCTCAAGGCTTTTACTTGAATATTCCTATTTTCTCTTCCCTGGGCATGATGGGTTTTACTTTTAAAATGCTCAGCACAATCCTGGGTCTCTGTTGACATATTTGTCTCTGTAGCATACCAAAGTCATATTTATAACTCTTAAGGAAATACAAATAAAGAGAAAGAAAAGTATAGGAAAGATAGACCACTAATGAATCAATCAATTGACTGTGGAGGATTTTGGTTATTTCATTATTTAAGCTTCTGTTGCAAGTAACAGAAATGAACCTGAACTAGTTTTAGTAAAAAGAAAGAAAGGAATTTGATGGGAGCCAAATGCAGACAGACCTTATTAGGTACCAAGGACTGGAAAACGTGCAACTTTTCCAGTCTCTGGTCTTTGCCTTTCTTTGGTACCAAGGACTGGAAAACATGCAGCTTTTCCAGTCTCTTGTCTTTGCTTCATTGTTCTCTATTTGCTGACCATTTTATGTCTGCTTTCTTGTATTCATGGTCGAATGTGACTTCTCAGAGGCTCCTGAGAATTTACAGAGAGGCTTAATCATTTAGCCTTGATGCTAAACTGAGAGAACCTAGCAGGCACAATTTGGGTCAAATGGTCACTCTAGATTTTTTCCTAAAGTCTCTTCTAATTCTAGAGTTCTTTATAGAATGTAGTATAAACATTTACATGCCCTCATCCATCTCCCCCCTATAATTTTTTCTTGATTGCAATGTGTGTGCACTAGTAAAAGAGTGTGGCCCTTTTGTGGGATCCTAAGATGTTAGATTGGTTCATTCATACTGTTAGACCAGCACTGAAGAGAAAGCCTGTGGGGAATAAAGTGAGTGTAGCACCACATCAAGAATTACGACAGAGCTTGGGATCCATCTGAGTTGTGAAAATACTGTTTAACAACCAGTCTATCCTGCAGGTAATCATCTGCATATTTTAAGAAATCCACTGGATTAAAATGCTAAGCTCAAAAGCTCTTAAAAGTAAATTTCTTAGATTTAGTCATGATGGTGGCATACTCACATTCTCCCACAAGCACATCAAAATTACAACTAAACTTCAGAACAACCATCATTCAGAACCCCCTGATACCTCACTAAATGGAAGTCCTACAACTAAGGACGTATAGAAGAAGCACATTGAGACTGATAGGAGGGACAGAAATACAGAACAGGCTGGTCCCACACCCACATATGGTGGATAAAAATCAGGAGGGATATCTTGGCTGAGGAGATCTCCACTGAGTAGTAAGGGGTCTCAACCTCACACCAGGCTCCCCAGCCCAAGGTTCCAGGAAGAAAGTCTGAAACACAATTTCTGGCTGTAAATACCAATAAGGATTGTGGCTGAGTGAGACAGAGTGTTTCTGGAGTCCAAGCTGTTTCTCTTAAAGGGTCCACAAATGGACTTACTTGGGCTCACTTCCTCTGAGCTTCAGTGCTGAGGCAGAAGCTTGAAAGGTACCAGGGACATCCAAGGAGGAACTGAATTGTATGGCATTGGAGCCAGGGCTGAAAGGGCAGCTTTCTCCCAGACAGAAGTGCTGGCAGAGACCATTGTTCCTTTGCTAAACCCCGTGCCCATGAAGCCACAAGGCACCACATCTGAGTCTCCATCAACCTGGCTATCACTGCTAGCTCTTCCGTGTAATTCCCTGAGACCCCACCCCAACCAACTTGTGGGCACACCCAACCTATTTCCAGTAGCCTTTTCATACAAATGGCCTGTGTTGGCTTATGTTTCCTTCATACTTTCCTAAAATCTCTCAAAACAAACAGCATCTAGCTTTGGCATGCCCCTTACCTCTTGCTAAGTGGCCACAAGCCTGGCACTAGCAGCAACTGGGCTTGGTTCACAGCTTCGCCTCTCCTGGGCACCTCAAAGACTGGCACAAGTAGCAGCCATCTGCATATTGCTTTGTAGTTCATGCCTATAGCCCCCAGATAGAACAAAGTCTGCTCCTCCCAGAGGCACCAGAGCCATTGCACCCGGTGGACAGCTTCAAACCATGTTGAAGCACCACCACCCATCCACCTCCACAAGTGACACACTCAAAAGGCAGACTTGGGAGGCACCAAAGTAAGTCCTGCTCCATAGAGTGGTCCCCTGAATAGCTGATCCTCCATGGTGGTCAAAGCCAGTCCTTACAGATGATATACCTGAGTATAAAACCCTCCCATTGACATGCCAGCAGTAATCAAAGCTCAACTACAACAGGAGGGTGTACATAGCACATAGGGGGATGGGGTGCGGGTTGAACAGGAGTGCCCAGCTCTGGTGAACAGGGTGGCTGTGCCACTGGACTCAACAGGACGCCTACTACATCAGGCCACTCTACCAAGCCTGAGAGATGTAGCAGCTCTACCTGATACATAGAGACAAACACAAGGAGGCAAAGAAATATGCCCCAGATGCAGAGTTTAAAACACTGGTTATCAGGATGCTCAATAAACTTAGTGAGAACTTCAGCAGCAAAAAAGGATATGAAAACCATGAAAAAGAACCCGTCAGGAATGAAGGATACACTGAAACAAAGACTAATTTACAGGGAATCAACAGCAGAGTAGATGAAGCTGAGAATCAAACCAGTAATTTGGAATATAAGGAAGCAAAAAACACCCAGTCAGATAGAGAGAGAGAGAAAAAAGAATCCCCCCCTCCAAAAAAATGAGGATAGTGTAAAGGAACCTCTGGGATAACTTCAAATGTACCAAATTTTATATCATGGGGGTATCAGAAGGAGAAGAGAGACAGCAAGAAATTGAAAACCTATTTGAAAAACTAATGTTAGAAAACTTCCTTAACCTGGTGAAGGAAATAGACATACAAATTTGGGAGGCACAGAGAGTTCCCAAAAAGATGAACCCAAAGAGTCCCACACTAAGACACATCATAATTAAAATGCAAAAAAGTTAGAAACAAAGAGAGAATCTTAAAAGCAGCAAGAGAAAAGCAGTTACTTACAAGGGTGCTCCCATAAAACTTCATTAGCTGATTTCTAAACAGAAACTTTGCAGAACAGAAGGGATTGGCAAAAAATACTCAAATGATCAAAAACAAGGACCTACAACCAAAATTACTCAACAAAGCTATCATTTAGAATTGAAGGACAGATAAAGAGTTTCCCAGTGAAGAAAAAGCTAAAGGAGTTCACCACCACCAAACCAGTATTACTTGAAATGTTAAAGAATCTTCTTGAAGATGAAGAAGAATATGAACAGTAAAATGGCAATAAATACATATTTATTAACAATTGAATCTAAAAAAAGAAAATAAATGAACAAGCAGAACAGAAACAGACTTATAGATACAGAAAACATTTTTTTTATTAATGTGTTACATGTATACATATCTTCCCATTGGTCCCTCCCCTCCACCTCCAGGCATATCCTAATCCCCCACTGTCTTGTGTTCACTGGTTATGCTTATATGCATGCATACAAGTCCTTTGGTTGATCTCTTATCTACCCACCTCTCCTTAACCTTCCTGCTGTAATTTGACAGTCTGTTTGGTGCTTTACTGCCTCTGTATCTTTTTGTTTGTTGTCAGATGGGAGGGATAATTGGAGGGATGTGTGAAAAAGGTGAAGGGATTAAAAAGTTCAATTGGTAGTTACAGAATAGTCATAGGGATGTACAGCATAGTGAATATAGTAAATAATATTCTAATAACTATGATGATATCAAATGGGCATGAGATATATTGGGATGATCACTTAGTAAGTTACATAATGTCTAATCACTGGGGTGTACACCTGAAACTAATATAATATTGTATGTCAACTGTAATTGAAAAATAAAAAATGAAAAGGGTAGGGGGAGATAAAAGAGGTTATGAGGGGATAAATGGTGATGGAAGGAGAGTGGACTTGGGATGGTGAACATACAATACAATATAAAAATGTACTATAGAAATGTATTATGGAAATGTATACCTGAAACCTATATAAATTTATTAACCAATTTTACCCCAATACATTCAATTAAAAATAAAAATAAAATGTGATTTAAAAATCAATAAATTCATTAAAACAAATTATGATAATCAGAGACATTCAAAATAGTTTAGGGATCAAGAGTTAATCATTTATTTTCATATTTCTCTCACATGTCTAGAATTTTCCATCTTTATCCTTTCTTTACAGTATTTCTGCTGTTTGGAATAATTTTCTGTCATAATCTGTTGAAGTCCTTAAGGCTTGGTCACATGGTATTTTGTGAAACTTTATTGTTTAGAATCTGTCATTGCCTTGTGCTTCTAAGACATTTTGTGCCTTGATTAGAGCACTATTTTACCATCTTGCATTGTAAAGCTTTTACTAGTATGTAGTCATCTTCACTGTACAGTAAGTTCTATTATATTGTTTCATCTAGAAGAATTTTGATAGGTTCTTAGGATCTATTGTCTCTGGTTCTATTTTATTCATCATTTCATTTTGTTCATATAGTGAGATCATGTGATACTTATCTTTCTCTGTCTTATTTTGCTTAGCATAATACTCTCCAGGTATATCAATGCTGTTGCAAATGGTAAGAGTTCTTTCTTACTAGAGTCCTGGTGCACAAAATTCATGCAAGGGCAGAGTCCCTAGGCCTGGCTAGCGATCAGGGCCTTCCTTCTGCCAGCTGCCAGCTGCCAGGGCCTTCCTTTGTTCCAGCCCTCCCCCTGGTGATCAGCGCACATCATAGCGAGTGGTTGAACTCCTGGATGGTCGAATTCCCAAGGCGACAATTTGCATATTAGCCTTTTATTATATAGGATATCTGCTTAGTATTCTGTTGTGTAAATGTACCACTCATCTGTTGGACACTTCAGCTGTTTCCAAATCTTAGCTATTATAAACTGTGCTGCTATGAACATAGGGGAGAATATATTCTTTCAGATTGGTGTTTTGGGATTCTTAGGATATATTCCTAGAAGTGAGATTACTGAGTCAAATGGGAGTTCCATATTTAATTTTTTTAGGAAACTTCATTGTTTTCCATAGTGGCTGCACCAGTCTGCATTCCTACCAGCAGTGAACTAAGGTTCCCTTTTCTGCACATCCTCGACACTTGTCTGTTGATTTGTTCCTTATTTCTTGGTCTATGAATATGCTTTCTAGTCAGACAGACCACTTTTGTGGGCCAGGAAGTGGATAGGTTGAAGGCAGAGGATGTTTACCTATGTGAGAGGCTTTTTAAAAATTTCACACTCATGAGCATATTTGCATCCTTGTGTATATGTCCATGTTGCTAGGGAGTCAGTCTAGTTTGATGAAAAGAACATTGAAAGACTGGGTTTTCCTAATCTTGTTTTGCCTAACGCCACATAAGCTCCTTGTTGCATTTGCTTTAAGATTCTGTAATCTACAGGTTGTCTAAAAGATTTCAAATAGATTTCATAATTTTTAATGGATACAAGATTATGTCTTGTTATGTTTGGTTTGAATTCTCTATTTTGTGGAACTGAATATAAATGTTCTTGACTAAGATCTTATGTTTGAACTTTGTAGGCTAGTGTGCCCAGTAATTTGATCCATAAGCAGTTACATAACCCGTTTAAAGATTTAGTATTTGGAAGATAGATTACAGTGTATTAGAAACATCATATTAAATATCCCATCAGAAGTAATGAATTACTAGTTGTTATGTCAGTAGTTCTAAATGTAGAGCTAAGAATTGTTTATGTAGGCTTGATGATATATCATTTAGGGAAAGTCCTTTTTTAACAGGGTATATTGCCACAGAATTTGCCTTTGATCATATTAGAAATATATTTGACTCTTAAAATTAGTTAATTTGGTTTTATCATTAAAGAAGATTTTCTCCATTGAGTTTTAAAGAAAAAAAACTTGACTTAAATGATAGGTTAAAAACAGTATCTTCTCTCTTTAAAAGCATCTTCTCTTGTCTTTAAAATGTCTCAGTAAGTTTTTGCCTCTTTATGATAAAATTAGAGGTCTGGTGCATGAAATTCATGCATGGGGGTGTGTGTCCCTCAGCCCAGCCTGCACCCTCTCCAATCTGGGATCTCTTGAGGGATATCTGACTGCCCATTTAGGCCTGATCCTGGTAGGATCCAGCCTAAACTGGCAGTCAGACATCTCTCTCACAATCTAGGACTGCTGGTCCCAATTGCTCACCTGCTGCCTTTCTGATTGCCCCTAACCACTTCTGCCTGCCAGCCTGATCACCACTAACCACTCCCCTGCCAGCCTGATTGATGCCTAACAGCTCCCCTGCCAGCCTGTTTGCCCCTAACTGCCCTTCCCTTCAGGCCTGGTCACCCCTAACTGCCCCCCACCCCCTGCAGGCCTTGTCCCCTCCCCCCCAACTGCTCTCCCCTGCAGGCCTGGGTTCCTCCTAACTGCCCTTCCCTGCAGGTCTGGTCCCTCTCAACTTCCCTCCCCAGCTGGCCTGATTGCCCACAACTGCCCTCCCCTGCTGGCCATCTTGTGGTGGCCATCTTGTATCCACATGGGGCAGCCATCTTGTGTGTTGGAGTGATAGTCAGTTTACATATTACTCTTTTATTAGATAGGATAGAGGCCTGGTACACAGGTGGGGGCCCGCTGGTTTGCTCTGAAGGGTGTCCCAGATTAGGATCTGGGTTTTCTTGAGGCGTGGGGCAGCCTGGGCGAGGGCCCTCAGGGGTTTGCAGGCTGGCCATGCCCCCCAGCGACCTTAGTGGAGGCCCTGGTATCTGGGATTTATTTATCTTCTATATTTGAAACTTTGTAGTCTTGAGCGGAGCCAAGACTCCTGCTTGCTCTGTGGCCAAAGCCATTTTTGTTGAAATTTATTTGTCTCCTATAATTAAAACTTTGTAGCCTTGAGTGGAGGCCTTGGCCAGTCAGGATGTGCAGAAAGCTTGGCTTCCTCCATCACCGGGAAACCCAAGCCTCCTGTTGACTCCATGGCTGCAGCCAACTTGGTTGGGTTAATTTGCATACTTGCCCCTGATTGGCTGGTGGGCATGGCTTGTGAGTGATGGTTAATTTGCATATTACTCTTTTATTATATAGGATATTTTACACAAACAAAAAGAATATGTAGTATTTACATAAATAATAATTTTTAAAATATGGGAATGCCCACCCAGCAGAAATGAAATATTGAAGCTGCCTGTGTGACCTTGACTGGCCACATATTTCCTCTGCTCTAAGGTATCCATAGTCACACATCTGTGATTATCACATAAAATAAATGACACTGATAAACTATTGCTTTTCTTACAGTTTTATCATTGATATTTTTCTACATACTTTATTGTTTAGTTTTGCATGTTATGGAACTCTATATAAATGGTACCATCTGCTTACATTTCATGACTTCCCCCTTCCCCCTCCCCCCCAACCAGGACATTATGTTTGTGTTATCCATACTGGTTTATGTAACTTATTTTTAAAAGATTAGCATTTTAAAATTATGTGTTTTCCTACTTTTAATGTATTTCTGATCTTTGCACGTTTATCCATTAAGGTTCTTGTGTTTTCCTAAGGAGTCAAATATTTGTG
Organism: Lasiurus cinereus; assembly: GCA_011751065.1. NCBI lineage: Eukaryota > Metazoa > Chordata > Mammalia > Chiroptera > Vespertilionidae > Lasiurus > Lasiurus cinereus. The sequence continues at coordinate 8,177,909 of JAAGEH010000304.1, forward strand.
TTTTCTCCCATTGTTTTTAAGTATCATCATTTATATATCAAATAATAACAATAATGATAGTGATAATAAAATAGCAAATATTCCCAAACAGATCTTATAGTGAGCCAGGTACTACTCTAAGTTTTTATTATTTGCATATATTATATAATGCTCATTGCAACTTTATGAAGAAGGTACAGTAGAATCCTGATGACTCATATATTAAGTTTAGGACCTGAGATACAGTCATTCAATAATTTGTGTGACTATTATTTGAATGTAAGCAGTCTGGTTCCAGATTCTATGCTCTTAATCACTACACTATTCTAATTCCTATGCAGCCTTTTCTTTTAATTATATTTTCTCCCTTTAACTTTTGAAGATATTAAATGTTTCTGTCACATTCAAAAGGAATGACCCTAGTGTGATGTTCAAATTAATTCTCCTCTATAACACCAATTGCTTAATATCATGCTTCAGTTTAATTTGCTTCATGTTTATACTGTGAGTTTCTTATACAAATCCCCCCCACCCCATTCTCTGGGATTTACTATTGCTTTTTATTTATAACTAGAGGCCTGATGCACCATGGGTTTGTGCACAGGTGGGGTCCTTTGGCTTAGCCACAGGGATCAGGCTGAAACCATCAGTCCAACACTGCCTGCTGCTCTGCCTGCCTTTCCTACTCATTCCAGCCCCAAGGCGCCTGCTGCTGCCACTTGGTAGGCTTGCTGCTGCTCTGCTGCAGGCTCTGGGATGCATGGCCAGCGGTGAGCCTTGCGTCTGGTGCCCATAGGTCAGCTGAGCAGTGCTCCCACTGTGGGAGTGCACGCACCACGAGGGGGCAGCTCCTACATTGAGCATCTGTCCCCTGGTGGTCAGTGCAGTCATAGTGACCTGTTGAATGGTCAAACGGTCACTCATGCATATATATATATATATATATATACACACACACACACACACACACACACACACACACACACACATAGACTAGAGACCTGATACACAAAATTCTTGCAAAGGTCTTGGCCCCAACCCCCGCTTGCTGCCACCACTATGGTCAGGATTCTCTACCTTGGCTCCCGCCCACTGTGGCTTTGTCCAGAAGGAAGGATGTCAGGAAGGATGTCTGGTCTAATTAGCATATTACAGAGGATATCTGGTCTAATTAGCATATTACAGAGGCCCCCTGCTGCAGCTGGGGGCCTTTGCCACCTCTGCCTTGGCCTCCACCCAGTGTGGTTTTGTCTGGAAGGAAGGATGTCTGGAAGGATATCTGATCTAATTAGCAGATTACACTTATTATTATAGGTTAGAAGGGGAAATTATGCCTCTTCATTATCCTTTAAAAACTTTTTAGTTTTTTACTTTTTACTTTTTTTAGTTTTTTACTTTTGGTCTATGGTTTGGAATTGTTTCCATCAATTTTCTGTGATAATTTGAACCAGTTTCTTTCTTTTTTTAAAAATAAATCTTTATTGTTCAGATTATTACGATTGTTCCTCTTTTTCCCCCCACATAGCTCTCCTCCACCTGGCTTCCACCCCACCCTCTGATTTTACTTTCCCCCCATTGCCCTCATCCATAGGTGGATGATTTTTGTCCAGTCTCTCACTTCACCCACCCTCACCTCTTTCCCCCTGAGAATTATCAGTCCACTCCCTTTCTATGCCCCTAATTCTATTATATTCACCAGTTTATTCTGTTCATCAGATTTTCAATTCACTTGACTTTTAGATTCACTTGTTGATAGATATGTATTTGTTGTTCCTAATTTTTACCTTTACCATTTTCTTCTTCTTCCTCTTCTAAAAGAATACTTTTCAGCATTTCATATAATACTGGTTTGGTGTTGATGAACTCCTTTAGTTTTTTCTTATCTGTGAAGCTTTTTATCTGCCCTTCAATTCTGAATGATAGCTTTGCTGGATAGAGTAATCTTGGTTTTAGGTTCCTGCTATTCATCACTTTGAATATTTCTTGCCACTCCCATCTGGCCTGCATAGTTTTTGTTGAGAAATCAGCCAACAATCGTATGGGTGCTCCCTTGTAGGTAATTAACTGTTTTTCTCTAGCTGCTCTTAAGATTCTCTTTGTCTTTTGCTCTTGGTATTTTAATTATGATGTGTTTTGGTGTGGTCCTCTTCGGATTCCTTTTATTTGGGGTTCTGTGTGCTTCCTGGACTTGTAAGTCTATTTCTTTCACCATGTGGGAAAAGTTTCATTTCATTATTTCTTCAAATGGTTTTCAGTATCTTGCTCTCTCTCTTCTTCTGATGTTGGTACGCTTGAAGTTGTCCCAGAGGCTCCTTACGCTATCTTCATATTTTTTTATTCTTTTTTATTTTTGCTTTTCCAGTGGAGTGTTTTTTGCTTCCTTGTATTTCAAATCTTTGACTTGATTCTTGCATTCCTCTAGTTTGCTGTTAGATTTCTGTACAATATTTTTTATTTCAGTCAGTGTATGTTTAAGTTGGTCCTTTTTCATCTCCTCTTGGTTCTCGCTAAATTTATTCATCTTTTCTAGGAAATTCTTTTTTTTTAATATATTTTATTGATTTTTCACAGAGAGGAAGGGAGAGGGATAGAAAGTTAGAAACATCGATGAGAGAGAGACATCGATCAGCGGCCTCCTGCACACCCCCCACTGGGGATGCGCCTGCAACCAGTGTACGTGCCCTTGACCGGAATCGAACCTGGGACCCTCCAGTCCGCAGGCGACGCTCTATCCACTGATCCAAACCGGTTTCGGCTTCTAGGAAATTCTTAAAAAGCCTTTTTAACTGTGGTTTTGAACTCTATATCCACTTGTTTGTTTTCCTCCATTTCTTTCATTTGTGATCTGTTCTTTTGTCTCTGCATATTTTGCTGCTTCCCTGAGTTGGTAGAGTAGCTTTGTGTGCTAGGTGTTCTATGTGGCCCAGTAGCTCTGTCTCCCCAGTTACCTAAGGTGGACACTCTTGGTGTACCCCTTTGTGAACTTGTATACAGTCTTTTTGTAGTTAATTCTTGATTGTTGTTGGTATCACTGAGGGGAATTGACCTCTAAGCCTATTGATTGTGAGGATCAGCTGTGTCTGCATGCGTGTTTGCCTCCAGACCTCTACCTTTCCAGTTCCCCCGAGTTTCCTTGTGCTCTAGGGACCCTTATGAGTCTGGGTCCCCAGGGTCTTGCTCAAAACTGGGGTTCAGTGCATTTGGACCCAGACTTCAGTGATGTTGGGAGGTTCTTTTTTCCTCCCACTAGAGAAAGCCAAGCAGCACAATCAGCCATCAGCGCTCTGTGTGCGCACTTTCACACACACTTTTGCACACCCCCAGACCTCTGTCTTTCACGGCTCCCCTAAGTTTCCCTGCACTCCTTCCTTTTCACAACAGTCCAGACTCCCCCATGTGAGTCTCACCTGGAACTGAGATTCAGTGCAGTCAGAAGTGGGGCTCAGTGCAGTTGGGATTTTCCATCTCACTCCCGCTAGAGGAAGCCAGCCAGACCCTCCTCCACCTGTATTCTCCATGAGCGTGTCTCTGTACCTTTTGCTTTTTACAGCTCCTGTTAGTCTTTGTGAGTCCCTCTCTTTCCTTCTGGTTGTAGAATTTTCACTCAGACAGCTTTCCTGTGGTTCTGGACGGTGTCCGTTCTCTGTCTTTTTAGTTGTAATTTTGAAATTGTTCAAGGCAGCAATTTAGGTGTTCACCTATGCCACCATCTTGGTTTCTCCCGATTTAGTTTCTTCATATTAAGAAAATGACATCCTTTTTTAAAAATACATTTGTGTGAACTTAAAAGAATCATTTAATCTTTTTGAGCCTTTGATTTCCCAACTAAGATGTATTTGCTTAGAATAATAATTTTGTTAAGCAGACATATATAATTGATAATTACAACTCCCTTTCAGTGTGAAATAACCAAAGGAGATCATAAGGGACAAAAATAAAAAGAAGTTCTTGATAGTGGTTGGAAATACTGATTTTCCCCAACTCCTCAAAATTATAGAACAAAAAACTTTGGTATAGACAGATAAAATCTTTTTGTATCATAATTTCCTTGTATGGCCTTAATTTTTTTCTAAATGGATTAATTTCCTAAAAGATGAATTTTTTATGCATTCTGTGACTTTATGATGATTTCACGTTTTCCCACGCTCTTGGATAACCTCCCAATATCTCTTATTTAAACATACTCACATTTCTCTCAACTTAAAAAAAACACACCAAAAAGCCTATTCAACTTGCCATCCTCTGTAACCAAGTTATTTTACAAATATTTTTACATCCTTGCTGTCTCTGTCATCCATCCAAAATTATGTATTTACCTTGTGTTACATGTCAGGCACTAATTTATCTAATCCCTGGGGATGCAGTATGAACCAGAGAGGTGAGAGACTTTCATGCAGTTTGGAAAGAGTGAGAAAAACATTTTGTGGTAGGAGCAAGAGTGAAAATGGTTAGAGTTGAGGGTAAAGAGAAGGTCAGATCATATAGGGTTTCAGACCAGTATGAAGAATGGGATATTACTCTGTGTGATGGAAGCCCTTAGGATTTAGGCAGGTAATGTCAAGATTTAATTTGCATTTTTAAATAATCACTCTGACCAACCAAAGGACTTGTATGCATGCATATAAGTATAACCAGTGGGCACAGACATTAGTGGGGTGAGGGCATGTGTTGAGGGGTGAGAGTGGCTGGGAGAGAAAGGAGACATATGTAATACTTTAAACAATAAAAAATTAAAAATAAAATAAAACAATGCTTTCAATATTAAAAAATAATAATCACCCTGGCTGCTGTTTGGAGATAATTTATTGTAGGGCATCAAATATCCCCTACAATCCATTTAGGGTTGTTCAGTGGTTCTGATAAGAGTTGATAATGGTTTGGATCACAGTGCTGGTAGCAAAATTGATAGATTGCTGATGGATAAGGTCTACAAACAAGAACCATCCATACTATTCTATTGAAACTGCTCTGATTGGAGCCACTAATGGTGTCAATATCATTAAATGCAAAGGACTCAATTTGGTCCCTATCTTTCTGACTTCAGGGCATTTAGTACATTGACCACTCAGTCCTAGAAATAGTTTTTTCACTTGGTTTCTAACAGTTTTGTTAGATTTGTGATCTTAGGAAAATTAATTAAATTATCAGTGCTCCAATTTCTTCACTTGTGATAGTATTGTTTCTACTGCATAGGTTGTTGTAATTATAAATGAGATAATATATAATTACATTAGCCTGTAACAACAACAACAACATCATCATCATCATCATCATCATCATCATCATCATCCTAGTCATCATCATCATTATTGTCAGTCTGGGGCAAGATTTTCCTCGACCTCTCCCTTCTCTAGCCATTGTTCCTTCTTGCTAGTTCTTATATGCTAGTTCTTTCTTCTCCTCGTCAACTCTAAATGCTGGCGTTTCTTAGGACTCTGACATTTTCTTGATTCATTTTACACATTTTATTAATCTTATTTATTCCATAGCTTCAGTTATATCTGTATAAAATTAACTACCCTAAATCTACCCAGAAACTCTTTATACCCACTTGCCCCTATATCATCTCCATTAGGATGGCTGAATCTTAGGTACCTTCATTCTGCTTAGGTTATTTCCTTTTCTCTTTAGGATGAAGTTTCAAATTCATATACAAGATGAGGCAAAAGTATGTGTACAGTTATTTGTATGGAAAAAATAATACAATAATTAATAAATAATAATACAAGAATAAATTGTGTTTTGCATACTCACAACTGTAGACCTATTTTTGCCCCACTCTGTATATGTTCCAAGATTTGCTTCTGCCTACCTTGTTAGCCTACCCCCTCTACTCCTCACGCTCTCTAGCCACATGGCTCTTCTTTCATAACCTCCAATGGGCTATACTCATTCTAATCTCAGGGCCACTGCTGGTCTTTTTCTTTGTCTGGAATACTTCTCTGATTCTTAATCTGGGCAACACAGACGTTTACTTAATTCTTAGTTTAAATGTTAAATACAACCTCCAGCCACATGTTCTTATGCTTCCCAAACTAGACTATTCATGTTATATAAGATGTTTATTCCTTCTTTGTTTCTCTGTGATCTTTATTGCCCTGGTTAATAATACCTTTCTCACTAATATGTATGATTCATGGTGGTAGGGACCATGGCATCTTGTTTCTCACTTTAACTCCAGCATCTATTTGTTAAATAGAGTAGGAGATAAATGCAGCAGAAGTTTGCCCGGTTTAGGGAATGAGAAGCCTTCTATGTGGTATGTGTTCTTAATTTTTCAGGGTGATAAAAGGCAGAAGAGAAAAGTTTAAGTTTGCTGTGGTTTTATTTTTGGAGAAATTGGAATGTCATCTTCCCCATTGGATGCTGGGGCAGGTGGGGTCCTTATGATATCTTGAGAAAAGAAATTTTCTGAGGCTCACATGAGGGGATGAGTGATTTTTATTTCTGTAGAATTACATTCCTATGTTTCCAAAGTCCCATTCCAGTCATAGAAGAAGTGTAGCTGGGGTTTCAGTAGAGCTCAAAGTAAAGCCAGTGTCCAGAGTTTCCTTTCCATGTTGCAGCTGGGTTTAGTTCAGCATCAGGCTGGTTAACAGCCCATTAATCCATTGTGTATGGTGGTTTGCCTGGCCATGGGCCACATGAGAGAATGCCCAGAAGCCACGCGTGAGTCATGAGCCAAATGTGCCAAGAGGACCAAGAGAGCAAGTTTCTTTGTTTAGGGAATTAAATATCCAAATTTTTCACCCTTGCGGTGGCCATGTCTATCCTGGGCAATGACCTGTTACCACATGTGACTGACCAAGTACCCTCCCTCCATCACCCAGACTTACTGCACATGCATCCATCCTCTTCCCTGACCAGACCCTTCCCATGGTGATCTGCAGTAAAGGGACTGGTGGCCACCTGGGGAGTATAATGCTGCAGCTTTTTGGCAAAGCTGCCCACATAACACCCCTAAATTGTTGACCTCCACCTTTGCTCTTTTCCTGTTATTAGTAACTAAGTTAATAACAACAGAATGTGTTTAACTTTCAGATTCCAGTGGCCTCAGGGTAGAGAGGAGGGAAGCAGCATCAGAACTACTAGTACAGGTGGCTATTTCATGAGTGTTTGTTGCCTTAGGGTTGAAGTTTCTTTTCTTGGATCCCAGTGACATCTAGTATTTCTAGGGGAGGGTCCCTAGTGTTTTTCAGGTTTGTCTGTTTTTTGAAAAGTCAGCCATGGCAGCACTTCCCCAAACCTTTGGTACACTAGGCATGAATATTGCCACACAACCCCTGCAAGTGTGGCTTCCAATATCAGAAATGCTTGCCATAGTTACCTGTGGGGTCCCATTATACCCTGTGCTAGTTACTAAGCTCCCCATATGTGTGACTTACCTGCTGTCTGGCCTTGGCTGCTTCTAATTAGAATCCTAGTGGGACTCTGCTAGATTCTCTTTCACTAACTTGCAGGAACAATGTTCACACATGAGATGAGTTGGGAGTTGGCTCTTTTTTCAATACATTCTCACTGCACTATGTCTCTTCATTTTTAGTTTCACCTACTGCATATGTGATTATACATACCTTTAAACCTTTACTTCACCAGTTTTAGGGACTGAGCTGCAACCCAGACATATGCCCTGACCAGGAATCCACTATGATATTCTGGTTCATAGGTCAGTGCTCAACCACTGAGCCATACTGGCCAAGCAGTCTTAGGGATATTTTTAAAAAATATATATATTTTATTGATTTCAAAGAGGAAGGGAGAGGGAGAGAAAAATAGAAACATCAATGATGAGAATCATTGATCAGCTGCCTCCTGCATGCCCCCTTACTGGGGATTGAGCCTGTAACCCCGGTGGGAATTGAACCCTAATCTCTTGGTTCATAGGTCAATACTCAACCAGTGAGCCACACTGGCTGGGCAGTCTTAGGGATATTTTGACTCAAATGTTATTTGGCTAGAGCCTATCCTGGAGTGTCTTTTTTTTTTTTTTTTTTTTGTGGGTGGGGAAGAATGTACCCATGCACATTTCCTGAGCTCTCTTGATATCTGAGGGAATTACAGGCTGTTATATCACATGTTAACACTCCTTTGCAAAACAACTTTTAATTGATAAGAGGAGTGAATTTTAAAAAGCATAAATAGGAGGCTAGAAAATGCTTTTAGAATAACCTGAATGTAAACACTAGTGTAATTATGGAATTAAAAAAGTTGCTATCATTCTATATGGAAGAAGAACCAAGAAGCAATTTACTGACATTTAGATGACAAATTAGTGTCATTCAAAAGGTTACTACTGGGAATTCAATACCTACAATGCTGCAGATAATTCTAAAGGTCATGATACAAAATTAGTTTTAAGTTCTAGAACAGTTTTACTTTTGAATGAGTGATATGGGCAGTTTTAGTTCAATTGCAACAATATTTTATAACTCCTTTTGAGATGTTTAAATTAGAGATGACCAAAAGTATACTTTGTCACATTTCTGTTTTATTCTTACTGTTGCTTTATTCATACATACAGTTTGCTAACTCTCCATGATTAACTGAAACAGTTAGTTGCAAAACTTGAAATTTTTCTTATTTTGGTCAAAGATAATGATTTTTTTTTACAGTCACTAAAATATCTTTGCTAAAATAGAAAAGTTAATCTTAAATTGATCTTAGTTTTATCTGTTAGACTGCGATATTCAACCTTTTTTATTCCATGGCACACATAAACTACTTACTAAAGTTCTGTGACTAAAAAAATACATTTTTTGCTGATCTGACAAAAATTCATTCACACTGATGGCTATTGTGTTGGCTTTTGTCATGTTTTTATTTGACAATCTAAGGGAAAAGAGGTCAGTGCCCTTGACTAAATTGCATGTCAGGTACTGCATGTTTTAAAAATTCTTGTTGCACATCAGTGTGCCTACAACAGCACACTGGTTGAAAATTGCTGTGTTTGACAATTACCTCATTATTACCCTTTTCAAAACAAAACAAAACTAAACCCTTCAACACATCCACACACACATAAAGTCCCTCTCACTCTCATTCTCTACCTCTACCTCTACATGATATCTCAGACTTCCTCTTGCTTTTCCTTCTCATTAAGGCAAGTAAAATTTACTGAACAGTCTACTAGTTACTTTCAAAAATATTATCTCATTTAATCCTTTCAAAACTTAGTGTAATGAACTATATAATGCAGATAAGGAAACTGATAATCAGAGAAAGTAACTAATTAGCTCAAGATTTATCAGCTGGAGTCAGAGTTTGAACCCAGGTCTCTTTCCTGTATAGCACATGTCTAGATACACTATAGGACTCTAGTCCTCAGGTGTGGACTTTAAGCATAGAGATGAGGGAGGGTCACAGGGGGAGTGACACTTGAATTCAGTCCTGTGAAAACATTTGTTGATTCACCTCTGTTAAGAGGTGAATGTCACTACTCTCAAGGAGTTTATAAGAGGCATGTATAAACCTAAAACCCCAGCATGTAATAATGGACATTGAAAGAGAAATACCAAAACAGGAAGTAGTATATATAGAGAATTGACGCATTTTCTAATGGAAGGGACATGGAGAAAGGTGAGGGGAATAGGTGTAAAGAAATTTTCCACAGGAGATGATATTTAAACTGGGTCTTGAAGGTTAAGATGGAAGAGTTTATAAATATGGAATACATGGTAAAGTATGGTGAAGGTAAAAAAAGGTGAGTTGGATACGATAGGTAGTTGGCTGTTATCAGAATAGAATATTTATTTAGTCAACAAGTACTTATTGAGTGCCCACTAAAGGTTAGGCACTGTGTGAAGTACTAGAGATAAAGTGAAGAACAAGAAAGTTCATGGAACATACCAGGGAGTGATGGGGACTGATGTTATACAATAGGAAAAGAAGCAAACCTGATAGGTCTTTCTGCCAAAATAGACAGGCTGTGTTTCTCTCGTAGCTGCTAGTACACAGTGGAAGCACGGGAAGCAGGGCTCTGAGGTGATAGAGCTGGTCCACAGCACTTTTGCAGCAGTGTGGAGGGTAGCATGAGGGGAGTCAGGGTAGGCAGGAAAACCAGCACTGTATTCTAGATAAGAGAGGAAAAGGATATGTTAGAACAATATCTTGGAAATAAAATGGACAGCACTTAGTGTTGATTGGGTATGAGTGGTTAAAATAGAAAATGATTAAAGGGAACTCCCAGGTTTGAGGTTTAGTGACTGGGTGGATGGGAGGATTTGGATATGAGAAAGAGTTTGAGGTACATGTAGAATACTTCAAACTCTATGTCATATCCAAAATTTTCATCATTTCTTTTTAAATCACTATTTAATCACCTAAAATTAGCAGAGAACACCACTGTAGGACAAAGTCAAAAGAATATTTTGCAAGCAGTTTATTTCTTCCACATTATGACCTTATCAGGGCTTCTCCTCTCTCCTAAGTTCAACATGATATCAAAGGTTACCTGATAGAAGCCATTAAGATTTACTTTCAGTAGATTAGAAGGAGTCCGTTTTCATAAAACATATCCTTTATCTCTCATATTAGGTACAAGAAACAGTGCATACCCTCATGAGAATTTTATTTCATAACTTTCTTACTTGTGTAACAAAGTACTGAACTTGGGGAAAAGGATGCTAAAATTATGATATAAGAGCAAATATTTACTTGCTATTTCAGTGCTAGAAATTTTCTATTCCTAGAATGGTGGCAAAGTTCTTTTTAAAAATATTATTATTGAGGGAAACCAAGATGGCAGATTAGGTAAACACCTAAATTGCTGCCTCGCACAACAATTTCAAAACTATAACTAAAAGACAAAATGGACATCATCCAGAACCACAGGAAAGTTGGCTGAGTGGAAATTCTACAACTAGAAGGAAAGAGAAAAACACACTGAGACTCAGAGGAGCTACAGGAGGCAGAGGTACTGAGATGCGTGTGTGGAGAAGACTGACAACTGAGTGCACAGTTGGCGTTCTCAAGTGAAAGGGAGACAAAAACTCCTGACTGCATTGAACTCCAGTTCCTAGCGAGACTCTGGGGACCCAGACTCATTTGGGGTGAAACTGGACTGTTAGGAAAGAGAAAAGCACACTGAAACTCAGAGGAATTGTGGAAGGCAGAAGTACCGAGGCACACATGTGGAGAGGGTGGGCAACTGAGTATGTGGATGGCTTTCTAAAGGGGAAGGGAGACAAAAGCTGAACTCCAGTTCTGGGTGAGACTCTGGGGACCTAGACTCATTCCCGGAGAAACTGGACTGTCTGGTAGCGGGTGGAACTCAAGGAAAGCTTTCTCTCAGAGGTGCTTGCAGCAATTACCATGGGACATGAGACACAGGGGCCTTTTAGGGCAGGGCTCACAGGAAACCAATCCTGTCAGCTCCACCCTGAGACTCTGCCCATCCAAGCTGAGCACAGAGGCTTTTGCAAGTCTCCTCCCATAAGGGTGTCTCTAGCACAGAAGTTCTCCCAACTTAGGCACAGCTGGTCCTCACAGCAAATTGGCCTGGAGGTCAATTCCTCCCAGTGATACCAACAGCAATCAAGGCTTAACTACAACAAGACTGTGCACACAGCCCAAAAAGGGGTGCATCAAGAATGTTCACCTCAGGTAACTGGGGAGGCTGAGCCACTGGACCTTTAGGACACCTAGCACACAAAGCCACTCTATTAACTCAGGGAAACAGCCAAAATGCGGAGACAAAGAAACAGATCACAAATGAAAGAAATGGAGGAAAACAAACTACTGAATATAGATTTCAAAACCACGGTTATAGGTTTTTTCAAGAATTTTCTAGAAAAGGCCAATAAATTTAGCGATACCCTTGAGGATATGAAAAAGGACCAACTAGAAATTAAGCATAAACTGACTGAAGTAAAAAACATTATTCAGATATCTAACAGCAGACTAGAGGATCGCAAGAATCAAGTCAAAGATTTGAAATACGAAGAAGCAAAAAACACTCAATGGGAAAAGCAAAAAGAAAAAATAATTAAAAAATTTGAAGATAGTTGTAAGGACCCTCTGGGACAACTTCAAGCATACCAACATCAGAATTATGGGGGTGCCAGAAGAAGAGAGAGAGCAAGATACTGAAAACCTATTTGAAGAAATATTGACAGAAAACTTCTACCTGGTGAAAGAAATAGATTTACAAGTCCAGGAAGTGCACAGAACCCCAAACAAAAGGAATCCAAAGAGGACCACCCCAGGATACATCATAATTAAAATACCAAGAGCAAAAGACAAAGAGAGAATCTTAAAAGCAGCAAGAGAAAAAGTTACCTACAAGGGAGCACCCATACTATTGTCAGCTGATTTCTCAATAGAAACTATGCAGGCCAGATGGGAGTGGCAAGAAATATTCAAAGTGATGAATAGCAAGAACCTACAACCAAGATTACTCTACCCAGCAAAGCTATCATTCAGAATTGAAAGGCAGATAAAAAGCTTCATATATAAGAAAAAGCTAAAGGAGTTCATCACTGCCAAACCAGTATTATATGAAATGCTGAAGGATAGACTTTAAGAAGAAGAAGAAGAAGAAGAAAAAGGTAAAGATAAAAATTATGAACAAAAAATACATATCTATCAACAAGTGAATCTAAAAATCAAGTGAATAAAAAATCTGATTAACAGAATAAACTGGTGAATATAATAGAATCAAGGGCATAGAAAGGGGGTGGACTGACAGTTCTCAGGGGGAAGAGGGTGTGGGGGTGCAGGAAGAGACTGGACAAAAATCGTACACCTATGGATGAGGACAGTGGGTGGGGAGGTAAGGGCAGAAGGTGGGGTGGGAACCAGGTGGAGGGGAACTATGGGAGAAAAAAGAGGAACAGTTGTAATAATCTGAACAATAAAGATTTATTAAAATAAAAATTTTTATTATCATTTATTTATTTTTTTCTTAATTCTCATCCGAGGATTTTTAGAGCGAGTGGGAGGGAGAGGGAGAGACAGAGAGAAACATCAATAACACATCTATTGGTTGCCTCCTGCATGCACCCCGAAGTCTGGGAACCAGCAACTGTGGTACATACCCTTGACTGGAATTGAACCCGGGACCTTCAGTCTGCAGGCCAAGGTTCTGTCCACTGAGCCAAGCTGGCTAGGGCTAAAATTTTTATTATTGATTTTAGGTAGAGAGAGAGAGAGAGAGAAACATCGATTTGTTGTTCCACTTATTTATACATTCATTGGTTGATTCTTGTACGTGCCCTCACCAGAGATTGAATGCACAGCTTTGGCATATTGGACAGTGCTCTCATCTAACCACCTGAGCTTCCCTGCCAGGGATCCACAAAGTTCTAAATTAAAATATTTAAAACATTATATAAGGATACATATTTTTAGGGCTTATATTAAACTCATTAAAAGTAGTAGTTTAGTTCTGTAGATAATGTAATTTATAGTTCAACACAGAATTTAGTCAGCCTGCATTAGTGTTTGTTTAGGTGAAATAGTGTGGCACTGCGTCATTTTTGCATGTGTAAGCTCTATAAAAAATATTATTGAGTGCCAGAGAGAGAAGAGGGAGAAGGAAAGAGAAAGAGAAAGAACGATTTGAAAGCAGAACATCAATCAGCTGCCTCCTGCACACCAGGGATCAAGCCTGCTACCCAGGCATGTGCCTTTACCAGGGGATTGAACTAGCAACCTTTTGGTGCACTGGACGATGCCCAACCAATGGAGTCACAACATCCAGGGCCATAAGCTTCATTTTAATAATAAATCTGCAAAACGTTCTTGATACAAGGGAACCTAAGAAGAAAAGCAGCAGTGTCCAATTCTACTCTTCCCCATCTCTGTCTCACTCCTCTGAAATAATGTTTTAAAAATCATTTTTCTGGTAGTTCCCTAATTTTAGTCTGTATAGGTATAGCACTACTTTTTAGTTCATCAATTTCAGGTAACACCCAGTTATGAAAAATAAAGATTTGTCTGCTCTCTCTTCTCTGTTTTGTTTAGTGTTCTGTTGTTTTTTTAATTGCCATGTCTATTTTCCTAACCTTAAATAATATAGTATTTATTCATCAACTTTTGACAGGCTACATGCCAATCTGTTGTGACAAAAAAGATTTTAAGTAGAGTGACTTACATAAGTGGAAGTTCATTTGTCTCCCCCATAATAGCCAAAGATAGTTAAAAACTCAGGGTTGGATAGCTTTGCCTCATGACCTGTTAAATCTGCCTTCCTCATCAAGTAGCTTTCTTCTCGTGGTCCAGGTATACTGCCATTTCCCAGGGGAAGAAATCTAAAGCAAGTGACTTTCTTTAAAGGAGGTGACCTGAAAGATCACACATTGTATTGACATAAATTATCTACCATTGGCCCAAACTGAGTATAATGTTCACAACACAGCAAGGGAGGCTGAGAAATGTAGTTGTATTTTCAGCTAAAATTTCAGAAATTTCTATTACTAAGACAGAAAAGGAAGAATGGATTCTAAAGGTCGACTAGAATTTTCTAATCTAGTTAGTATCTCTTTATATGGTGAGGGTTCTCATACTTTTACCATTTTTTCTGCCTTTAGTTTTGGCCTTCTATATATTTTATTAGCTTTATACATTTTTGTTTTAAATTATGAAATTACTAATGTTTAAATTCTGTTCTGAAACCACAGCCAAATTTTTGTTTCTAAAAGTTCACACACACACACACACACACACACACTGTTTACTTATAGGTAAAAAAAGTGAACAGTTACTACAGTTTTATCTACTTAGGTTCAGGGTCATGATCTCTGGACCACTGGAAAGGATACACATTTTTCTAGCATCATGACAAATGAAGAGTTTTAAAAATAATATTTATAGATTGATTAAAAGCAAGGAATTTATTTCAAAGGTCTGCATCTGCGCACTGACTTATTAGATCAATAAGAGAAGATGCAGTGAATGTGGTTAGTTTCCAGGGAGCTTTCAGTCACTTCAGGAAATGAGATTTTTGTATTCAGTCATTGTGACCAGGAGCTACTCATCAGTTTTACAGAGGAGTGGAATCTTAGTTCTTGAAGGGCTTGGACCAGTTTGTAAGCGCCAGTTGATGCAAGGCGAAGTAATTCTCTCCTAGCCCTTGATGTCTCAATATGAGAGGAGAGCAATATCTTCGGGCCAACATAAAAATCTCTTTGAAATATTTAGGAATAGAAGCGATGACTAATTAGAGACTCTGGGCTCTTCAAGGTGGTCTCATTGTCTTTGGCAAAGGAGTTCTCATCATTTCAGACCCCGTTTTCTATTTCCCAAACAAGAACAGCAGTGTGGGATACGAATTCCTGCCCTTGAGGAATTTATAATGAAGTAGAAGAGATTAAAATAGACTTTAGTTCAAATCCAGCTCTGTCATCTACTAACCTCATATGACCTCAAACAAGCTATTTTATGAATCTTAGTTTCTGCTGGAACACACAATCTCCAAATCCCAATGGCTTAAAACACTGAAAATTTATTTCTTGCTTGCAGTACATGGTCATCATCTGTTAGATGGGAACTCTGCTTGATGTATCCTTGCTCCAAGGTCATGGTTAATGGAACAGCCACCACTTAATTATAGAACATTGCTGGTCACTGTTGGAGGGGGAAAAGAAGACCTGGAGAGCCTCACATCAACAACTGAAGTACTCTGGCTCAGAAGTGACACCCATTATCATTTCTGTTCACAACTTAGTGCTCAGAACTAGTGATGTGGTCTCATTCAGTAACAGGGGGTTGGTCAGGAAATACATTCTTGCCATGTGACCGGAAAATGGAGAGCTAGATATTGGGAAAATAGTACTAAGACTGCTATATATAGGAATGCCTAGCTCAGGGTTGATGTGAGGATTAAATAATATTATATGCATACGTACACAGTCACCTAGTGCAGGTGCTCAAAATTGACTATTATTAGCAATATCATAGTAAGATGTACACCTGGAAAATATTTGAGTAACAATATTTTCCAAGTGCCTTGTACATTAGAACATAAGTGTGCAAATATAAATCGATGTATACATATTTAATAAATATTGTTCAGATTATTACAGTTGTTCCTCTTTTTTCTCCTATAGCTCCCCTCCACCTGGTTCCCACTGCAGCCTATGTCCTTACCCCCACCCCCTACTGTCCTCATATAGGTTTAAGATTTTTGTCCAGTCTCTTCCTGCACCCCCACACACCCCCTTTCCCCTGAGAATTGTCAGGCCACTCCCTTTCTATGCCCCTAATACTATTATATAGACCAGTTTATTCTGTTCATCAGAGTTTTTATTCACTTGATTTTTAGATTCACTTGTTGATAGATATGTATTTGTTCTCACTTTGTTGATCTCAATTTTTATCTTTACCTTTTTTTCTTCTTCTTCTTAAAGAATACCCTTCAGCATTCATATAATACTGGTTTGGAGTTGATGAACTCCTTTAGCTTTTTCTTATTTGTGAAATTCTTTATCTGACCTTCAATTCTAAATGATAGCTTTGATGGGTAGAGTAATCTTGGTTGTTAGTTCTTGCTATGCATCACTTTGAATATTTCTTGCCATTCCCATCTGGCCTGCATAATTTGGGTGTTCCCTTATAGGTAACTGTTTTTCTCTTGCTGCTTTTAAGATTCTCTCTTTGTCTTTTGCTCTTGGTATTTTAATTATGAGGTATCTTGGTGTGGGCCTCTTTGGATTCCTTTTGTTTGGGGTTCTGTGCGTTTCTTGGACTTGTGTGGGAACCTCTTTCCACATCCTGCATGGTTCAGGGTTCCCGGTTCAGGGTTCGGGTTCTGAAGGAGGCCACACGCAAACGAAATGAGAGACTAGAAAACATTAATTTGGCGATATTGGGGAGCCAGGCAGGAGCCTTCCTCTAGTGGAAAGGACTGCCACTTGTTCTGGCCTTTTTCTCCCTTTTATTAAGGCTTGGGACACACCCCGAGCCTTTAGGCAGGAAATAACAAAAACAGAAATTAACATGAAACAAACAGGTAGAGGTTGCTTTAGCCAACAATGTTTCAACTAAACAGTGAGTAATTAGCTCTGACCTTTCAGAGCAGTTAAGGTTGACAAGCCTTCTGGCCTCCTGTTTACATCCATTTAGTAAGAACAATGTTTGGTTTCTGACAGACTTGTAAATCTATTTCTTTCACCAGGTGGGGGAAGTTTTCTGTTATTATTTCTTCAAATACATTTTCTATATCTTGCTTTCTCTCTTCTTCTGGCACCCCTATAATTCAGATGTTGGTATGCTTGAAGTTGTCCCAGAGGCTCCTTGCACTATTTTCGTATTTTTGGATTCTTTTTTCTTTTTGCTTTTCCCATTGACTGTTTGCTTCTTCTTATTTCAAATCTTTGACTTGATGCTTGCGATCCTCTAGTCTGCTGTTGGATCTCTGTATATCATTCTTTATTTCAGTCAGTGTATGCTTAATTTCTAATTGGTCCTTTTTTATATCCTTGAGGGTCTCACTAAATTTCTCAGAGGTTTCTAGAAGATTCTTGAGTAACCATATAACCGTGGTTTTGAACTCCATATCCAGTAGTTTGCTTTCCTCCATTTCTTTCATTTATTACCTGTTTCTTTGTCTCTGCATTTTGGCTGCTTCCTTGTGTTGATAGAGTGGCCTTGTGTGCTAGGTGTCCCATAGGGCCCAGTGGCTCAGCCTCCCCAATTACCTGAAATGTACACTCTTGGTGCAGCCCTTTGTGGACTGTGTGCACATTCTTATTGTAGTTTTAAGCCTTGATTGCTGTTGGTATCACTGGGAGGAATTGTCCTCTAGGCCAATTGGCTGTGAAGACCAGTTATGTCTACAATGGGGGCAGAACTTGCTTCAGTGGAGTATTGGTGCTCATTGAGTCTGCCTCTTGAGTGTGTCGCTTATGGACATGAACAGTTGTAATCTGGTATAGTCCCACTCTAACCACTGGGTATACTGGCTCTTGGATCTCCAAGGAGGTGCAAAGTTAGCCACTGCCTGAGGCTACCCAGCAGTATCTACAGAAAGATCTGCAGATTCCTCCAGTTTGTTTGGGGTTTGGAAGAGCCCAGTTGAGGCCCAGCTGTGAAGCAATGCAGACTGCTGCAGCAGGGCCTTATGCCTTCTTTTGGAAGCTTTGGGGCTCTCTGACCCAGGTGCAGTGTGACAGGTTTTAGGAGACAGGCCAGGCCATTCATATGCAAAAGCATTTGTGCACAGCTTGGGTAGGGGTGTAAATTGGGTGGGGCAGGGTCTCAGGGAATCACCAGGGCAGAGCAAACAGCAATAGCTGCCAGTTAGCCCTGCCTCAGAGAGGGTTTCTGTGTCCTGCAGACCTGTGCAGGAACAAATGTTAACTGTGAGCACCTCTGAGAGAAAGCCGTCCTTGCATTCTGTCCTGATGCCAGACAGTCCAGTTTCTCCCCATATGAGTCTCCCACAGTCTTGCTTAGAACTGGAGTTCAGAGCAATTGGAAGCTTGTATCTCTCTCTTGGTTGAATAAAACAACAGTGCACCCAGTTGCCAGCCTGTTTTGCACGCACTTCCATACCTCTGCACTTCTGCAACTCCACACCTCCTATCAGTCTCAGTGCACTTTTTTCTTTCCTTCTAGTTGTAGAACTTCCACTCAACCAGCTTTTCTGTGGTTCTGGATAATACTCATTTTGTCCTGTAGTTGGAGCTTTGATATGGTTGTGAGAGGCAGCAAATACAGATGTTTACCTATGCTGCCATCTTGGTTGTTCCCATATGTCAATATTATTACCCAGTAGATATTAGAAGATACAGCATTAGAGCTTATTTTAATGTTAGAGTTAGATAGTTTATTTTTTAATATATATTTTTATTTATTTATTTTCCTAAATATATTTTTATTGATTTCAGAGTGGAAGGGAAAGGGAGAGAAAGATAGAAACATCAACGATGAGAGAGAATCACTGATCATCTGCCTCCTGCACACCCACACTGGGTATTGAGCCCACAACCCAGGCATGTGCCCCAACCTGGGACTGAATCATGACTTCCCGGTTCATAGGTTGATGCTCAACCACTGAGCTATGCCAGCTAGCCAATATATATTTTTTATTGATTTGAGAGAGAGAGTAAGGGAAAGGGAGAAAGAGATAGCAATATCAGCTGACTGTCTCTTGCATGCCCCCTACTGGGGATGAGCCCTGACCTGGAATCGAATTGGCAACCGGTTGGTGCTTAGGTCAATACTCAACCACTGAGCCACAACTGCCTGGCATAGAGCTAGATCTTTATAGTTATCTGTCAAGAAATGGTAGTTGGAGTTGTAAAAATAGGTGAGATCTTCAAGAAAGAGATTAAGTAGTGAGAAGTTCAGGGGATACCTAAGGGATATCTTTGGAGCATAATCACAATTTGAAAATCAGAAGGAAGTATCACAAGAGATAGAGAAGCAATTTTTGGAAAAGGAGGAAGAAAGTGATAGCTTTTGGTATCATAGAAAAGTCAGGTGAAGAAAGTTTTCAATAAGGAAAATCAACCATCCTATATAATAAAAGCATAATATGCAAATGACCGAACGTCGGAATGACCACTCACTATGACGTGCACTGACCACCAGGGGGCAGATGCTCAGTGTAGAAGCTGCCCCCTGGAGGTCATTGTGCTCCCACAGTGGGAGCACCACTCAGTCTGAAGCCGGGCTCACAGCTGGCAAATGCTGTGATGATGGCAGGAGCCTCTCCTGACTCCACTGAAGGAAGGTGGTAAGGAGCAAGGGATCCCAGACTACGAGAGCCCTAGACTGAGAGAGGGATGTCTGACTGCTGGCTTAGGCATGATCCCACTAAGCCAGCAGGTGGAGATCCCCCGAGGAGTCCCGGACTGCAAGAGGGCACAGGCTGGGCTGAGTAACCCTCCCACCCCAGTGCACGAATCTCGTATACTGGGCCTCTAGTATCAGATATCTTCTGAGAGTCGTAGAGTTTCAGTTCTATCAAGTTTTGTGGGGACTATTAATAAATAATCAATAGGGGATGTTACTTAAGGAAGAAATAGTATTTTTTCACTAGTTTTAGTGAAAAAGCAGCTATTTCTGCAAAATGCATGTAAAGCGACATTACTTATCTTACACACTAATCTAAGAACATGGAGCTGATATCTCAAAATGGTTTGGAAAATTGGCTGAGGATTCTGAATAGCCAGGGTCCTGGTATTTCTTATAACAAATACAAAAAGGTCTCTGCTTAACAAACAGGATGCCCAATTCTACCTAATGGCCTATTGATTTCAACAAGCAAATGAGTGATCAGTTCATTCAATAAACATTAGTTGAGCATAACTGGTACGAGGCACCGTGCTGATAAAAACAAAAATGTTTTTATGGAACTTTATAGTAGATAATTAGAATAGTGGTTTCCAAATGCTGGCCTACCACCATGAAGTTTCTTCTTTAATAATGAAATGAGAAAAATAGCAACAATGAAAAATTTCCTCCATAAAACTAAGTATATTTTATTCAAAAGAATGCTCTTTATCATGGTGAAATTAGAGTTTGGGGCTTTTTGTATTTATTTTGTCTTTACCTGACAAAATTAAAATTTATCAACTCTTTTTTTAAAAAATTTATCTGTATTGTTGAAAATATCACAGATGTCACCCTTTCACCCCGGTTGACCCCCTTCTTCCCACTCCCCTCTTCCCTTCCCCAGGCCTTCACTGCTTTATTATCTATGTCCATAGTTTTTGCATATAACCAAAGAACTTATATGTCAACTCTCTTTTGACCCCTGTAGTTTTTGGGGGACATTTTACTAGCTGTGAAAAACCACTGATATAGACATTCCTTTGTCATTTATTGGAAAGGGATTTGACCTTTAGGTTTGACCCTTTAAATCTACTAGCACAGTCAGCTCATTTATTCTGGAGCTAATTACCAACTTTGTGAGTTCTTTGGATTCTTTGTTTATACCATCTTTCTTTGGCATTTTATCATTCAATTTCAAGGAAAAAAAAGTAAAAGTGAATAAAAATAAACCCAAACCCAAAACTAACAAACTAATTTTAAGCAAATTTTTGGATGTCAGATTTCTGGGAAGTGGGGTTGGGGTTGGGGTTGGGTGGGGGGAGGAGAAGAGAGGGAGAAGAAGTAAAAAATTTTGATCAAAATAGGACATTTAAATTATCTTTGGGTCTCAAGTCAGAATGCATTTTCAACCTCCCACCTTCATAGGAACTGCTGATTCCTATGCAAGAACCAGCTGGTTTTAATTTTAATTATTACTTTTAAGAACCATTAACAGTTGAGACGGCAGAGAGAACAGGGTGGGAAATGATGATCCTAAACCATCAATTCCATAGAATCAGTCATTTACATAGTCATCTTTTTTCACTCAATGAATGGTGCCAGGCACTGAGATGAAAAAGACACCGGTCCCTGCACTTAAGACATTTATAATCTAGAAAAGAGAGGCAGAGATATAAGCAAATCAGTGTTCTGAAAGGTGTTATAGGAGATATAACAGCATGCCTGGTGCCTCAGTGGGGACCACATTGGAGAGGTGGGAGGTAGGAGTGGTGACAGGAAGAGTGAGGATGTGGGATGAAGAAAGACATGGAGGTGGAAGTAGGAAACAGTGGACCTATTTGGGTGACATTGCGAGTACTAGTATATTGGTATGGGACTAGCATGGTGTGGAGCAGGATGCAGTTATGGCAAGAGAAAGGCTGAATATTTCGAATTTTAGATGCTTTGTTTTGGAATTTGGGCTTTATCCAAAGGATAAAGTCTGCAGGATGGTGATAGGAAAAAAAGAGGTTTTCTATGGTCAAAACTATATGAGAGCCACCAACTGAGACAAAGCAGGTGTATTCACTGCAAAGCCTCTCAGATTCTTAATACTGGGTAGCATTTCCACAGTTGTTTGACTACTTAACTTGCTTGAAAGGGTATTTCCTGTTTCTCATAATATAGTTTGGGAGACCCTGCAATATGCAATGGGGAATCGTGAAAAGCTTTCAGCAGAGAATTATAGACAATTGTGTAATCTGATTTTATTTTTAACATATAGTGTGATATTGCTCGTTAGAATTATTCAACCAGTATTTTTTAACACCAGATATTTTCAGAATGATGTGCTAGATATTCTGGGAAATGAGAAAGATGCATACGTTATGTGTCTGACAAAAACATGTTGATTATCTATAAATGATTTTCATCTATTCAAATATTTGAGTCAAAGGCAATACAAAAGTGAGGAAGTTGAGGATAAACTTGAGAATTAGAGATGTTCTTAGTGGCCCTTGCTTAGTGCTGATTTCTAGAGGGTGTTTAATGCTCATTCTTTTGCCAAATATTGTCATCACTCAGAAGCATGAGCTTCTTTTGCTTCTTTTAGGATGAGAATTGTGTCTGGCTAAGGACCTCACTTAGGCAGCTCAGAGAATGCAGTGGGAAGGAAGATAACAAATAGAAACTTTAATTTTATTTTTTTGAGGGTGACTGTTACCATGGCCCTCAAAAAAGTATCATATCATCAACATATTGGAGCTAATAGGTACACATAGAACCAGATTGCCTAGAGTGGGTTGTACTACTTTAGACTTTTAATCAGCAGTTGTGTAGTGATCAAGAAAACTAGCCCTCAAGCTAGCTGGTCTGGGTTCAAATCTATTAAAACATTCAGTCCTATTATCTCAGGGACCTGCTCTTTATTAGCCTAGATGTAATATTTTAGGCAAATTACTTAACCTCTCTGTATCTGTGTCTTCATCTAAAAACGGTAAAAATAATAATAGGTATCTCATAAGGCCATGAAGATTAAAAGATATAATCCTGTGAAGTGCTTAGAATAGTACCTGCCACATGCTATGGGTTTCATCAACTGTTATTTTTAGGATATCTCTATCTAACTTTTTTATTAGGATAATTCATTGTGGAAATCCATCAAAGAGTAGTTGTCTTTCTGACCTAAATAGGATTCTGTCTTTGGAGAATGGCCTGCTAATTCTAAATAGGATTGGGTATAAATGGACTATTAGAAAACTTTAATTTTGTAATTTAAAAATATAGCCAATACTTATACACTTAATAATAATAGTGAACATTTGCTGAGCTTATACTATGTACCAAGAGTTGTTACAAGTCCTTTTTACCAATTAACTAATTTTAGAGTTGAGGAAACTCTCACAGTTGAATCATTGAGATGGTGACTTGCCCGAAGTAATACAGCTAGTTAGGGGCAGGACTAGGATTCAAAATGAGGCCATCTGACCCCATAATTCACACCCCCCATTATGATAACCCATCTTTCATGTAAATTCATTCTGTATTTTAGATAGGTTTGCCAAAGTGTTTTATTTTATTCACTGTAAATATAAATTAAATGCAAAACATTAGTGAAAAATTAACTTTGCTAAATCATTACAGTATAAGAAGATTTCTTTTTCTGTGGTAGAGATAAGTTACTCTTGATGCCACATGTTAGAGCCATTTTAATTATGATTCTTTTGTTCTTTGGAAGATTATGAGTTTGATTTCACCAAGGTATACAGACACAAGCATCCATTCTTTAGAACAGTTTTTCACTTTACATCTCAGCTACATATTTTTGGAATAGTGTTTAAGTAATGTCACTTTGCATGTATTTTGCAAAATTAGCTGTTTTTTCCCCGCTCTAATTAGGGTTAAAACATTAAAATAATTAGGGTTATATCAAATTCTATCCTATGAAATACATACACTACTTTGTACGATTTAAAAATGCAGAATTTGAGAAAAAAATCACTTTTTTTGTAGTCTTCAGTGTAGAAAGACTACACTTTGTAAAAGTTATCAATCATTTCTGTTGCTCTACTTTATTGGCGCTAATGTAGCACTTTCTGGGTTTGCTTTTAAAGAAAACTGGGCAAAACTAATTTGCCACTAGATGGAGCCCTGGCTATTTGGGTAAAAATAAATGCAACAGTGTGGGAACATTAAATCACGCAGTCATATCATGCTCGAGGGTCCCGGGTATAGGAGGCCCTCAGCTTTTAATTGTAGAATGCATCTTTGTTCTTTGCCTGACCTGCAGAGTGACATCACTCCCTTTCTTCCTGTGCGCTGGCTTTGACACAAGCCAGATGGCCGCAGTCATCGGTAGGCGCACAGGCTGCCTGGTACAGCAGTTGATGAAGCAGAATAGGAAGACGTTTTATGATCAGCTGCGGGAGCACAATGAGGCCGTGGCTTTGCTAAGTAATTACATTTACCGTACACACTTTATTCCTCACAGAGAAGGTCACAAGGAAAAAATACATTTTTATTTATAGTGTTGTGAGGTATAGACCTTTGATCTTTTATTAGTCAGTAGTCTGCTCCAAAGGAATGCTCTCTTTTCCCTGCTCTGCAATCACTCGTGGAAATGGCATGTTTATTTACGTTTAATGGTTCTTTCAGGCTGTGCATTATGATACTTACCTTCCCTCTTCCTCCCTTTTGTCTCCAGTTAGTCACACAAAAAATGTTTTAGTTTTGTAGTGAGTTTAGTTTGGAGAAGTCAGAGTTCAGGCATGTTAATACAAGCAGATTTCTGTCAGATATACTCCAGAGTGATTTGGTTAAATATATTACTGTTTATTATATGTTTGTTCTTCAAGGAGGTCAGAAGAGACCAGGAACAGACTTTTATTTTGGGGGGCCGAGGGTCAGGAAATGAACTAGACATTAATTTTATATCCATTTTTTGAACATGTAGTGGTTAAGGTCACTTATAATGCCAATTTTAAAGAAAATATTACAAGTTAATATTATACTATTATTTTCCATCTGCACTTGAAGTTAATCTTTACCAACAGAAAGATTGTACAAAACTTTAAAGAAAATACTGACTGCACTTTTCTCTAAAGTTTATTACTCACACATTTTGAGATTCTTCCACAAGACTCATTTCTAAAAACTTTAAAAAATGTCTTTGCCATTTTTAAGACTAGTTTGTGAATATTATTCACAGAATTAACGTAGAAATTATAAACTACAAAATCAAATGAAAAATTTATCTTCGCTGTGTTTTGTTCAAACTTAACACTGTTTCTAAAGTGAAGTATCTGAGTGGTCCCTAGGTTATTTGGCTCTCTATTAATAAAAAAAATGAAACTCTAATAAAAGAAATCTCTTAATCTTACAATATTTTATAGTCTTCTCCAGGGAGGGCGATTTGCAAATATTGCTGGAAGAAAGTGTGGTGTAAGGAAAGAACATGGCTTTGCAGTAGATGTTACAGGGTTTTCTAATCCTTTTCACTGGTTATTTGCTTTGTGCCCTTGGACCTCTGAGCCTCGGTTTCCTCACATATTTATTGGGGGATAAAACCTACCTCCTAGGTTTACTACAAGAATGAAATGATACAATGTGTTTATTAGGCCCCAGACAGTTCCTGTCACATGGTACAAGTTTAGTAAATGCTAATTCCTTTCAACTGTTTTAAAAGTTCGTCTCTTTTCTGAACGCTTGCAAAATGTGTTCACAGATTACACTGTTATTCTTGTATATATTTTATTCATAAAATATAAATAATCCTGGGTTGAAAGTAAGCTCACCATTTGAAAAATAAGCGTTGGAAATTTATTAGCTCTGTGTATGTGTATTCAGTTCCAGATAAAACCTTAACCATCAGTTGTACAATGGATGTGTTTACCATTTGTGATGTTTTAATTTTTTTCTTTTTTCTCCTACTCAGCTTTTGCCCCTGTTCTTTGGCTCTCGTTTTGTTGGTGAAGATATCACAGTGATGTCTGCATTCAACCTGCTGCATTTGGTGACAAAGAGCCAGCCAGTGGCCCTCCGAGCCTGTGGGCTTCCCTCAGGTCACTGCTTCTTATACTCTACCTACTGAGGGCACTGGGCGGTGGGTGTTTCTGCTGCAGGAAATGATACACCATAATGCTTTGCTAAATTTCGTTTTCTTTTACCTAGCCCCTAATTTGAAGACGGAAATTGGTTATAAATCACCACTCTACTTGGAGTAACATTCATTTCCACAATCCTTACAACCCTTGGAAACATTGTGCAGTTTTCTAGCTCATTATATAATTGTCACTAATATTTCATGATATCTTCTAGTTCATAATGCTGTTCATAAGAGGCTGGCAGTCTCGATAAGAAACTTCCCCAAATCACACAAAATACATGACATTCATCTTGTGAAAGGAAAATGAAATAGTTTTTATTTCTCATGTGGCCATTCCTTTAGGAAATAAAAAAAATTAAAATGAACAACTTTAGTATAATAAAGTTAGTTAGTTAAAAAGAAAAAAATGTTCTACTGAACAAGTGACCAAATCAACAGAATATAGCATGTTTCAACTGGTTTTTAAATTAGAATCACCACACTTAAAAAAAAAAAGTGATTTTATGCACTTAAACAAGTGCAGCATGAAAGTCCAAAATTTCATTATATGCCTGTATAAAATAAATTTAATACTTCTATTTAAAAAAATCACAGTGGTCAGATATGTCTGTGAATATTGTCATTATTATTTATATTTTCTATTAACATACATATCTCAATTACTATTTGTATAGAGAATGCCAATTCATTATTATTCACAGTTGAATATTGTGAGTGCCAGGCATTGTGTGAAGCAGTGAGGGTATCATGATAAACAAGATCAAGCCCGTTGCTTTAACCAGTACAAAATGGAGCTGGAGATGTGTGAGGACCATTGAACCACATGGTGCTAAGATTAGACCAAAGGTATTTATGCCTGGGAAATTAGGGGAATCCAGACAAGGCTGGTCCTAGCTCCTTGCTTTGGAAAGGAAAGAAATTCTCTGAAGTTTAAGGAAGGCTTCATGGAGGATATAATGTTTGAGCTGAATCTCAATTTATGAGCAACAGTCTGCCAACTGTCCAAAGAGAAGGAAGGACATTTCTAATATATGGAGTAGCATGGGCAAAACATCCGAAAAAGCCGGGTATGTTCAGAGAAATGTAGGTTATTTATTATGGCTACCTTAGGTGGGTGAGGCAAGTAGAAGAGATGAGGAAAAAAGATAGCCAACCATGAAATGCCTTATATGAAGTTTTAAGCAATTTAAATCTCAGGAAAGGGGTAAAGGGGAAATGACATGACTTAATTTGCATTTTATGATTACTGATTTGGTAGGGTGGAAGGTCAGTGCAGATTCCAGATGTTCCTATAAGAAGGCAGGAATGGCAACTTGATTAGAAGGGAAGATAGAGCATTTGTCTTAAAGCTATATTAGAATAGTAAACATCTGTTTAAAAAATAGATTTTATGTCTATTTATGGTGACATGAGAGGCTAATGATGCTCAGTGCACAGGGCCCCCAGTCACTCTTCTCAACTCTTTGCCTCCCTGACCCAGCTGTGGCCCTGCATTGCCACCATGGATTACATTGTGGGAGTCTGAGGCTGGAGGGACTCAGGAAGTGCTGAGAGTCTTCACAATGGTCATTACAATAGATTGGGACAGAAGGATGAATTAGGGAGAGATTCAGTTGGTAGAACTGACAAGGTTTATCTGTTGAATTGTATGTGTTTGAGAGAGAAAACCATTCAATATAGTCCCTGTGCCATGTGGAACTTTTCGTAACTATATATTACTCATTACAGTTGGAGTCTGAAAGTTATTTAATTTATATATGTTTCCCATTGGGGAAAAACCCCAACATGTGAGAGCACCAGCGTAACTCTTGTAACATGAGTTTGCTATACACAGCGGAGGCTAAGTATTTACAGAAACAGTTTATTAATTAACGGGGTATTCCTGAGGACATGACAGTCATGGCATTAAAATATTTCATAATGAAATTCTTGAGATATAAGTGTCCTTTTAAATGTTGATATCAAAATGATTCAGAGATAAAGTCAACAAAGCTGATAATTCTTAAGAAGTAACCATAATAATACAGTGCTTAAGAGAACAGTCTGTATTTGAAATCTGGCTTTGTCACTTAACTAGCTGTTTGCCTTGGCTTCTTCATTGTATTATTATTGGAGTAGTAATAATAGTACTCACCTGGCCCTAGCCGGTTTGGCTTAGTGGATAGAGCATCAGCCTGTGGACTGAAGGGTCCTGGGTTTGATTCCGATCAAGGGCACATGCCTGGGTTGCATGCTCAATTCCAGTAGGGGGCATGCAGGAGGCAGCCAATCAATGATTCTCATAATTGATGTTTCTTTCTCTCCCTCTCTGAAATCAATAAAAACATATTAAAAAAAGATAAATAGTACTCACTGAAAGGTTGCTTTAAGAATGAATCCATCACTCCACTACACCCACAAACCACACCCACAAGCCACGCCCACAAGCCAATCAGGAGCATGTATGCAAATTAACCCCAGCCAAGATGCTGCAGCCACTGAGCAAGTAGGAGGGAGGCTTGGGCTTCCCCAGTGATGGAGGAAGCCAAGCTTTCCACACACCCTGGATGGCCTAGGCCTCTGCTTAAGGCTACAAAGTTTCAATTATAGAAGATAAATAAATCCCACAGAAATGGCTGTCTCCACAGAGCAAGCAGGAGGCTTGGCTCCACTTCAGACTACAAAGTTTTAATTGTAGAAGATAAATAAATCCCAGATACCAGGGCTTCTGTTCCGGTTGCTGGGAGGTGTGGCCAGCCCACAAACCACCACAGGCCCCTTGCCCAGGCCACCCCATGCCCCAAGGGAATCCCCACCCTGATCTGGAACACCTTTCAGGGCAAACCAGCTACACCAAACCTCTATCCTATCTAATAAAAGAGTAATATGCAGATTGACCATCACTCCAACACACAAGATGGCTGCCCCCATGTGGTCAAAGATCCTGCCCCCATGTGGACACAAAACACACAGTTAGGGGTGACCAGGCCTGCAGGGGAGGGCAGTTAGAGTCAAACAGGGGAGGGCAGTTAGGCATCAATCAGGCTGGCAGGGGGGTGATTAGGGGATGATCAGTCTGACAGAGCAGTTAAAGCAGTGGTTTTCAACCTTTCTAATGCCGTGACCCTTTAATACAGTTCCTCATGTTGTGGTGACCCCAACCATAAAATTATTTTCATTGCTACTTTAAAACTGTAATTTTGCTACTGTTATGAATCATAATGTAAATATCTGTGTTTTCTGATGGTCTTAGGCAACCCTGCTAGTGATTGAGAACCCACAGGTTGAGAACCGCTGAGTTAAAGGCAATCAGGAAGGCAGGCAGGCGAGCAGTTGGGAGCCAGTAGTCCTAGATTGTGAGAAGAATGTCCGACTGCCCATTTAGGCCTGATTCGGATCGGGCCTAAACGGGCAGTCAGACATCCCTTGAGGGGTTCCAGATTAGAGAGGGTGCAGGCTGGGCTGAGGGAAACCCCTCCCACTGTGCACAAATTTTCTGCACTGGGCCTCTAGTAAATTATAATGAGAAAACTGCTTAGAACAGTGGCTGGCATAGAGCAAGCACTATATAGAAATGTCCACTAAGTTTACTATACATATCTATAGATATATGCATGTATCTATATATCCTCCTACATATATTGTAATTTTCTAGAACAATAGACTTTTAAAAACATTTAAGTTTGCTCCCTCTTTCACTTAACTATTTTTATTTTAATATAAAATGAAATGTACTTTATGTTTGAGAAACAGCCATCTCAATATGATGTTTTGATCTCTTTATTTTTCTTATATATCCTGCTGAGCCAGAATTCAAGTCCTATCAGTATAGAACACATTTCTTTGGAAGCCCAGAGAAAGTCTCTGTCTTTCTGACTTGGAAACCCATTTTAATTTGATAAATGAATTGGCTAGAATAATATTCAATAATTCCTTAGACATTCACACTTTTTAAAGTGTCATGAAAGCCAGTCTTTTATTATTTGCATAATAATGAATATTAAGTTCTTTATCACCCATTTTTTCAAACAGAATTTTACTTGTAGAGATATAGAAATGTTGAAGAAATTAAGTTCAACAGTAATAAACTAAATTTTGAAAAATAAAAATGTAATTTAAGTGGGAATTTCTAGTCTTTATTACTTTGTACAAGTAGGGAGGGAAGAGGTCAAATTTGGAGATATAGGAAATTAAGGTGAAAGTTTGAAGTCTTGCTTTAATTTATTGTTCCCGGGTCAAAACCCATTACAACTAAAGTCTCTGTAAATCAAAAAGATTTCTGCTCCCTAGCCAGTACCCTACTAATTTCAGGTATTATTCAATATGAAATAATTTCAGAACTAAAAAATAATTGGAACAGGCTCTTAAAGTTGATTATAACCGGATTGACCTGAATGAAGGCCATATCCCAGAAGAGTGATCTATCATTTTTCAGCTTTGACTTCCTTTACTTCTTATTTTTAAGTAAAGCATAATTTTAATTTAGAGCTTATTAAGTGCATCTGAGTTATGGTTTGCTCATGTTTGTAATTAAAGGTAACTTTTCTCTCTCAGAATTACTTCTTAATTTACTAACAATTTCTTTTATATATTAAAAAGAGCACTGGAATAGGAGTCAGAAAACTCTACCCACAGCTCTGTAATTAACTTCCCATGACCTTGAATATATCAGTAAACCTTTCCAGATCTTAGTCTCTCTATCAAATTCAAATTACATCATCTCTGAAATTTTGTGATTTTTTTTCCCCCATTTGTTTTTACTTTAGCTTTTAAACAAATTTTAAAACAGCCCTGATCAATGGCTGGGAATTTACAGAAGAGTCTGATAGATAGTGGTGGGAGGACAGGAATATCTTCCATGTTTGAGCATTGGAATGTTTTCTTCCAGATCAAGAGTGAGGCTGTTATTTGAAGAGGAATTAAGAGGCACAATTTTATACATAGTTTAAATGCTTGATAAAAATTAAATCTAATTGTAGTTTAGACTGGATAGCATGTTAGTTTTAAGCCAAGTAAGAGTATTTTTCTAAATAGTACTCGTTACAGTGATAAATTATATTCTTCTCTGACATTGTACACATAATATGTGGTTGTTACTCTTACTAGATTTTAGTGGCAGTTTGTTCTAATGTAGAAATTAGAAATCTTAAAGAGAAATATTTTGCAAATGGTGCTTGTAAGTAATCTATATATATAAAAGTCTAAGACTGTTATGACTCAACAACCAGTCGCTATGATGCACACTGACCACCAGGGTGCAGATACTCAATGTAGGAGCTGCCCCCTGGTGGTCAGTGCGCTCCCACAACAGGAGTGCCACTCAGCCAGAAGGCCAGCCCTGTGAGCAGTGGTTCTCAACCTTCCTAATGCCGAGACCCTTTAAGACAGCTCCTCATGTGGTGGTGACCCCCAACCATAAAATTATTTCCGTTGCTACTTCATAACTGCAATTTTGCTACTGTTATAAACTGTAATGTAAATATCTGATATGCAGGATGTATTTTCATTGTTACAAATAGAACATAAAGCATAGTGATTAATCACAAAAACAATATGTAATTATATATTGTGAAATATTTATTTCTAATTACAAATAAATGAAATTTTGTCTTGAATCATGGTGTAGCATGGTAACAGTCTTAATATAACAACAGTAAACTACATTGCTACATTTTGCTACACCGAGGAGCGGTGTGTTGGTTCCTAAGACCATGGGAAATAGGTGTTTTCCAATAGTCTTAGGCGACCCTTGTGAAAGGGTCGTTCGACCCCCAAAGGGGTCGCGACCCACAGGTTGAGAACCGCTGCCTCCGAGGATTGGGCTGAAACACACAGTCCGACACCACCCCTCTCCCCACCCCGAGGGGTCCCGGATTTCGAGTGGGTGCAGGCCAGGTTGAGGGACCCCACCAGTGTATGAATCCGTGCCCTGTGCCTCTAGTAGAATATAATCTACATAACTAGAAGTCTCTATGAATCAGGGACTTGTGGCTCCAGAGCTTAGTACAGTGCCTGGCTCTTACTAAATATTTGTTAAATGAATGAATAAATGTTTGGAAAGTCTGCATGGAGGTGAAGTAACAGCTATAACACTGATACAAATTTATTTGAGACTCTTTTATATGGGGAAATTAAAAGTAAAGCTGATTGTTTTCTTTTGAGTGAAAAACAATTTCATTTTTCACTTATGGTGGATATCTTAGATATTGTAGCTAAGCAAATAACACATATTCAGTGTATATTATCCAGACTTGCTTTTACCTTTTCTCTCAAACAGTTTAAGTTTTAGTGGCAAATAAACTGTTTGAGGAAGGGAATAAGTGCATATTATACTTATAATAAGAATTAAGAATTCTGGCTTTTTGAGCACTTCTATCTGGAACAAACTAATATTGTTTGTTGTGCTCTAAATTCTCCATTTGTAAAGAGGAAATGCATGTAAAGACATAGGTACCAAAACAACATCTATAAATAAGTACTTATTATTGTAGTTTGAGCTGGCAGTAGTTCACTGATGGTATCTGATGTTACATTTATATATTTTTCAAAAAATTGAAGTCACCAGAGTGCTGTTTACCTATTGAATAATTGGCTTTCTATTTTAGTTTTTTAAAACCCTTTTTGGGTCATGAAAAGATAAATCATCTTCATGTTTACTTGATAAAGTTATGAGTCTCCTCATCCAGAAAATGCATATGTGTATCTGCACACAGTTTTTCATATAATTTCAAGGTTTTTTGTTAGATATTCTGAACTCTTAAGAGAGGGCTATTTGACCAAGATTTCAAAACCTGTGTTCTAAAAGATATACACGAAACCAATATAAAAATTGATTAGAACACAGTATTTCTGATTTCTTTATTGATATCCCCAATGGAATTATCTCCCACCTGTTAAGATTAATGCTCTCTGTTCTGCCGTTTCACCATTCCCACATGTTCATTTTACCAAACTCATTTGATTACATTTAAAAAAACTTTAGAGTAAAAAGAAATTAAAAAAAGACAAGTAGTTCGTCAAAAATAAGACATACAAATTTCACATAATTCGCAAAATAATTTGCAATTAATTGATTGAATAGTATCCACTTTTCCCAGTAGATGGCACTAGTTTTACATTCTTTCACAGCATAAAAGGATACACAGCACATAGGTGCATTGTGACAACCTAAACAAAAGTATGTAAAGAATAAACAGTTAAGAACATATGGATTTATAAACCACAAATTTTTCTGCTTATCTTATGTTCAAACTATTTGTGGAATATAAAGCCTTTTTCCATTTTCAATAGGATTCCAACTTCCTTATGCTTGGACATCTCATTGAAATTGTCATGTATAGACTTTCTATAAACTAAAACAAGTTTTCATAAATTAACTTATCTTATATCCAAATAACTAATTTAACAATAATTTATAGTTTTATATGCAGCTACATTTTCTTCAGCAGACCACCCAAGAGTTAAAGAAAATTTCACATTTTGTTTTGCTATGTTTTGAATTTTTATAGAATCTTGAAAATATTAGTTTAACATGTTGACTGTTAGCATGAACCATTTTTTGTATGAATTAAAATATTTTTGGAAACTAAGAAAGTTTATATTTAAAATATTGATCAATTAGTGCTCTGATGTAGCTATATTTTTTTCTAAAATAAAACGTTTTAGTACCTCTATGATATAATAATGTTTAAGTAAATTTGGAAAAGTTGCTAAACAGCATCTAATCACTACATATGTTTTAAAAATTATTTGTGCACAAGACTAAATATATAGAACACTGCATCTATATGAATAAGGTGTTGGGCATATGGTTGTTAAATGTAGATTTTGTTAATATTTTGTTAAATATGAAATACATTTTTAATATTATTAATTATAAAATATATAGCAAAATCTAGTAGCAACAGAGATAAAATGGTCATGTACAAAAACTAAAACAAATTTTAGTTTTGTTTGAGAAATTCACTAATTAATAATGATTGGAAAGAATATAAAAAAATGTGAGTTCTAAAAACATGATAATTTTACAGGCTTAAATTGTCTAGACAATATGGGTTGTGGGGAATTATGCAGGTAGAGTTATTAGATGTTTATTTATCTAAACACATGTTCACAATATTATTACCTAACAGATTATAGAAAAATTTATTAAAACGAGGCTGAACCACCTTTGACTCTCAACAAACATGTGTTTAATGAAAGAATGAGGCATGAACAACAATTCACAAAGACTCACTAATAGAAAGGCTAGTTACTTGATAAATTTTCAGTATCAGTCTTTTCTAGTTTATAGTTTCATCCTAAACATTTTATTTAGAGATTACATTTTCCATGGCTACTTTTGCTAGATACATTTTAATTTAAAATGCTTCAAATAAATTTTACTGAAATGCAATTGCAAATTGTCTCTATTTTTTTGTGTCTTTGCATTTAAAAGCAACCATTTATTTGAAATTTTAAAATTTCCGTCTCATTTATTTCAAATCCCTATTTTCCCTCTTTACTAAAATATTTAGGATATTTTCACTAGTATTAGTCACATAAAATGCACGTTATAAAAAGTATATCATGAAATGACAAAGGTGTCAGTTATTTAGGTGGTTTGTAAGAGGTATACCTTTATAGAATTTAAATTTACTCAATAATTACTATGTTAAGCATTTCCTTCAACACTATACTATTTATTATGTTCAGTCACGTAATTGCAAAGAAGGGAATGCTAATTTAAATCATAGATTATTTGAATTTTAAGCAAACAAAGAAAATTCAAAATTCTTAGCTGTAGGTTTTAAGATTTTATTTTGTTGCAGAAATGCATGTTAGCTCATAGAATGATAAAACTCGTTATGTTATATTCCATTTTGATTAATATTTTAATATATTTTGTGCAAATTTTAGATAACATAAATTTCAGAGCTTGCCATTATATTATTAGTATTGGTGAAGAAATTGATTGAAAAGCTTAACTTGCATTTAGTGGTTTGTTTTTTACCACCAGCCTGTTTAATTTTTTATTCCTATTCTTCATCTTATTAAACATTCTTGTTAAACTTTTCACAATTAGATATTAACATCAAGTGTCAATATTATCTGATATTTCCTAGAAATCTATTTTGTGCAACTTTTATCTCTGGCTATAATGAAGAAATTTTTAAAAAAAATATGAGGTGCATATTAAATAAGTCTGAGAAAGGTGATGGATTTGATCAGCCAAAGTCTTTTCCTAAGACAGGGAAACCCTTGCTTGTTGCAAAGGGAGCTCCAGAAAGGCAGACTGTTTATTTGGGGTCTATTTAGCTTACTGTTCAACCTCAGCAGCTAGAATTGTGTTTGTTACATAATAGGTGTTCAAGAAATATTTGTTGAATGAATCAATGGGTTTAAATAAATTGCATCATCATATGTATAAAAATAATGCCATATTGTAAATAATGTGATCTCTGTTTTTAAGGAATGTGTATTTTGGTGAGAAAGGTGGCCACTTTGGGTCCAAGTTTTGTTATATATAAGATGAAGGAAGTTATATCCTTGATGGTGTTAATGAATCTATATAAACACTTCTTCTTTTGCTGTACTGTGGAGGGAGGAGTAGAAGAAATGAGAAGCATTGTGCTGCTTTCTGCCCAGAGTGGCAAAATGGCTTGTTGGATAGGATTTGAAACAACAGTTCTTCTGAAGGATATTGAAGGAATGTGTAGATGTAATTAGCAGGAGGTGGTAGGGGTGGGGGAATGGCAGCATGGGGGTGGGAATGGAATGTGGGCACATTGGTCAGTAAAAGATTGGCATGTTAAAGCACAACAAAGCATGGGTTCAAGAGAGAAATGTAATGAATGAATAACTTAAAAGAGGAAAGCTGCAGACAAGACAACCTGGCTCTCATTAACCAGGTGTGTGACCATGTCAAGTAACTTCTTTGGGCCTTGATTTCCTCATATGGGATTTGGAGCATTTGAGATTTTGCTCCCCAGTATATATTGTCAGTTTGGCTCAAATAAACTCTTATTTATTTATTTTTTTTAAAAAAGAAGACGACTTTGTTCTACAAATACCCTGTAAATCAGACTCCATTATCAACCTGAGATATTCTGCATGTTACCAGATTTTATAAACTCTAAGATGCATCTCTTTTATATTTTGTCATCTTGGTAATCAGGATATAGCTTTAAAAATTATTGTGATAAGAAAGCATTGTGTCATAGTTTGGTTGGCAACTCTTTTTTTTTTTTTTTACTTTTCTAATTGAGCATAAACTAATGGTGCATCAAAATACCACATTTTTCATATTGCATATCAGCATAAGAGGTCTTCATTAAGAAGCCCATGTAAGCAATGCAATTTCCCTAATTTGGTTTGACTATGGAAACTTTCTCTCCTTCCCCTCCCCCCAGGAGGAACAACCTGAGCATTTATTTTCAGAGCTAGTATACATTTGGGGAATGCTAGAATAGGTAATCTCATAGTCTTAAATCCAGAGAGTTAATGGAATATTTGACATAAAAAACTTGAATGTGGAACTTTAGAGAGAATAAAAGATTCAGAGTAGTAAAAGAGGAAAAAAATTTAATCCATCATTCTTTTTATAATTTCACTGATTTATTAAACAAATACTGTTATAGTTTTTAAACTAACTTCTAAGAAACAAAAGGCAAACACATTATTTAGAAAATATCTTCCAGGAAGAAAATTTAAATAGCAATAATTAAAATGGAGAGTTGAATAAATATTTAAATACAACTTATACTTGTTTAGTGCTTCCTTTTGCCCAGGCACATTATGAGGTGCAGGGCATGCAAAGATGACAAAAAATATATGTGTGCACTGTCCTGCAAATAGATACTGAATAATTCAAGAAAATCTGAATTCATTTTCTTTAATTATCTGGATGATAAAATTCTTGACTTTTTTTTCTCTCCAGAATCTACCAGATTTTTCTGAAATGTAGACTCAGATTTAGCTGCTTTATTGAATAGCAGTTGCAGACTTGTATTTTGCTCATTGTGCTTAATTCAGATTTTAAATTTGATTTGGCAACAGTGTAATTTTAGAAATTACAAAGCTGAGCTCTTAGACAATATGATTTTATTTTTTCCTAATGAATACTTACGTTATCTATATTAATAATAGAGGGATATGCAAATTGGCCAGGATGCCATCATAGAAACAGTAATGACCAAAGAACAGGCTGCATGGGGCAACCAAATAGGCAGGGGGATTAGTGAGGGACAACCAAAGTACTAAACAGCATGCTGTATGGGGTGACCAGGCCAGCAGGGGGGACAGTTGGGGGTAACTAGGCTGGTAGGGGGGCAGTTGGGGGCAAACAGACCAGCAGGGGAGGGCATTTGGGGGCAATAGGGCCCACAGGGGAGGGCACTTGAGTGTGACCAGGCCTGCAGGGGAGGGCAGTTGTGTGTGACCAAGCCTGTGGGTGAGGGCAGTTAGGGGCAACCAGGCCTGCAGGGGAGGGCAGCTGGGGATGAACAGGCCTGTGAGGGAGGGCAGTTAGGGGCCTGCAGGGGAGGGCAGCTGGGGGTGACCAGGCCTGTGGGGGAGGACAGTTGGAGGGGATCAGGTCTGCAGGGGAAGGAAGT
Source organism: Lasiurus cinereus (assembly GCA_011751065.1). NCBI lineage: Eukaryota > Metazoa > Chordata > Mammalia > Chiroptera > Vespertilionidae > Lasiurus > Lasiurus cinereus. The sequence continues at coordinate 8,215,262 of JAAGEH010000304.1, forward strand.
TGGGAGTGACCAGGCCAACAGGGGAGGGAAGTTAGAGGCAACCAGGCCTCCAGGGGAGGGCAGTTGAGGGTAACTAGGTCTCCACGGGAGGGCAGTTGGGGGCAACCAGGATGGCAGGGGAGGGCAGTTGGGGGCACCCAGGCTGGCAGGGGAGGGCAGTTGGTGGTGATTGGGCAGTCAGGGGAGCAGTTAGGCATCAATCAGGCTGGCAGGGGAGCAGTTAGGGGGAGATCATGCTGGCAGGCAAAAGTAGTTAGAGGCAATCAGGCAGGCAGGCAGGCAGGCAAGAGGCTAGGAGCCAACAGTCCCGGATTGTGACAGGGATGTGTGACTGCCTGTTTAGGCCCAATCCCTGTGGGCCTAAACAGGCAGTCGAATATCCCCCAAGGGGTCCCAGATTAGAGAGGGTGCAGGCCGGGCTGAGGGACACCCCTCCCATGCACAAATTTCCTGCACCAGGCCTCTAGTATTTAAATAAAATTCTGCATAATGATCTGAGAGAGGGCTCCTTTCCTTCCTTTCTGTGGGTGGTTACCTCTCATCTCCCTTGCAGTCTGTGTTCCCAAGGGGGCAGGGGAGAATGGGAAAGAAAGCTATTTTTTGCAAGTCTTTTTGATTGCATGTGAAATGTAGAATGGAAATGAGCCTGTCTGTTTTTAATTTTTTTTTCTGTATGAGCTATGATGTTCTAGTGAAGACCCATACTGGAAAAAAAAAATTAAAAACAGGGAACTCCAACTTTGTCAGACGTTTCACATGCAATCAGATAGATTTAGAGTTAAATGACTTTCTCTTTCACTACTGTCATTTGATGATGGAAGTGCCTTTAAAAATTCTCTTTTTACTCAAATGCCTTGCAAGGCAGAAAATGTTTTTTTGGATCAAGACATGTTTTAAATATTTTCCTAAACTCTAGGTTTTATGGTCCACAGTAATATAAAAACCTTTGCTCTTGATATTGGCATTATGTTTTAAATACTTGATATGAACTCTTTAGTTTTTTTTTTGATAATTAAAGAATGCTGATAGAATGACTACTGCACATAAATTAAAACTTTGTTGCACATAAGTCCTAGTAAAAGACAGAAACGTAAAATATGGTTTCTATCTTAAAGAGTCATTCACGTGAATGTCTCATCAGGATGAACGTAGTGATGGGGAAAATAAGACATTTTTGGGGGGCTAGCAATCTGAATCTGTGCCAGTAACCTAATGTACATTCTTGATAGCCTATAATTAAGTCACTGCTCCTTTCTCCACAATTTGGTCTTGCAAGACCAGTTTACCTAAATACTCACATTTTACAGAGGCCGTAAACCATGAACAATACACAAACCCCGGAGGAGGTTATCAGTGCTGGCGCCAGGCCAGGCCTTTAGGTGTGGTCTCTCAGCCCCCATTCGAACACATGGGGCTTTTTGCAAAGCCAGCAAAAGGTCCGGAAGTCCCATCCATATTTGGGGGCCAAAGAAACCAAAGGGTGTAAAGGGAGAGCTTCTTCCATATTGGTTTGCTCAGGATTTGGAGAGAAACTGAGTCACTGTACTAGTACATGTGAAACATCTGAAAATAAATGGGTTTTTCCTGTATCTCCAAATGCTCCTGTGTATTTTCAGTCGCCTGGTAAATTATGTAACATAAAAATGGTTTCCCTGACCAAGAACACACAGTTGAAGTTGCCTCCATGAGGCACCACTGTGCGAGAGCAGTCAGGTGGACCCACTGGACTGAGCCCCTGATGATGGGAAGGCATGCCTCCAGTGATTTACTAGGTTTCAGTCCTCATCGGGCTGGATGATGGGGCCCCGCTGCTAGTACTCCAGCGGATTCCAAGGAGGATAGATAGGAAAGCCCATTTCTAGAACCAGACATCTGACCGATGAGTTTTTCCCCGGTGGACCAGTCCAAGTTCAGGCCTGTCTTTAGGGGCAGAAGAAGTAGCTGATCACTACTTAGGCAAATTATTTGCCTCAGTTCAGGGACTTTTCGTGAGTGGAAGTCAAAACTCAGACTGACTGGTGTGTGAATGTGAGTGTGAGAGCCTGCGTGAAGAGAAAGCTACCTTGCGTTGTCCTGTGTTTCTGTTAACTGGGAGGGATTACTCGGTTTAACTGCAAACTTGGGAAGTAGTTCCCCTAAACCTGCTGCCTTAGAATGTATGCTAAAGAAATTTAAGAAGGGCCCAAACCACTGCCTGCAATGCAAATGTCTTTCCGAGAAATCAGGGGCTTCCTAGCTTGTGGCTGAGGATGGGAAACATAAGACTGTCTATTGATGTTTTGTGTCTCTTTGTTGTTTAATTTATTTGAAGATGGGGCAAGTCCCACCTTGGGGGAAGCCCAGTTGTGTATAGTAAGGCTGAACACGTGGCAAAGATTGCAGGATGTCGAAGCAGCTGCCAAGAATCCTTATTCTTGGGGATCATCTTGCTCTTTCTGTCAGGGTAAGGCCTTCAATATTCAGCAAAGCAAAGAAGACGGGCCTTTCGAATTTAACAAGACTAAAATATCAAATGAAAAAGTACTCTGGGCCAGACCCTGAGAACCTATTGAGCCAAAAAATATTATAAATTACATTTTGTCACCAATAGTTGTCCTGACATCTCAAGAAAATGCTAACATAATGTTCACAATTGTAGATCAAGTGACCTAGGGAAGGGCTGGCCCAGTAGGCCAGCAACAGAAGCAACAGCAGTAACCTTAGATGTTATCTTTAAGGAAGAATGTAGCAGTTTAAATCCAAGCGGCTAGGGCCTGCTCCCTCTTTGTCTTCATATGCCCATACATAATTTTCCAAGGTCTTTATTAACTTAAAGACTTTGAAGCATTACTGGATTAAATGATAAATATCTAAATATTTTTAAAAAACAAACATTAATTGCTAGACACATTTTTTATTTGCTTGCTCTTAGTTTTTATTATAGAAGGTCTCTTGTACTTTTTTTAAAAATATATTTTATTGTTTTTTTACAGAGAGGAAGGGAAAGGGACAGAGAGCTAGAAACATCGATCAGCCGCCTCCTGCACACCCCCTACTGGGGATGTGCCTGCAACCAAGGTACATGCCCTTGACTGGAATTGAATCTGGGACCTTTCATTCCATAGGCTGACACTCTAAGCCAAACCGGTTTCGGCGGGTCTCTTGTACTTTGTTGAAGGTGCTATGTTTTCTTGAAAGTAAGAGTGTGTTTAAAGTGTGTTCATAAATGTTAATCTAAGAGATGCTGGCTGTTTACTTTTTGGTACTCATTGAAAAATTAAGGTTTCTGAGAGTGAAGAATTCTAATACATTTTGAAGAAAAAAAAGAAAAGATCTGTACAAGTTTTGATGGTATGACAGAAAATTAGAGTAGAAATATTTAATGGAAGGTCTAACGCATGGTTATGCATTTTTGAAGGACAGAGAAGGTTTGAAGGCTAATTTGAAAGTGTGAACTTTGTTAAGGTTGTGCATGTGATGAGAAGGAAAAGAGAAATGTTGAAAGAGAGAAATGAGTTTTAAAGTTAACTATTTGCAAGAATTGTAAAAGGGTCATAAAATCTCAGAGTAGTTTAAACAAAGGCTAGACCACTACCCTTATCTCCCCTGTCCAGGACAGAGTAAATGGTTAATACAGAAAGGGAGGGGAGGACAAGGTTGCTGAATACTTAAGCAAAACCAGAATATTCAGCAGCGGAATTTTAAGACAGGAGAATTCATAATGCCTTAGACAGCCACCAGCCTGCTCTTCAGATTGGCTGAGGGTGGGGTGGCATCTTTACTTCAAGGGTCAAATGTATGAATATGCTTACTTTACTTTTTCAATAAAGGTGCATACTTTCATTACTTAATAAGTTAACTTTTCACAATATATCCAGGTCTCATATAAACTCATTCATATGAGAAGCCAATATTTTATGAGCAATTGGTTCTAATAAAGTCCAAAATAAAATTTGCATTCATATGCAAATAAGCACTAGCCAAAAAGAAGGCTGTTTAAAAGTAAATTCAAGCTTACTAAAAAAGAGAAATATTAAAATCTCTTCTGCTACTATGTACAAAGTAAACTAAAAATTATTATGCAAGCATTAAATCTCACCATTAATGAGATACCATAATTAAAAATAAAATTACTTTTACTTGAAATGTATGCATTGCAGTATTGGCCAGCATGTTTCTCTCCTATCTGTTTTTTTTGAAAGGCAACCAAGTTGGTTCTGTTTAAAAGAAAGTAAAAACCTTTAATATAGTGATTTATGACAAGCCCACAGGAAAAGCAGACTTTAGCAATGCTTACCCAATTAGAAAAGAAAATCCCTAAATGGGGCTTAAAGATTGCTCTGAAAAAAAAAAAACACAGAGGGAAATGCCTTTCAAATATGTAGGAACTGTAATTAAAAAATCAATATATTAGTCCTCAGAAGGTAGAAATACAAAAAGATTGCCTTAAGACCTTAAATGACTTTTAGAAATTATTAGAGAACATTAATTAAGACCTTATCTAAAAATTTCTATGAGAAAAATGACAAATTTATTCAGTATACTTAGGGAATCCTAAGGAATATTTTATTAAGTGTATGCAAAGACCTACTGAATCATTGTATAATTTTGTGGCTCCCCTCACTCGAGCAGTGAGCCTGCAAATATAGCATAAAATAGCAGTTTGCAACAATCTAGAAAACTCTGTCTTCTCTAAACCAAGGACACTTAAGAGTCAATAATTTGTATTTTGCCTCCCTAAACAGAGAGTAAATAGCTTATGCTAAAGTACTCAGGGATTCTGATGGGAGAAATCCAGTTAGTGTCATTTGTTGTCCATACCCAAGGACAATTGAAGTTAGAAATTAAGCCTTATTTTGGTTAGTTCTTTTTAGTAGAATAATTATGTTATATTAATCAGGTATTTAATAAAAAGGACCATCTTTTAATCATAGGAAATAAAGTTTGCTGTTCTATGTTCCTGTCTAATACTCTTTAATATTTAATCTTTTGGTAAATCAACCTTAACAATTATTCAAGGGTTTGGATTAAAACACACACATACAACACACAAAATTTTCTCTTGATCTAGAATTGGCTTTAGACCATCCCAATAGGCTCTGAAATGCCTCAAATGTTTGTTTTCTCTCTCCTGAAGGAAAATTTTATACTGAAGGTACATAGGAACCTTTGTCAGTCAAATACATTTATAACTAATGGTTATTGGTTATAATATTATAGAATGTTAGGTTTTACAGAAAGGACAACATTCCATGTCATCTGCATTATAATGAAATCTATAACTGTGTCATTTTAAGTTTCTTCTTGTCATTTGGAGACAGTAACTGCTTTGTTATAATGCATTTGGAAAAATATTACTCTGAAGAGTCCATGGAAAGGACTGGCAAGGAAAACCAGAAGATATTAAAGCAAGTTAGTATATTTTTCTCCCTATATTATCCCTCTGAAATTTGTGAATGAATCATGGCAATGCATTCCTGTGCATAAATTCAATAAGACCCATTTCCAGCGGTGATTTTATTGACCCAAAACTTTGACTGTTATGTTTTGAAGAGTCCTGTCTGGACTCTGAAGACTTGAAGCAATTAGAGTGCCTTGGAGAAAGCCTGGTAAATTCTGTAACAGTAGCAGCAAAGATTTCCATTGTCTCCTCTCAAGAAAATCATGCAGGCTCACAAAGGCTTACTATTAAGTGGTAGAATTTTGAATCATTAATAGGCTTTAGATGTCATGGGAAATATAATTACTCCCATTGATTTATAGTGAGAAAATGTTTGCACATTTACCCCTTAATTTTAAAACTGCCTTATTTACCACCTCCCAAATTCCTCCTCTAACAAATTTGAATATACATTTTATCCTGGCTCATTTTTTGCTTTGTTAAGTTAGCTGATAGATACCACTTACATGAAAGACACTGTATTCCTTTCATTAGGATAAGGTACTTCCCACCTTGACACTACACATCTGATCACACTGCATCTCTTGGTTAGTCTAGATGGAATTTTGTTCCTGTTTGAATTTCCTCTGGCCCTCTGATCCTATAGATGCTGTTTCTGCAAATTGAGTTTTCCATATCCCAATTATAACTGAGAGAGTCAGGCTAGGTGGGCAGATATTAAGAGTGTTAATGTCTTCTTTGCTAACTCTCTCTACACTAAATTTTGCAAGTACTTTTGCTATAAGACTGCACATTGTATCGGTTGTTTCTTTTCTTCTTGCTAGAGTATATACTCTCCTAGGGCAAGGACCTTGGCTTGTTTTTTCAACTTTTCAGTGCTCATCTCAGATCATGATTGATTGTCAATGTCCAATAAACAGTTGTAGAAAGTATTAGTTAATATTAGGCTCAACCATTTATATCTTCAAAGAATTAATAACCTGGGAAAATAAAACAGAAATAACCAAAGACATTTAAGGATAATTTCAAAATGCTACATTAGCCTGTGTAAATGGTACCTTGCAGAGTAAATACACTAATAGTGAGGGTCTATAGTTGAAAGGTGTGAACAGTACATATAGGGGTGAATTTATCAGATTATTTAATTAGAAGGAAAACTTGCTTGAAAATATTTCTCAGTTTATCTATTCAAACCTTCATTATGGAAACCAGAAGACCAATGCTGTCATTCAATTATGCACCACAAAAACATAGGATCTTGTTTAATTCAAGAAGTTTAATATTGTGGGTTGCCTTGATCTATAATAATAAAAGTGTAATATGCTAATTAGACAGCACGTTCTTCTGAACAACCTTCCGATAACCTTCTGGGCAAAGTTGGGGCAAGTAGGAAAGCCCGGGTCCTGGGTGCCTGCTGGTGGCCAGAGGGAAGCCCTGGTCCTAAATGCCAGAGGGAAGCCAGTGCTAGCAGCCGGGGGAAGGAAGACCTACCCTTGCATGAATTTTGTGTGTCAGGCCTCTAGTTTGCTTATAATATCCAATGATGTTAATTAGAATTCTATACATGCATCAATGGAATATTACTGGACTGTAAAAACTGATCTGTAGAATTGTTTTAGGTGAAATAATAGAAAAATGGCAAAAAGATATTAAATGTGATTATTACTATGACAAATAAAGATCTGATTTTTCTCACATATAGAAAAGAAAAATACTGTAAAAAGAAAATTGTTTTCTGATGTCTAAGTCTTGGAGTTTTATTTTCTTTTGAACTTGGAGGACAGATGAAACTTAACTGAATCTGTAAGTGAAAATTAAGAATGTTTTTAAAAAGTGGAAGCTAAGTTTAGGTACTAATTTTATGCTCTCTTCAGTTATACATGTTTCCTGCCATCACCTACAAGATTACTCTGAAGGGGAGAGTTATTGAAGTAATTCAGAAGGGTGAATGCATTGTTTGGCCAAAGGATTTTGCTCTTTAGGCCTATCAAAAATTCAACAATAGCCCAGCAGGTGTGGCTCAGTAGTTGAGCATTGACCCAGGAACCAAGAGGATGTTACTGGTTCAATTTGATTCCCCGTCAGGGCACATGCCAGGGTTGCAGGCTCAATCCCCAGTAGGGGACATGCAGGAGGCAACTAATCAATGATATTTCTCATTGATGCTTCTATCTCTCTATTCCTCTCCCTTTCTCTCTGAAAATCAATAAAAACATATTAAAAAAAATTCAACACATAAAAAACATTTATTGAGTATCTTCTTACACATGACTTCAGATTGGGAACGATGATCTAGAATGAAAGACAGTGGACTAGCAGAGCCTGCACTCTGGCTTCTGTTCAAAGTTCAGCCGGACAGATACTCTCTGAGCGCTATTTTAGTATAGTGCACTGAGATTTCTCTTGGACGTAAAAAAAAGTAATATGAGGCACCGTTTGTAGTAAGATATGTAATTGTAAATTTCTTGGTTTAAACACATATTCTTTGCCTATTTAAATTGTCTATTTATTCAGATTCAGGTTTTAGCACTTGTATTGCAGTTACTTATCTCTACCATTGGAGTGTGAACTTCTTGGCATATTGATCTCTTCTTGCATTGGCCATTCTGATGTGTGTTCCGAAAGCACTTCCTTCAGATATCAGTACAGCCAACTTCCTCTCTTGCTTCAGGCTTTGCTCAAATGCCACCTTCTTAATGAAACCCACCTTGACCACTCTATTTAAGACCACAGCTCTTTCTTTTAGCACTTAGTCCTCTGTGCTCTACATAGTTTTGTTTTTCCCCTTCGCATACTTATCACTCACCTTCTAACAGGCTATCTAATTTACTTATTTTCCATTATGTTTTGCTGTCTATCTTTACTCCTGCTGCCTATGGGAGCTTTATGAAAGTAGGATCTTAATTTTGTTCACAGGTATATTCTAAGTACTTAGAATAATGCCAGCATATAGTAGGTACTCAATAAATAATTATTGAATGAATGAATGAGTATATTTTACTTAGTATAGTGCCTGACATTCTGTAAACACTCAACATTTTTATAATTAAAAAAAAAGAAGAAAAAATATTGGAGCAATGGTCTTCAAGGTAAGCCCTGCAACCCTAGTTACATTGAAACCCAAGCACAGTAAGCAAGTGTCATGACATTTTAGATTGTATGTTAATCTTAGGAGTGTTTTCTCTACATAGGTCTACACTGAGAAAAAAATCAGAACTGATTATGCTTCTATAAGCTTCTCCTGTGCTTTGCATTTTAAAAAAGCCTTTATTGAATCACTGGCATGTAAAACAAACAAACAAATAAACAAACACAAAAAATGGTTTATGGAATATTATTTTACATGATACCTCAAAAATGGAATAGATTTGTCTTTATAAGTGCCCACTTATTTAGAAAATCCTAACATTGCATATATGGAATAAAATTTTGTTTAGATTCCCAATCTGGCAAATTAATAACTGGCTGAAATGTATTTGTTAAAATGAAAGTGTATTACTTTAAAATATAGTAGTAAGATATTTCAACATGAATTTTACTGTTTTAATCTAGTAAACTTAAAACAAGATAGTGTTATTATCTAGTATTCACTTATTATCTTGGGAAAATACTTAATAGTTTTTTGTGTTTTTTTTCTGATCCTAGAAGCAAAATTAAAGTTATGGGATCTTTACGTTTTGTTTTGATTTTTCACACTGAAATATAAGATTTATGACTTTAAAGTGCTTTAAGATTGAGGTAACAGATCTGATTTACTTCTTAACAGGAAGTTAAAAAGCCTTTCAACATTTTATAGACTTTGTGAGAATCCCGTTTGAACCTTGTCACTGACCCTGTGCTGAAGGAATGAACACGGAAAACAGACGTTAGCTAATAGACAAATGTATTTATTTTTTTCTGGATGTACTGTATTGTGGTGATTATAACTTTTTTCCTTATTATCTTAAGTTGTCAGTAATAGTTTTTAAGCTGAAAGTTATTGCATAATTATAGAAGTAGTTGCAACATATTTTTTCTCACAGAAAATACAATGACCATGGGCTTTGTAGTCAGATAGCCCTGGGCTTGAGCAGATATACCTAATATTTGCTTATTGCCTTTAGTAAGTTATGTTAAACCTCTGAACCTCAGTTTCTATGTCTGTAAAATAGGCATAACATCTGCATCCTAGAATTATTGAGAGGATTAAATGTGTTCACAGAAAAGTGCCTAGAAATGTGCCTGTCACATAGTAGGTACTATTTCAGTTATCTTCTTTCAATTCCAATTTAAACATTTTCAATGATAACTTGAGCAAAATACTGTTCTGAGGGAATTAGTATAGAAAACTAATTACTAGTAAACTATTGCAGCACACTGAAATACCTGATCTGGCTCCCCCCCCCCCCCTTTTTTAAAAAATATTTTTTTGATTTTTTTTTACAGAGAGGAAGGGAGAAAGATAGAAAGTCAGAAACATCGATGAGAGAGAGAGACATCCATCAGCCGCCTCCTGCACGCCCCACAGTGGAGATGTGCCCGCAAGCAAGGTACATGCCCCGACCGGAATCGAACCCGGGACCTTTCAGTCCGAAGGCCGACGCTCTATCCACTGAGCCAAACCGGTCTTGGCTCCCTTTTAAAATATAGTTTTCACTGAAGGATTTACTATAATCAGAATGATAATGTAATGTTGCATTTGTTCAGTTACTGTCCTCCTTAGAGCAGACCTGTTAGGGTGGTAATACAAAGTCAGAGACTGCCTTGCTATGGTCACGTGACTGGGAAGTAGGCCGAGCCAGAACATGGGCTCTTTTTTTTTAAATTTTTTTATTTTTATTAATTTCAGAGAGGAAGGGAGAGGTAGAGAGAGATAGAAATAGAAACATCAGTGATGAGAGAGCATCATTGATTGGCTGCCTCCTGCACGCCCCCCACTGTGGATCGAGCCATGCCCTGGAATCAAACCCGGGAACCCCTCAGTCCTCAAGGCAATCTCTTATCTACTGAGCCAAACCGGCTAGGGCCAGAACATGGACTCTTGCTGTAAGTTTATTACTCCTTAGAGCAAAGGCTTCCCATTAGAGCTTCAGGACAATATTGCCTTTGAGGCAACAACATGGAACAAGCCTTAATATAAAAGGAGGCTTTGGGCACATTTCAGTAAATAAATGCCCTTAGTTTGGATCCACGATGGATCTTATCTATACCACAGTTACTCTGTAGAGAGTGGTATTGTGATTAGATATCAAAATGGCAGTATTGCCTCTCAAATATACTTTGTGTTACATGTATACATACACACTTCTACCTTCAAAGTACCCTGTTAAACATTTAAATAAAGGGAAAATATTTTCATAACGTATTTCTAAGCCAATTTAGAGGTCATTGAGCAGATGTCACATAATACTAATGTTAAATTACCCTGTGTAATAAGAAAATTATAGTACCTAAATAAAGATAGTAAAGGGAAACCATCAAATGAATTATTCTAGAATTTCAAAATGAAATGATTTCTTCAAAATTAACAGTGGCACCACATGACTTTAGGGAAGTGAGTCTGATAGGAAGAAGGAAATCAGAGACAAAATAGAAGGCTTTCTTTGTTTATACAGAGTGGGACAAAAGTAGGTTTACAGTTGTTTGTATGGAAAAGAACAATAATGAATGAATAATACAAAAATAAACTCTGTTTCATGTACTCACAACTGTAAACCTACTTTTGCTCTCATCTCTATATGCCAATTTTTGGTTGTGATGCTAAAGAACTAATGTAATAGTATAGCTTTCAGTTGTCCTGGAAGTATTTTACTGTTAAACCATGTGACAAGAAATTTATTAAAATCTGACTAACTTCTCATTGAGTTGTTTCATAGAAAATCACAATAGTTGTTTCTAGTTGACATATACTTCCTTTTGCTATTAGGTACATTTTCACAGCCTAATTATTTTGAGAACATAGTATGACCAAAGAATAAAAATGTACAAAGTTGACAACTTTAAATAAGCACTAACTTTTCTTAAAGAACAAACCTCACTTACAGTTAGGAAACAATATTTATATTTAAGGTTGAAAAGCCAGGATGTAGGAAAATTTTGCTAATTTGGAAGATGACCTTTAAGGGCACCCAAACCAAATAATTTGTAGGCTATGACATAGGGCACATTCCTACAAAATTTGTGTGAATACTGCTTTAGTGGTTCTTGAAAGACAAACAAAGAAAGCTGGAATGAAATCTCTATCCCCCTCCCAAATAAGACGGAGACTAACAAAAGGTACAGCAGTACTCTTTCAAAGCTCGCTGTTAAACGAGGTCTCTACAGAATAGTTAATGAGATGGTTCATAGTGGAAAATAATCTGTTTTTAACAATGTTTAGATCAAAAGTAATTTCTAATCTATGAGCTAAAGTCTCTTCAATACCCTTCATTCACTAGTAAAGCTTTTATGTTTGTATTATTTACTTCAATCAGATGTTTTCAATTTTACCTTTTCTCTTTCTACAAATACTTGACATGGTTCATCAATACTGACCAACAGTTTTATTCTTCAGAAAAGAGAGATTTTTGAGAGAGGGGAATGAAAAAGAGAGAAACATCTTTGCCTAAACGATTTGCAAGCATCTGTGCTTTAAGCTACTTTTTATGAACACTCCTTCGTAAATGACTCAAGGTAAAAAAGCAGAAAAGCATCCAATGTTAGGAAATTGCAATCCAATACCATGTAATTTAAACCTGCAGTTGCTTCTCTTGTACTAAATGACATACAGATGGGTAGCTTAGTTCTCTCAACTTTAGGAACACAATTGGTCTTTTTGTATGAATGAACATATATTAGAAAAATATTTTGGATAGAATTGTTTAATTCTAATTGTACAGATTTTAACTATCCAGGCCATTGGGAAGAATAATTTCAACCAAGATATTTTGTTGTGTTAAAATTGCAATTAATTATTTTTGGAACAAAATCAACAAAGATACAACCCTTAGCAAAAACAAAGAAATAAAAACAAAAAGGTAACGTCTAAGAAGTCTATAATGAATTGAACAGAAAAGCGCATATCACAGTCAATTGCTTATTTAATTTAAGAAAGAGCAGTTCTGTATTCAAGCTGTGGAGAAGTCTGTTCTGACAGGACAAACATTTCTCAGAGAAACATTTCTATCTACACCTTGGAACGTATTAACAGTCTAAGTAGTAGGTGTTTGGATAAAGCCTAGTGTAATATGGGGGGTGGGCCCAGTGAGAGGAGAGACCATCTCGCCGTTAAGGATAGGCCAGCTCTTCCTAAGGATCTTTCCAGGCCAGGGCAGGGCCAACGCACTGTGTGTAAGGTCAGAAAAGGTGCTGTTTGACAACCCTCTGGCCTGCTCCAAGGTGCGCCTTTTCCTTTGCCTCTGATTTGCTCTTTTCCTGCCTCCATATTTTCTCCTAGAAAACCAATCCCTCTGCCTTGGTGGCCCTGTGTCTGGAAGCTGATATCCTCCTTCCATCCCACTGGGTAACTGGGTAACTGGTTGGTTTTCTCCTAATTTCAGGGAACTCACATACTGTGAACATGAGGTGCCTTAAAAGTAAAAGAAGGATAAAGCATTTCTACACCTAAATCATATGTCTTTATATTTCAGAAGATGTTGAGTTTAATATTCAGGAAACTAAGCAAGCCTTCTTTTAGTAATTTCAAAACATGACAAGAAATGTTTGCAGGTAGGGCCATCTGCGAGCCTCCTTCCCCCTGTGATGGATGGCAAGGAAAAGCACTTTTACTGCAGCCAGGAAGGTTGCCTTATCCTGGAGTTATATTTCTTTTCACTCATTTGTGCAGGTAAAATAAAATACTACATACAAACAGGTGTTGTCTGAACATTTTACTGCAGTCTGTATAGGTTGAAATAAAAGCTGCCATTGTTATTAGAATCACATTAAAATTATTTCACCCTTCAAATACACTTAATCAGTGAAGTGTTCCTAGATATACTTTGCAAAAAGAAAATGTAGGTCTCTAAATAAAATTGCATTCACGATTCCTCTTCTCTTTGGCCTTCCTCTTCCCTATTTTTTTTTTTTTTACCACCCTTTCTTTGGAACTTTGTGAGTCTGCATTAGTGTAAATGTCTTCTCCTGGGGTCTATGAAAAGTTTCTTGCTTCCTGTTTAACATGATAAGATACAGTCTTTAAAAAGACATTTGTTTTTGAGAACTCTATAGAACCTAGTGAAGTATCTAATAGAATCATGGAGCACAACAATACCTAGTCATGAAAAAAAAATTGTATTTTAAATAAGATGGTATTTAAATCACCCAGAATATAAATTGAATGATGAAGCCGCTCTCTACTAAAACCTAACATTATTGAGTGGAGAATTATTGTGTAATAATATGCCCATCATCTTATATATACAGTGTAAATAGAATTATACTTTTCAAATTTTCTATTTGAAAAAAAAAAGAGAATTTCAAGGTATTGGGAGGCAGAAAGGATGTACTCCCATTTTGTGAGTGTTCAGTGAGTTTTTACTGTCATATCGCAGTTGTTACGGCACCTTGTCAGTGCTTTAGTGCAACCACTCGAATCTTGAGAAACTTTTTTTGTTGTTTTAGAGAAATAATCAGCTGCAGTTCAGGTAAATTTGTGCATTAGGGACTGATCTGGTCATTGACAAGTGACTGCAGAAGCTGTGCTGTGGCGACCAGCCAAAGCAATTATTTAGGATTCAAGCTAAAAAGCCTCCTCCTCCATATCTTTTCTCTTTCCAGGGTCATGTAGGGATACAAAGAACTGTAAGGTGGTCTTTTCCCAGCAGGAACTGAGGAAGCGGCTGACACCCCTGCAGTATCATGTCACCCAGGAGAAAGGGACCGAAAGGTAAGGTGAAATGTAAGAAAAAGCTATTAAGCGAAAGCTAGTTTTCTTCGCTCCCTTCCACCCCCCTCTGCCTTTGAATCCTCTTCCTTGACATTTAAAGGATTCTACACTTATTTGCTAAAGACTACAAATTAGGATCCTTGAAAAGGTTTGAAAATGGTATTGTTTAGGTTAAGACTAAGTTTTATTTATTCTTTCCCCCATTTAATGAACACTCTATCTTATGTAAAGTCACAAGGCTTTTATTAAGGGCCTGTTTTTAGTTTACTACAAAATGTGTGGAAGTAATAGCGATTTAGGTACATTTTTTGGGAAGACATCACAGTAAGCAAAACCATGAGGGACATGGCGCTATGCCAGAATGCTGAAATTTTGAAGGTGGCCATTGTAAGTATAGACGTTTTGGCTGCAAAAAGAAGGTAGCATAATTTAGTTCCTTTCTACCCCACTCCAATTTCTTTTTGAAGCACATGTGGAGAAAGTATTTATTGGCTCATTTGTGGTTGGAATGTCAAAAATTTTCAATAACTGCCCTCACATGGCTTTGGTCCTTGGAAGTTCGCCCTAAGTCCTGAAAAAAGAGTTTGTTCACTTCCAAGACTCTTTTTAGTGAATAAAGTCTCTCTCAGCTGATTCCAGCTCAAAGGTAACTTGCCAAGATCCAACCATTTTGTTGTCTAATTTATACCATGGAGCTTGGCATAAGGCCGTAACTTACCTCTGATCCGAATTTATTAATTATGTAACTTCTTGTTTTCATTCATGAGCTGAAAGAGCTCTTTACCACACATGGGGTTCTTGTTAATAGGCAACACTCTCTTCCTGTCACAGTGGATACTGTTTACTGAATTTACCAAGTGTTGAATCCCTGATGAAGTCCACCCTCACTACACAATGAGTTAGGGGCGGACTTCAGTCCCAGCCCAGGAGGACTTCTACCCGTCCTGTTGTGTACATGACTAGCAAAATGATTTAATGCACACAAACAACTAGAGATTAGGTCATTCTTAAAAATTCTGTTTATAAAAAAAATTGGACCTCATAAAGAGGGTGAAAGGATAATAAAAACAAGCTGCAGAGCACATAGACTTTTTGTTGGGCTAGCACAGCTGATTTGTATTAGCTGAATGACCTCCTAGCCTTTAAGATTGTTAACTTAGAAAAATATTCCCTTAAAGCTGCAATATTCCTTTTCAAACCAAAAAACAAGACTCTTTCCACTTGAAGTCTTTGGATCTTTTTGCATTTTCTGGTGTATACTCTTGGACACTGCAGAGTAGCAGAAATCTTATGTAATAATGTTGTCTTTCTTTCTGCAAATCTGAACTAGGCTTTTTTTTTTTTTAAATAGAATTTTTTCCCCTAAGCATTACGTAACTACATGGCTTAATTTTTTTTATTTAACCTAGACTAGTTTGGAGTAGTTATATGCACATTTTATTATATAGATTTGAAATATATTAGTAATGTTCAGATTTCCATATGTTTGGTCTGTTCTCATTATAGGACAAAAAGACCTTGAAAGATTTATTAGAGAAATATATTTAAGTAAATACATTCTGTAAGAAATAATGCTAACTTTACTTAATTTTTTAAATGCTCTGTTTGTTGTTTATCAGTGCCTTCGAAGGAGAATATAATCATCACAAAGATCCTGGAATATATAAATGTGTTGTCTGTGGAACTCCATTGTTCAAGTAAGTATGTTACAAACCTTTGGCTATGGGCACATCACAGATGGCAACAAACTAGTTAGAGCTTCTTCATATTAGAGTCTTTACTAGATTTTCATATTTCTGTTTCCCTCCCACAAAATAAAAGTAATTGTTGATTTTGCACTATTTGTATTTTTCAAATACCCAACATTAGCTTGTTCAGTGTAGTAAACATGGTGCTTAGCAGAGCTATAAAAGATTTTGGCAAGCGTAAAAATATTTCTGTATTTATTGAATTTTTCTATTAAGTAATGGCCTTACATTTACTTATTGGACCATAATGAAAGTTCTTCATGTGTATCCTTCAAGTGGAATAATATCCACCACATTGATTATTCATATTTCTTCAATGAAGGGCAATACCTGTATTGAAAGTAACATGGGAATTATAACAGACACTTGTACATGTATAAACAAATTGCATAATATGAGTTTAATAGTTTTTGCACTGATCCAAAATCTTTATTTTAAAGATCTCAATAGTTTATTATAAAATAGGCAGTGCACAGACTTTTACATAAAAAGAAGGTATATTTTCAGACAGTGAATTCTGGAGATCATGAATTTTACTCAAGAAAGGAAAATTCTTACCAGCATGTATTTATCTAGGAGGAGAAAATCCTAGAAGATTTGTGCTTGTGGGATGCTGATTTGGGGAAATAAACCTTAATTGAGAGTAAATGTCATGTATTTAAGACAGAATTACAATTTTTTTAGGTTAAATGAACAAACAAGAATCTAATATGTGTAGCATGTAAAACCTAATATTTCTCCATAAATGTTTACCTTTTAAAGCACTAATATTTACAGATTTTTTTATAGAAATAACAGGAAACAGTAGTTTCTTTGAAATTTTTTTTCAAAGTTTCAAACCCTTCTTAGCTTTCATAAACCTTTTTGCACATTAGTGTTGGTTGAGAATCTGTTTTGATTTCTTAAATATTTATTCTTCATGTTGAAAACCCAGCCCTTCAAATTGTCACCCATTTTCTCTCAGAAAACATACATCCTTGTATTTCAACACCTCTAGTGTGTGTCATAATAGTTGATATAACACTTAAGATAGTTAATGAGCCATGTTAAACTTGTTAATATCCCAAAAGGTAAAAATTGACCATATCCCCTTTGCTTTTTGTTTATGATTCTCCACCTCTTTAAATCATGTGATTCAATAAAATAATGAATCTGAGGAAAACTTACTGTTTTAAATAAAAAGCAGAACCACTGTGAATGAAGGATTTGACCCAGTGAAATTTTGAGTCACAAAAACGAAAAGGAAGACCCTTATCCAAACATAGGTACTGGCGGGGGTTAGGAAGATTCACATTTGATGGGCTAGTTCCTCTGTTTCCGTTAGCATTCTTGGAAGGAAAGCTTTGATTTTCTTTCTTTCTTTTTTTTTAATTCAGGTCTTCTGCCCATTTTTTTTAAAATTTTATTACTTTTTTATACATATTTCCCCATTGCCCCCCCTCCCTCCCAGGCATACCCCAACCCCCCAGTGTCTGTGATCATTGGTTATGCTTATATGCATGCATACAAGTCCTTTGATTGATCACTTATCTACCTCACCTAACTTTAATCTTTCTGCTGTAATTTCACAGTCTGTTTGATGCTTTATGATTTTTGTCCTCCTGAGAATTATCAGTCTACTCCCTTTCTGTGCTCCTGATTCTATTATATTCACCAGTTTATTCTGTTGATCAAATTTTTAATTCACTTAATTTTTAGATTCACTTGTTGATAGATGTGTATTTGTTGTTCATAATTTTTTGTCTTTTACCTTTTTCTTCTTCCTCTTCTAAAAGAGTACCTTTCAGCATTTCTTGTAATACTGGTTTAGAGTTGATGAACTCCTTTAGCTTTTTCTTCTCTGTGAAGGTATTTATCTGCCCTCAATTCTGAATGATAGCTTTGCTGGATAGATTATTCTTGGTTGTAGGTTCTTGCTGTTCATCACATTGAATATTTCTTGCCACTCCTGTCTGGCCTGCATCATTTCTATTGAGACATCAGCTGACAGTTGTATGGGTGCTCCCTTGTAGGTAATGAACTGTTTTTCTCTTGCTGCTTTTAATATTCTCTCTTTGTCTTTTGCTCTTGGTATTTTAATTATGATGTGTCTTGGTGTGGTCCTCTTTGGATTCCTTTTATTTGGGGTTCTGTGTGCTTCCTGGATTTGTAAGTCTATTTCTTTTACCAGATGTGGGAAGTTTTCAGTCATTATTTCTTTAAATAGGTTTTCAGTATCTTGCTCTCTCTTTTCTTCTGGCACCCCCACAATTCTGATGTTGGTATGCTTGAAGCTGTCCCAGAGGCTCCTTACATTATCTTCACATTTTTGGATTCTTTTCTCTTCTTGCTTTTCCAGTTGAATGTTTTCTGCTTCTTTATATTTCAAATTTTTTACTTGATCCTTGCCTTTCTCTAGTCTGCTGTTAGGACTCTGTATAATATTTTTTATTTCAGTCAGTGTATGTTTAATTTCTAGTTGGTCCTTTTTCATCTCCTCTTGGGTCTCACTAAATTTATCCATCTTTTCTAGCATATTCTTGAAAAACCTTATAAGCGTGGTTTTGAACTCTATATCCAGTCGTTTTCTTTCCTCCATTTCTTTTGCTTGTAATCCCTTCCCTTGTCTCGGCATTTTCACTATGCCGGGGAAACTTCTGTGCTGGATTCAGCCGCAGAAGCCTCGGTTGAGCTTGGGAGGGCGGAGTCTCAGGGCTTAAGGGACCGCCTTGCCTTCCAGTCGGCCCCGCCCTCCACGGCCCCTGAGTCTCACGTGACTGGGTAATGGCTGGAGCGGTCCTTGTGCGCGCACCCGCAGCGCCTCTGACCGCTGCCTTTCCGGCTCCCCTGAGCACCAGGACCACAGGAGTCTAGGTCTCCAGGGTTTCGCCCGAAACAGGGGCTTTGTGGAGTCAGAAGTGGCACAGTTGGGAGGGTCTGTCTCCCGCCCACTCGCGAAAGCCAGCGGCACAATCAGCAATCTGTCCTCCGTGTGGTGCCATGCGTGACCAGACCTCCGATCCTTTGTGACTCCCCTAAATTTCCGTGCACTTCTCCCTTTTCACAGTCCAAACTCCCCCCGTATGAGTTTTGGCTGGATCTGGGGTTTAGTGTCGTAGGATAAGGGGTTCAATGCCTTTGAGAGTCTCTGTCTCCCTCCTGCCAGAGAAAGCCAGCCAGGTACTCCAGCACCGGCTCTCTCCTCGCACGTGTCTCGGTACCTCAGCTTTTTGCAGCTCCTCTGGGTCTCCGTGAGCCCCTCTCTTTCCCTCTAGTTGTAGAACTTCCACTCAGCCAGCTTTCCTGTGGTTCTGGATGATGTCCGTTCTGTCTTTTAGTTGTAGTTTTGAAATTGTTGTGCGAGGCAGCAGTATAGGTGTTTACCTATGCCGCCATCTTGGATTCTCCGAAAGCTTTGATTTTCTAAGTTTTTATGGAATATGGTTTTATCTTGTTATTATACTTTAAAAACATTGTCCTTATTTGGTTTCCTGTCCATTTTAGGGGGAAATATACCTGCTTTAGCCTCTACTGTAGAATGGTAGTTTATTAATTTAGTGTTGATATCTTCCTACCAGAGAACTTTCCAGGGACCACAGGGCATGGACAGTTTTGAGGGAACCAATGTTCTGGTCCTCAGATTCTGTATGTATATTCTCCTGAAACTGGTGTATCTGTGAGAGTCTGTGGTTGGCCACTTCTTCCTATCTCCTTGATCATAATCAGCCTTCTCCCACTTCACAAAAGGTCTCTTACTGTGATTTATTGTCCCAGGGTAAAATATCTAAGGCATAAAGCATTAATTCTGAAGGAGAGACCCATGAAAGCAAGACAAAAAATATATAAAACACTGAACTGGTAAAAAATGGTTGAAATATTATTTCGTCTTGGCAAGGCTCAGTCTGCCTGTCTGCTTGTCTGCTCATTTTTCTCTCCATCTGTTGTCTGTCTGTCCATTTCCTACTAGTCTGCTTAAGTGAGGTGGTTATTGTGAGAATATGTATCAGCATATTTATATACTTATTCACATAGAAAAAAATGAAAGTCTTTTCTTGGGACAGATCATAAGCCTGATTTGGTTGATAGATATGACAGATAGGACTGCTTTAGCAAATTAGGTTATATTGTGGCCTTCTCCATTCATTATATATAGCTTTAAGGTTTTGTCTTTGTTTTTTAAATATATTTTTTATTGATTTCAGAGAGGAAGGGAGGAGAGAGAGATAGAAACATTAATAATGAGAGAGAATCATTGATTGGCTGACTCCTGCATTCCCCCTACTGGGGATTGAGCCCGCAATCTGGGAATGTACCCTCACTAGGAATTGAACTGTGACTTTCTCGTTCATAGATTGATGCCTAACCACTGAGTGACACCGGCTGGGCAGCTCTAAAGTTTTGAAAAAAGTATTTTAAGTATGTAATTTATATATAGAACACCAGAAAATTCATTTTTTTCAGTTATTTAAAGTTTTGATAAGATATTTTAGTTGTTAACTTAAAATATAAGAGGAAGTATGTATCAATCAGTACCAGTCTGGATATAGAAATCACACAGTAATCTGAACAGGAAGATTTACTATAAGGAATTATTACATATAACAGAGGATTGTGATATTGAGGGATTGTCTAGTAAGAAGTAAATAGAAATTTTAAAGAATACAGAAATAGCAATTAGAAGAAGAACTGCCCTAGAATTGATATACAGCCCAAGGAAAAGTTTCCCCTGAAACCCTCACATCCCATCTTCCTCTCCCTGAGGCTGAGATCATTGGAGATGGCGTGGCTGTAGCTCACTAAATAGCAGAGAAGTCACTGTAGTGTCACAATAATGCAACTTTCCAGAAATCTGCCTTCTGGAATTTGCTAGAAATCTACCCTCTAGGGCAGCAATTTTCAACCCTTTTCATTAGTTTTTGGCACACATAAACAAATTGCTAAAATTCTGCGGCATACCAAAAAATTATATTTTTTGATAATCTCACAAAAATAGGTATAATTTTGATTCATTCACATGGGATGGTTATTATTGTTAGCTGTTATCATTTTCTTATTTGACAATAGAGGCCCAATGCATGAAATTCATGCAAGAGTAGGCCTTCCTTTTCCTGGCTGCTGGCACCAGTTTCCTTCTGGCACCCAGAACCTGGGCTTCACCCGCAGCTCTGGCTTTGTCCGGAAGGTCGTCTGGAAGGACATACAGTTTAATTAGCATATTACACTTTTGTTATTATAGATTCTAAGGGAAAAGAGGTCAGTGCCCCTGACTAAAAAATAGTCAGGTATTACATGTTTTAAAAATTCTTGCAGCACACTGGTTGAAAATCACTGGTCCAGTGAATCAATGGCATTGCTATTGGGTGCCCTTTTCAGATAATTGGTTTTGTACTTTGAACACAGATTGTAGGAAACAATTGAGTGGTGTGTGTGTGAAAACATGTAAAATTTTGTTAGCAGGGAGTGAAGGAAGAAAATTAGACAGAAAAAACTAAATAGCAGAACAATATGAGAAATAACAGTGGGAGGGAAACAGGAAATAAGAAGAAAGAAAAGTGCTGAATTTGAAAATGACTAATCATTAGCAATATGAAAAGGTTATTTTCCCAACTGCCACTTCCATTACTCACACTGTGTGTGTGTGTGAGCATTCACGTATTTGTATAAACCTCTTCATTTACTTGACTGATATCTATAATACTTCCTTATAAAAAAGGCCATTCAATTATTCTTATTTCATTTTCATACTTTGCCTAAATACATTCCCACTCAACAATATACTGCTTTCTTACTGTTTTTCAAGTACAAGAACCTTATTCACAGACTGCCTCTAAACCTAATGTGTAATTTATTCCATGGTTCACATTTTCTTCACATTCACAAATTCTACCAGGCTAGTTTGTTTCTCATAAAGTACTACTGACTTTCAGTTAGTAAATTAACTGACAGAAGTAAGAATGTTCTCTCTTCTGGTTATTTGAACTTCTAAAATGTCATAAAATGAATTTATTGCACATCAGATAAACCAGAGAAGGCACTGGTGAAATAATTTAATTCAAAAAGTATATATGACCACTTATATTTTTCTTTGGCTGACACTTTGCCAGGTGTTGTAAAACAACCTATGAACTCTTTTCCCCTTAATGTACTTACAGTTTTGTTGGAGTGATAAGAAAACACATAAATAGTTATAAATGTGGAAAGATAATGTTAGTGTCTACCCAAATGTGCCTGTTTGAAGAAATGCTTTCATGTATCATAGGAGGGCCTGTGATTGTATCAAAGCAGGGCCAGGTGTCATGAAGGACCTGAGACCAGAGTTCATCAGGCAGTGAGAAGGGTTTTGCTTTTCCCAGTATGGGGTGCATAATAGAGCATGCCATATGAGAAGAGGAATTGGAGATAGGATCAGAAGTGGATTTGCAAAGTAAATAGTTAGGAGACTGGTCCAGTAGGAGTAGGGAGGTGAGCTATGTTGGGAGTAATGGGAGATATGGCTGGAGTACTAAAGGGAACCTATTAAATACCAAAGGAGACATTTCAGTTCCTACTTGAAATATTTTAAACGTTGGCATCTTTTTCCCCAGGAAGCCCTATCCAAGCCTTCCAGGGTGAATTTTTTGTCCTTCATCCCTGCTCCCATAGTCCTCATATGCATTCAAGGAACTCCCTCCCTTCCACTCTCTGACTTTGTGTTGTAATTATCTCTTTATGGGCCTGTTTGCCCATTAATAAGTGAACTCCACAATGCAAGGACGTATCTTAGCCATGCTTCTCTCTACTCCCTGGCATGTCATATTCACTAAATATTTGATCAGACGCATGTCTGAATATTGTCAGAAGATTGTGGAGATATTTTTGAATAAGACAATAGCATGATGAAAATGGGAAGTAAGCCATAACAGTGTACAAGACTACTTCTGTGGGTGAAAAGATAAGCAAATAGGGGTGCAACAGCCTCAATAGGAACTTTTCTCTTTGTTAGTTGATAAACCTTAATATTATTCAATATTGTCCATGTGTAATTAGCTCCCGATAACTTTAAGACTTTGAAGAAGACCCACATGGAATAGTTTTATTCTGTATACATTTACTTGCCAAACCTTGTACTGAATTAATGGCTCATTTTATATAGGTTCACTGATAATAATAATCCTATATAATAAAAGGCTAATATGTAATTAGACTGAATGGCGGAACAAACAGTCATTGTGATGAATACTGACCACCAGTGGTCAGGTGCTCAATGCAGGAGATGCCCCCTGGTGGTTAGTTCCTCCCACGGGGGGTGGGTGGGGGTGGGACACCGCTCAGCCAGAAGTTGGGCTCATGGCTGACAAGTGCAGTGGGGTGGCAGGAGCCTCTCCCGCCTTTGTGGCAGCGCTAAGGTTGTCCGACTGCTGGCTGGAGCAGGCCTAAGCCATCAGTCAGACACCCCCTGAGGGCTCCTGGACTGGTAGAGGGTGCAGGCTGGGTTGAGGAACCCCCCTCAAGTGCATACATTTTGTACACTGGGCCTCTAGTAATAATAATAATAATAATAATAATAATAATAATAATGCAAGAGCTAGCACTTACATAGCAATTACCAGATGCTAGGCATGGTTCTGAGTGCTATATATATATAGTCTTCTAATCTTCACAAGGGCATATTTTATAGATGAAGAAATTGAGAGGATAAGTACCATGTGAAGAGCACATGCCAGTATACAAATGGATATAGAATACTGTAGTAATACTCAGCCTTTTAGAAAAGATGAAAGCTAAAGAATCTTAGGAAAATAAAGTTTTAATATTTTGCTTTGGTCATTCTAGTCTGGTTATTTTGCTCAACACAAAGGGGACAAATGGAACACACACACGCAATTCCTTAAAAAATCTGAGTTTGTCGTAGTACTTAGGTGGAAAATTGAAGACCATTCTAATATAGGAAAGGCTGAACCAAAAGTAAACAGATCCCTCATGGCAGATGATCCAGAAGGACTCAGCTTCTAGCTGGTTGTTATCCTGAAGGAACCCCCTTGGAATCCTGACGAGAAGGAAGGAGCCAATGTAAGTAAGCCGTTAGGCCTTTTAACATCTGTGAGGTAGGACATCAGCTGGATTCATAGGTAGAATTCTAGTTTTTGAAACTAAAGATAATTTTATTTTCATTTATTGTCTTCTCATTACATTTTCTCAAGTAGCTGTATTCCAAATTCTACCACTTACTTTGTTGTTATTAATCCTCACTTAAAAAGATTTTTCCATTGATTTTTAGAAAGACTGGAAGGGAGGGAGAGAGACAGTGAGAAACATCTATGTGAGAGAGAGAGACATTGATTGGTTGCCTCCTGCATGCACTCTGACGAGGGCTGGGAATTAAGCCTACAACGTACTCTTGACTGGAATAGAACCCAAGACCCTTCAGTCCATGGGCTGATGCTCTATCCACTGAGCAAAACCAGCCAGGGCCCAAATTTTTACCACTGAAAACTTTTTATTTTTCTGAGAAGATTGAGGCCAACTGACATTAGCTATCTTAAATGTCTTTCCTCCTGTCTTAATTTTTTCTTTGTATCTTAATTTTCATCAAACAATAAGCACACCCACATTCGGGTTGAAAGCAACTGGTGGAAACAGTTTAATATTAGCCCAGATGTGTGACCTCCGATTCATCACTATAAGATGGGGAAAATAAAACCAATCAGGTGTAAGAACTAAATGCAAAAAAATTCCTAGTATATGGTAGGTATTCTACAAATGTTAATTCAAGTGGCCTGCCTAAGTTTTAGGAACATGTCATACTATCACAGCAGCCTAAGAAATTCCTTATAATGTGAAAAAGTGCAGGCTTTATTAGAGAGAGACTGTCTGTTAATAGTATATATTAGTGTGATGAGTCACTACCCCAGCTGTGTTGCTACATTTCAGATGGAACTCTGCTGCAAAACTATTCACACATGCTACATTTCACATGAGCCTCCCGTGCAACTTTATTCTAGGCTACTAGAAAATTTAAGCCATTTTTCAACTCTTTAAGAACATAAGCCCTTTCACTGAAGAAATTCCAGTTCAATGCCACACACAATTTACTCAACTGTGCTATTCAGTGTATGTTACTCCATTTACCACGAAAGGAGACTTTCAACATAATCTTTTCCCCTTCTGATATAATGGTGTGTGTGTGTGTGTGTGTGTGTGTGTGTGTGTGTATGCGCATGTGTGTTGGGAAGGGCAAAGGGAGAAAAGTAAAAGCAGGGAGGAGAGAGAGGGATGGGGTAAGAGAGTTTTCTATTTCTACTCCATTCAAATCCCATTTTTCAACCTCTTTAAACACTCCCCTATGGTATTTACTATAAACCATCCCAGTCACTATGGAATTCTACTAGGAAGAATAATATGAACTTAATTACAAGCTTTCTTTTTTATGGAACTCTAGTTGAAAATTACTCTTAATTCTAGCAAATGTTTCTTAATCTTTAACAAAATGCATTCACCCCATTTTAAATCCTTTAACAAAGTAAGCTTTCCAGTATAATGAAAACATTTTGTAATGAACTATATTTCTGAGTAGTGGCTTAAACTTTTGTTATATCTAAATATCTCATATATTATTTTGAAGAGAATGTAAAATGGGCTTCTCTCATCCCTTGACCCTTCCTGTCTTGTCCCTGCATATAGTGATTTATAGGAAAAGTATCTGTAACAGAAGGAGTTACTTTTCTATATTCATTTCATCTGTAAGCTCAGGGCAAGACCACAGCTAGATTGAAAGAAAAGCACTTCCTGGAGTCACTGGCAAAGATAAGGAGCAAAAAACATTGTGAATGCCTGATTCGTCAAACTACCAGGAATATAAAGCTTAAATAGCATAAAAGCATAGCATAAAATAAAGGAAAGAACAACTCCATTTTAAGAAGTCAGAAAACTATGGCAAGGCATGATTCAAAGTTTAACAATATGCAAAAATTATTATAACTTCATTATTCTATTAAAAAGTTACATATACTTAGAAAAATCAAAGCAATACTTATACATAACATTTCTGGATAGCTGAAAGTGTGAGCATGAGTGTGTGTGTGTATGAGTGTATATTTTGGGGGAAGAAAAATGAGGGAAAGATAATCTTGCCTTATATTATCTAAATCACGATTCTATTTCTTCTGTTAATTTCCCAAAAGTACACAGAAATAGCTTATATTCTTCTTAGTGAATTAGGATGAATATTTGGAATAAGCTGGAAACCTCATAGATCAAGGTTTTATTTAAAATTCATGTAAATTTATCTTGTTTGTGTAATCAGAAAATTCATGAATATTTCTTTCCTGTCATAGACTTTGAAACAACGTAAAGCTAGTTTATAAAAAAAAAATGTGTAACTTTTAGTAATTACTTCTGAAGCAATCCACAAAGCTGTTATTCTTGTAAATAAATAATTATTTTTTTTTCAAAATGTGATCTCTTATTCAATAAGAATTGCATAAATTTTCAGTCAGTGAATCTTATACATGGGTAAATGATCCATCACATAACATTATAAAGGAAAATGGGGAAGCCATCCAGAGGACCAAGTGGAAGCATAGTGCTGGGAAGTGCCAGCATGCACTTGCTGCTTAACCAGAGCAAGTTAACTTACACCTCCCATCTCATTGTTCTCATCTGTGAAATGGTGAGGATAATGACAGCTCCTTCTAACTCGTAGAACTATGGCAGTATCACGTGAAATAATGACATAAACATGTTCTAAAAGATATAAAGAGGCAGCTAATCAGTGATTCTCTCTCATCATTGATGTTTCCATCTCTCTCTTCCTGAAGTCAATAAATATATCTTTAATTTTTAAAAGATATAAAGGTATAATATGATGGGAGATTTGTAAAAACCGCAGCTTTAAATACATTTACATGGGGAAGCATAAACAGCATGAAAATCTAAAGTTCTCAAAATTAATGTTGACTCCAACATTACCAAATGTTTTATAATATATTATGTGACTCAGTGATTTCTCATCCAAAATACTTTCAGTTTCTGATGAATAATTTTAAAAAGTTGAGTCTAGATTCTAAATTTCCTAAATAATGTAACTGAGAGTTTTAATACATTAGCTATTTGCAAGTCTATAAACCTCTTGAGAGAACAGTCATGTCTTAAGATTTTTGTAAACTCCATCTGCAGGGGCACAGGACTTTCCATATTCTTGGTACTTAACCATCCCATAGAATAAAGAGGTAATATGTAAATTGGCCATCACACCCTCACAAGATGGCTGCCTGTGATCAGGCTTGCAGGGGGGTTAGTGAAGGATCACCAAACAATTGAACAAGCAGGCTGCGTGGGGGAACCAAGTTGTTGTGGGAGGGGGACCATGGGACCATGAGGGGCAACCAGGCTGGCAGAGGGGGCAGTTAGGGGCAATCAAGCAGGCAGGCAGGCAGTCAGGCAAGTGGTTAGGAGCCAGCAGTACAGGATTGTGAGAGGTATGTCCTGGTTTGGAGAAGGTACAGGCTGGACTGAGGGGACATTTCCTGCCCCATGCACGAATTTCGTGCACCAGACCTCTAGTCTGTTAAATAAATGCTTTAATTATAGTAGTCAAAAATAACAAACAGCAATTTACATGATTCAAGTTGATATTAAAACGGTGGAAGTATAAGTAGATATTGTCAACTGGAGGTGATTTTGCCTACCAGGAGGAATTTGAAAATATTTGAAGAGTGATTAACCTTAATTATTATCCTCTAACACACTTCTCAATGTTTTCTGTAGACTACTCATGGATCTTACTTTCATTGGATGCTTACTTCAACAACAGCATAGCTTGCACTAAAGGTGTATCTATCCCAATTAAGTGAGAGAAGAAAATACCTATGGCTGGGACTTTTTACATGAAAATATTGAAAAGAGCAAAAAGTGACAAAAATAAGGTCAGGTACCCAAAGCTGTATCAAAAGCAAAGTTCATAGTCACATATTTTAATTATTATATATAAGAGTGATTTAGAATACTTGAACTAAGTATGCAACTCAAAATGCTAGAAATGTAACAATAATAAAATAAACTGGGATAAAATGCCCACCTTTTCTCTGCAGGCATTTGCCAATTCTAGGCACGGGAAGAGAGGGAAAGATTCCAGACATTCTGAAGCAGAGTTACCAACAGACCGGAATTTCTCAATCTCAACACAGTTGACATTTGGGTTGGATAATTCTTTATTGTAGAGGGCTGTCCTATACATTGTAGGCTATTTAGTAGCATCTCTAACTTCTACCCACTAGAAATTAGTGGTACCTGCCCTCCCCACCAAAATTTGTGCAAAAGTTTTTTTCAGATATTTTCAAATACCCCCTGGGAGGCAAAATCACCTCCAGTTCAGAAAAACTGATCTAGATAATCAACATAACAATTAATCAAGCTCTGATTTGCAGTGTTTTTTTATTTCATCCATTTTATTACTTTGACTGGAATAGAACCCAAATACTTCCATCTTGGACCATATCAAGCTACATCACTGAATGTGAAGCTGGGAAAAGACATGTAGTAATACCATTGTATAATATTGCCATCTATAATAATAAAAGCGTAATATGCTAATTAGGCTCGATATCTTTCCAGATGACCTTCTGGATGAAGCCAGGGCTGCGAGGGCCAAGGCAAGCCGCCGTAGCTGTGAGGGTTGAGCCCCTTGCATGAATTTCATGCATCAGGCCTCGAGTAATACCATATAACAGATATAAATAGCATAGACAACAGTTATATTTAGTTTAAAAATCTACTAGTGGTGAGTTTTACCTTTTAAAATATACCATTTAATTGTAAGTTTGTGTAATTCATTTTTAATAATGCCTATAGTTAGCAACTGGCTCTCAAAAATCCTAATCTTTTAATAATCTCTCTTGAGCATCAGCACACCAATGTAATGGGGCAAATCAAGAGTAGACCAAGTTTATAAAAAACTCCAGCTCAACCTCAAGTTAGCTCAATCCCTGATTAAAATAATCTTTCCCTTTTCCTCCCCACTCTAGTTGACTATCAGGAGATAGCATAAATCCTCTGTTCAACCAGAATTAATTTTTCATGCAAAATATCTGGCATTTATCAAAAATTACCAGGCACACCAAAGTAAAGGGCCGAGGAAGATAAATTTACAAAAGAAACAGATCTATAGATGGCCCACATATCCAGGTATTTAAGTCATCAGACATGGATTTAAAAATAATTGTGATTAATATATTCAAGAAAATAGATGACAAGTTGGAGAATTTCACCAGAGAACCAGAATCTATTGTAAAGAATAAAATAGTTCTGGGACTAAAAAAAAGCAATAACTGAAATACAAATGTAAGAGATTAATTCAACAGCATGTTGGGCATAGAAGAAGGCAGGATTAGCAAATAGAGAAACAGGTCAGTAGAGAATGTCTAGACTAAAGCTAAGGAAGCTGAAAAGAGAAAAGAAAAGTTGTTGAAAAGATAATACACAAGATGCACAGTATAACATATATCAGCCACAGAAAAGAAAGAAAAAGATAATTAGAAAGAAGCAATATTTGAAGAGATAATAGCAAGGATTTTCTCAATCTGAGAAAAAAACAAGTCACAGGTTCAAAAAATGCTACAAATCTAAAACAGGATGAGTACAAAGAAAACCACATCTAGACATAGCAAATCTGATGAAAATCAAAGGCAAGAAGAAAATCTTAAAAGCACTCAGATAAAATAACTAGAAAAGTACAAAATTAGAACTGTTAAATAAATCCAAAAGGATGATCTTCAAAAAGACCAACAAAATTGAACATTTCTGTCAAGTCCAATCAAAAAAGAAAGGGAGGAAGAAAAGAATATAGGTTTAACACAATATGAATGAGAATGGGATAAAATCAAAAATAGGAAATTTTGATTTAAGAGAAATCTCACTATAATTTTCTGAAAATAAAACACCAAATTTGACTATTGAAAGTTTATACTTGAATTGACAGTAATCCTGAAAGAAATTGAGTTATCATAAACCAATTTGGACTTTTATAGAGAAAAAGAAAAAAATTATTTCTCTGCTATTATAAACTATGTCTACCACAGAAAATGGATGAAAGCTTATTATTTCCTTTGACAAATGTAAAATACACCTAAAACCAAGACCTGACAAAGACATTACAATCAAAGAAAGATTATAGACCAATCTGATTTAGGAAAATATGTGTAAGGATCTTAAAACATTAGTAAAAGGAATATAGCTGTGTGTGGAAAGAGTCCTATGCTATGACAAGCTAGGGTTTATTTCAAAAATGTATAAGTAGTTAATACTGGGACATCTCAGGAAAATATATGCCCAGAAGAGAATTTATAAAAATTCAATGCAAATTTTTTAAAAATATATTTTTTATTGATTTCAGAGAGGAAGATAAGGGGAGTGAGTGATAGAAACATCAATGATGATGGGAGTCATTGATTAGCTGCCTCCTGCATGCCTCCAACTAGGGATCGAGCTTGCAACCTGGGCATGTGCCCTTGACCGGAATCAAACCCAGGACCCTACAGTCCACAGTTTGACGCTCTATCCACTGAGCAAAACCATCTAGGGCAGTGTTTTCAACCTCCCTAATGCCACGTCCCTTTAATGCAGTTCCTCATGTTGTGGTGACCCCCAACCATAAAATTATTTTCATTGCTACAGCAAATAATAATTTTATGGTTGGGGGTCACCACAACATGAGGAACTGCATTAAAGGGATGTGGCATTAGGGAGGTTGAGAACCACTGATCTAGGGCAAAGCAAACTTTTTAGTGAAAAAAACTTAGTGAGCCCAACTGGCATGGCTCAGTGTTTGAGCATCGACCTATGAACCAGATCATGATTTGATTCCTGGTCAGGGCATATGCCCAGGTTGTGGGCTCAATCCCCATCATGGTATGTGCAGGAGGCAACCGGTCAATGATTCTCTCTCATCATTGATGTTTCTATCTCTTTCTCCCTCTCCCTTCTGCTCTGAAATATATATATATGTATTTTAAAAATCTTAGTGAAATAGGAATAAAAGTAAAATACTGTGTTTTGTCAAATCTAAGAAGCCATTGATTAAAGTATTTATTACTACTTCAAGTAACTCCAAGAAAAAAACTGCCACCTTGGCCAGTCTGTTCACTGAAGGGTCACAAGTTCAGTTCCCTGTCAAAAGCATATACCTGGGTTGCAAGTTCTATCTCCCTCCTTTCTTGCTCCTCTTCCTCCCTTTTTCTCTTCCACACTCTCTAAAATCAATGGAGCCCCGTTAGTGTGGCTTAGTGGTTGAGCATCAACCTATGCACTGAGAAGTTTCCAGTTTGATTTTCTATTTGATTCACATGCACAGGTTTGGGGCTCGATGTGAGGGGCAGGCAGGAGGCAGCCAATCTATGTTTTTATCTCCTGCTCCCTTTCCCTCTCTCCCTCTCTCTAAAAAAAATAATTAAATAAAAAATCAATGAAAAAAACATATTTGCCCTGGCTGGTTTGGCTCGGTGGTTAGAGTTTCAGTCATTGACTGAAGAGTCATGCCTTCAATTCCCCATCAAGGGCACATGCCTCAGTTGCAAGCTGGATACCACCCTGGTCAGAGTTTGTGCAGAAGACATACAATCGATGTGTCTCTCTCCCTCCCTGTCACTCTCTAAGAAGTCAATGGAAAATATATCCCTAGGTGAAGATTAACAAACAAACAAACAAACTGCCGAGTACATTGTGGAATGCTATTTATTGATTATAGACACATTCAGGTTTCAGAGATATTAACATGTTAATAAAAAGTGTTGAATAGAATCAATGAAATAATGTACATAGTGTTAGGGAAACCAACTAAATATTAAAAATATACATTTATATCCTATCCTTAGTATCTGACAACCCAATATATAGCCCAGTAAAGTCTAGGTTAAATAAAAATTTAAAATGTTAACAGTAAGTTTATGCAAGTCCTAAGTGGGAAATTTGCCTTTCTAAACAAGATTCTAAAACAGAAGACAAAAGGGAAAAAGTTAGCTTGGAATATCTAAATATTTTACATTTCTGTAGATCAGAAACACTGTTTTGAAAAAATGGCAAACTGGGAAAAAATTAACCCACATGAGATTAATATTTAAATCAATGGAAAAGACAAACATCGAGAAAAAAAGCTGAAGATAAAACCAGATACTTTCCAAAATAAGTGTAAGTAAGCATAGGGGGCAATCTTCTACTTCTTAGTAATAAAAAAATGAAGTAACTACCAAATTAGTGAACATTTTCTTTACTATATTTATATTAAAATTAAATTTATTGGGGTAACATTGGTAAATATTATATAAATTTCAGGTGTATAACTTTATAATATGACATCTGTATACTCTATTGTGTTTTCCTTCTGTCACCATATATTTGATGTCCTTTATCCTCTTTGTCCTTTCCCCACCTCTTTTCCCCTTTGGTAACCACCATTCCATTGTCTTTATCTGTGAGTTTTTTTTTCTCTTTATTTCACAAATATATTTCACATATGAGTGAAATAATACCATTCTCATTTTTTTCTGACTTATTTAATTTAGCATAATACTCTCAAGATCCATCCATGTTGATGAAAATGGCAATATTTTCTGAGTAGTATTCATTCCATTGGATATATCTACACCACACATCTTCTTTATCCAATCATCTGTTTTTGTGAACTTGACCCCAAAGGCAAGAGAAGTGAAAGAAAAAAAGAATGGGACGATATCAAATTGAAAAACTTTTGCACTGTAAAAGAAACCATCAACAAAACAAAAAGGCAAACAATTGACTAGGAGAAGATATTTGCAAATGATACTTCCAATGAGGGGCTAATACAAAAATATATAAAGAACTCATATAACTCAACAACAGCAACAAAACCCCAAACAATTTAATTTCAGAAATGGGTAGAGGACCTGAAGAGACATTTTTCCAAGGAAGACTTACAAATGGCCAACAAATATATGAAAATATGCTAACTCACCCCCACCAATTATAAGGGAAGTGCAAATCATGACCACAATGAGATAGCACCTAACTAACACCTGTTAGAATGGCTATTATCAATAAGATAAGAAATACCAAGTGTTGGAGAGGGTGTAGAGAAAAAGGGAACCCACCTATACTAGTGGGAATATAAATTGGTGGAGTCACTATGGAAAATGGTATGGAAATGTTCAAAAATTTAAGAATAAAACTACCATATGACCCTTTTCTGGGCGTCTACCTGAAAATATGAAAACACTTATTCATAAAGATATATGTATCCATATGTTCATTGAAGCATTATTCACAGTAGCCAAGACATGAAAACAACCTAAGTGCCCTTTGATGGATGATTGAACATTTTCAGTATCATCAAATTCAGTGTTGGTCAAGATCTAGGAAATTAGCATTTTAATACTGCTATGTAGAGTGTAACTTAGTAGTAACTTTCTCGATGACAATTTAATATAGTAAGTATCTCAGAAGTCTTAGAATTCTAGGAATTTATGATCTAACAAATAGACTTTCATGAATTTATGCTAAAAACTACTTATGCATAAAGATAAAGCTACAAAAATATTTCAATTATTTTTGTGCTCGTAAAAAAGAATTTAAATATCCAAAATAGGTGTCTAGCTAAAAAAACTAGTGGAAATATATACAGGTATGGCATTTCAATATTGCAAAAGAATATGTATTGACCTGGAAAGGATTTAAAACATTTAAAAGCCTACTAAAAAATAATTACACCTAACTCCATATTTGTAAAATATATATGTCTACAAATATAAAAACAGAAAACAAATGAGAAGGTTTTGTACTAAATGTTAACAGTAATTATCTCTGGATTGTTGGATTATAAGGGTTGTTTTTTTTACCATTTTGTTTGATAATCTGTTCTTTTTATTTTTTAAAAAGATGAGCATATATATTTTAAAACATTTTACATTATTTTAATACTAGAGGCCCAGTGCATGAAATTTGTGCATGGGTAGGGGGGTTGTGTGTTCCTCAGCCCAGCCTGCACCTTCTCCAATTTGGGACACTTTAAGGGATATCTGCCTGCCTGCCTGCCTGGTAGAATCGGGCCTAAAGAGGCAGGTAGACATCCCTCTCACAATCCAGGACTGCTGGCTCCCAACTGCTCACCTCCCTGCCTTCCTGATTGTCCCTAATTGCTTCTGCCTGCCAGTCTGATCACCCCTAACCACTCCCCTGCAAGCTTGATTGATGCCTAACTGCTCCCGTGCCAGCCTGCTTGCCCCTAACTGCCCTACCCTGCAGGCCTGGTCTCCCCCAAATGCTCTCTCCTGCAGGCCTAGTCCCCCCAGCTGCTTTCCCCTGCAGGCCTGGTCCCCCCAATTGCCCTTCCCTGCAGACCTGGTCGCCTCCAACTTCCCTTCTTTGCTGGTCACCCCTAACTGCCCTCCCCTGCAGGCTTGATCACCCCCAACTGTCTGGCCTAGTCTCTCCCAACTCCCCACCCCTGCTGGCCATCTTGTGGTGGCCATCCTGTGTCCACATGGGGGCAGCCATCTTTGACCACGTGGGAGCAGCCATCTTGTGTGTTTGAGTGATGGTCAATTTGCATATTACTCTTTTATTAGATAGGATTACTTTTTCTCACTGTGTTGCTAACACTGAACAATTTACTATTTTAAAATTTTATTTAAAACATCATTTACTATCCTCTAATATATTTTTTCCCAGTGATAATTTGAAAGAATGAAATGGAATGGAATTCCAAATATATTTTTGAGAATCCAAATTCATCCTATCTACTTATTAGTCTACTTACCTCTAAGTTGTTGCTTCTTCCTAAGTGACTGGTAATGGTGATAATTCAGAAAACATAGCCTCTGAGAGATTAGATTTAGCTTAAACCTTCTATTTGGCTATCTTCTCTTGGCCTCTACTTCTACATCACTTCAAATTTTCTCCTCTCTTATGGCTACCTTCCATCTTTCTTTAATTCTCACATGATTCTATTCCCAGACAGCTGGAGATAATTGATGAAGAATGGGACACCAAAGTCAGAAGATTTGTATTTATTTCCAAGCAGACACATTTTAGTAAACTGTCTATCATGTTTAAATTAGGGATTTTTAAAAAAATCATTGCTTAAGGACTTACCATGTACCAGGCATTATGTTAAATACTTTTATTTATTTAGTTTTTAATCCTCACCTGAGGATGTTTATTGATTTTTAAAAATCTGTTTTTGATTTCAGAGAAAGGAAGGGAGAGGAAGAGAGAGAGAGATACATCAATGATGAGATTCATTGATTGGCTGCTTCCTAAACATCCCTCACTGGGGATGGAGTTCACAACCCAGGAATGTGCCCCAACCAGGAATTGGATGGTGATCTCCTGGTTCATAGATTGACACTGAACTACTGAGCCATACCAGCCAGGCTGTTTTTTGATTTTGAGAGAGAAACGTCAATGTGAGAGAGATTTCTCTCTCATCAATTGGTACCTGCAACCTAGGTATATGTCTTGATCTGGAATTAATCCCCCAACCTTTTGGTGCAGGGGAAGAGGCTCCAACCAACTGACAGGGCTATGTTAAACTCTTTAAATCAAGTATCTCCTTTATTCTTCATAACAAATAGAAAATCAAAGCTCACAAAGTATATGTAATTTACAAAAATTAACACTGGCAATAAGAGATGAAGCTAGGACACAAATTCAGGTCTGTTTGTTCCCAAAGGCACTGCTCCTCATCTCCTCTATTATATTAAAACTAGTGTCCTGGTGCACGGATTCATACATATTGAAAGGAAATTAATTAGAAGGTGGCCAGTGGGGCAGGACTGGGCAAGATGGGCTGGACATACCCTGAAGCCTGTCCCTCCCTGGCAAGCCACACCTGGGGTGGTGCCAAAGGTGGTGCCAAAGCTTGAAGGGCATCTGTGGAGTGAGCAAGGTCCCTCTGGCAGGTGGGTTCCTTGGTCTGAGCTATGAGAATTGGACCCAAACCAGCTCTCCACTATCCCCCAAGGGGTCCCAGATTGTGAGAGGGTGGTTCTCAGGTGACACACCCTGGAATTGGGCTCCCTCCTCTCTCGTTCCAGGGTGTGTCCTCAGAGAACCACTGCTACCAAGTCACCGTCGCTTGTCAGCTCCTGTGTTGAGCATCTGCCTCTTGGTGGTCAGTGCATGTCATACTTACCAGACGGTCAGTCTGCTGCTTAGCCTTTTATATATATAGATGCCTTCCTATATTCTGGCTGATTATTCTTTTTGCTGAGTAATTTGCCATCTGGTAGCTATCACACTCTGGTGTTAATTGGTACTAATTTTCTCATGATGGCCAAGTGACTATACTTGGATTTTAAAGTGGAGAAAGCTATGATTAAGGTATAAGACCTGTGAGGTTAAAGTCACAACTTTCCCCACTTACTATGTGTGACTGTGAATAAGCTCCTTAACCTCTAATTTCCTCATTTGTAAGGATAATACCCATGTCACGGGAACTTTAGAGAGGATTAAGTAAATAATGTTGAAATGTTTGGTTAATGGAAAAGCATTGTAAATGAGAAGCATTGGCACTAAAACATTATAAAGATTGGCATAAGTTGCAGCTTTCAGGACCAAAGTTTATTAGAGAAAGGGAGTCATGCTCTTTATTTAGAACAGAGACCAAAAGGTCAATTAGGTAGGTAATACTTTAAAATTCTGGGAAGGTTTGTCTGTTTGCTGTTGGATTCACATTTTAGTGCAGGTTTGGTGTTGAGGAATAATAAGTGGTAATTTGCTGCAGGTGGGTGGAACAGGGAAGAGGGTGATTTTACTTGTCCAACATAAAGGCAGCTGTGGAGAAACACTGGAGACAATAACTAATTGATAGTCCTACTATGTTATAATTGGCCAGTCTATATGTAGAGTATTCTGTGGTTCAGTACAAGACCCTCACTTTAAAAGGTTGATGGTGTAGAGCGAATGTGAGTGAACGACCACTGGAGTCCAGACCAAATTAAAGTTTAGGGAGCCTTTATTAGCTGGCTGGCAACTGCTCTGCCTTTCTTCATGCAGGGAGTCCAGAGAGCAACCCCAATGCTTTATGTAAGACCACTTTTAAGCACATTTACCACATCCTGTTTTTGCAGAGCAAACAACCCATGACAAAACAATTTTTCTCAAGCAACGTCAGGGTCATGCCATTGATGAACATGTTATTTACAGGGTCATCTTGTTCATCAGAAAGCTGACAGTGTTCTATAAAAGAAGGCCTATATGCTGGGAAGGGGCCATGAGACCATATCGCAAGGCCTGGCCTGATGTCAGCATCGACAACTCTATCTGGAATGGGGCAGGCTCAAAAATTCCCACTCTCTAATACGATAGACAAAATGCACCACAGAGAAGAGTAGCCGACGGTTATGAGCTCAAAACCATGCCACTTCATGAAGAGATGAAGGAAGAGAACTGAAAATGTTTAGTTCAGGGGGAGCAGATGAGTCCTGGAGGCTTTATGTTCTACTTCAGCAGTTTGCCAATTGGGCTGTCCAGTAGGCTCACAGATTATAAGCCTCTTCCCCACAAAGTTCTGATTGAGCAAGATTGGGGTGGAGCCAGAATGCTTTCCTTTCCTTTTTTTTTTTTCCATTTAAGGCTGTCCCCTAATTCTTTGTTTGGTTAATGTAAGTCAGATGAGCTTAAGGAAGATTGGCACTAGGGTGATGTCCATAGCTGTAAGGGAGGGAACAAACTACAGACAATAGACAGAGCCAGGTAGATTTATCACCTTTCTAAATATGAGACGAGTGAAAAAGCTGTTACCTCCTGAAGCCCCTCTCCCTGGCCGGCCCGACCCCTGATCAGGGCCAATAGGGGGCGTGGCTGGCTGCCCCACCTCCGAAAGCCCCTCCTCCCACACGGCCCTACCCCAGATAGGCCCCCCTCACATCAATCAGGGGTGGGGCTGGCCATCCAACCTCCCACAGCCCCTCCCATGGCTGCTGACCCCAATTGTTCTCCCCACCCCATTCAGGGGTTGGGCAGGCCAGCCCACTGCCCACAGTCTCTCCCCACAGCCACTTTTGCCCCCAATAAGCTCCCCCCCATCCCAGTTGGGAGCAGGGCCCACCGGCCAATTGCCCTTGGCCCCTCCCCCCAACCAGCTCAGCCCTGATTGTCCCTGATCAGGGCTGGCTGGCCAACCTCTCACCACCTCCTCCCCCTGACAGGTCTGGCCCCAATCGGCCGATTGGGGCCAGGCCAGCAGGCCCCGACCCATGCACTAATTTGTGCACTGGGCCTCTAGTCTACAATAATAGAAGCATAATATGCTACTTAGGCTGATTGGCCATCTGGATGATCTGCTGGATGAAGCCAGGGCTGCGAGGGCCGAGGCAGGCCACCATGGCTGTGAGGGTCAAGGCAAGCTGCTGCGGCTGTGAGGGCTGAGGCAAATCATCACCACTTTGAGGGGCCCCTTGCACAGATTTCATGCATCGCGTCTCTAGTACTGAATACTATATTTGTGCATCAGTGGGATACCTCAGCCTGGCCTGCACCCTCTTGCAATTAAGGACCTCTCGGGGGGATATCTCAGGGATCAGGCAGTCTGACATCCCTTAAGGGGTGTAGTAGTGTGCAGAGTGGCAGGTAACTGGGGAGGAGCCCAAGCCCAGACTGGGCACCTCGCCCCTCCTGTTCATCCTGGCCCCGCTGCTCCTGCTACCACTTCCACTTGCTAGTGCTGCCACAGAGGTGGAAGACAGTCATGCCGCCGCTGCAGCTGTGCTCACCAGGTGTGAGCCCGGTGTGTGGCACCCTTTGGTCAGCTGAGTGTCACTCCCACTGTGGGAGTGCACTGAACACCAGGGGGCAACTCCTACTTTAAGTGCCTGCCTCCTGGTGGTCAGTGCACATCGTAGCAACCAGTCATTCAGTTGTTAGGTCGCTTAGGTTTTTATATGTATATATATATTTGTTTCATCAAAATACATGCCTACATTATATTAGTTCCAGGACATGTTCATATGTGTTCATTAAAAAAGAGTTCTGTGGCTCTGGCTGGGTTGGCTCAGTGGATCAAGCATCAGTCTGCAGACTGAAGGGTCCTGACTTTGATTCCAGTCAAGGGCATATGCCTGGGTTGCAGGCTCGATCCCCACTAGGGGGCATTTAGGAGGCAACTGAACAATGATTCTTATCATTGATATTTCTATCTTCTCTCTCCCTTTTCCTTCCTCTTTGAAATCAATAAAATCATATTAAAAAAAGAGTTCTGTGGACTAGTAAAACACACGATTACTTATTGGAAAACACTTAGTTAAAATAATTCAATGATTGCTTTATCAAAAAAAGCGAGGAGTGCACAAAATTCATTGATATATAGCTTCAGAAGTAGAATGTTATATGTAGCATTTCTGAAAAATTTGACCACAATATTTTCTTAATTGAGGAACGTACTGTAAGGCAAATGT
Source organism: Lasiurus cinereus (assembly GCA_011751065.1). Classification (NCBI taxonomy): domain Eukaryota; kingdom Metazoa; phylum Chordata; class Mammalia; order Chiroptera; family Vespertilionidae; genus Lasiurus; species Lasiurus cinereus. The sequence continues at coordinate 8,254,613 of JAAGEH010000304.1, forward strand.
TACTGATAACACACATTGGGAAATGCTAAAGAGGAAGATAAAGGAAGATATGTAAGGCCTATCTATCCATATATATAAAGAGGTAATATGCGAATTGTTCAAGACTACTGCTCAGGAGAAGGCTGTGCACACAACTAGGTGGGAGGGGACTGCGTGCACGGTGAGGCAAGCCACGGATGGATGGCACAGGCCTGCAGAGAATAGGGCCTGCCTGCTGCTGTGGCAGAGAACAGGGCCTGACAGCTGTGGTGCTCCAGCAGTCCAACCTCTGGATGTGAGTTGCAGAGGAAACACCTTTTCTGACTGATCATTGGCTAAGCTCCTTGTACGCCACTGGCAGTTTCTTGGTAATTTGGGTAATAAGAATCAAGAACGTGATCTAGAGTTTTTCTACCTCATTCCTGAAGGAAAAAACGAAGGTCTGCTGCTGGAGGGGCTAAGAAATGTCATACCCTGCCCTAGCAGGTTTGGCTCAGTGGATAGAACCTTGGCCTGCCGACCACAGGGTCTGCATTCGTACATGCAGGCATGTACCTAGGTTGCAGGCTTCTCCCTGGCCAGGGCCCAAGTCAGGGCTCATGCAGGAGGCAACCAATCAAAATGTCCCTCTCACATTGATGTTTCCCTCTGTCTTTCCATTTCTCTTCTACACTCTCTAAAAATCATTGGAAAAATATCCTCAGGTGAGGATAAAAAAGAAAGAAAGGAAGAAATGTTATGTCCTATGAAAGAGACATCTTGAAAATGCCTAAAGAAAGTTGTCATTTTTTTTTTTTTTGTGATGAAGGGACTGGAGTCCGTGTTGATAAAAACACCTTGGTGGCTGTGGTAGTCGGCAGTGACAGTAGCAGTGGGGTGATGGGGGTGGCACCTTTCCCTCATTAGCCCGGTCATCTCCTGCAGAAGGAGGCGGGAGCAGCCCTAAGCCATCAGTAGGACATCCCCTGAGGGCTCCTGGATTGGAGAGGGTGCAGGTCAGGTTGAGAGACTCTTCCCTGCCCCGCCATGCATGAATTTCATGCACTGGGCCTCTAGTATTAATATAAAGGCTAAAGTTAGAAGCTCTGACCAGGTAATTCAGTTAGAAAATCATCCTGAATCAACCAATGAATACATAAATAAGTGGAACAAGTCTCTCTCTTCCTTTTCCTCTCTTTCTAAAAGTATTTTTAAAAAAGATTTAAAAAAAGGCTGAAGTTAGATGTATAGATATCCTGGAAGGGATGAAGTAGATTATGTAATGCTGCAGAGACTCAAAAGAATAAGAACCAGTGGTTGGGTTTGGCAATGATGAACAACTTCAGTAGAAGCAATAGTGAAAGTCAAACTCTTATGATTTTAGGATATAGTCTTATGTTTTCAGACCACAAGCTGAAATGGAGATAATGTGATAAAATATCAGAAATGAAAATAATCTCAGAAAACACAGCCACCATAGTTATGTCACTATGACTAGGTGTTGATGAGGTTAACTCCTTAGAACTGGTGGGAAAGTAAACTCAAAGGAAAAGTTTATTTTACTTTTTTGATAAACTAAAGAAAGGTGTAAATTGGGATATATTTAAGGTATTAGAAACAAGGAGAAGGGATTTAACTAGTAGGTAGGATAAACTCTAGAAAGGAAGACAAACTTGCCATTGAATAGGAGCTTAACAAATGATTGCTCTTAGTAGTGTTGCTGCCAGTTCCACTATTTGAGCCTTTTTCACTGCATGGCACCATCACAAGTAGGTAGACAGAGGAGAGTCAATTAAAGTCAAACCAGATAACTATGTTCAGTTTATTATTCTTTTACTAGAGGCCCTGTGCACCAATGTGTGCATGGGTGGAGTCCCTCTGGGTGGCCTGCAGGGATTGGGCCAAAACCCACAGTCCAACGCTGCCTGCAGCTCCTACCTGTCGCTTCCACTCATCCTGGCCCCGCTTGTGCCTGCCATAGGCTCGCACTCAGTCAGTTCCAACAGGGAGAGGCTCATGCTGCTTCAGCAGTACTCACCAGCTCTGATCCCTGCATCTGGCACCCTCCTAAGAGGAGTGACCTGCGGGATCGGGCTGAAACTGGCTCTCTGACATCCCCCGAGGAGTCTGGGATTGTGAGAGGGCTCAGGCCAGCCTGAGGCACCCCACAGGAGCATGATTGACCTGGGGAGGGACCTTGGGAGGGTTCCAGGGCATGTTCGGCCCATCTTACTCAGTCCTGATCAGCTGGATCCCAGCAGCAAGCTAACCTACCGATTGGAACATCTGCCCCCTGGTGGTCAGTGCACATCATAGCGAGCAGTTGAGCATGCTTAGCATATCATTAGCATATTATGCTTTGATTGGTTGGTTGGTCTGCCATTTGGTCTATTTGCATATTACCCTTTTATTATATAGGATTATTATATAGGATTTTATGATCATGGATTAGCTGGCTGTAACTCATGATTCTTTCTGCTGTTCAAAACTCATCTTTATTATCTTGCATTATACTTGGAACAAACTACACTTTAGTTCACTTGTGTCTTGATTTGTTTTTCAGTGGTTGTTCTAGTTGCAGTATTGCTGTTCTAAGGAGAGTTGGCTTTATGTTGCTGGAGATTTTCACATTTTGTGTCTATTGACTCACTTCAGCATATAATGTTAATGGCAGCTCCATGACTCATAGTCTACATAAGTATAAATTAACTTCAGTACCTCTGTGGTGTGCCTTCTTTGAGGTGGCTCTGGAAGACCACCCAGATAGTGAAATTTGCACAGACTGCAGAGGCCCATTCAATTTTAGACACCGAGGGGGTAAAGACCAAATTACACCTGCATCTTTCAGGATGAGCCAGCCACCCATTTGCTCCTGATAGGGGTTCAAACTGTTGATCTTAAAGTAAAAGGGGCTTTATTGGCTGGATTATGGCTAGTTTCAAAAGGCCTCTTCCTTCAAACAGAGTGCTTTACACATAGTGAGCACTCCATAAATGCTTTTGACTATGACTTAATGACTATGACTTAGATCTTCTAGTGACCTTTTCATGGTTTCCAGATTTGAGGGACAGCTTCTTGCCATTGAATCTTTGTTCTTCAATTATTTTCACTTGGGAGTTTAATGGAGTGTAAGTTTTCTGACCACACAAAACATCTTTTTAGTGATAAATCTTTTCATGTGATTTGCTCATCCTCTGAGTAATTCATGGAACCCAAGGTTTTATTACTTGATTAATGGCCAGAAACAACTGTAAAATCAAGTGTTTTTAGTAAGTTCACCAAGGAAGTGTAAACCTATTATTTTTGCCTGGGGACTGGATCTTTTCTGACAGATTTGTTGTGGAAGTTTCCACATTGTGATGGGACATATTTTACTTCCTCATTGGGCAAAAAGTTCCCTTGGGAATTACTAATGTAAACAAATTGAAATGATTAGAAAGGCAGGATGCTTTCATATTTTAAACAGGAGAAGTTTTCTTTGCTTTAAAGGAATGCCATCTAGGTCATGGTTTTCAATATCATCTGGAGAACCTAAAAGTATACATTTCCAAACTCTTTAATCTGTTCTTTGTAAAGCTTGATGTAATTTGGATAATCATGCATTTTCCAGAATCATTGAGTTGGACCTAGGGAACCAGTGATTTAGTACTAATTTTTGTCCCTAAATTAGGTAAGAGACATTTTATACCATCTCTTTTTTAAGACAGTTATATGCTTTTCTGTTGTAAAGTAGGATTTTAATATCCATGTGATTTAAAAAAAAGAATTATACTAATCTGAGATCCTGTGTGGGATCATACAGCTTGAAATTTTCTTATTGATCCTATAGCTCACAAGAATAAAACAGGAATTAGAAATAGAGAGAGGTGGCAAACAAAACCTACTCTTTCCCCCGCTATTTACTAAATAAAGGTAGTATTCATTGTCTACCCAATTACTTGAGCAAAACGCTCAAGTCAACCTTGATTATTATCCCCCCCTCCATATCTAATCTGCCACCATATTTTGTGCTGTGCACTTTCAAAATATAATTAGACTTCCACACAGTTACTGCTTCATCATCATCTTTCACCCATATTACTGTGATAGTCCCTTTGCTTTGGCTTTCTTCCCCCCTTAATAGACTTTATTTTTTGAACAGTTTTAGATTTGCAAAAAAATTAATTAGGTGGTACATAGCTCCAAATTCTCCTTTACCCAGTTTCCCCTATTGTTAATATATTACATTTGTATAGTGTATTTGTTATAATCTATGAACTAATACCGATATATTTTTATTAGCTAAAGTGCATATTTTGTTCAGATTTTTTTTGGCTTTTACTTAATGTCCTTTGTCTGCTCAGGTCATAGCCTGGATACCACATCACATTTAGTTACCATGTGTTCTTAGGCTTCTCTTGACTATGACAGTTTCTCAGACTTCCCTTACTTTTGAGGACCTTTATAGTTTTGAGGAGTATTGATTAATTATTTTGTAGGATGCCTCTCTGTTGGTATTTTTTAAAATATTTTTCTCACGATTCAGTTAAGGTTATAGATTTTTGAGGAGGAAGATCAAAGAAATAAAATGCCATTTTCATCACCTATCTAGAGTACATGCTAACAACATGACATCATTTTTGATAATGACCTGAGTCACGTGGTTGAGGAAGTGTTTGTTAGGTTTCCTCACTATCAAGCTACTCTTTTCACCTCTTTCTTTACTGTACTCTTCAGAAGGAAGTAACAATGCATGGTCCACACTTAAGGAGCAGGGAACTAAGCTCCCCAATTTGCGGACAGAGTATCTATATAAATTATTTGGAATTCTTCTGGAGGGGAGATTTGTATCTTTTCTCTCATTTAATCATTTGTTTATATCAACATGGACTCGTGGATATTTATCTTATACTTTGGGTTATAATGCAATGCTACTTTATTTATCTTGTTGCTCAGATTGTTCCAGCTTTGGCTATTGGGAGCTCTTTCAGTTGGCGTCTGTGTCCCTTTCACAGGTTCCTATCAATGTAGGGGTTTGTTTTACTTGATGCTGTAGGCTTATCTTGTATATTTTCTGCCCCAGTCTTAGAATCAACAAATTTTCCAAAGGGCCATGGTCCCGTTTACTAGAAAATAGTATTAAAAACCAAGATCTAGGTGCTAGGTGCTATCTACTTTGACTGTTATTTCATTGTAATTCATTCTCCACAAAACAAGATCTGGCCCTTGTCTACTTCTCTGACTTCATCTCTTACTATTCTTTTTTTTTTTCCAGTTCTTACAACATATATTGACCTTTATTTGCCCCTTCTTCTCCTCTCTCCTCTTTCTTCTCCTTCTTCTTCATGCCAAACTTGGATTTTGCCTTTGTCTTTTCTCTAGAATCTCTACCAAAGATTCCATTTTGCACCCACATTGTGTGTGGGCTATTTCTCATTCTTTAGGTGTCGGCAAAGTGTCACCTCCTCCTAAAACGTACTCCTGATTATTTAACATAGTTCTTCCACATTAGGTTTCATTACAGAAGGTGCTCTGTGTAAACCTCTATCTGATAAAATCTAATTTATGTAGTTGTTTGCTACTGACTCTCTTTCTCAGTATGTGTGCTTTATCTTAGTATCTCAATGCCAAGAATAATAGCTATACATGGTTGATGCTCAATGCATAAATCTAATGGATGAATGGAAAAAAGAATCAATGACTTTCTTATCCATTTACCTTTGATAGTTTGCCCCAGGCTGAGTTTTAATTGTGCTAACTAGAAATAATAAATTTTTAAGTAAAATAATGAGTTTAAGATGCTTATGAAAATTAATTCCTATATTCAATTAAATTATTGAATTGTGTAATTCTAAAATTCTCAAGGAAAATTCATGTTTACAACATTTTTCTTTTGCTTCAACCATTTTTAAAAAATATATTTTTATTGATTTCAGAGAGGAAGGAAGAGGGAGAGAGAGATAAAAACATCAATGATAAAAGAACACCCCCTACTGAAGATTGAACCCAAAACCTAGGAATATGCCCTAAGATTGGAATATAACCTGAGACCCTTCAGTCTGCAAGCTGATGCTCTATCCACTGAGCAAAACCAACTTTAACCATTGTTTATTTTGTTCTTAAAAATTTGTATGGAATAGCAGATATTATTATCCTTTTTTTGCAAAATAAATAAATAAATAAATAAATAAATAAATAAATAAATAAAACAAAGCCCCACACCTTACTTTTTAAGATCCAAATGGCTTTTTTTTCAGTGTTTTGTAGAAACAGAGGTTAGACTTAATACTAGAAATTAGATTATTTTCTCCACAGCATTTTTATTCTTAATTAATGTTTTTCTCTTTCTAATTTTGTGTTGATTCCTCTGGTTGTGTACAATAAAATGAAAGGCTCTGGATAAGCATATTATCTGGACAATCAGAACATCAATTTTAACCCTAAAATTATTAACTAATGATTTTTAAAATTTAATGCTGTCAAATAACATTCTTTCATGTCTTAGTATATGGCATAATTAAATGATTACTTTCATGATCATAGCTGTCATTATTAATATTATTAAATAGAGTTATAAATATTGGATACAGTTAGGCCTTAATGAGCTACATAGGGCTTTGCTTGTCCCTTTAGGAATTTCTGTAGAGCAGTGGTTCTCAACCTTTTGAACCACTGCTAGAGGCTGAAGCTTTACCTTTTCATCCCCATGGGCATCTTCAGAGGCTATAAAGATGTTGATTATTTGCCTATATACTAGTCAACTCTGGATTTCTCTTGTTTGATTTTCTTTTATTGTCTCTAAAATTTTAGATCTTCCAATTATTGTGTCTGGCACTAACTTGCTAGCCACAACTTCTATTGTCCTATTCCTGATTATAACCTAGAGGAGAAATGAAAATTTCCCTGGAAAATAGGCAAACAAATATTGTATGTAAATGGATGTAGGGTAGTAAATTTTACTACCTCCCAAATTTGCCTCATCCCCAGAAAGTACATGAAAAATATGTTTACAACACTAGTTGTGTACAGGACCAGGCAAAACCATTGGAAACATTCTCCCACAGCAATATGAACAGACAAAGAGCCCATTGATCAAAATCTTATGATATGCCTAGTGGTGGTCTCTAGTAACTTACAGAAGCAGTGCCTAGAGATCAAAATGTAAGTGAAGCACTTTGGCAGAATATGGTTAAAAATAATAAGCAGAATAGAGAAATCAAATATACACACTACCTAAATGGGTTAAAGTGTATAAGAACTGCAGACATTTTTATTTCTAGTTAATTTCTGGGTTTGGGGCTTTTGAGATTCCCAAATGTTTGACTGAAGAAGACATGAAGTGTAGTAGTTTGTTAGGACTGCCATGGCCAAATACTATAGCCTGGGTGGCTTAAACAACAGTCACTTATTTCCTCACAGTTCTGGAGGTTGGAAGTCTGAGATCAAAGTATCAGAAGCGTGACTTCATCTGAGGCCATTCTCCTTGGCTTGTGGATGGCTGTCCTCTCTCTGTCTTCACATGATCTTCCGTGGAGTGTGTCTGCATCCTAATTTCCTTTTCTTATACAGACACCAGTTATATTGGATTAGGGCCCACCCAAATGACATATTTTAATTTAGCTACATCTTTTAAATCCCAATTTTCAAATACAGTCACATTCTGAGGTACCAGGGGGTTAGAACTTCAACATATGAATTTTGAGAGAACACAGTTTCAGGTCATAACATTAACATTGTTTTCTTCAGCATTTTGAATTTATACTTAATAGTGAAAGGAATTTGACTTGTAAAGCTTTATTCTTTCTAGAGATATAAAACACACAAAACCCGACTTATTTTAAAGGAAACATATAATTAGGTGCTATAAACTATGCAGATAGGGAATGGTATTGGAATTCAAAGTAGGCATATAGAAGAGGTTATATAAACCTCTGTCCTTTCCACTGGAGAAGTGTCATAGAACCCAGGAACAAAAAATGGTCCTAAGAATGCTCCGTTTTTTCAGTCTTATCCATATGTAGTTTTGAGTTCTTCTGATGCAAATTTTTATCTCACAGTCACTTTCTCCTCTGTTCTCTTCTCTTTTCCATTTCTCTGTAATAGTAACTGTAGCAAAATTTAGATAGCTTATCTTTTCATGAGATAGTTTTTGTGGGGCAACATTAATTTATTTCATATGCCTTATATAACTAGTGAGGAAAATGGGGCTTACAAGTTAAATGACTTCTCATGGTTTCTGAGCTAGAATCCCAGTCTGAAGATTCTTATTCCAATATGCTCTGTAGTGCATTGGGCAACTATTTTAGTTAGAGAATGTTTTATTGATGCTTTAAGAGCAAATAAGATTTATTTTCCATACTTTATAATCAGGTCATTTAATTACTTTCCATGAGCCTTCTCTCTTAACTGTTTTCCAGTTTTTGCAGTTATTTTTATTACTATTCTCTTTTATTTTTTTCCACATTATTTGACACTCATAATAAAATTGCAGCTCAAGTAAGATCTCAACCAGAGTAAATAGTCTTTTTAAAAATAATATAGAGGTTTTTTGTTTTTTACTTAGCTAAAATATTATTAGTTTAATTATTACTATAGGTAAACTTTATTTAGTATCATTGCCTAGATAAACCCTACTTTTTATTCAACTTCCAATCTGTGCCAGGTCTTGACATAGGCACTTTATAGCAACATCTCATTTAATCTACACAAAATTTTAAAAGGTAAATAAATTACTTCCATTCTATAGATATTGAAACTGAGAATTAGAGAGGCACTTAACCTATCTAAAATTACATGGAGTAGAAAGTGGAAGACCTATGCCTGGATTCTGCTGTGTCTGTCTCCACTGGCTGAATAAAGTCTCAGAAATATCAGGGTGATCCCAGTGTATGTGCCAGGGACTGGTTATAAAGAAAACAAAACAGAAAACAGTATCAGAGGAGTATGGGTGTGCCCACGGGCAGCAGGAATTTACACAGGCGTGCTCTGTGTAGCGCAGTGCCCAATGGAAGGGGGTTGGTGAAGGAGGAGAAAAAATTATAGTGAAAGCCTGAAGATTCTGATTAATAGGCTCAGGTGAGGCATCTTCAGCTGCTCCTTGGCTCATGATTGTTTTGATTTTGACATTTCTGATTTTTTAATTATTATTTCCCAGTTAAAAAAAAATTAGGCATGCAGTTAAAGGACACCTTTTATTTGTACCTTTTTCTCAGTTTTTGGTTGGAGTAACTAACATGTTTTTACATATTTAAATTGGCCCAAACCGGTTTGTCTCAGTGGATAGAGTGTTGGCCTACGGACTGAAAGGTCCCAGGTTCTATTCCGGTCAAGGGCATGTATCTTTGTTGTGGGCACATCCCCAGTAGGGGACGTGCAGGAGGCGGCTGATCAACATCTCTCTCATCGATGTTTCTGACTCTCTATCCCTCTCCCTTCCTCTCTCTAAAAAATAAATAAAATATATTAAAAAAATATTCAAATTGAATTTTTATTTTTTCTTCCTGTGTATTTTTCTGTCTTTTGTATTTATTTGATCATTATCATCCTATCTAATAAAAGAGTAATATGCAAATTGACTGTCACTCCAACACACAAGATGGCTGCCCCCACGTGGTCAAAGAGACTGCTCCTATGTGGACACAAGATGACCACCATAAGATGGCCAGCAGGGAAGGGCAGTTGGGAGGGAGCAGGCCTGCAAGGGAGGGTAGTTGGGGGTGATCAGGTCTGCAGGGGAGGGCAGTTGAGGAGGACCAAACCTGCAGGGGAGGGTAGTTGGAACAGACTAGGTCGGCAGGGGAGGCCAGTCAGGGGCAACCAGGCTGGCAGAGGAGGGAAGTTGGGGGTGACCAGGCCATAGGGAAAGGTAGTTAGGGGTGACCAGGCCTACAGGGGAGAGCAGTGAGGGGCAATCAGGCTGGCAGGGAAGCAGTTAGGCATCAATCAGGCTGGCAGGGGAGTGGTTAGGGGGTGATCAGGCTGGCAGGCAGAAGCGGTTAGGGACAATCAGGAAGGCAGGCAGGTGAGCAGTTGGGAGCCAGCAGTCCTGGATTGTGAGAGGGATCCCAGATTGGAGAGGATGCAGGCTGGCTGAGGGACACCCCTTCTCCTGTGCACGAATTTCATGCACCAGGCCTCTAGTCCTAAATAATAAAAGGCTAATATGCAAATCAATCAAACAGCAGAATGACTGGTCACTATGACATGCACTGACCACCAGGGGGCATACAATAAATGCAGGAGCTGTCCCTGGTGGTTAGTGTGCTCCTCCAGCCAGAAGCCAGGCTCACCGCTGGTGAGTCCAGCAGCTGCAGCACTAAGGATGTCCAACTAATGGCTTACATCCGCTCCCCAGGGCATCCATTTTTTATATTAAAAAGTATTTTCAGAAATCTTTTTTTAAAAATATTTTTTTGTTGGTCCTCACCAGAGTGCACGAATTTCATGCACTGGGCTTCTAGTAAATATATAACATAGAAACCTAAATTTTAGACACAGTAAATATGATAGTTCATAGCCTAATGCTGGTATGGTAACAATATCAGTTAAAATATATTGGGTTAAAAGTAACAGAACTAGCAAGTAAAAGTGACTAATAATGCCAGATTTGACTGCCCAAACAAAACTCTAGACAGAGAAAGCCTGTTCTGGAATGATGGTGTCAGAGTTCTGGGTTGGCATTTCTGTGATTTTCTTGGCCTTTCCCTCATGGTTACAAGATTGCTACAGCAGTTCTAAGTGTCACATTCCTAAATCACTTCAAAGGCACAAAGCAGGGAGAGAGTAGAAAAAGGGCCTTATTCCTAAATCACCTCTGTCCTTTCCACAGAGAAATACCTTTCCGAGAAGTATCCTCAATAGACTCCCCTGTACCCCGCTCAAAGGTGGCTTACATGCTATCCTTTATCCTTGAACCAGTCACAGGCAGAGGCTAAAAGGAGAATAGGATTGCCACAATGAGTTTAACCTACTGATGATTTGTTCCTGAGTTGGCTACATTTTAGCACCCTTCAAAAATTGGTATTCTGTTATTAGGGAAAACCATTAAATAGGCAACAAATAATCTCTGCCACAATTATTGACTCTTAAAATGACTCATGAGCAAATGAGGAATGACAATTCTGATGAGAGTAAAGGAGTAATTGGTGATCTAAAAGGGATTTAATCTAGGCTGGCCACTCTTCTTCAAAGAAGCCATAATTAAGCTAATATGTGGAGAAAGTCTGAGGAGTTAAATAGGCAAAGGGGTCAAGGGATTCTAGAGTGGGGAAGGAGAGGGAGGGATATTTCCAGGTAGAGGAAGCATATTATGTTTACATAGTGAAGAGGGCACATAGATGTTCATGGCTTTTATCCTAGCCCGTGGTCTGATGAAGGTCTTTGAATTCTTTGTAGAGATAAGAAGAAATACTTAGACTTATAAGTAGGATCCTGAAATTTGGAATTTCTGAAAAATTTTCATGCTTTAAGGGTATAACAGGTTAGGTTATTTGACCTGCTTTGTCCTAGAAATTCCTTGGTGTACAGTTGCCATATATAATTCACTTGCAGGCAAAAATCAGTCTGCCTTCTGTGCCTTCCCTCTAATAATTTTCTGTAGCTAGAATCTTTAGTTAACATCAATTAAAAACAGTAAGAATAGCCAGCAACCACACTCTTCTACATGTTGACTGAGACCATTTGGAACACTGATTCCATCAACCTGTAGTTTTATACTTATATGATTCCCATTTAAAAATTTAATTCAATGGAACATTAAGCAAAAATAAACAAAGAAAATACTGTGTTCTCTGAGATTTTGTGGGTTCCTCATGAGACAGTAACATTTTAAAAATAAAACTTTATTTTTTGGCCCAAAGACTGTTAATCTATTAGCTCCTCTCTCATGGTCTATGGGGTCTGCTTCAGATGCTTTAGCTCTTGGAAACGCATATACTTTCCAGCCATGGGAGAAGAGAGGAAGACAGGAGGAGTGCAGTCATTCCCTTTAAGGGTATAATTCAGATGTTCTGCACATCATTTCTGCTTGTATTTTTTTTTTTTGACAAGAACTAGCTACAGGAGAGTTGGGAAAAATTGTCTTACATAAGCATCTATGTGCCCATCGAAAATTCAAAAATTCTATTTCTAGAATAGAAAAGGGGAAAATAGAACTTGGAAGACAGTAATAGTCTATGCTGTATTCACCATCTTTTGGCACTTATCAGAGGAATTGGGTGAATAGGTTTAAGCTTAAATGTAAGTATGTAATCAAGGGCTAAAATTGATGTCTGTGGAGACAATTATATTTATGCATATTATATCCCACACACACTTACTTTATGCATTTTCAATCTCCCTACCATATTGCATAATATATTACTGAGAATAAGCACTTAAGAAATGTGTTTGGAATGAATGAACTTTTTGACTCTCTTATATAATCTGTATTGTGTGAGTTATTTTATCATACTTGTTATATGTTTGTTCCTATCTATATATTTTTTTAAAAGGATTTATAAGTAGAGATTAGTCCATAATATGTACAGGAGTACTTTGTATCCTTGTGTATATAAGTGTGTGTATGTGAAATCTGAAATAAAACTAAATTAACTTATACCATAGAACCAAGTTTCCCTACTTCACAAACTGACAGTATTAATTTCCTTTTTTAAATTTAATAAATCTTTATTGTTCTGATTATTATAATTGTTCCTCTTCGCCCCACCCATAGCTCCACTCCACCCAGTTCCCACCCCACCCTCTGCCCTTACCTCCCCCGCCACTGTACTCATCCATAGGTGTACGATTTTTGTCCAGTCTTTTCTTACTCCCCTACACCCCTTTCCCCCTGAGAATTGTCAGTCCACTCCCTTTCTGTGCTCCTGATTCTATCATATTCACCAGTTTATTCTGTTCATCAGATTTTTAATTCACTTGATTTTTAGATTCACTTGTTGAGAGATATTTATTTGTTGTTCATAGTTTTTATCTTTACCTTTTTCTTTTCCTCCTCTTCTTAAAGATTGCCTTTCTGCATTTCATATAATACTGGTTTGGTGCTGATGAACTCCTTTAGATTTTTCTTATCTGTGAAGCTCTTTATCTGCCCTTCAATTCTGAATGATAGCTTTGCTAGTTAGAGTAATATGGTTGTGGGTTCCTGCTTTTCATCACTTTGAATATTTCTTGCCACTCCCATATGACCTGCATAGTTTCAGTTGAGAAATCAGCTGACAATCATATGGGTGTTCCCTTGTAGGTAATTAACTGTTTTTCTCTTGCTGCTTTTAAGATTCTCTCTTTATCTTTGCTCTTGGTATTTTAATTATGATGTATCTTGGTGTGGTCCTCTTTGGATTTCTTTTGTTTGGGGTTCTGTGTGCTTTCTGGACTTGTAAGTCTATTTCTTTCACCAGGTGGGGGAAGTTTTCTTTCATTATTTCTTCAAATAGGTTTTCAGGATCTTGCTCTCTCTTTTATTCTGGCACCCCCATAATTCTGATGTTGGTGTGCTTGAAGTTGTCCCAGAGGCTCCTTACACTATCTTCAACTTTTTTGATTCTTTTTCTTTTTTCTTTTCTGATTGTTAGTGTTTTTTACTTCTTTGTATTTCAAATATTTGATTTGATTCTTGCATTCCTCTAGCCTGCTGTTAAGTCTCTGTATAATATTTTTTATTTCAGTTAGTGTATGTTTAATTTCTAGTTGGTCCTTTTTCATCTCCTCTTGGGTCTTGCTAAATTTATTCATCTTTTCTAGGAAATTCTTAAAAAGCCTTATAACCATGGTTTTGAACTCTATATTCACTTGTTTGTTTCCTTCCATTTCTTTCATTTGTGATCTGTTCTTTTGTCTCCGCATATTTTGCTGCTTCCCTGAGTTGGTAGAGTAGCTTTGTGTGCTAGGTGTTCTCTGTGGCTCAGTAGCTCTGTCTCCCCAGTTACCTAAGGTGGACACTCTTGGTGCACCCCTTTGTGAACTTGTATACAGTACTTACTTGCCTGGGTAGAAGAAGATGCAGCCAGAGGAACACCAGAACAGAGGCTTTTTCATTTGTAAGGGTAATACTGCTCCGTACACACACGTTTAAACGTGTGTGTGCACACACGCACATTCACATATATGGACCTAAAAGTTGTATAAAGTTACATATATTCTCAAAATGTGAAGTGCATTTTTTTTTCTTTCTTATTCCATTTCAGTTAAAAAAAAATACTAGTTGTAATACACTAAATTGAATTTGTAATCCAGTAATGGTTCACTTGTGAAACAATTTTGAAAACTCTGCTCTTGTTGTTGGGGTGGTAGTAATGTGATGGATTGATGTTTTGGAAACATCTGGCAGCTGATTAGATGATGGATTGAAAAGGAGTAGGGATCTTATTATGAGTTTATTGAGTCAAATATAGGCCTAAAGATGCTTAGTGTGAGGACAGAGAGGAGGGGAAGGCAGTAGAAGCAAAAAGTATTGGTGGCAAATTAGGTAATGAGATGCAGAAGAAAACTAGAATACCATCATGATTTCCAATTTAACTTATAGGGAAATTGGCAGGATAATTATATTTGAGGGCAAAGAAAGTGAGTTTAGCTTAGTACCTGTGGCATTTGAGGTTGCAGTTGTGACATTCAGGCAGTGTTTGTGCTAGTTTGGAAAAGCAGGGACTGTAACAGGGCCTTTGGATTTAGCACTAGGAAATCACTGATAAACCTTAGCAAGGGCAGATCACTGTGTTGGGAGGTCAGGAAAGGAAGACATACAATAAAGGATATAGTCTATCCTTTCAATAAACTTAATAGCAAAATCAGTAAAAAAGAGGGAGGAGCCCTAGCTGGCTTGGTTCAGTGGATAGAGTGTCAGCCTGCAGACTGAAGAGTCCCAGGTTTGTTTCCAGCCTGGGGCACATGTGTGGGTTGTGGACTAGATCCTGAGGGGGGCGTGTGCAGGAGAGAGCCGATCGGTGATTCTTTCTCATCATTGGTGTTTCTCTCTCTCTCTCCTTCTCCCTTCCTCTCTGAAATCAATAAAGAAAATGTTAAAAAGCAAAAGAAAGAGGATGAGAACAGGGAACAGATTTAAAGGAAGGCTTTTTTTCAATTTTGGAGCACTTCTAAGGAGAAAAGAGAAACCTGTGGAAACCAAGATACTGAAGATATGACAGAGAGAGGAGAAATTGGTATGGTGTAGTTTCAGGGGAGATGAGAGAATGCATTTTAGGACATAAGTAGAAGGGAACCTTAGACAGAAGGAAGAACATATAGGTAAGGAGAGAAGGATGTTTTTCTCAACAGCTATTTGTTGAGTACAAGCAGCAGGCACTATATAGGTGCTGTGGCTACAAAGGTTCATAGACATAATCTAGTGGGAAAGATAAGATAGGCAAAGAAACTAGCAGGATGACAGTGGTCAGTGTCAGCTAGAGTTATGCTCAGAATGTGGAAACAGAGGCCAGAGCAAGGCTTTCCAGAACAGGAGAAAACATGAAAATGGGCTTGCTCCTGAACAGGTGTCAGGGACATCTAAGAGAAAGACTGAGATACTGACTAGTGGGTCCAGGACTGGGGAAAAATGTGGACCTGGATTACAGTGGTAATTGATAACCGTGGTGATAATAATAATTTTTCTCAGTTATTGACTTTAAGCATCAGGTGAAAATTTATTTGGGAGTACTTGAGAAAACAAATTTTTGTGACAAAAGAAGCCACTTCTTGCTTATCTTCTGCCTCTTTGCCCTTTGTTGACTTCTCTTCATGCTAATTTAGATTAAAGAAAAATAAAATAAAAGCCACCTTTCCAAAAGGGCTGTGGTACCCTGGCATAATTTCAAAGAAATCTCTTTCTCCATTTAGTTAACTATATTTCCCCAGGAAAAAATCTTCTCTGTCAGTATAACATCCTTTAACAGGACTCCTGCTGGCCTGTCCTTGTATCTTGGGGTGGCAGCTGTGAACATATATACTACTGATTGTTAATGTGTGATATAGACCCGACTGGAGTATGCCCACTAATTGGTTTGAGAGCTAGATATAGACAATGCTGTCTTAGAGGAGCTTGTGTAGATAGGCCTAGTCTCGGGGTTAATTCTGCTTGACAGCACATCAGCAGCATCTCGAGAGTAATTACCTCACAGAAGTTTTCCCACAGCCGAACTGAGAGCTTCAAAGGCTTCTGAATTTACAACCAGTATTAACCTATATCTGAAACATAATGTTCCCACAAGGGCTTGGATTCTTTCCCTCCTACTTATTAAACATATGGGGTTACTAGGTTCATTTATTCTGTGAAGAACTTAGTGAAAAATTACTTGGTGTTAAATAATTAAAAATCTTTAATAATAGGTCAAGAGAATCGTTTCAAATTTGTGGGATTTTAAAAATTGCATTATTATAATACTGAAAAAGTTAATCTGTAGAGACTGGGTGCTTTTTAAAAATATATATAAATTTATCGTCTTTCAAAAACAAGTGAAAAGTTAATATCTTTTCCATACTGTGCTATCTCTCTGGATATTTGCATGTTTAGGAGACCTATGCTAATGCATGCATTTAAAATGGTTAAAATAAATATCTATGTTTTTTAAAGCTATTTTACTTGTTGACCATTGTACTGAAATCTGCAATTATTGCATCTACCTCTTGCCCTCCTAATAAAATAATAGTTATTCTTTAATAATCGATATTTATATTGTAAAAAATGTCTTTCCCTTTGCAGGTCAGAAACCAAATTTGACTCTGGTTCAGGTATGTTTACATTAATAATGTTATTCTGAGTATATTTTATTTACATTATTCTCTGAGGAGTAATTCATCAGATCAAGAACCATTTTGATTTTAAACAGACGAGGCAGTCTCTTTTCAAAACATGAACCTCACCTCAAAGCAGGGATCAGAGCTGGTTGGAATCCTCACTTGAGATGTTCACTATGGGATTCTTGATAGTTCTGCAAGAAGCATTAATGCTCTCTATCTGCAGTTTTATTTTAAAAGCAAAAGTGGGATTGTGCAAAATCATTGTTTAAAATAGAGTTAGGCTTTCAGTGGACAAAGCATCCTGAATAATTTGAAGATTCTCTGCAAGTGTCTTGTTATCAAAAATGAGTAATATTTACATCTAACCCATTAAACTATAAAGAGTTTATTCAATAGAAATAGATATTTGTCTTTAACTTATTAGTTATTTTTTAGTTGTTTTGTTGAAGGGTGGTTAATGGAAAACTAAGGTCTCCATAAGCCATTATTTTGTATCAAAACAAAATTTGTATTCTCACAAACAGTAACATACTTCTGGTGTTTTCTTCTTATTAAGCACAAATGTAGCTATATAATCCTTATGTTTGACTGTGTCTGTATGTCACTTGCTGAGGTCTGTGAGCCTTGGAGTTTTTGATGATGTTTACAATTAAAGCACAAAAATGGCCTCATGTATGATGCAAGGAAATTATGTTCTTTTGTGAACTGTTAATAGCTAAATAAACATTAACTTTCTATTCCAGGAGAAATAATTTGCAGAAGAATATGTAACTTATTAAATAAAAGTAACATTCCTACTTTTTTAAATAAAAGTTTTTGTTTATTATATCCACCAAGAAACCAAGACTATGTATATGATAGTGGTGACAAGGAGCCAACATGCTCATTTTTTTCAAAAGCTCATTCTTCCTTTTGTTGTATAGATGTAAAATCCCAATTTGGTGAGACTCTTTAAATATGAACTCTGGACATTTGAGTTAACAATTTCACCTAATTTGGTAACTGTGATTCCAGAAATCTTTCCATCTGTGTGTTCTTGGGCTTTTGAGTCATGTGTGACATTGATAGTATAAGACAAGCATTTCTGGTTTACATTATTGACTTATAAGGAGATTAAAGACACAGTGAGTTATATCAAATATTTGACTTTTTTATGGATTTATAAGAGTTGATTCAAAATAGGATGAAAAATCTTTATCATTTTTACTAATTAAAATCTTTAAGCCTGGGTAGTGTGTCTCCATGATTGAGCATTGACCTATGAACCAGGAGGTCATGGTTTCATTCACAGTCAGGGCACATGCCCCGGTTGTGGGCTCAATCCCCAATAGGGGCCACCATGCAGGAGGCACCAATCACTGATTCTCTGTTATCATTGATGTTTCTATTTTTCTCTCCCTCTCCCTTCCTCTCTAAAACCGATAAAAATATATTTAAAAATAAAATCTTTAAGTATAATAAAAATAAATGAATAAAATTGATGAAGAATGAATTTTTTCATAAAACTGCATATCTTTTATCATTGCCAGCCAGTCACCAAAAGTATTTAGTAAGAACCCACTGGGTGTTATAATCTGATATAATTCCCTAAATATCAAGTCAGAAACTGGGTTTAAGCTCCAGGATCTGGAATATAGCTTTTAAAAATGAAAAAGTCCACCAAGTTCATTTTGAAGGTAAAACCTGGAAATGGCATAAAAAACTGAAATATTAGGCAGCTATTGTCAAAGTCGGAAAATTTATGTTAAATTTTCAAATCCAAATTTAAGTGTGCTGCTAAATTCCTGTAGTGAAGGTTGGTATTTATTCTGAAAATAGTTATAACATCTGTACAGACACACATCTTCCACTCTTGTGACCAAAGATTTTGTTCATGAGTCTTATTTTTTCAAGTCCTACTTTTTAAACTGTCTATTATGGACAACATGTGCATGTCTTTGAAAACTTATAAAGTCCTATACTCTGAAAAATCTTATGGGAAATACTGATTAAAAGTTTATTTGTGTGTGTTTTTTAATTTTGATTTTAAATACAGTTTGGAAAGAGTTTAGGTAGTTTCAAATAAACAGATAATTTTTTTTCTTATAAACTCTTTTAGCTAACTATCAAATGAGGGAATCATGACAAAGAAAATTAGAAATGCAGTCTTTGGCATTCTATATCATGCAAATTTTGGTTAGAAATAAGGTAGCATATTGGAACAATTAAATGTATGACTTTAATAGATTCAGATTCTCTATTGTTCATCAAATACAGAAAGTAAACTAACTCTGTTTAATGTTATATACAGCTGTAACAATGTTCCTGACAAAGATTTTTAAATGAAGGAGTATGCCATCTTACTAAGGGAAAAATCCCTTAAAAACAAATACTATGGTCAATAACTAGCCATAAAGTATTTCAAAGTAAAATTATACACACATACATAATCTTTTTTCTTTTCAAGAATCCAGCTTATGCAGAGCTTACTCCACATTTGCAGTTTGTGTAAATGAGTTTCAGGCAGTGGAGTCAGATTCAGGAGGAAGGAAGGAAAGTTTTCATTGTCAGCACCTGGTGAAAAATATCAGTTGTTGACTATACTAGTATACCAAAATGGTCAACCTAGAGAATGATTTAAAATTTTCTTATTAAAATTGTGTCTTTTTTTTTTTCAAAAGCAACCCATAGATAATTTTTTTTAATTTTCAAAAAATTTCATGATGAAAAATATGAACTCTTTATAAAAGTAGCCATGGTATAATATAATAAGCACATATATATCCCTCATCAAGATTTTACTATTTTTAATGATTTGCCATATTTGTTTCTCTTTTCTTTTTTCTTGAAATATTTAAAAGTAAAATACATACATTACATGTTATTTTTAAAATCTGGAAATTATAGATTGTCTTGACTTATTGAAAGAGACCTATTCATTTTTTGAGGTTTTTATCTATCTCTGAAATTTGGGTCATGTACAAATTCTTATGAAAGGATTGTGGTATTACATGTCCACATTCAGTTAAAGAGATGAAAGTTTGCTCTGGTGTGTCTCACTTGTTTGGGTGGCATTCCATGCATCAAAAGGTTGCAGCTTCAATTTCTGGGCAGGGCACCTTTTGGTGTATGGGATGCTGATCAATGTTTTGCTCTCACATCAATGTTTTTCTCTTCCTTTCTCTCTAAAAAAATCAATAAAAATATTTAATAAATAAACAAACAAATAAATAAACAGAAGAAAGTTCTGTTTGTGGTGAAGTTTAAGAAAGCCTCAACCTGCCCTAACAGTTAGGGCCTAACCTGTTTGGCTCAGTGGATAGAGCGTCGGCCTGTGGACTGTAGGGTCCCAGGTTCGATTCCCGTGTTCGATTCCCGTGTTCGATTCCTGTCAAGGGCATGTACCTTGGTTTTGGGCACACACCCAGCAGGGGTGTACAGGAGGCAGCTGATTGATGTTTCTCTTTCATTGATGTTTCTCTCTATCCCTCTCCCTTCCTCTCTGGAAAAAAACATCAATAAAATAAATTTAAAGAGAGAGAGATCCTCAACCAAAAGGCAGAGGTGTTATGACCTAAGAACCTAAAGAATGTTCTATCCTTGATTAACTTTATTTAAACCTTAGCTGCCATCTACTGTGTCCTCTACATCCTGGGTTGTATACTAATTGAATTCCATTTTTGTTGGTTTAGTATAACTGATTTGTGTCTAAAGATTTTGGCTTCGCCAGTTGAGAGCAATTTCTCTAAAGGAGTTTTTAAAAGGTTTCCTGTTGATGTATTAGTGTTGCTTGCCTATGAGTATGTGTAGTTGGTGATTTTACTAATAGAGTAAAACAGACTTCCTTTTATGTTCAGAAGTAGCAAGAAGCTGTCCTCTTCTCTCCACCTCCCAAGAAGGGAAGTTATTTGATGCTGGAGGAAGCAGAACATTGAGTTTAATGTAGTGATTAAACATTAAAGCCATATATCAAATCTCAGGAGAAACATGATTTTGAGAGAAGCAGAGAACTGTGGCGCATATTGCATGATAGGCTATGTAAACAGAACTCTGGAGGTCAGTGTGTGGATGCAAACCAATTAAATAAAGAACTTACTGGCTTTGCTTTCTGTCATTTGGTTCAGGATTGAAGTGTAAACTTTGCTTGAATAAGCTAGGCACCTTTGGAAATTTCATTAACTCTTTCAATTCACTAACAAGTTTTTTTTTTTAATAATTTAACTGAAGTCCTTAGGAAGTTAAAAACAAAAAATATACCCATCAGCAAAGGTGCTAGTGATGAGTAGAATGGAAGAGAAAGCAGAGGATAAACTGCTGAAAAGACCAGAGTCAGCTGTATAGTCAGATTTCAAGAACATGCATATGTCTTTGAAAAACAACCCATTTGGAAAAGCAGAGCTCTTGCAGAATAACTGAAAAAAGATGTTTTTCTCTTCTGAATTCTGAGTGTGAGACAAAGATACAGTTGGAATTTACTAGTCACTACATAACATCAGGATATTGTTATTTCTGTTCTGTTAAAATAGAATAGCTTTCTGACCAAGAAAAACCTGGAGCCTATAACTGTATATTCAAGTTAACCCAGTGTCTAATTCTGTGGTCCCAACCTTCTCAGGCAAGTTTGGATGAGAAAATGAAATACCAAGTTAAATGGTACAGTTTCATGGTCCATAAACATTCAAAACAAAGACTCCCCTTCCACCCGCCCTCCCCCCCTTCCCCACCTTGAGCCAACATGACTCTACAGAGTATGTTATAGACATATGTAGTACAGAATAGGGTCATATTGGCTGGGAAAGTGAATAAGCTTGTTTAGTGCTCTTGATTCTGGGCTGCTTGCAATAGGTATGCTAAGGAAATGGACTCATAGAACATACCAACGGGAAGGTATAAAATTTAATGAAAGCAAATTATGGAGGATTAAGAAATCTAATGAGCATGGTTTAGTGTGGAAAGTAGAGGAGGGACTTCACTATTAAATAGAGCCCAAGAGTGTTCAAGGTTAGAAGATCCTAAAAGACACTATAATAAAAGGGCACAACAGAATGTAATTATCCTGAAGGGGGAAAAAACCTCCAAGGAACAAAAAGCTGCTAATGTCGCTTTAAAGATCTGCAGTTAAAAAGGAATCCACACTAGGTAAGGAAATCAAAGAATATAATCAGTTAAAGCTTGAGGCAAAAACATAAGGGTAGTGACAAATAAAGTAGGTTGATAATACTGGTCACTAAGTTGAAGGGAAATGAGGAATTTGTAGTATAAGTAGAGTTTTGAAAGTTTATAAGTAAATGAGACAATCTAACGTAGTGAGCCTTTCTTGAGAAATGTTTATAAGGAAAACATTTTCAGATCTTATAAATGTGAGAATAAGTTGACAACACTTTTTAATTGCTGCAAATCAATTTTGTCATTTTAAATTTAATGTGGGGGCCTCATAACATGGAAGAACAAGTAAATATAAATCTTTATAAGAATATTGAAATCTATCTTTGGGCATCATTCACTTGAAATGACTATTTATTTGTTAATTCAACATGTATTTAGTAAGGAATACTATATGCCAGATGCATGATTATAGCTGTGAACAGGGTAGATACATTTCTTCTCTTGTGGAATTTTAAAACTAGTTGGTTCATTATATAAATTCACTGGGTTTCTTAGCATATTTAGCTGAGAAGGGCTAACAAGGTTAAATTTAGATCCAGATGGTGAATTAAATCTTGATATTTGAACATAAGCTAATATATTTTAGGTTTTGACAAATTCACCTTTCTTTACTTTATTCAAACCATATCACTTGTTTTTCTCCAACTTTTAAGAGAATGGCCTAATAATTCTAATAATTAGTGTGTAGTTTTTCTATACCTTTTAATAAGGAGTGACAGTTCACATTTGATTATCATTAAAAGAGATTAACTTCGAAGAATAGCAAATATTTTCGAATACTGTTCTCTTCTTCACATTCATTCATTTATTCGTTTATTATTTTACTGGATTCTATTCAAGGTTGGCCTGAAAAATCAGACAACCTTTTCTATAACAGTCTTACTGGATTGTGTAGAAACAAGTAAAGGAGACAGAGCCCTTCATCTCCTTTCACAAACTAATTTAAAGGACCAGGAAGCAGCAAGGAATGGTGGCTAAGTGCAGAGGTTTGGGATCATATAGATCTAATAATTTTCAATTGGTTTTCTTGAATTTCATATACACCATTATGTCACATACTTACATTTTGTATTTTTCCTTTTTAATTTAGAATTAGAGCATTTAAAGTTATGACTTTTTCCATTCAATCTTTAGCTGAATCCTAGTGTTATATTTTAAATAGTTGCAGTTTTGATTTTCTTCTGGACATAAGATTATTTAGAAAAATGTCCAAATTTTTCTACTTTTGTTAGTAATTTTCAGTTTCATTGTTTGGTGGTCAAAGAATGTGGCCTTACTGCTTTTTATGGCATTTATCAGCCATCAAAATTATTTGTGTGGATTTCTTATTTCTTTCCAGTCTGTGAGTTTCTTAAAGGGAAGAACTATGTCTTATTCATCTATAATTTTGGCATCTGATTATAAATAGTCAATAAATAATAATTCTATGAGTTTGGGAATCTTGGTCTGTTTTACTCCCCAAATGTGATAGAAATAATTAGCTAATGACCACAGATTTATTCTTCCTTTTCATAGTGTAGAGTTGTTGGGAAGTGGCTAGTGGCCAGGGATTATAATTTCCAACCTCTTTGCATCTCAGAGAGGACATATGACTAAATCTCCTAGTGGAGTTAATGTCATTTCAGTGAATGGGATTAAGTATCCAATATACTTCCCCACATTCCTCTTCATCTTCTGAGGTTACATTAGAGGTACACATTGAACATGATGGCATCAAACTATGGAAGAAGTCTGGATCCTGAGTCATCCTTGAAAGAGATCCATTCCAGAGAGCCCTTAATCCAAGAATACCTTATTTAGGTTTTATAGAGAGATAAATAAACATTTATTATAATAAGCCACTGAGATTGTGCTATGTTTATTATGGCAGCTAATGTTACATTACCTGACTTAACTCAGGGCCTGGAATACTCCCTGGAAAATATCGATAATCATTGATTATTGTTGGATAATTGACAAAATTAGTGGCTAGGGATTATGTTATCTAACCTGAAGATGTTTTTTTTAAACTAAGGATCATAAAAATATAGTATACTAGAGTCCCAGTGCACAAATTCATGCTCAGGTGGGGTCCCTCAGCCTGGTGGGCCATCGGGGCCAGCTGGGAGAAGGGACTGCAGGAGGTTGGCTGTCGGAATTCACTGACCACTGGAGGAAGCTCCTGTATTGAGCGTCTGTCCCTTGTGGTCAGTACATGTCATAGCTACTGGCCAGCCATCTGGTTGTCTGGTCATAAAGGTTGCTTAGGCTTTTATGTATATCATATCAGTGGTCGGCAAACTTATTAGTCAACAGAGCCAAATATCAACAGTACAACGATTGAAATTTCTTTTGAGAGCCAAATGTTTTAAACTTAAATTTCTTCTAATGCCACTTCTTCAAAATAGACTTGCCCAGGCTGTGGTATTTTGTGGAAGAGCCACACTTAAGGGGCCAAAGAGCCACATGTGGCTCATGAGCCACAGTCTGCCAACCACTGTCCTATGTAATAAAGAGGTGATATGCAAATTTACCATCACTCCAGCACACAAGATGGCCACCCACATGTGGTCAAAGATGGCCGTTCTCATGTGGACACATGATGGCCGCCACAAGATGCAAGCAGGGAAGGGCAGTTGTGGGTGATCAGGTCAATGGGGGAGGGCAGTTGAAAGGGGCCAGGTCCACAGGGGAGGGCAGTTAAGGGTTACCAGGCCTGCAGGGAAGGGCAGTTGGGGGTGACCAGTCCTGCAGGGGGAGGGCAGTTCGGAGGGACAAGGCCTGCAGGGGAGGGCAGTTGGGGGTAACCAGGCCAGCAGGGGAGGGCTGTTTTGGGGGACCAGGCCTGCAATGGAGGACAGTTAGGGGCAACCAGATCAGCAGGGGAGGGCAGTTAGGGGCAATTGGGCTGGCAGGGGAGCAGTTAGGCATTGATCACGCTTGCAGGGGAGTGGTTAGGGGGTGATCCGGCTGGCAGGCAGAAGTGGTTAGGGGCAATCAGACAGGCAGGCAGGCGAGTGGTTGGGAGCCAGCAGTCCTGGATTGTGAGAGGGATGTACCAGATTGGAGAGGGTGCAAGGTGGACTGGGGGACACACACACACACACACACACACACACACAAATTTTGTGCACTGGGACTCTAGTATACTATATTTTCATTATATTCTATGTAATCACCAAGTCTATCAGTGTTTATTACAAAAAACGATGACTTAGCTTTTGCCAGGTAGCTCAGTTGGTATGAGCATTATCCTGATAAGCCAAGGTTGTCGGTTTGATCCCCCATCAGGCACATATAAGAATCAACCAATGACTGCATAAATAAGTGGAACAACAAATATCTCTCTTCCTCTCTCTCTCTCTCTCTCTCTCTCTCATCTCCTTCCTGCCTCCCTCTCTCCCTTCCTCACTCCCTCTCAAATAAAAAGTGGTGACTTAAAACAATTTATTCATGTACACATGTCTATGAGTTGGTTGGGAGTTGGCTGACATAGGCTGGTCCCAGATTGGGTCCAGGTCTGCTCTATGAGTCCTGCCATTTTATTTTAATTTTTCTATTATTAGCCTTTATTTTTCTATAATTACTATCTATCTATCTATCTTTCTATCTATCTATCTATCTATCTATCTATCTATCTACCTACCTACCTACCTACCTACCTATGGCTAATATGCAAAGTGTCCCCTCGGGAGTTTGACCAGGCGTTCGATTGCTCCCTATGATGTGTGCTGATCATCGAGGTGGCGCGGAATGAAGGAAGGCCCTGGCCGGCAGTTGGAAGGTCCCGATCAGCCCTGATTACTGGCCAGGCCTAGGTACTCTACTACCCATGCAAGAATTTCGTGCACCAGGCCTCAAAGTATTTAATAACTGTTATATAGTGAAAGTTATAAAATTTTCCACTGAAACTTAACATAATAATATGATTATAAATACGCCTTGAAAATAAAAAGTATAATACAGATTTATATATGACTACAATGTGGCCATTAATAAGCTATTGATAACATTTCTGGCAGTTTTCCAAGAGGCCTCAAAAGATAGCATTAATTGCTTTGGTGACTGTTCTGTGTCCCACTATCTGGTCTTAAACTTTCAGACTCAGAAACCTAGATGTTTCAGTAGCTGTCAGAGCGGGACCCATATTGACAAACCAAAAGACAGATGGATGAAGCTAGAATGCCAGTGCATTTGCTTATGAGGAAAAATACAATTTTCAATGGCTCAGAACACTTGCCAGTGTCTTCTTTATAAGTAGAGAAGCTATATTTAAAAATTACTAGTATAATAAGAACTCACTTTATCAATTTGCAAAAATAAATCATTCATATTGGGACCAAATTTTCCTTAAGGCCAATCTATATGGGGAGTCAGATCATAACCAGAAAGTTGCTCTGTTGAGCACTGAATAAGAACAAAGGAAATAGACATATTGAGTGTTAAGCTTCATAAGTTTAAGTTAACATGTATTTTCCATATCAAAATAGCGATGTCCTGGCCAGTGAGATGTTGTATAATATAACATTTATTGACTTCAATTTCATCCACTCATCCATGCATATAAAAGAGAACTTGGCCATTGGGCTTAGAAAACAAACTACAGATACAATGCCCAAGACTTTGTTTCCAAGTTCTTGCAGTAGGAGACCATGTGAAGCAACTTCAGAACTTAAAAGTTATAATTTACTAATGATACATCTGGTAAAGGGTTAATATCCAAAATATATAAGGAAATCATACAATTTAACAAAAGGAAAACAATCCAATAAAAAAAATGGGCAAAGGAACTAAATAGACACTTCTCCAAAGTGGACATACAGATGGCCAAGAGACATATGAAAAAAAATGCTCAAAGTCACTAATCATATGAGAGATGCAAATTAAAATGACAATGAGGTATCAGCTCACACTTGTCAGAATGGCTACAATCAAAAAATGACAAGTGCTGGTGAGAATGTGAGAAGAAGGAACCATAGTACACTGCTGGTGGGAATGCAGATTGGTGCAGCCACTATGGAAAACTATGGATTTTTCTCAAAAATTAAATATGGAACTGTCATTTGAACCAATGGTCCTACTTCTAGGAATATATCCTAAGAAAACCTGAAGCACCAATCAGAAAGAATATATGCTCCAATGTTCATAACAGCACAATTTACAATAGTTAAGATCTAAGAAATAGCCCAAGTTCCCATCAGTGGATGAGTGGATAAAAAAAGCTGTGGAACATTTATAGCATGAATATGCAGCAGTAAAAAAGAAGAATCTCTTAAAAAAGAAAAAGAAAAAGAAAAGAAAGGATCTCTTACCCTTTCAGACAGCATGAAGGGACCTGAAGAATATTATGCTAAACAAAATAAACCCGTCAGAGAAAGATAAGTATTACATGGACTCACTCATATGTGGAATCTAATGAATAAAATAAACAGATGAATAAAATAGATCCAGGGACATGGAAGCATGGAACAGACTGTGGAATCTCAGAGGGAAGGTGGGGGAGGGAAGAGATCAATCAAAGAACTTGTATGCATATATGCATAACCCATGGACACAGATAGGGTGGTGAAGGCTAAGGGCAGGGGACGAGGGTAGGCCAGGAAGGCTTAATGGGAGGAACAAGGTGAAATATGTAATACTTTCAACAATAAAGATTTAAAAAATAAATAAAAATGAAAATTTATTTATATCACACCTCTGTTGAAATTTCTTCAATTGTTCCTCATTTCCCTCAGGATAAATTGATTCCTACACAAGGTTTTTAAACTTCCATGTTCTCTGGTCCCTGCCTGCCTCAAAAAGAAAAAAAAAATAGTTCTTTTAAAATAGTTTCAAATGAAAATGACTTTTTAGTTCTTTTTATATTCAATAAATATTGGTCCTATGTTTTATATCATAGAAATGTATTATAGGAAATAATATTTTACAAGAGATTCTTCTGATTTTTCATGAATTTCCCTGAATAGGAAATTCAAAGAAAATATTTACTGATGACCACTAGTCTTGTAGTGAAAAAAAATTATATATTTATATATATATATATATATATATATATATATATTTTAGCAATTCAAATATAGTTTTTTAATTAAGAACATAAGTGGCCAGATAGCCTATGTAGTATTAAAATGTTGCAAATTAGTAACCTTCTATTCTAGTTGTACTTTTTTGGTTTTGTTGAAATTAAAGATATATTTAATTGACATATATTAAGGACATATTTAGTTAACATTATATTTTCTCATAATAGCATATGGTGATGTTTGTTGAATGTTATAAGTGAAATGATGTTGAGTTTTGCAAAAAGATGTACTTTGCCATTTTCAAAATAATATAGAATATTTCCACTTATAAAAGTAATATTTTTCTTAAAAAATGAGTCTATAAATTATCTTTCATCTAAATAATTTACAATGGATGAAAGGCCATTATGTAGCTCTACAGCCAATCAAAAGATAGAGTTTTGGGGTATTCTAAAATTTTAGATTTAAATTTGTTTCTATACTATAATACTCTGTTAAAATACGATAATACTCTGTGTTTTTGTGTTCTAATAGTAAAATATGCTTTTACTGTATGAATGGAAGTGGCATTGAAACTCATTCAAATGTAATACATTAGAGTTATCTAGGAATTTCTTCAAACTTATTGTATTTTTTAGCTGGCTTTATATTAAACTAGAGGCCTGGTGCATGAAATTCGTGCATGGGGGTGTGTGTCCCTTAGCCCAGCCTGCATCCTTTCCAATCTGGAACACTTTTAAGGATGTATGACTGCCCGTCATACATACGGGCAGTCAGACATTCCTCTCACAATCCAGGACTGCTGGCTTCCAACTGATTGCCTGCCTGCCTTCTTGATTGCCCCTAACTACTTCTGCTTGCCAGCCTGATCACAACCTAACTGCTCCCCTGCCAGCTTGATTGCTTCCAACTACCCTCCTCTGCAGACCTGGTCACCCCTAACTGCCCTTCCCTGCAGGCCTGGGTATCTCCCAACTGCCCTTCCCTGCAGGCCTGGTCACTCCCAACTTCCCTCCTCTGCCGGCCTGGTCACCTCTAACTGTCCTCCCTGCAGGCTTGATTGCCCTCAACTGTCCTCCCTTGCAGGACTGGTTCCTTTCAATCTCTCTCTCCTGCTGGCCATTTTGTGGTGGCCATCTTGTGTCCACATGGGGGCAGCCATCTTGTGTGTTGGAGTGACAGTCAATTTGCATATTACTCTTTTATTAGATAGGATAGAGACCTGATGTATGGGTGGAGGCCAGCTGGTTTGCTCTGAAGGGTGTTCGGGATCAGGGTGAGAATTCCCTTGGGGTGTGGGGCAGCTTGGGCAAGGGGCCTGTGGTGATTTGCAGGCTGGCCACACCCCCAGCGAACCAAGGGGATATCCTGGTATCTGGGATTTATTTATTTTCTATAATTGAAACCTTGTAGCCTTGAGTAGAGGACAGAGTAGGCCAGGGCTGCAGGAAACTTGGCTTCCTCCATTGCTGGGGGTAATTCAAGTTTCCTGCTCTCTCCAGCTCCATGGCTGAGACCATTTTTGTTGGGATTTATTTATCTTCTATAATTAAAACTTTGTAGCCTTGAGCAGAGGCCAGGGCTGGCCAGTGTGGGTGGGAAGCTTGGCTTCCTCCATTGCTGGGGAAACCCAAGTCTTCTGCTCATTCCATGGCTGCAACCATCTTGGTTGGGGTAATTTGAATACAAGCTCCTGATTGGCTGGTGGGCATGGCTTGTGGGTGTAGCAGAGGTATGATCAATTTGCATGTTTCTCTTTTATTAGTGTAGATTTTATCTACATATTTACCTTTTAAAGTACACTATATGGAAATTTATTCAGTTTTTTAAACATGGTCTTTTTAGTTAGCAGTATTTTTTAAAATTTAATAAGTCTTTATTGTTCAGATTATTATAATTGTTCCTCTTTTTCTCCCCATAGCTCTGCTCCACCTGGTTCCCACCCCACCCTCTGCCCTAAACCCAACCCCCCACCCCCCTCGCCAATGTCCTCATCCATAGGTGTATGATTTTTGTCCAATCTTTTCCTGCACTTCCCACACTTCTTTCCCCCAGAGAATTGTCAGTCCACTCCCTTTCTATGCTCCTGATTCTATTATATTCACCAGTTTATTCTGTTCATCAGATTTTTTTATTCACTTGGTTTTTAGATTCACTTGTTGATAGATATGTATTTGTTCATAATTTTTATCTTTATCTTTTTCTTCTTCCTCTTAAAGAATACCTTTCAGCATTTCATATAATATTGGTGTGGTGGTAACGAAATCCTTTAGATTTTTCTTATCTGTGAAGCTCTTTATATAATCTTCAATTCTGAATGATAGGTTTGCTGGGTAGAGTAATCTTGGTTGTAGGTTCTTGCTATTTATCACTAAATATTTCTTGCCACTCCTATCTGGCCTGCATAGTTTCTGTTGAGAAATCAGCTGACAATCATATGGGTGGTCCCTTGTGGGTAATTAACTGTTTTTCTCTTGCTATTTTTGTCTTTTGCTCTTAGCATTTTAATTATGATGTGTCTTGGTGTGGTCCTCTTTGTATTCCTTTTGTGTGGGGTTCTGTGCACTTCCTGGACTTATAAGTCTTTTTCTTTCATCAGATGTGGGAAGTTTTCAGTCATTATTTCTTCAAATCAGTTTTTAGTATCTTGCTTTCTCTCTTCTTGTGGCACTTCCATAATTCTGATGTTGGTATGCTTGAAGTTATTTCAGAGGCTCCTTACACTAACTTCAACTTTTTGGATTATTTTTCCTTTTCTGGTTGAGTGTTTTCTGCTTCTTTGTATTTCAAATCTTTGACTTGATTCTTGCATTCTTTTAATCTGCTGTTAGGTCTCTGTATAATATGTTTTATTTCAGTCAGTATATGCTTAATTTCTACTTGGTCCTTTTTTATATCCCCAAGGGTCTCACTAAATTTATTGGCCTTTTCTAGAAAATTTTTGAAAAACCTTATAACCGTAGTTTTGAACTGTATATCCAGTTGTTGGCTTTCCTCCATTTCTTTCATTTGTGATCTGTATCTTTGTCTCCACATTTTGGCTGTTTCCCTGAGTTGATAGAGTGGTTTTGTGTGCTAGGTATCCTAAAGGTCCAGTGGCTCAGCCTCCCCAGTTACCTGAAGTGGACACTCTTGGTGCACCCCTTTGTGGGCTGTGTGCACAGCTTTGTTGTAGTTAAACCTTGATTGTTGTTGGTATCACTGAGAGAATTTGACCTCCAGGCCAATTTGCTGTGAGGATCAACTGTGTCTAAGTTGGGAGAACTTCTCTGCTGGAGACACCCTTATGGGAGAAGACTTGCAAAAGCTTCTGTGCTCAGCTTGAATGGGACAGAGTCTCAGGGTAGAGCAGACAGCATTGGTTTCTCATCAGCCCTGCCCTAATAGGCCGCTGTGTCTCACTGTCCTGTGGTAATCACTGCAAGCACCTCTGAGAGAAAGCCACCCTCAAATTCCACTTGCTGCCAGACAGTCCAGTTTCTCCCCAAATGAGTCTGGGTCCCCAGAGTCTTGCCCAGAACTGGAGTTCAATGCAGTCAGGAGCTTTTGTCTCCCTCTCATTTGAGAAAGGTAGCTGTATACTCAGTTGTTTGCCTTCTTGTGTGCATGCCTCGGTACCTCTGCCTTCTGCAGTTCTTCTGAGTCTCAGTGTGCTTTTTTCTTTTTTGACAGTACAATTTCACCCTGTATGAATCTGGGTCCCCAGAGTCTCACCCAGAACTGGAGTTCAGTGCAGTTGGGAGCTTTTGTCTCCCTCCTGCTTGAGAAAGCCAGCCACACACTCAGTTGCCAGTCTTCTCTGCTCGCGCATCTCAGTACTTCTGCTTCCTGCTCCTCTGAGTCTCAGTGTGCTTTTCTCTTTCCTTCTAGTTGTAGAATTTCCACTCAGCCAGCCTTTCTGTGGTTCTGGCTGATGTCCGTTTTGTCTTTTAGTTGTAGTTTTGAAATTGTTGTGAGAGGCAGCAATTTGGGTGTTTCTATATGCCACCATCTTGGTTTCTCCTAGCTAGCAGTATTTTTTAAAACATTGTCTAGATATGTAACTTTTGATTATTTATTTAATGGGAAGCTTGTTGATTTTTTAAATTTGAAGTAATGTACTAATGTCTTTATTTTTCTAGCATAAGATTTTATATTTTTACAATTTCAGAAAAATATTGCATAGCTAGAACTTAAAATTGACTAGTTTCTCATATATATGCTAATACATAAAGGAATACAAATTTTCCCCAATCTAGTTTTAAAAATATGTTAAATTTATTCATGATGAAATATAATTTTCCCCAAAAAGTATTTGTGTAACACTAATATGCATTTTATAAAATCTAAGAACTTTACAAATTGGCAAATATAGTCAGGTCAGATACGGAAACAAATAGAACTACATATTATGATGTTTGGTTGGAAACAAATTTTTATGAATGAATGAATGACTAAAAGGGAAATTTTGATGTCAAAATGAATATTATTTTAACAAGTAGGAAGTTAAATATAACCATGTTTGATTCCAAAAATGTTTGTTGATTGCACAGACAGATAAAACTTTGCATATTGCGGTTAATCAAGCTATTTGTAAATTATTTTAGAACGGAGGCCCAGTGCACGAAATACATGCATGGAAGGGTGTCTCTCAGCCCAACCTGCACCCTCTCCAATCTGGGACCCCTCAGGGGATGTCTGACTGCATAAAAATGCATTACATTTAGGAAATTCTTATATGATTATGATAAACATGAATGATAGTCGGGATGTCTGACTACATAAAAATGCATTACTTTTAGGATATTCTTATATGATTATGATAAACATGAATGATAGTCACCTCTTTCTGCTGCCCATCTGTTTATTTTGCAGTTAGTAAGGCCAAGGAGACTTTAGATGATCTTGTGCTTATGTGCCTATACATACCAAGGAAGAAATAATCACAGATCCTAGTGTCAGTTTAATTAATCAGTTGGTCAAACCAATGATTTGACAGCTAGTTACTGTTAACAATATTTTTGTTCCTATAAACTTCTTGGTGGTATGGGTGACAGTAAAATGATAATAAGTGAATATTTTTTTCCTAAAGTAGAAAATTGTGTAAATGAACAAAGAGGCATTGTTAGTAGAATTATTTTAAATTTAAAGATATGCAATTCAATAATAACCAACTTTATTACTTAACTAGAGCCTGATCCACAAAATTCATGCAAGGGACTTAGCCCTCGCAGCCCTGGCTTTGTCTGCAAGGTCATCCAGAAGGTCATTTGGATGTCCAGTCTAATTAGCATAATAAGCTTTTATTATTATAGACTTAAACCCAATGCAAGAAGATTCGTGCCAGAATGGGCCTTCCTTTCCCTGGCTGATGGCACCACTTTTGCTCTGCTTGGAGCTGACTATCCGCCTTTCTAAGCTGCTCAGAGGCCCAGTGCAGCTGTGGGCCCACATATGCAAATTAACCCACCAGCTTTGTTGGGTTAATTTGCATACCCACTCCTGATTGGCTGATGGATGTTGCAAAGGTACAGTCAATTAGCATGTTACTCTTTTATTAGGTAGATAGACTTGAGGCCCAGTGCACAGATTCGTGCACTGGTGGGGTCCCTCGGCCTGGCCTGCACCCTCTCACAATTCTGGACTCTTCAGGAAATGTCAGATAGCCAGTTTTGGCCTGATCCCCACAGGCCTGATCCAGACAAAAGGGAGCTCAATCCCCTCAGGCCGTCTAGACAGGAGGGAGCCTAATCTTGTGTGTTGAGCATCTGTCCTCTGGTGGTCAATATACATTATAACAATTGGTCAACCGGTTGTTTGGTTGATTGGTTGCTTAGCCTTTTATATATATAGATATGATTCTATAGATTTTTGAAAAATAAAGACAGTTTAATTATATTCTCACATATGGTTAATTCTAATCTCCATTTTGTAACCAGTTTTTAAGAAAATAATCTTTTATGATTTTAAAAAATAATTTGGTAGATATCCAAAGTATATCATGTTTTAGCAGTGTGCTTTTTTTAGCCTTGACCGTGTAGTTCAGTTGGGTTGAACATTATCCTGATATGCCCAGGTTGTGGGTTCAAACCTTGGTCAGAGCACATACAATAATCAACCACCAATGAATACATAAATAAGTGGAACAACAAGTCTGTGCTTCCTCTCTCTAAAATCAATAACTAAAAAGGAAAAGAAAATTGCCTTTTAGAAATTTCCCAGTTTGAAGATAATTAGATTAATTTTCATTTTGTACTTTTATATTCTCTCAAAATACTTCACATTTGTACGTTAGAAATTTAAAAGACACCATGTTTTATGTTTATGAAATTATTGGATGGAACTTATGTTTGTACTTTATTCTTACTGCTAGAATTAATAATATTTCTCTTTGAGCATACTTTTTCAAAAAAAATTTTTTTTTATATCATATGACTCATGATATATATGATGCCACCACATAAACCATGGGACTAGTTAACATAAAGATCAAGTTTTTTTTGTATTTTATATGTTACCTGCCTTTCTCACTAAGAGTCAATGGAATGGTTTTATATAGCATTATCAGAAACAGGAAAGCAATGGGTTAGAAATGTTCTAATTTGTTTAGAATAATATAGCAGGGCAATCTGGTAAAAGTGATGTGATTAATGACTGAATAAGATTAAAATATTTTTACATTCTGTTTTTAGTGACTGCTACTTTAAAATTTATAACTAGTAAAATATTACAAGAAAATATATATCATTCATATTTTACTTGAAGTTGTGTTTTTGCCTTATCAAATTGTGCCTGCTTTTTAGCCCAAATAGCACAAATTAAAAACAAATTTTAACTGAAACATAGCTTTTGTGCTATTCTTAAGTACATTCATCAAAGTGTTAATATATATTAGGTTCAGCAGAAAAGAGCTGAGATTATTGGTACTTTTTCCAATTAGACAGAGTAGCACTTCAGTCAGTATGTAACTTTTAAATTTATCTTTACAGCTAGGCCAGTCTTTATCATTTGGAAATAGGTCATTTTAGAAGTTTAACTATAAATGCTTTATATTTGTATATGTAGATGGCAAGTGTAACTATTAATGTTGGAGTTTTGCCCATTGATTCTCGTTGTTCTGTCTTTTTTTATCCGGAGATAATGATGTGTATTCAGTCTCTGTCATATTTACCTAGAGGAAGTCTTTTTAATCCTTCATTTTTTTCCTTTACTGAGGTTATATGTAAATACTACATAAAATGGCAAATGGAAGAAAGTCTGTTTTGTCTAAAGATAACATTCATCTTAAACAAACATATCAGTCTGTCTTTAAAAGCATAATGATTTGAGTTTTGTTTGGTGGGAGAGGAGGAGGATGGATAAGACCAAAGTAAAACATGTTGCAAATTATATGAACTGGTATTAAAGCCCTTTAAAGTTGGATACATTTTTCTGATTGTCTCTATGTAAGGGAATCATTCTACTGCTACCTCCACATGGTTTCATTGCTTCTTAACTTCCATCACCACTGGCATGTCATTTTATGAAAACCGGGATTCATCTGTGACAGAAATTTGAAGCTAGTCTTTAGTCAGATATAGCACAGTTTTCTGGAAAGCCAGGTATGTAAATGTATAGTTTCATGCAGGAAAAAAGAGTATGTTAGCTTATTTATATATAATCTACAAAAATGGAATAAAATAAACTTTATTTAACTTCCTATACTGTGAACTCTTAAGAGACAGAGGCCATTTAATTCCTTTATTATATTTATCCTCAGCACTAAGTCCAATTAGGTCACAAATGATGACTGAATAAATGTTTACTCAGCTAATACCAAATAAATTCATCTTTTTCCCCCCTTAATTTTTTTTAAAATTCTCACCCAAGGATATGTTTATTGATTTTAGAGAGAGGAAAGGAGGGAGGGAGAGAGAGAAACACACACACACACACACACACACACACACACACACACACGGGGTGTGGGGGCGGGGAGAGGGAGAGAAAGAGGGAGAGAGAGAGAGAATGAGAGAAAGAGAAACACCAATGTGAGAGAGAAACATCAATGGTTTGCCTTTTATAGGCACCCTGATCTGGGATCAAATCCATATCTAGATATGTGCCTGACCAGGAATCAAACCTGCAACCTTTTGGCGTAGGACAGTGGTTGAAAAACCGAGGCTCTTGAGCTACATGTGACTCTTTGATCCCTTGAGTGTTGCTCTTCCACAAAATATCACAGCCTGGGTGAGTCTATTTTGAAGAAGTGGCATTAGAAGAAGTTTAAGTTTAAAAAATTTGGCTCTCAAAAGAACTTTCAATCATTGTACTGTTGATATTTGGCTCTGTTGACTAATGAGTTTGCTGACCACTAATAAAGGGGATGATGTTCCAACCAACTGAGCTAACCCATCTGAGGCCAAATAAATTAATCTTTAATTGCTCATATTTGCTTACTTATATTTATTGTGAAAAACAATATATTTGGTATTGTTCCTGCCATCTTGTTTTCCCTGTGTGATCTTGTTCTTTTATTTCATTTGGTTGGATTGATTAAAATTTTATCCTTAAAAAAAACAAACTTCTAGCCCTAGCTGGTTTGGCTCAGTGGATAGAGCATTGGCCTGTGGACTGAAGAGTCCCAGGTTCAATTGTGGCCAAGGACACATGCCCGGTTGCAGGCTTTATCCCCAGTAGGGGGTGTGCAAGAGGCAGCCAATCAATGATTTTCTCTTATCATTATGATTCTATCTCTCTCTCCTTCTTCCTTCCTCTCTGAAATCAAAAAAGAAATACATTTAAAACAACAACAACAACAAACTTTTAGCTATAAGTTAAACATACTATTTATTACCTATTTGCCATTTAACTTAAGGAACATATTTGACCTTGTATTTTGTTGTTGTTGTTGTTAATGTTGGGAATTAACTAAAATCTATAACTTCTTTCTACTTCTCCCAATATAAGTACTTTAGTACTTTAAATTTGTCTCTGAGCCCTATGCCCTAAAACTGCCTCCAATATGAAATTTTTGTAAGACTTTTCATTTTGCCTCTACTCTCATACAGTTCATTTCCTGAGGATTCCATTAAGAGTTTCAGCAACATTGTTAACTATGTAGACTAAACTATTTAATTTTACATCATTATTTATTCATTGCTGTTTGTTACGTCCTGATCATTCTTAGATCTATTTTTCATTTTGTTGTATTACTTCTTTAGTCATTCTTTTAGAAACTGTTTTAGATAGAAAATTGTGTTACTTTACATATAGACTAGAGACCTAGTGCATGAAATCATGCACAGGTCGGGTCCCTTGGCCTGGTCAGCAGTTGAGACTGATCAGTGCCACTAGGGCTGGCCAGGGGTAGGGACTGTGGGAGGTTAACCAGCCATGGGAAGTTGGCTGTGGGAGTGCACTGACCACCAGGGGGAAGCTCCTGCATTGTGTGTCTTCCCTTTGGTGATCAGTGCACATCATAGCTACTGGCCAGTCTTCCAGTTGTACAGTTGTAAAGGTCGCTTAGACTTTTAAATATATTTATTTACACTTCTCTTGATATCAAAAGGATTTAAGGCAAAAGACACACACCATTGTGCATTTATTTTCCAAGTGCAAGAATTTGTGAAGAGAATTTATTTTATTTTAATTTTTTTATTAATGTATTACATATATACATATCTTCCCATTGTCCCCCCACCCCCCGCCCTCCCCGCCACACACACACACACTCCCAGGCATACCCTAACCCTATGGTTCTAAGATCTTCATGTGTGCTTCCATTAAGGGTGGACTATATTTTTCTCTCATGCTAAACTTTTTTACAACTATGACTTGAATTTAGTTTATAATTCACATACTAAAAATATGCTCTTGGAGGGAAAAAAAGGGAATTCATTAGTTATCATATAAATATGTTAAAAATTTGTACTTCAAAATACTTAAGCACCTTTCTGTGCAACAAATATACGTATTGAGTAGGCACATGTTAAATACACTATTTGATAAAATGCATTAAAATAAAGGTATTTTTGCCCAGCCAGTGTGGCTCAGTGTTTGAGTGTAGACCCAGGCTAGATTCCTGGTCAGGGAACATGCCCAGTTTGTGGGCTAGATTCCCAGAAGTGGGTGGCAGTTGTGCAGGAGGCAGCCTGTCGGGATGATAGTTATTTATAATTTTGAGTTTTGCTTTTACTAGTAAGCATATATTTAAATTAAATGATCATCTTTGATCAAATTGAAGTACAAATAGCACCACTTTTTAAATGTCATTATCAATTTTTTGATAATTAGCTAAATTAACATGTGAGAGCAATTCAACAGATGAGAGGATTTCACTTTGTTTTTCTAGTTCACAGAGATTAATATGGCAAAGACTTTTCATGTCAGTTTTGTTGTAAAGAAAGGCATATAATTATCTGTTATGCAGATATATGTACCTTTAATATAGAGTATATTTCCTGATTTTTCTCAGTCTTATCTCATTATTTCAACTTATGGATTTATTTATGTAAGGCTATTGCAGAGTTAATGGATGACAGGATTATCTTTAAAAGCATTCAGAGTGAGTTTGACATGACAAAGAATGTAGTTTGAGAATAAAGAGCAATGAACAAAGGGAAATAAGGGGGGAATTTGGCAATGTGAATAAATAAAGGTTTGCACATTTTTAAGACTTCTGAGTTTTTTGATGAAATAGTCTTTTAGAAAAAAATGCACCAATTTATACTTTCACCAGCTGTATATAGGTTTTTCTTTTGTTTTCTGGATACACTGGTATTATTTTCTTTACCAATCTGATAGGTGGAAAGTAGAATCTTACTTAATATTTTCTTGCTAAGTATTATTTATCAGTTAAAATTCTTCTTTATGAACTGGTTACTAACTTTTTTTTTTTTTTACTGAGGCTAGAAGTAAGAGAAGGTTGAGTCAGACACTGTCATTTGGATCCTGGCCCTATCTTTTTTATTTTTAATTTTTTAAATAAATCTTTATTGTTTAGATTATTACAGTTTGTTCCTCTTTTTACCCCCAATAGCTCTCCTTCACCCTGTTCCCACTCCCTCTTTGCCCTTATCCCCCCTCACTGTCCTCAACCATAGATGTACAATTTTTGTCCAGTCTCTTCCCACATCCTCCACACTTCCCTCCTCCCTTTCCCTGAGAATTGTCACTCCACTCCCTTTCTATGCCCAATTCTATTATATTCACTCTTGTTTCTGGCCTGATACCAGACAATCCAGTTTCTCCCCATATAAGTTTGGGTCCCCAGAGTCTGGCCCGGTACTGGAATTCAGAGCAGTTGGGAGTTTGTATCTCTTTCCTGATTGAAAAAGACCACAGCATGCCCAGTTGCCAGCCCGTTTCCATGTGCGCCTCAGTACCTTTGCTCTTTTGTACCTCTGCACCTCCTACCAGTCTAGATGCGCTTTTCTCTTTCCTTCTTGTAGAACTTCCACTCAGCCAGCCTTCCCGTGGTTCTGGATGATATACATTTTTTTTCTTTTAGTTGTGGTTTTGATGAGGTTGTGTGAGACAGCAAGTTCAGGTGTTTACCTATGCTGCCTTCTTGGTTCCTCTCCTCTGTGCACAGTCTTGTTGTAGTTAAGCCTTGATTGCTTTTGGTATCACTGGGAGGAATTGACCTCCAAGCCAATTGGCTGTGAAGATCAGCTGTGTCTACAATGGGAGAACTTCTGTGCTGGAGACACTCTTATGGGGCAAGACTTATTTCAGTGGAGCTTTGGTGCTCACTGAGTCTGCCCCTTGAGTGTGTCTCTTATGGATCTGAAGAGTTGTAATCTGGTGTGGTCTCACTTTGACCACTGGGTGCACTGGCTCTAGGATCTCCAAGGAGGTGCAAAGTCAGCCACTGTCTGAGGCCACTCTGTAGGAGCTACAGAGAGATCTGCAGATTCCTCCTCTTAAATTGGGTTTTGGAGGTACCCAGAAGAAGCTCAGCTGTGAAGCAATACAAGCTGCTTTCCAGTGTTGGGCCTTCTTTTGGAGGCTCTGGGGCTCTCTGACCCAGCTTTAGTTTGCTAGGTTTTAGATTCAAAACCTAGGCCATTCATATGCAAAAGCCTCTGTGCACAGCTTGGGTGGGGTTATAAATTGGGTGGGGCTGGGTGTCAGGGAGTCACGGGGGGTGTGGGCAGGAAACAGCAATGGCTGACTATCAACCCTGCCCTGAAGAGGTCCCGATCTCTGTGGCCTGCGGCACCTTGCAGGAACAATGATCACTGCAAACACTGAGAGAAAGCCGCCCTCGTGTTCCAGTCTGATGGCAGACAGTCCAGTTTCTCCCGGTATGAGTTTGGGTCCCAGAATCTTGCCCGGAACTGGAGATCAGAGCAGTGAGGAGCTTGTATCTCCCTCCTGAAATGGACAACAGTGTAGCCAGTTGCCAGCCCACTTCTGCACGTGCCCTGTTACCTCTGCACTTCACTTCCGCACCTCTTCACCTTCCCTCAGTCTCAGTGTGCTTTTCTCTTTCCTTCTAGTTGTATAAATTCCAGTTAGCCAGCCTCCTCATGGTTCTGGATGATAATCCACTTTGTTTTTTAGTTGTAATTTAGATGTGGTTGTGCAAGCAGCAAGTTCAGGTGTTTACCTATGCTGCCATCTTGGTTCCTTCTTGCTGGCCCTATCTTTTAAGCACTGCGTATTTTGGGGCAAGGAATGTAATCTCTCTCTGAGCCTACTTCCTCATTTGTAAAACAAGAATATTTATAATTATAATACCTACCTCAATGTTGTGAGGACTAAATAAAAATATATAAAGCGCTTCATGTGCTTGGTACATATTAGTGTGATGTTGCTGATGATTAAAAAATAATAGTGCTAACGTTATTTTCCCAATTGATTGCTTGATGTTTAAGTTTTTTTTTTTTACAGAAATGAAAAAAGGGTATTAATCTTTTATGATGTTTACTTTGGGATTATGTTAAGAAAATAGTTCACATATTTAACAAGTTATTTTTAATTAATAGTAAAAAAATAGTTGCTGAGACTGGTTTGGCTCAGGGGATAGAGAGTGGGCTTGCAGACTGAAAGGTCCCAAGTTCGATTCCGGTTGGGGCCTGTACCTTGCTTGCGGGCACATCTCCACTGTGGGGCGTGCAGGAGGCAGCTGATAGATTCTCTCTCATCGATGTTTCTGACTTTCTCTCTCTCTCTCCCTTTCTCTCTGTAAAAAATCAATAAAATATATTAAAAAAAACTTGACAATACATTCCTCTGCATTATTGTTATGTTTAGGAAGGTTCTCTGCTATTTTATATAATTCCTCTGTGTCTATTAGATAATGGTTCTGTCTTTGGTTCAATGCATCAGGTAGACCCTACCTAACCTCCCCACTGCAGCTGAATAACTTCTCTGGGTCAAAGGCCATGTACACAGGACAGGCCTGGAGTTTAGCTCCCACTTATCTCTTCCACCAGGTTTTATGCCCACATTACATCATGTTATAAGATAACCTCATGTTTCAGTATTACCACATTGCTTTGAAATAAGATTAATTTGGGGAAATGAATCATTAATTTATCTAAGTCCATCTGCATAATTCAACTGAAATGAGCAACCTTTTATATGGGTACTTTTACAAAAGAAAAGGAAGGCCTTTTTATTTTAATATTAAGAGCAAAAAAATAACAGCCCTAGCACCAATCATACAGCCTCTATTCTCCCACCCTGGGTATGAAGTCCTGAGCACCTAAGGGTTGACTTCTTCCTCCTAGTAAATAGTTATGTTAATGACTTATCTGAGGCCATGTATTTTTGAATGTTTTTCTTGTTATGGGAAATTTGATAGGCATTATGTTGAGATTCCAGCAAAATGTGCTTTGCAGAAGTCTCACCCTCTAACTGTACTTAACTGTCCTATGGTACTCCTCTCTCTTACCCCTATATTCCGGTATAGCTTATTATTCATGATTCTTTCTTACCAGGCTTGCAGCTATATTTGCTCTCATTTTATTGTAAATACATTTTTTAATCCTCAAGTATCTTCAAAACCCTTTCCTTCATTTTCCTGCTTGGAGATTTGCTTCTCTCCCAGGGTCCATCCTGCAACTCCAGTTCTCCCCACACATGGAGGCAGTGTCCGTAGATACTCTTCATACCTCCCTCAGAGCCTCAGTTTTCCTTCCTCATGTAAGAACTTCTCTTTTGAAGTTTGCTCTCTTATTCAACTACTTTTTGCCTTTCATCATTGCTGTGATTTATTAACTCCCTGGTAATGCCCTTCATCTATTGAGAATTTTAGTCTTCCTCTCTAATTCTTGCTACCCTCATGGGTAATTTCAGTGACCCTCTGGATAGTTCAGCTAACACCCAGGTTGCTTCAACCTTCATTTCTTGGCCCTTTTTTTCCTCTTCCCAGTCTATTATGCCCCTCATTGTTTTACTTTCTTTCACATCCAGCCTAGACTCTGGTGACATTTTGTTATTTTTGCCGGTATCTTTTGGGTTCTGGATTTGTTTTCCTTATGTGAAATTCCCTGGAAAATTCCCAACCATCTGCTTGCAGTTGTAGCTCCTTCACCCAGGCTGCATGGCCCTCTAAAGGAAAGACCATAATTATGGAATAGTTGCCATCAGAGATTTATGGTTTTCAATTTCAGATCACCTTTTGGCATTATTCTGCAGTCCTTCTATGTCTTTATCACTTTTCTCAAATCCCCTTTTCTTCTACCATTCTTTTCTGTCTCAGACATAATCTTGCCTTTTATTTCAGAGAGAAATTTGAGGCTACAAAGCTTGAGTTCATCTAGCTTTTCCCTCCTGTAACTGCAAACATCTCGATCAACACTTCCCTCCTTGATTGAAGGAAGAGATGCTCTTTCTTCTAGTAACCTCATCAACTTTGCTCCAATAGGATGTTATTGCATTACTTATTATGCTAATTCCTGAGTTCTGAAGCTCTTTGATTCTGCTTACTTGTTCCCCACAATCTGAGAATGAACTCAGATCATTTCATCTTAAAAATAATCAAACAATAAAACATAATTCCTTCAACAGTGTTCTCTTCTAATATTCATTTTCTCTCCTTCCCTTTGGAATCAAGGTTTTCAGTACATTGTTTCTACTTTTTCTTATTCTTAAGAATAACCTAATAAAAAAGTACAAAGGAAAAGAGAAAAATCATTAAAGGCTAAAAAAAAATTGCAAAAATTCAACCTCACTATTAATTACAGAAGTGCAAATTATATAAACTATAAGGTATTTATTAAATAATATGGAGAGATCTTGAATATTACTAGTGGGGCTATAAACTGATGCAATCTTCTTGAAAAGCAGTTTGGTAAATGCTTAATCCAATAATTCCACTTTGGAGGACTTTATAAAGAAAATATTTATAGATTAATGGGAAAGAATGTTCAGGAAGCATTATTTACAGTAGCAAAAAAAAAAAAAAAAAAGAAAGAAAGAAAGAAAAGAAAATAGCCTAAATATACAATAATAGAAACAGGTTACCACTCTCTTTCTACATAGAAAAATGTCCAAAAGGAAAAACACCACAATGTTAATGGTAGTTACTTCAGAGTGATAAAATTACAGGTGATTTTATTATCTCCCTTATACATTCCTATAAAATTCTAGTTTAATTTACAAGGGCATGTATTACACATATA
The DNA here is from genome assembly GCA_011751065.1 of Lasiurus cinereus. Taxonomy (NCBI): domain Eukaryota; kingdom Metazoa; phylum Chordata; class Mammalia; order Chiroptera; family Vespertilionidae; genus Lasiurus; species Lasiurus cinereus. Next base: position 8,298,021 of record JAAGEH010000304.1, read on the forward strand.
TATTGTATATATACCTTTAACATTCTCCCCTCCCCCATCTCTGCCTCTGGTCAAATAATAGAGATTTTTGTAAAATGGTTTTTATATGTCCATATTCTTTCAGTGTGTTCCAGTTATTCCTTGGTTTACTTTCATGAAACATGGAGTACATTATGAGAAGGATGGGAAACATGGCTTTTCCATCAAGTGTTTGACAATGATGGGAATATGTTGACCTGTATACAATATTAGAGGAGGGAGGAGAGGAACTCACCAATGAAGATGTGTGGGAGCATTAAAGGAGAAGACCAGTTGGAAACAAAGGAACCAGTTAATCTCAAGCTAATAGGCAGTAGGTGCATATCAATTGTCCCATAATAATTTGTCACATAATAATTTCACCTCCTATTAAGACTGAAACCAAAAATATCATTTAGTTAAAAATAAGCATGGGTTGGCTCCTTCCCCTAAAAAAGAGAAAAAGTGACTAGTGAAGGTACAGTGTTCTTGTTCAGAGGCCAGAAGCAGCTGCTGGTTAAATAGAAATGTTCATGATATATACTTCTAACTGAAAACCTTTAATTTGTGACTTTACATATTTAGTCTAAAAATTACTGTATGGATTCTCTGGCTCTGTCCTTTACTCATAACTTAAATTCATTCAAGTGATACTGTCACATCAAACACTGGCCAAAATATTACACATAGAACATTCTCAAAGAAATGAATAGATTTTTTTTGTTAAAATATCATTTGTATCTTGATTGTTTTTGAATGTAGAACACATTTTACAATAGAAAAATTAGATTTAAAGGCCAATTCACCAAACATGTTTAACCTATAAAGTACTTGAGAGGACATAATAATTTCAGTGAAAAGTTTTGTTCAGCATTTCCGGTTGGGATGCTAAGAATCAATTTCCCATTCCACTATTTCATGTTACATTTTGTTTTGTTTTATTTTTATTTATTTATTTTTTAAATAATTCCATTGAGTTTAGCTCCTCCTGGACTTTTGAGCAGATTTTATAGATAATTAGGTACATGGTTTGCCCAAGCCAGTCAGTAACAACAGAGGATTGAAAATGAATGTTTTTTGGAGTTGTGAAGATTGAGGAAGCATGAAGACAGGGTGCTGGAAGTTACCAACATGATTGTGAAAGTTATATCGGATCATGAAAAGTTGGATTAGAGAGAGAAAATTTGAGCCAGGTGCTAAAAGAAAATGGGAGACTATTTTAGGAATCTACAGATGGAGGGAGAGGGGGATAATTGAAGACTTCAAAAGCAGTGTTTCTTGAATGATGAAGCTCTACAAAGCCTGTCTAATGTTCCAGCTGCAGCAGTCCTATTACCTATTCCTGGAGTTATTTACACTCACTGAGTCCAACCTCAGCTCTGGTTACCAATTTCACTTAGAGCATTTTTCCTCAATGCTAGTCTCACATATGAGTTACTTGAGGGACTTTTTAAAACTGTGATGGTACCTGGGCCTAGGAGCCTAGGGATTGATATTATTGTAAAAATTTCTCTGCTGATTCTAATGTGGACCTAGAGTGGAGAGTTGCTGGTTTGAATCAGAAAAAAATTACATAGGGCCAGCATAGTGCTTGACTAATAGGAATTCAATGACTATTTGCTTGAATGAAAGAATGAATCAATGAATAAAGAATGAATGGATTTAATTAGTTCTAATTCCAACATAATATTATAGTTCAGCTGTAGATTGAATTTATGGCGAGTCTCTTTCTGACCTCGTCTCAATTCAGACAACCCAGATTCCTAAAAAACATTTACCTCCATTCATGTCTTCTCTCTTTGTCCTTGTTTCTCACTACTGGTCCTCAGGAACCTGTCAAGAACTGAGATTTTCTAGCCCTAACTGGTTTGGCTCAGTGAATAGAGCGTTGGCCTGCCGACTGAAAGGTCCCAGGTTTGATTCCGGCCAAGGGCATGTACCTTGATTTCGGGCACATCCCTAGTAGGAGGTGTTCAGGAGGAGCTGATCGATGTTTCTGACTCTCTACCCCTCTCCCTTCCTCTTTGTAAAAAATCAATAATAAAAAACATAAGTATACACTATATAAGAACTGAGGCTTTCTCAAGTCAGCCTCCTTTTTTAAAGACAGAATATGAATCTCAGCCTTACAGCTGAAGACCTGTAAGGTTGGCTGACATTTTGAACTCTCTATACCACTTCCCCAGAATCTGCCTTGGGTGCTCTTTTCTTTCTGTTGCAAACTCCCTCTTACTAATTGTAATTTGTAAATGCACAGAAGCAGTTCTTTTATTCAGTGAGGTTCATCAGTTATATTATTCATATCTTTTTATTGTTCCCTCATTTTTGTTCACCTTTATTTTTCTCTTGAAAGATGTGCATTAATAACACCCACAATGGTTGAAGATTACCAAATTTCTTTGTATTTCTAATAATTTATTGCTTTATAGTGCATAAAGATTCATAAGTGGTATGTTTTTGAGTTATTACTTTAAAAAATACCCATAAATTGGTTGTATTAAAAAAATTCTGATTTTTTTCAGAGAGAAAGGGAGAAGGAGAGATAGAAACATCAATGATGAGAGAGAATCATTGATTGGCCACTTCCTGCATGCCCCTTACTGAGGATTGAGCCCACAACTAGGCATGTGCCCTTGACTGGAATCAAATCTGGGACCCTTTAATTCGCAGGCTGACACTCTATCCACTGAGCCAAACCAGCTAGGGCGAGTTATTACTATATTAAATATCCCTTTTTAACCCAGTTAATAGTTTTAGAATTGCATTTTTGGGGTCTGATAGTAACAGTATCATCCTGCTTTCCTTATGTTGTATTTACCTTGCATATCTTTGCTATTTCTTTATATTTTTGGTCATTTTATTTTGTGTGCCTCTTATAAACATAATATAATTAAATTTTGCTATTTATTCTATTAATGAATACGTGATCAGTAGTAATGGTCTCTCTTTCTTTTCCAAAATTTTCTCTGTTTTTCTTTAGTTCCCCTGGTGAGAGTTTTACAAATTCTATTAATCTTTTCAAAGAATCAACTTTTGTGTGTTTTTTAAAAAATTTTCTATATTGATTATTTATATTCCATTTCATTGATTTCTGTGCTATTATTATTATTATTTTTGTTCATCTATTTACACTAAATTTAATTTGTTCTTTTTTTCTCCTAATCTAAATTCCCTAAAATGGACACTCAGATGATTAATTTTAATTTTTCCTTCTTTTCTAGTATGTGCATTATAAATTACCCTCTAAGCACTGCTTTGCTGCATCCCACAAATTCTGATAAGTTGTTTCACTTTTATTTATAGTAATCAAAACAATATGGTACTGGCATAAGAACAGGCATATAGACTAATGGAATAAAATGGAGAGCCCAGCTATAAACCCACAGATATGGCCAACTAATACCTGACAAGGGGTCCAAGAACACACAATGAGGAAATAATAGTATCTTCAATGAATGGTGTTGGGAAAATGTAAAATATCTCACACTCACAAGAATGAATTTGGAACATACTAAAATCTTAAATGTAAGACCTGAAACTCTAAAACGACTAGGTGAGCCATAGTGAAAAAGCTCCTTGACATGGAACTTGACAATGATTTTTTTGTTTATGAGACTAAAAGTGCAAGAAACAAAAGCAAAAATTAACAAATGAGACTATATCAAATTAAAAAGCTTATGCACAGCAAAAGAAACAAATATTAAAAGGCAACTTATGGAATGGAAGAAAATATTTGCAAACCATATGTCTGATAGTGGATTAATATCTAAAATATGAGAATCTCATACAACTCAGCCAAAAAACAAACAGTCCAATTAAAAAAACATATTTTTTTCTAAAGCAGACATACAAATGGCCAAAAGATCCATGGAAAGATGCTTAACATCACTAATTATCAGATAAATGCAAATTGAAACCACAATGAGTTAGTGATTCAAATCTGTAAGAATAGCTATTAACAAAAAGACAAGAGACAACAAGTGTTGAAGATGTGGAGAAAGGGGATGCTGGTGTACTCTTGGTGGGAATGTAAATGAGACCTGCCATATGATCCAGCAATCCCTCTCCTGGGCATGTTTCTGAAGGAAATAAGATGCTTGCACTCCCATGTTCACTGCAGCATTATTTACAATAGCCAGGATATGGAAACAACCTAAATGTCTGTTGACAGATGAATAGATAAAGATGTGGTATATACTAGTATATATACAATCAATATTATTCATCCACGAGAAAGTAGGAAATTCTGCCATTTACAACAATATGGATGAACCTAAAGTACATTATTCTAAATGAAATAAGTCAGATAGAGAAAAACAAATATTGTATGATCTCACTTATATATGGAATCCAGAAAGAAAGGGCCAAACTCATAGAAACAGAAATTAGAATGGCAGTTACTAGTAGCTAAGAGATGGAGAGATGCTGGTAAAGGGTACAAGCCTTCAGTTACAAGATGAATAAGCTCTGGGTATCTAATATAAAGTACAGTGGTACCTCGAGATACGAGTTTAATTCGTTCCGTAACCTTGCTCATATATCAAGTTGCTCGTATCTCAAAGCAAATTTCCTCATTGAAATCAATTAAAATGCCTTTAATCCGTTCCAGCCCCCAAAATGCCACCCCAGTTGTTCTTGTTACGTGTTTTTGAATAAGAAAAATGTATTTATAAATGACAAATATTGTATAAAAACATAATAAAAGAGAATGTAAAGGAATAAACTGGTTTTATAAAGTGTATTTACCTACTCGTTACACTCTTAATGCTACACTTTATCCCTAAACTGAATGTAACTTAACTAATCTTCACTGAACTTAATTGCTACTGGTCTTTGCATTTTTGGCCGATTTCAAAAAAAACGTGTCCAACGAGGTTTGCCTCTTCCTCCCTTTCAGAATGTTTCTGAAATGGGTGAGGCAAGTTTCATTGAACAGCTCTGATGCACGACCAGTAGCAACTTTTTCGGGGTGTTTCTTTTCCACGAAATATGACACCCTCTCCCACATTCCTAAGATCTCCTTTATCTCACTTGTAGAGATCTCCTCCACCTCTGGCTCCTCCTCGAAACCAATTTCTTGGAGAACCTCCGCATGTTGCTGAGACTGCAACTCTTGTAACTCCTCCGTGGTGAGTTCCAGAGAGTGCTCCTCGACGAGCTCATTCACGTCTCTCTCATCCACCTCCAGGCCCATGGATTTTCCCAGAGACACTATCTTCTCCTCTACTGGCACCTGGGGTTTGAATCCTTCGAAGGTCCTTTCGGCTACGGCCTCAGGCCACAGCTTCTTCCATGCAGAGGTCAAAGTCCTCGTTGTGATACCCAGCCAGGCCTGATCAATAATTCTGAGGCATATCACAATGTTAAAGTGGTTCTTCCAGAACTCTTGAAGGGTGAGGTTTGTGTTCTCCGTCACCTCAAAGCAGCGCCGGAACAGGTGCTTGATGTATAGCTTTTTAAAATTAGAAATCACCTCCTGATCCATGGGCTGCAGGATAGGAGTGGTGTTGGGAGGTAGGTAGACAGCCTTTATAAACTTGAACTCCTGGAGGAGTTCATCTTCAAGGTTCGGTGGGTGAGCAGGAGCATTGTCGAGGATGAGGAGGGCTTGCATGGTTAGGTTGTTTTCATGTAGATATTTCTTAACAGAAAGGCCGAAAACCAGGTTTACCCACTCCACAAAGAACTGCCTGGTGACCCATGCCTTCGGGTTTGCCCTCCACATAACTTGCAGTTTATCTTTTAAAATCTTATGTGACTTAAAGACTCTGGGGTTTTCCGAATGGTATATGAGCAGAGGCTTGATCTTGCAGTTGCCACTCGCATTGGCGCACAGTGCGAGAGTTAGCCTATCCTTCATGGGTTTGTGGCCTGGCATTGCCTTCTCCTCTGCCGTTATATAAGTCCTATTCAGCATCTTCTTCCAGAAAAGCCCTGTCTTGTCACAGTTGAAGACTTGCTGGGGGATATATCATTTGGCTTCTATCAGTTCGGAAAAAGTTTTGAGGTAATACTCAGCTGCCTTCACATCCGAATTTGCTGCCTCACCATGCCTGATGATGGAGGGAATGCCGGACCTTTTCCTGAAGTTATCAAACCAGCCTCTACTGGCTTTAAATGAGTCTTTCGATGCTTCGTCCATGGAAGTGCGTGGGGTCTGCTCCAGAAAATCACCGTAAATTGCTCGCGCCTTCTCGCATATGATGCCCTGTGTTAATGTATCTCCTTTAAGCTGCTTCTCCGTCACCCACACCATCAGTAGATTCTCCATCTTTTCATGGAGAGAGCTGCGGAGCTTAGAAATTATTGTAACGTCCTTAACTGGCGTTATACCCTTTATCAACTCCTTCCGTTTAAGCACAGTGCATATCGTTGAAGTACTATGCCCGTATTGCCTCACCAAGTCAGCCACTCGCACACCTTGCTCATATTTTTCTATGATTTTACGCTTTAATTCAATAGACATCATCCTCTTCTGAGCCCTGACCTTTCCACTCTCTTTCTTCGGACCCATGGTTATAAAAAGAAATGTGATAAAGTATGTAAATGCACAAAAGATGCTTCGACAACGAGATAAACAAGCACACTGACTGAGGCGTGGGAAACTATGAGACACTCGAGTCTCGATAAACTGGTGGGTCGTGTGAAGCCAGCCGATCTGCGCGATTACTCGTATCTCAAATGTTGCTCGTATTTCAGAGCAAAAAATTGTTCGCTCGATGGCTCGTATCTCAAAAATCTCGTATGTTAGGGCACTCGTATCTCGAGGTACCACTGTATCTAGTTAATACTGTGTTTACTAGTATTCTTGAAATTTGCTTAGGTGTTCTCATCACAAACACACACACAAAGATATTGTGTGAGGTGATGAATGTGTTAATTAATCTGATTGTGGTAATCATTTCACAAAGTATATGCATGTCAAATCATCAGACTATATAGTTTAAGTAAATACAATTTTGTTTGTCAAAAAATAGATTTGTGTCCACTGCTGTAAACAGTGATAGCTCAGGAATTGCGTGTTAATATTAATTTAAGATGTTACTGAACTTACTGGTTTTTTAAATTATCATCATTATTTAAAAAAAAATCACAGAAAATGTGTTAAAAAGTAATTTCCCTTATCTTTTCACTTGCATATAATCCTGCTTTTAAAAGTAATTTAGTTATAAACAAAACTTTAAGAATTGTATAAATTTAGCTTGATTTTCATGAGTTTAGAAAAATAAACCTCTGTTGACCAGAAGAAAAAACAACCTATATAGATAATTCTTTAAAAAAGATATACAAATGACCAATATGCACTTTTGAAAAAAACATAAAACATTAGGCATTTGGAAATTAAAGTGAAAACCAAAATGAGATACCACTTCCTACCCAACAGGATGGTTATAATAAAAAAGACAGACAACAACAAATGTTGGCAAGGAAGTAGAAAAATTGAAAAGTTTGTGCAATGCTGGAGGGAATGTAAAATAGAACAACCTCTTTGGGAAACAGTTTGGCAGTGTTTCAAACGTTAAACATAGAGTTATCATATGACCCTGCTGGCGTATACTATTCCTAGGATATAACCAAGAAAATTGAAAACATATGTCCACTTGAAAATTTGTACACAAATATTGAGAGCAGTATTGTTCATAATAGCCAAAAGATGGAAACAATCCAAATGTCCATCAACTAAGGAGTAGATAAATAAAATGTGGTATATTTATTTAATGGAATATTACTCAGCCATAAAAATAAATGAAGTACTGATACATGCTACAACATGAGGAACCTTGGAAGCATTGTTTTATGTTTTTAAAAAAGGCAGTAATAAAAGAGGACATATTACATGATTCCATTGATGTCAAGTATCCAAAATAGATAAATCTATAGAGACAGAAAGAGAATTAGTGGTTGCCTAGAGCCAGGAGATTTTGGGGTAAGCTCATGGGAGTGTGTGTGTGTGTGTGTGTGTGTGTGTGTGTATAAAATTTTTCTTTTTCCCTCTCTTCTACCTTCATTTGTTCATTGAAATAATTGGGAATTATGGTTTCAGATTATTCATAATTTTTTTCCTATAATATGCTTCATTCATTTATAAAATTCACTTTATATGTTATATTACACTTTAAACCATATTACCAACAGTTATGTAGAATTAGCATTAAAATAACTTTTATAAGTTTTATTTATCACAACTATATTTTAGAAGGTAAGTCCCTATCTTGAGCTTTATTTTCTAACTTTTAAAGAACAATGTTTTGAGCCAGAATATATGTGGTATACTTTCTGAGTGTTTCCATGTCTTATGAGCACTTTGTTTTTTATTTTTTAAATATATATTTTTATTGATTTCAGAGAGCAAGGGAGAGGGAGAGAGAGATAGAAAGATAAATGATGAGATAGAATCATTGATTGGCTGCCTCCTGAATGCCCCATACTGGAGATATAGCCTGAAAACCAGGCATGTGCCCTTGAATGGAGTCGAGCCTAGGACCCTTCAATCTGCAGGCTGATGCTCTATCCATTGAGCCAAACCAGCTAGGGCTTATGAGCACTTTAAAAGCTTGTGGTAGTTATTGCCAAGTTACTTTCCAGAAAATTTGTGCTAATTTAACTTCATGTGAATTTTGTGGGTGTTTTCATTTCTCCATGCTCTCTTTCTTCAATACTGAATGTTTTCATTGTATTTAGTACCTGATTATGTATGTAATAGTTTATTATTTTTAAAATATGTTTTATTGATTTCAGAGGGAGGAAGGGAGAGAGGGATAGAAACATCAGTGATGAGAAAAAATCATTGATTGGCTGCCTCCTGCATGCCCCCTACTAGGGATCAAGTCAGCAACCCAGGCAGGTGCCCTGACTAGGAATCAAACCATGATGTCCTGGTTCATGGGTTGATGCTCAACCACTGAGCAACACTGGCTAGGCATGTATGTCATACTTTAAGCCTTGTATCTCAGTATTTTAATTTGCATTATTTATTGAGTTCAAATTTTTAAATATAATTATTAAATACTAGAGGCCCAGTGCACAAAATTCAAGTACAGGTAGAGTCCCTAGGCCTGGCTGGAGATCAGGGCCGATCAGGTTTCCCGCCTCCTCTGCTTCCCACCTCCTCCTTCCCTTGCTTCCTTAGTACCCTGTTGCTGGTCACCTGCTGTGTTCTGTGCCACTCCCTGGTGGTCATAACATGTCAGAGCAAGCAATTGAACTTCAGGTCTCCTAGTCAACACTTTGCACATTAGCCTTTTATTATATAGGATGTTTTTCTTTTCTGTATTGCTGGTTTGTCTATTTTTTCTCTTAGAATATTTAAAAATTGTATTGCTTTCTAAATTCTCTTTTTTTCTTTTTTAAATTTTCTTTATTGATTAAGGTATTACATATGTGTCCTCCATCCATTAACCCTCCCCCCCCCTCCACTCATGCCCTCACCCTCCTGGTGTTTGTGTCCATTGGTTAGGCTTATATACATGCAGACAAGTCCTTTGGTTGATCTCTCCTCTTTACCTCCACCCTCCCCTACCATCCCTCTGAGGTTTTACAGTCTGATGGATGCTTCTTTGTCTCTGGATCTCCCTATTCATCAGTTTATGTTGTTCATTATATTCCATAAATGAGTGAGATCATGTGGTATTTATTTTTCTCTGACTGGCTTATTTCAATTAGCATAATGCTCTCCAATTCCATCTATGCTGTTGCAAATGGTAAGAATTCCTTCTTTTTTTTTTTTAACCATAGCATAGTATTCCATTATGTAGATGTACCACAGTTTTTAAATCCACTCATCTGCTGTTTCTAAATCTTAGCTATGGTGAATTTTGCTGCTAGGAACATAGGGGTGCATATGTCCTTTCTGATTGTTGTTTCTAGCTTCTTGGGGTTTATTCCTAGAAGTGGGATCACTGGGTCAAATGGGAGTTCCATTTTTAGTTTTTTGAGGAAACTCCATATTGTTCTCCACAGTGGCTGCATCAGTCTGCATTCCCACCAACAGTGCATAAGAGTTCCTTTTTTCTCCACATCCTTGCCAGCACTTGTCATTTGTTGATTTGTTGATGACAGCCATTCTGACAAGTGTGAGATGACACCACATTGTTGTTTTGATTTGCATCTCTCAGATAATTAGTGATTTTGAGCATGTTTTCATATGTCTCTTGGCTTTCCTTTTGTCCTCCTTCAAAAAGTGTCAATTTAGGTCTGTTGCCCATTTTTTGATTGGATTGTTTATCTTTCTTTTGTTAAGTTGTATGAGTTCCCTGTAACTGTTGGAAATTAAACTCTTATTGGTGATGACATTGGCAAATATGTTCTCCCTTGCAGTGGGCTTTCTTGTTGTTTTGTTGATGGTTTCTTTTGCTGTGCAAAAGCTTTTTATTTTGATGTAGTTCCATTTGTTTATTTTCTCTTTAGTTTCCACTGCCCTAGGAATAGTATCAGTGAAGAAATTGCTTCGGCATATGTCTGAGATTTCGCTGCCTCTAGTATTTTCATGGTATCCTGTCTTATGTTTAAGTCCTTTACCCATTTGGAGTTTATTTTTGTGTATAGTGCAAGTTGGTGGTCTAGTTTATTTTATTTTTTGCATGTATCTGTCCAATTTTCCCAATATCATTTATTGAAGAGACTGTCTAGACTCCATTTTTTGTTCAGGCCTCTGTTGTCAAATACTAATTTGGCGTAGTGGTTTGGGTTCTCTATTCTATTCCATTGACCTATATGTCTATTCTTGTGCCAGTACCAGGCAGTTTTGAGAACAGTTGCTTTATAATACAGCTTGATATCTGGTATTGAGATCCCACCTACTCTGTTCTTCTTTCTCAGGATTGCTGCAGCTAGTTGGGCCTTTTTTAAAAATTCCAGATGAATTTTTGGAGAGTTCGTTCTAGGTCTGTGAAAAATGCCATTGGTATTTTAATGGGAATTGCATTGAATTTATAGATTGTTTTGGTTAGTACAGTGGTACCTCGAGATACGAGTGCCCTAACATACGAGATTTTTGAGATACGAGCCATCGAGCGAGCTATTTTTGCTTTGAAATATGAGCAACATTTGAGATAGGAGTAATCGAGAGGATTGGCCGACTGCACACCACCCACCAGTTTACCGCGACTCGAGCATCTCATAGTTTCCCACGCCTCAAGGTTACAGAATGAATTAAACTCATATCTTGAGGTATCACTGTATAGACATTTTGATGTTGATTCTACCAATCTATGAGCACGGTATGTTCTTCCATCAGTTTATGTCTTTCTCTATCTCTTTTTTCAGTGTCCTGTAGTTTTCTACATAGAGGTCTTTTATGTCCTTAGATAAGTTTATTCCTAGGTATCTTAATTTTTTGGTGTGATGGTAAATGGGATTGCTTTTTTAGTCTCTCTTTCTGTAAGTTCACTATTGGTGTAAAGAAATGCCATAAATTTCTTGGCATTAATTTTTTATCCTGCTACATTGCTAAATTCATTTATTAAATCTAATAATTTTTTGATGGAGTCTTTAGGGTTTTCCTTGTACAATATCATGTCATCTGTGAATAAGGACAGTTTTACTTCTTCTTTTCCAGTTTGAATGCCTTTTATTTCTTCTTGTTGTCTGATCACAATGGCTAATACTTCCAGCACTATATTGAACAGGAGTGGTGAGAGTAGGAATCCCTTTCTTGTTCATGTTCTTAGGGGAAATGGTTTTAGTTTTTGTCCATTGAGTATGATGTTGGCTGTGGGTTTGTCATATATGGCTTTTATTATGTTGAGCTATGATCCTTCTATTCCCACCTTGCTGAGAGTTTTTATCAAGAAGAGTTATTGGATTTTGTCAAATGCTTTTTCTGCATCATTTGATATGACTATGTGATTTTTATCTCTCAATTTGTTTATGTGATGTATCACGTTTATTGATCTGTGGATATTGTACTGTCCTTGCAGCCCTGGGATAAGTCCTACTTGGTCAATCTATCTTTCTGATGTATTGCTGGATCCGATTTGCTAGAATTTTGTTGAGGATATTGGCATTTATGTTCATGAGGGATATTGACCTATAATTCTCTTTCATTGTATTGTCTTTATCTGGTTTTGGTATTATGGTGATTCTGGCTTCATAGAATGAGCTTGGAAATGTTCCTTCATCTTGAATTTTTTGGAATAGTCTGAGGAGAATAGGTTTTAGTTCTTCCTTGAGTGTTTGGTATAACTTTCCTGTGAAGCCATCTGGCCCCAGGCTTTTGTTTGCTGGAAGCTTTTTGATGATTGCTTCAATTTCTTCCATAGTTATCAGCCTATTGAGATTTTTAGATTCTTCCTGATTGAAGAATTGGAAGGCTGTATTTTTTTAGGACTATGTCCATTTCCTCCAGGTTGTCTAGTTATTGGAGTAGAGTTGTTCATAGTATTTTTTAAAAATAATCCTTTGTATTTCTGTGGGGTCTGTTGTTATTTCGCCTCTCTCATTTCTGATTTTGTTTGAGTCCTCATTCTTTGCTTCTTGGTGAGCCTGGCTAGAGGTTCATCAATCTTTTTTATCCTTTCAATAAACAGCTCTTGGTTTCATTGATAGTTTGCATTTTTTTGTTTGTTTTTTGTCTCTGTGTCATTTTTTTCTGCTCTGATCTTTATTATCTCCTTCCTTCTGCTCACTCTGGGATTTTCTTGTTGCTCTCTTTCTAATTCTTTGAGTTGTAGAGATAGATGATTTACTACCATTTTTTCTTATGTTTTGAGGTATGTAAAGCTATAAACTTCCCTCTCAGGACTGCTTTCCTTGTATCCCATAGACTTTTGATTGTTGTGTTTTTGTTGTCATTAGTTTTCAGGATGCTTTTAATTTCTTCTTTGATCTCATTGGTAATCCAGTCATTATTTAGTAGCATGGTATTCAGCTTCCAAGTGTTTGAGATTTTTGAATTGTTTTTATTGTAGTTTATTTCTAATTTTATGGAATTGTGGTCTTAGAAGATGCTTGGTATGATTTCAATCTTCTTAAATTAGACTAGACTTTGCTTGTGACCCAGTATGTGGTCTATTTTTTAAAATGTCCCATGTGCACTTGAGAAGAACATATATTCCGTGGCTTTGGGGTGAAATGTTCTGAAGATGTCAGTTAAGTCCATCTGATCTAGTGAGTCATTTAGGATTACTGTATCTTTGCTAATTTATTGTCTAGAGGATTTATCCAGTGATGCCAGTGGTGCATTAAAGTCCCCTACTATGATTACATTGTTGTTGATTTCTCCCTTGATATCTTCTAGGAGTTTTGTTATGTATTTGGGTGCTCCTGCATTCAGTGCATATATATTTATCAGGGTTATATCCTGTTGTTGTTCGATCCCCTTAGTATTATGAAGTGGCCTTCCTTATCTCTTGTTATAACCTTCACTTTGAGGTCCATTTTGTCAGATATAAGTATTACTAACCCAGATTTTTTTTTCATTTCCATTTGCCTGAAAGATATTTTTCCATCCCTTCACTTTCAGTTTGTGTGAGTCCCTTGTTCTGAGGTGGGTCTCTTGTAGACAGCATATATATGGGTTGTGTTTTTTTTTTTATCCATTCAGCCACTCAGTGTCTTTTGATTGGAGCATTTAGTCTATTTACGTTTAAAGTTATTACTGAAAGGTACTTGTTTGTAGTCATATCTATTTTTGTGCCTGTGTTCTTTCTTACTTTTTTATTTCTTCTTTTTTACATCATTCCCTTTAGCATTTCTTGCATTGCTGGTTTGGTGGTTATAAACTCCCTTAGCCTGATTTTGTCTGTGAAGCTCCTGATTTCCCCTTCAATTTTGATTGATAGTCTTGCTGGATACAGTATTCTTGTATTTAGTCCTTTGCTTTGCAACACTTTGTATACCTCCTTCCATTCCCTTCTAGCTTGATGTGTTTCCGTTGAGAAATCATTTGATAATGATGGGAGATCCTTTGTAGGTAACTCTCTGTTTCTCTCTTGCCACCTTTAAGATTCTCTCTTTGTTTTTAATATTTGCCATTGAAATTATGACATATGTTGATGTGAATCTTTTGGGATTGATCTTGCTTGGAACTCACTGTACTTTTGTAACTTTTTTCTTCCCCATATCTGGGAAGTTTTCTGTCATTATTTCTTCAAATAGATATTCTAATCCTTGCTTCTCTTCTTGTCCTTCTGGTAGCCCTATTATACATATGTTACTTCATTTCATGTTGTCCCAAAGCTCCCTTAAACTCTTCCTGCTTTTTAATTTTTTTCTACAGTTGCTCTTCAGATTGAGCTTGTTTCTCTACCTTATATTCTAACTCACTAATTCAGTTCTCAGCTTCTTCTAGCCTACTGTTGAAACTTTCCATGGTGTGTTTTATTGTAGCTATATCATTTTTCATTTCTTCCTGATTCTTGCATAGGTTGTTGATTTTCTCATCTATATGATGTGTGAATTGTGTGACCATTACTCTAAATTCTTTTTCAGTCATGTTGCATGCTTCAATTTTATTAGTTTTCTTTCTTGGCAACTTCTCATTTTCTTTCCTCTGGGGATTGTGTTGTCTCCTCATTCTGACTATCACCAAAAGGTTCAAACTTCAAGTTGTGTTGACCTGGGCCGTGTGCCATGGAAGCTTCGCAACACCCGAGTATAACTGAGGTGCTCTGACACTAAGATGTGTGGCTGCCATGGGTTGGTGGGAATCAGACTTGCCCAGGGTCAGTGTTACCAGCAGACCCCACCTGCTCTCACTGTTGGTGTGTGCTGAAAATCAGAGTCTCCTAGTGCATGCCAGGAGTCAGAATTCCCCTGTGTCTGCACAACAGAATTGAGTATCAGAGTCTGTTGCCTCGTGCAACTTCTTACTAGAATCAGGGTCTCTGTGTGGACATGCACCAAGAATTGGAGTCACTGGCTTTTAGTGTGCATGCGCTGTGAGTCAGGGATCCCAGGTGCATGCTTTGAAAAGCAGATTCAGTGGTGCTCAGTGCTGCCTCCCACCAGGAGAATCTGTGACCTGGTCACAGATTGGGGGACTGGGTTGCACAGTAGCACTGTGGCATGCCTACGCTGCGGAAACCAGACTTCCATGTGCGCTTGCCCAGTATTGAAGTCAGGTGGTGCTGCCACCTTGCGTGGGCTTTGGGTTTAGTTGCCTGATTGCATTGCGAGAAGCAGATTCCCAGTCTCTGTGCGCAGGTCAAATTCCGTGCTCCCAAGCTCAAATTCCTGTAGGGGCTGGGGCCCTGCGGCCCATGCAAGGGGTGGGTCTACCAGTTACTATGGCACTATCCACGAGTCTTTGGGCAGGGAAATAGGCTCCTTGACTCACAGAAATCTGCGGCCGGGATGACTGGATTCTTGTCTGTTGGTCTGAAGCTGTGCTAGCAGGTCTCTGTGCCCAGTAGCTGCAGGGTCCTGGTTTACATCTGAGACCCAAGTGGGTGGTGCTGAGGCCACGATTCTAGTTTCAAGCAGCTCTGTTTCTCAAAAATGGCGTGGCCTCTGTGTCCGCACTGGCCACCCAGAAGTGTCCACGTTGTGTGTGGGGCTCCACAATCTAAGACTGCCCAGTTTGGCAGTCCCTTGGAAGACCTTACAGAATCTAACTGTTCCTAGCGCGCGCGCGCTCTCTCTCTCTCTCTCTCTCTCTCTCTCTCTCTCTCTCTCTCTCTCTCTCTCTCTCACACACACACACACACACACACACACACACACACACACACTACACATGTCTACATACTCCTCTATAGCTCCCTCACTCTCTCACACTGTCTCCCTCCCTACTTTCCTGCTGATTGCCATCTTCCCTCTTCTCCTAAATTCTCTTTATATATTAAGGATACCTTCCTATATATTTCAAATAATTTACAAAGTTGATACTTCATTAGGTTTATTTATGCTGTTTTTTGTTGTTGTTGTTGTTGCTGGGATTTTATCAGAGATGATTAAGGGTATGGACTCTGGGTTCAAATCCCAGTTTAGCCATTTATTTGTGTATAATCTTGGGAAATAATACAATCTCTCCTAACTCGTGAAACTGATATAAAACTATAGTGCCAACTTCATGAGATTGTTGAGAGGATTAAATGACTTAGAGGGCTTAGTATAATTCCTGTCATAATTTAGTAAGCACTCATTCATTTCTGGTTATTACTATTTGTGTTCTTAGCAGATAAGTTTAGCTCATCTTTTTAACAGATAAACTAAGTAGAGATAAAAATGATATAGAATGAATGAGTGATTTATATTTGCTACCCTGTTAGGATTCTTCCCATTAACCTTTCCCCAGGTGAAACTTGCTGAAAAGCTTTTTACATTGTGGTATTTGGGTCTTATTTATCAGAACTACTGCCAGTGGGCCTCCCTTCCTTTTTATGATGTAACATATTTGATATAGATGATTGTTCTTATTTTGTTTCAGTAATTTGAGAATCTATTGGGCAATCATTGTGAGGTTTTTCAGTTAAGTGTACTTTTAAAATAAATAATGCTTAGCAAAATATTTTCAGATACAGAGTATACTTTTAAGTTTGCATTTCCTACTTACATAATAATGACAGTTGTGGAAGTAAAAGATGTATTGAGTAAACAATAAGGTGTCCCTATCTCTGACAATTCCATGAAGACTTTATAATTTTTTTTTTGATTAGCGACAGTTTTCTTTCTGTAAAACTTGGAGGAATGGAGGCATGAGCTTTTCATTGGAAAGTCTTACTTGTGTTGCTCCTTTTTATTTAAGTTTTATGTATCTGTATTCTTGGTTGAATAAAATATGTCTGCTCTATGGTCACTGGTGCTGCCTTTGTACATATGCTACCCATTATACTCAGATCTCCTTCTTAAAACCCCACAGCACAAATGAATGAAAACTGTACTCTTTTACCTTTGAAAGATTTGTAATGATCACCATATCTTTTTGATCACTAGGTTGGTAAATGCTTAAATTCTCTGAAAATTCCCTTTACAAGCTGTTTTTAGTTTTCAGATATTCAATCATAGGTGCCTTTTAGAAAGACAAAGATACAGGGTGAAGAAAAAAGTAGGTTTACAGTTCATATGAAAAATAATACAATCATTAATAAATAATGTACAGATAAATTATTTTGCGTACTCACAAATAAAAACTTATTTTTGCCCCACCTATGTATATGTAATTGTTGATGAAATGGAAGAAAGTATTATTATATTGCTACTCAATAATTTGTTGATGAAGTCATTGTGAACTAGGTTATTTATAATATATTTATATTTTATATGTATAGCTTTACAATTAGTATACATTATGTTATATATAACAAATCTAAATGCATATATGTAAAACACGATGTGATTTGTCATGGTTTGATTTTATAGGAACAGAATGTCAGCATTTGAAAAAGAAACATTAAATATTATGTAGTCTAGGGATATAATTTCACAAATGATATGAGCTTAGCAAGGCAGCACATGGATTACCTAAGGTCTCATGTGGGAGAACCTAGTCACGAATTCAGGGCTGTGTTCATACCATTATTATAGTCATATTTCCACTCAATTCCAAACTCTTTTTATTTTGTTTAATTTTATTTTTACTATCACAGTTGCTATCATCATCATCATCATCATCATCATCATCATCATCAGTAGTAGTTGTATTTTGCATGGCTTAACCCATTCTAGTTTTCCTAGCCAGTAATTTGGCAGATTCTTTTAAACAACGCCATCATATTAGGCAGCTATCTTATAAGAAACTACTAAAGTTACTCGAAAAAAAAAAAACACTGGCAAAGTTCATTGAAAAAGTTCAAGAACAGCCACCCCAGTATCTACAACATGTTATGTACTAGTATATTCCTCTCTTGAAACCCCAGTAGAGGAACAAGTGGTTACTCTCTTTTGCCTTCACCTGTGCCTTTCATTTTACCTATTGTGGGCTTTGAAATTGTATGCTGTGTTCAAAGGTGTTTCTAAGTAGTTCAAGATCATAATAATTAACTGGATCTGCTGAAGACTAAAAATGATGTTTCAATGGCTGTGCCTTTTCATGAAACAATATATTAAAGATACAGCTAGCTTTGTCTAATTGTATTTGTCATCGTACCCCTGGGTAATACTAATTTTCTTTTCCACTCCTTGTGAGGTAGTCAGTTCTCTGTTTTTGGTAAGTAGCCCTGAGAGTTTTCTGTATATGTGTTAACATTGTCTCTTAAAATTGAAAGTGCTCTCTTTCCTACCTTCCATTGAAAGCACATTTGTTCACGTATCAGGTTTTTCCTTCTCTCTCTCTCTTTCTTCATTCATTATTTTAAACACCAGTTCAACACCTGTCCTAATGGGTTGGGCACTGAGTATACATGTTATAGCAGAGACTCAGACCCTGCCCAAATAAATGGATTTTAAAAATTAGACAACAAACACAAGGTATGAGGTTTTTGGAGCTAGCAAATCTGATCACATCATCCTGACCAGAGTTTTGCAATGACTTCCCATTAGTATAGGATGAAATCTTTCTTCCTCTGCATGGCATGGAAGGATGATACACAACAAGTACCTCACTAAATGCTTCTAAAGCATTACTTGCAATGGATACCTTAGCTTAAATCTTACATCAGGGCTTTCAAGCTTAATTCTCTCTGGGAACTCTGGTTGATAAAGACTGGGAGTGTGAATCTGAATCCTTAGGGTCTTCTCCTAAATTGGAGATCCCATTATTATCTCATTTTATCGCCAGTCTTTCAGTGACAGGTGCCTAGTGCTTTTTGCCTTTTGCAAACTCAAATGCCTGAAGTTATTTGCACACTTTACACTTTACTAGTTTTCCTGTGCTTGGCCTGATAGGACTTGCAATCCTCTTGCCTCTACTTTTTGGCCCTCTATACCTGATGTCTTGCAGTCTACAACATGACTACATTGTGTAGATTGTACTCCTCCTGCTAGCCCTGGAGCTAGAGATTGGGAGCCCAAAGGATGAGAAATGTCTACACACTCATGAAACAGAATTTCTTGCTTAGTGGCAGCACTCTACCTCTAACTCCTGCCTGCATTCAAGAGGGAGAATGTCCAGAACTGTTAAATACCCAAAGGGGAAAGAAAGCTTCCTGTCCAGTGAACAGCTTAGTCCCTATAGCAAACACTTCTTAAACTAGACACTAGTATCTAGAATCTCATGTCAGGACTGCTCCATGGGTGAATGTCATAGTTTATGGCCTAATAAAACTATCCAGAGATAGGATGGATTATTCAGAAAAATTTGTCTAAGTTTTTCCTGCCATAGAGTTCCTCTCTTTCTCTATATGTAGTACCTTTTTATTGTGAAACTTGGCTGCCCTTCTGCTACCTGCCCGTGATTTGATTTTCTAAATTACCTAAATCAGTTTTTAGTGTTATTTTTCTAAAATACAAATATGACCATATCACCCCTTTGCCCAGAGGTTTTCCTGTTGGCTTCCCATTGGCCTTTAGATGAAACCTCTCTCCCTCTGTGTGACAAGAAAGACTTTCATGACCCGGATCCCTCTCTGTTAAGTTTAATTCCTCTCTTTCTCCTCCCCCTAGCAATTTATATTTTTATAAAACCTTAACTAAATGTCTTGAAATAGGTGTGTTTTTTTTGTTTTTGTTTTTTTTTACTGTTAAGATACATATATGGAAGCTGTTTCTACTGGATTTATGTGCCCTCTGTAAACAGTTATCCTACTATATTATGACTACTTGAATCTCCATAGTCTTTCTAAAGTTTTTAAGGATGAGTTTGTACCTTTTCATGTTGTTTTACCTTCAGCCTCTAGTAGAGTGTTAAACACATGCATTCACTAAGTATTTGTTGCTTTAGGAACAGTATTAATAACATTTCTACTGCAATAGGTAAATGAATAGGCAAGGCTTCTGCTCTTAGGGCGTTTACATTCTAGTGCTTATATGTGTCTGGCACTAAAGAAGAAACAGATAAATGTGATGAGAAGAGGTGTAGAGGATAGAAAGGATCAGATGATAGTGTGCAATGGGGTCAGGGCAGACACTGTTTAGGTTGGGATTTCTGGAAATGCCTCAATGAGGAGTTAAGGTCTGAGGTATGAGAATCCAAACAAAGAGTTTGGGGGATTGTTCTAAGTAGAGGAGAGAGCAAATGAACTTGATTATGTCTGAGGAGCTAAGACCAGTGTGCTCGAGCATAATTGGGAGACTGGAGATGTAGGTAGGAGTTAGATCATGTAGGCTTTTGTCCACCTTCAAATATTCTTGAAGTCTAATTATGCCTGAACTCTAATTATGCCTTAATTGGTTGTCGTCATCCTCCAACATAGTCTTAGGCTCCACTTCTTCCTAGCTGTGTTTCTTTCTTTCTTTCTTTTTTTTAAAATATTTTTATTGATTTCAGAGAGAAAGGTAGAGGGAGAGAGAGATAGAAACATCAGTGATGAGAGAGAATCATTGATTGGCTGATTCCGGCACAATCCAGAATCGAGCCTGCAACCCGGGCATATGCCCTGACTGGAATCGAATTGTGTCCTCTTGATTCATAGGGCGATAATCAACCACTGAACCAAGTGGCTGGACCCGGCTGTTTCTAATGGGCCTGAAATCACATTCCTCTTCAGCTTTATTGTTGGAATTGCATCAGATCTGGAAACATTAAGGGAATCTACTTATTTTTAGTATTTGGTCTTCTGAGCAGGCCTTTGATAGGAGTGGTATCATCATGAATTCAGGGTGATGTGAAGGATGATTGCAGTTCATAGAGACCTCTCAGCAACACCCGAGATGGAACTCCTTTCATTTGCTGCTGGCCTTTATCTTCATCTGAACCAGTGATCCAGAAAATGAAAGAAAAGCTCCATTTCCAGTGACCAATCCACTTACAGTGTACCAGCAGAAAATTAGTGTCAAACCCAGTAAAAAGGCCACAAGTGAATTATAGAAATTTTACCGAGATAGCAGTTGAATTTATTTATTTATTTATTTTTAGTATGAGTGATGAAAGATGTAATTGCTGATGGGAAGAATCTAAAAGGCTTCAGGATAACAGTGAAGCAGATGACACATTCTTCTTCCAGCTGCTGTTGTTCACAACACTTTTGACAGTTAAAATACATCACACATTCTCTTGTCCTTTTAATGTAAACATTTACCATTTTAAGTGGACCAGAGAATCAAACCAAAATAGAAGGATGCAGACTGATATTTTAGAAGTGAAGCTAAGCACTAGACTAAATTAAATAGCAGTAATTTGCAATCTAACTCAAGGTTACATATTGTACATTATACTGTTGGTCCCTGGGAAAGATTAAACAGAGAGCTTTCAATGCTTGCTATATTTTTACAACCTGTTACAAGAAGGGAGTTTCATATAGAACAAGCAACAGTTTGAATTAGAATTGTTAGAAAGAATAGAAAATGTTTTAAGGTAAGAAAAAAATGGATAAAGTTTTAAGGTAAGGATAGCCTCCTGGTATTGAATTTCTTCTATGCATAAGCAATGTCTGAAGTCAAGAAAATAGTGCCATCTCTGGCTTTTGTTGTTGTTGATCTCCCCAGAAAAAAAACCGAATCCCTTCCCTCCCTCCCTCCCCTCCTAAATTGGCATCTCTCTCAAGCCTTTACCTCCAACTCTTATAACTTCAAACTGTATTAGATTTGAAGATTAAGAGCCTTCACCAGGACACGTATTAGAATCTTGGGCTTACTCCTTAGCAGACTTGATTTATTTTTTAAATATAGATATGGAATTTTGCTTAAATTCCCAGCAGTTAAAAATGTGTCATTCTACAAAATGTCACACCATATACAAAATCCTGGTGCCCTTGAAGTTAGTTTTATCCTGAAAGGAAAAATTACAAATGAAAACAATTTCCTGTTTTGCTTAAGATTTTCCTGCACAACACACAAATTTATCAAACTCCTTTCCTGCTGACAATACTTCATTAGATTACTTTAGTTGAGTATTCAGGAGATTGTAATCTTATGAGTCATAAAATTCTTTTATTCCCCAAAGAATTTCCTGTGTCTGCCTGGAATTTCACGTCTTTGTAGTTTTAGCTGGATTCCATGAAGCAGTTACTTTCTAAAAGATTGAGTTCTTGGGTTTGTATGTAATACCTGTGGAGCCAGGGCACAGATTGACTCCTGTTTTTCAAGAAAATTGAAAAATTAATCCCTTTCACAAACTTAGTCCTAGCAATTTTATTCAAATATTTTCTTAAGCTTTTAAACCTTTTCCTCTCATGATAGAGATGTTTTCACTTGCTGTTTATGCAGTTCCCAGCATTCATCTTTCTGTGCCCACTTACGCCTGTTTTTGTCTGTTTCTGTGAATACACCCCAGTGACTTGATGTTGGTATGTTGCTTGCTTGTCCCATCAGGTTTTCATCACTCACTGGTGTAAAGGAAAAGGAGGTAGAATTACAAATATATTGGACCATTTAGCAATTGATGAGAAATGCATTTGGATATCCTTTTTCTGAATCTTTTTAAAGCTCTTTTTGAAGGTGAAAGTCAGGTTATAGCGGAAAGCCAAAGCCCTTGTGTGTTTCCGTTTGAAAGGCTCAGGGAAGTGAAGATGATACTTTTGACAAATGAGTTTCAGAAATTCTTGGTGGTTAATGTTAATATACACTTTGCCTCTGTGAAGAGCTTCATGCATGTGCATGTCTTTGTGTGTTGTAAAAGATAATGCTTCACCATGTTCTGATCATAACTGGCAGGTGAACATGCCCAGAGGAAAATGAAGTCTGAATCTGGATATGCCATTTGGCAAGATTCCTCTAGCATGGGACAAATGAAAAATGTAAGGCTAACAGAACATCGGCACTAACAAATACATTATTCAGAGTTGATTACCAGGAAATCTTTTACTAGACTTAAGTATTTTTGGCGTCTTTAAGGACAAATCTAGAATTTTATCCAAAAAACTACATACTTATATAGCATTTGTTTCATGGATACTTCTTTATTTTTCAGCACATGAATTTCAAAAATTTTAAATCAATAAAATAAGAGATCCTGTTTATAAATCATAAGAGAATATATGTAACAGACTAGTGTTTTACTTGATTGATTAGTATATTATTTACTCTTAGAGTAGAGAAAAATCAATGCAATAATTACTTGCTATTCACATATATACAGAAAGTATAAGTCCTTGAAATGTAGCACACATTATCATTGCATAATCTATAATTATATGCTTTTATAACAAGCTGAAATGTTAGACCTATGAGAAAAGTACCAGATAATGGCACAGGACAATTTTGTGGTAAGGAAAGATGAATGGATTCTAAAATTAAAAAAAAAGAATTTTAAGCTTGATGGTTCCACAGTGACAAAAGAGAGCTGAAAGGAGGGTTTATATATACGTTAGCACAAATTGACATTTAAAACAGCTAAGTCCCGTCTTTATCTTATTCTCCTCTACCTCTTCCAAACCTGATGTAGGTCAGTGAACTGACTCACCTTCTTAGCAGGTGAAGACAGGAACAAAGATGTCTATCATTGTAACCTCTCCCCAGCCTCTTACTCCATCCTCTTATGTGGTCCTTCTTTAGCAGTTTTTTCCTAACAGTTAGAGGCAGATCTGTATCAGACAGTAGTGATATATTGGCTGGAGCCTGTTGGCTTAATTGCTGTGAACATGTGGTCACATGTTTGATTGCCAGTGTATTTTAATATAGTGGAAAAGGTCTTTGTCTAGACATATATTGCTCACCTCACTCTTATATAAGTTTATATAAATTTGAGATAAGGGGATTTGTGAATAAGAAAGTGACTCATTAAAAATATATTCTGAGCCCATTAGGATGGTGATTATTAAACAAACAAACAGAAAATAGTAAGTGTTAGAAAGGATGTGGAGAAATTAGGACCCGTGTATATTACTGGTCATTATGTAAAATGGTGCAGCCAGTATAGAAAACCGTATAATAATTCCAAAAAAATTAAACATAGCTATTACAAACGTAGACCATATTCTCAAAAGAACTGTAAGCAGGTAGTCAAACAGATATTTGTAAACCAGTGTTCATAGCATCATTATTTGCAGTAACCAAAGTTGGAAACAACTTAAATTTCCATCTAAGGATGTATAAACAAAAGTGGCATTATATATAATGAAAACCCAATTTGCTAAGTGTCTGGTTGTCCAGTCATCCGTTTAACCAATCAAAGCTTCTGTGGGAAGTTGATGCAGAGCTTCCATGCCCTCTGTGGGGGCACCACTATCAGCAACTCTACATGTTCATCAACCAGAAGCTCTCAGAACCCATCCTTTTGAGTCTGTAGGGAGGCTGAACCCAGTTTCCTGTTCCTCTCCCCTCCAGGAGGTCAGGAAGTTCTAATCTTCTAATCTCCTGGCAACCAGCCCCCATCCTCAGGTTTTCCAAAACTCACATCATCAACGTAAACTCCTAAAAATATGGGTCCCTTACAGCAAAACTACTCGCAAAAATAAAAAGATACTGACATATTACTAGAATCTTATTTAGTCATTAATAATTATCTAGTAATAATTTTATGATACTTGTGTAATTGTGTCCCAGAGAGAGGCCACGTAGGTTTGCATGCTTCCATTGGAGATCTCATCAGAAACAGGGACAAAGACAAAATATATATTTTTTATCTAAGTCATAATACATAAGTATATATTATCTAATGTTATTTACCTTCCCTTTTATTTAATAGTAGTTTTTAAAGTCCTATAATAAGAATTTCTTCAAATTATCATAACTAGGGATTAAAGAGGGGGAAAGTTAGACTTTGAGGTATCTTGACAAATTTCTCTTAAGAAAGTTTTCTAATATGGGAAATAAAATTAAAAAATATTTTTTACCTAGCTTTCTAGACCATGATTTTGGCTGTTATTTGATAATACATGCTTGAGAATTAAAATTTTTTTACACTAAAAGGAGGCCAAATGTCCAAATAAAAGGAGGCTATATATTACTGCAACCATGCTAGAATGACCATGCCTTCCAAAATTTTATGCTATTCAAACTAGAAAAGATAATAAGAAATTGCATGGGTGCCCATGACGTACTACCAAGAGAAAGTAATCCATGGAGTGCTATACTCTGGTCTAGTGGCATAAGGAAAATAAATACTTAAGAGGTGATTGTTGCCCTGACCAGTTTAGCTCAGTGGATAAAGTGTCAGCCTGTGGACTAAACGGTCCCAGGTTCGATTCCAGTCAAGGGCATGTACCTTGGTTGCAGGCACATCCCCAGTAGGGGGTGTGCAGGAGGCAGCTGATGAATGTTTCTCTCTCATCGATGTTTCTAACTCTCTATCTCTCTCCCTTCCTCTCTGTAAAAAATCAATTAAAAAATTAAAGAAAAGAGGTGATCATTGTCCAAAATGTCTGAAATACATACATTGATTTAATGTGATATCATTTTTACAATTTTTGGTAATGCTTTATTCAGCTCCAATTTAGTTCACTTATTCAACAAATATTTATTTATTGCCTACTCAGTACTCAGGAGCCAAGTCTTGTACCTGTACCCACAAAATTTATAATTGTGTTAGTGGGTATGGCTTAAATATTACTGCACAATTGACATAATGATGTGTCAACTTATAGGCCATGGAATATATTATGGATGTGCTTGGACCTTTATGGAATTTTACTTTTTGTTGTTGTTATGTTGGTCCAGTGCCAAATTAAAATATGTGTGCAGTATCATACCACTTTAGCCTAATTCATGCATCTGAAGTTCAACTTTCTTCATGTGATAACATTTTATATATATATATATATGTGTATATATATATATATATATATATATGTATATGTGTGTGTGTGTGTGTGTGTATGTGTGTGTGTATAGTTAATCCTCACCAGAGAATATTTTTCCCATTGATTTTTAGAGGGAATGGAAGGGAAAAGGGAGGGAGAAACATGGATGTGGGAGAGAAACATCGATTAGTTGCCTCTTGCATATTCCTAGGTGCCCAACCAGGGTTGGGGATAGACCCTGCAACCCAGGTATGTGCCTTTGACTGGGAATTGAACTTCTGACCCTTTGGTGCATGGATGCTCTAACCATTAAGCAACACTGGCCAGGGCAACATCTAATTTTTTAATGCATTAAGCTTTTCATTGGTCAAAATCAAAGCCATTGCAAAGACCACTTATACTCATGGGTCTTGCTTGATACAGGACTTGGCTCCATGGATTAGTTTAGATTCAGCTTTCTTAGGTATTCAAAGAGCTGTTGATCTGAGAGATAGTAAATGGGTTTCCTTCATTATGGTCCCTAGAATATTTGTAGGATATTTATAAATAATAGTAAGTGACCTAGAGATTCCATAACTAACTCTATAACAGACTTTTGTGACTATATGTTTTAAAACCAAAGCATGGCCCTAGACCAGTGGTTGGCAAACTGTGCCTCACGAGCTCTTTGGCCTCTTGAGTGTGGCTCTTCCACAAAATATCATGTGCAGGCGCGCACACACAGTGCGATTGAAACTTTGTGGCCCATGTGCAGAAGTCAGTTTTCGGCCTGGGCGAGTCTCTTTTGAAGAAGTAGCGTGAGAACACTCAAGGAGTCAAAGAGCCACATGTGGCTCGCGAGCCACGGTTTGCCAACCACTGCAGTTTTCTCAGTGGTGAGGGCATCAGCCCACAGACTGAAGGGTCACAGGTTCAATTCCAGTCAAGGGCATGTATCTCAGTTGCAGATGGCGGCAGGTCTCTCTGTCTCTCCCCCTCTTTTCCTCCCTCTCTCTTCCCCTCTCCCTAAACATCAATGGAGCCCTAGCTGGTTGGCTCAGTGGATAGAGCATCAGGTTTTTATCTAAATCATAATATATAAATATATATTATCTAATGTTATTTACCAAATTTGTAGGCTTCTCCCCAGCCAAGGCCCTTGTCAGGATGTGTGCAGGAGGCAACCAATAGATGTGTTTCTCTCACATTGATGGTTTCCTCTTTCTTCTACTCTCCTTAAAAAATCAATGGAAAAATATCCTCCAGTGAAGATTAAAAATAAATAAAAATTAAACATCAATTAAAAAATGCCCTTGGGTGAATATTATCAAAAAAAACAAACAAAAATAAGACACACACACCAACTCCCGCCCCGCCCCCCCCCCCCAAGCATGGATTATTATTTTTTTTTAATATTTTTATTTCAGAGAGGAAAGAGGGAGAGAGAGAGAAATACCAATGATGAGAGGGAATCATTGCTAGGCTGCCTCCTGCACGCCCCATACCAGGGATTGAGCCTGCAATCCAGGCATATGCCCTGACTGGGAATCAAACTTGACCTCCTGGTTCATAGTTGACACTCAACTCCTGAGCCACACTGGCTGGGCAGGCGTGGATTATTTTTAAATTTCATATTTCCAGAGTAACAAGAATTCATATAGAAAATGAATTCAACCAAAATTTATTAAATGCCAGGCATTCTTCTAGGAACTTTGAATGTATCAGGAACTAAACAGTTATCTCTGACATGGGGCTTTCATTCTAGTTTGAGCAATCCAGTCGAGAAGCAAACAAACAAACAAAACTATGAATAGTAAGTTATAGTATATTAATGTGATTAAATATATAACAAGGAAGAGCAGAGTAATGGGAATTGTGTGTTAGTAAAAAATTTTTCATACAGAGTTTTAAAGAGAATGAATAGTTGTCAGAGTATACCTTGGTTGGATATAGTTTGCTTCATGCAAATTTGATGTAATTTATTTATAAATTTTAATATATTAGGAAATGTATAGTGCTTGACAAATTGCTTCAACTTTGCTGTGTGTGCTACAAAATCAAAACACCTTTTGTCCTATAAACAACTCTAAGTAATTATCTTGTTCTAAAATATTGGTGTTTAATTGCTTTTCTGAGCAATCTACTCTTTTTCAGAAAATGGGTTGTCAGAAATTAAAGTCATAGTAGATATAACTCAAGATGAAAAGTTTATGTAGATCAGTGAAGGATCATAGATTTATAAAAATAAGAATATTTTATTTCAGATTGCAGTACTTAAAAGTACATCCAATTTAATAAAAGAATAATATGCAAATTGACCATACCTCTGCTAAACCCATAAGCCATGTCCACAAGCCATTCCCACAAGCCAATCAGGAGCAAGTATGCAAATTAACCCAATCAAGATGGCTACGGCCACAGAGAAAGCAGGAGGGAGACTTTGGGTTGCCCCAGCGATGGAGGAAGTGAAGCTTTCCGTACATCCTGGCTGGCCCAGGCCTCTGCTGCTGAGTGAGCAGAAGGCTTGGCTCCATTCCAGGCTACAAAGTTTCAATTGTAGAAGATAAATAAATCCCAGATACTAGGACCTCTACTTAGGTTGCCAAGGGATGTGGCCAGTCTGCAAACCACCACAGGCCCCTCACCCAGGCCACCCCATGCTCCAAGGGAACACCCACCCTGATCTGGTACACCCTTCAGGGCAAACCAGCTGCCTCCACCTGTGCACCAGGATTCTATCCTATCTAATGAAAGAGTAATATGCAGGTTGACCATCACTCCAACACACAGGATGACTGCCCCCATGTGGTCAAAAAATCCTGCCCCCATGTGGACACAAGATGGCCACCACAAGATGGCCAGCAGGGGAGGGCAGTTGGTAGGGACCAGGCCTGCAAAGGAGGGCAGTTGTAGGTGATCAGGCCAGCAGGGGAGAGCAGTTGGGAGGGACCAGGCCTGCAAGGGAGGCAGTTGGGAGTGACTGAGCCTGCAGGGAAGGGCAGTTGGGAGGGACCCAGGCCTGCAGGGGAGGGCAGTTAGGGGTGACCGGGCCCACAGGGGAGGGCAATTAGGGGTAAACAGGATGGCAGAGGAGCAGTTAGGCATCAATCAGGCTGTCGAGGGAGTGGATAGGGGGTGATCATGCTGGCAGGCAGAAGTGGTTAGGGTAATCAGGAAGGCAGGCAGGTGAGCAGTTGGGAGCCAGTAGTCCTGGATTGTGAGAGGGATGTGCGACTGCCCATTTAGGCCAAGGTAGGATTGGGCCTAAATGGGCAGTCAGACATCCCTCAAGGGGTCCCAGATTGGAGAGGGAACAGGCTGGGCTGAAGGATACCCCCTGCCCCGTGCACAAATTTCGTGCACCGCACCTCTAGTTCTATATAATAAAATCCTAATATGCTAAGTGTCCACTTCACCAATTAGCTGTTCAATCAATCAAAGTATAATATGCTAATGGTATGCTAAGGCCGCTTAACTGCTTGCACAGACCACCAGGGGGCAGAAGCTCCCACTGGTAGGTTAGCTTGCTGCTGGGGTCCGGTCAATGAAGACTGAGTGAGAAGGGCCCGGACATGCCCTGGAGCCCTCCCACAGTCCCTCCATGGCTGGTCAACCTCCCATGTTCCACTCTGGCCCTGATCATGCACTGGTGGGGTCCCTTGGTCTGGCCTGAACCCCTTCACAATCCAGGACCCCTTGGGGATGTTGGAGAGCCGGTTTTGGCCCAATCCCATAGGCCAGACAGAGGGACCCTCTAGTAATACAATAAAGATCTAAAGCCTACTCAGGAATTTAGAAAGATTTCAGTTAGAGAAAAGTATCCAGAGAAATTTTAGATAAGTAAAAGAATATCAAGACTTAACTCTCTCTTAAAAGAAGTAATCTTATATTTTTATCAACACATTAATTCTGAAAGTTTTGATAGGTACCCAACTGACGAATATAAGTTATAGTGTGACACTTCCTAATGATGCTATGTAGGCCTACTTCAGGACTGCAGTTGAATGGAACACTATTTCACTTTTAGTCTATATTTCTTTGAATTTCCCTGTCCTGTATCCCTCCTGGTATTCTTAAGGTCAGTTAAGCACAGTAAATAATCTTCACTCAGCAAGCAATCCAAATTACCATCTTCCCATCAGATGGAGCTAATAAATTCTAAGCAAACTCTAAACTCTTTGTGAAGCATCCCTAATGGCTACCTCACTGGACTGAAGAGCTTTTGGAAGCAAAATAAAATAATCATCTAAAGCTGAATGTTTTTGGATAAAGGTGACTAGGTCAACACTAAATTTAAAGACAGTTTGAGAGACATTTTTTAATGGCACTTAAAAATTATGGCTAAAGGTCAGGCTGTTACATGTGATGTTGCTCAGATCCTTTGATG
Source organism: Lasiurus cinereus (assembly GCA_011751065.1). Classification (NCBI taxonomy): domain Eukaryota; kingdom Metazoa; phylum Chordata; class Mammalia; order Chiroptera; family Vespertilionidae; genus Lasiurus; species Lasiurus cinereus. Next base: position 8,328,039 of record JAAGEH010000304.1, read on the forward strand.
CTAAAGGTCTACAACTGACTTATGTGTAAGATATATTTTTTAAAACATTAACTGTGATTTAAAGTAGCAAGAGACAGTGTTCAGGCCAGGGAAAATAAAGTCCCCTTTCCCACTTTTTTAGTTGAAATGGTTTGAGTTCAGCAATTTTATTGAACCTGAAAAAAAATTATTAATAGCTGTCTCAACAAAGGGAAATAGGGAAGCTTGCCCCTGTCAATTCTTGCTTAGGAGTTTCTGAGATATTTTGAGATCGCAAGAAAACTGTGGGTGAAACTCATACCAATTAGAGATCTTGTGTGTTTGGAACCACTTAAAAATGCTGCTCAGGGCTCAAAGGAATTAGCAAAGCCTGCCACAGTATAGCTGCGTTATTAATCTCCACAGAGAATAGACACCAGATGTTCACACTGCCCAAAGGACCCCTCAGTGCTCTTGACAGTCTTTAGTCATTATGTCCTTTATATAGGTTCAAATGTCTGAAATGCTTATGGGCGATAAGGCTATGTGGTTTCTCCATATGAAATTATTAATAATCAGTTTGAAGAAATGCACTATTTCAGAGAGGCAAGAAAATAACCATATTGACTTTGATACTGGTAAAAAATTGCCTGAAGCAAACTAGTAGAAATTCTTTGCCTATTTTAAAAAAATTTCTTTGATTGGCCCAGTGATGGCATATCCAAAGTGATAATCTTTTAAACAAGTCTAATTTTGTTGTTAAATAATAAAATATGATATTTTATTAATTTATTTATTCAACAAATACTTCCATGAGCTACAGGTTGAGGATATAGTGATAAACAAAGCAATCATGGTCCTCTGGAGCTTAGTGAGAGAAGCAGACATTCATTTAAAATTGCCCATATAAGTGAGTAATTGCAAATTGTGATGCATGCTTTGATGCAAAAGGACTGGGTGCTGTGAACATGTTTGACAGGGGAACCTGGCCTAAAATTAAAGGTCTGGATTCATTTATCAACCATATTTATTGAGAACCTACTTTGTGCCCCAAAGCAAAACAGATTTCCATGGTCATTTAAAACATTACACTCATGACTCACAGTTTGGTAGCCCAGAGGATATTACAGACAACAACAATAAACAACTTAAAAATAAACTAAAGATAAGAAAGATTCCAGGAATGGAATTTTATTTTATTTATCTAGTCTTTCTTCAACTATAGCTTCTGTTCACTATCCTAAGGAACATTTGAATAATGCTTAAAATGTTAGCATGTCTATTTTCACATCACTCAATTTATTGCAAAATTTCCATTAGAAAAGTAATATACAGACTTTCACATCTGTATATTCAGCCAGGGCTTCACTTCTGAGCCCAAATATTCCTAGGCCTCTTAGGTAGTTCCACACTAACCTGATTTAATTATTTTCTCTAAAAAAGAAATGTAGACTAGTGTGTTCCAGCAGGAAGCCTAGTAGGAATTTGACGCTGCCCTTCTCCTTCACTCTCCACAGGTACCTCAGTCAGCAGCATCAAAGAATTCTGCTCTTAAACTCTCCATAATCTCTTCCCTCCTTTCCAGTCCCATTACAAATGTCTTCATTTATAGCTTCACCAATTCTGTTCCCATAAATGGTCTTCCCTCTGATATACCTGTTTTTATCCTCCCTCTTAAACCCTATCCTCCAGCTGCTCCAAAAGCCATCTTCCTAAAACAGAAGTCTGATCATGTTACTAGTCTGCTTAAAAGCCTTTAGGTGGCCCCAATCATCATGACATCTAAATGGCCACTGCCATTTAGAACTATTGGGTTGCTTTGACACAAGATGAAAAAGCAAGGTAACTAGTAACCAAAATAAAATCAATGCTTGAGTAGTACATTGCACATAAATGTTATTAGTATTTCTTAAATTCATGAATTTTTAGAGTCTGTAGATCTTTGCTAATTCTTATATATATATATATATATTTTTAACTCCCTGCTTTTTAAGATAAGTATTTAAGTACTGTTTTTATTTGAGGTACTGGCTAATAAAGCTGAAGGAAGCATGGGAGAATGTTTGCCAAAACCAATGATTTTTTTTTTGTCGTTATTACTGTTACACTATTTTTTTGACTGGAATAGCTTGCCTCTTGAGACTCTTGCTTATTTGCAGTAATGAAATGATGTCATCAGCATTTAAGGGGATACTTGTCCTTATATTTGCAATGGCAGCAGTACAGAAATACAATAAATTTTCAAACTGTATCCAACAATCAAATATAGTGCTGAAAAGTAGTCCAAGACGTTTTTTTCCCAGTGCACCAGTCAGGGAATAGACTATCTGGACCTGCCTTGATTCTGACTCAGAGGCCATTGCGGATGTCGTATAATGTAAGTGTTAATCTCATACACTTAGCTCATAATCACTTTGTAAGCAGCGTCAAGTCTGCGCCAGTTAAAGTTGCTAAGCCTTACATTGATTTTGGTATTTTTATCAGTAAGGTAAAAAATAATATAATGTGGTTAGCAGAAAAATTATGAAGCCTGAAATCTGTTGCCTCCTCCCATAAAATATTAGATCAAAAGAGTAAAATCTGCACTTTTTAAAAAAGAAATCTCAGCTTCCTGTCCAAAGTGATAGACTGAACATACATGTTTGTTTCCTTTTCTCTCAAGAGACCCCTTTAAAGTGAGACCAAGAAAAATAAGAAAAGAGGAGGAGGAAGAGGATGAAGAAGGGATGGAGAAGAAGTAAAACATTGCAAAGGGAACTGGATGAGGGCAGAGGGTACTTAAGCAGTCAAGAAATTTTAATCAATTTTTCCAAGGGAAAAAAAGGTTGGAAATGCATTAATGGGTACAACTGATGAAAGAAACATGTAGTCCAAAATACATACAACTGTTGTTACAGAGACTCCCAGCAGGATTCTAATGAGGCTCAGAGAACAGATCCCTCAAGAGCAAAATGGGGGCAGGCAGCAAGGTGTTTAAATGGAAGTCTAGCCGAGACTGGTGGCTCAGTGGATAGAGCGTCGGCCTGCGGACTGAAAGGTCCCAGGTTTGATTCCGGGCGGGGGCATGTACCTTGCTTGCGGGCATGTCTCCAGTGGGGGGCGTGCAGGAGGCGGCTCATCGATGTCTCTTTCTCATTGATGTTTCTGACTTTCTATCCCTCTCCCTTCCTCTCTGTGAAAAATCAATAAAATATATATATTTTTTAAAAAATGTAAGTCTAGCTCTAGCCGGTCTGGCTCAATGAACAGAGCGTTGGCCTGCAGACCAAAGGGTCCTGGGTTTGATTCTGGTCAAGGGCATGTACCTTGGTTGCAGGCTCCTCCCTGGCCTGGGCCCTGGTCCAGTGCAGGAGGCAACTAATCCATGTGTTTTTCTCTCACATTGTTGTTTTTCTCTGTCTTTTCCTCTTTCTTCTACTCTCCCTAAAAATCAATGGAAAAATATCCTCAGATGAGGATTAACAACAAAATAAATAAATAAATAAATAAATAAATAAATATAGTCTAAAGAACAGCTAGACTAGTTTTATATCTTTCTCACTTCATTTTTTTAAACTTATGCTTTCAATTTTCCAGATTTAAAATATCTGTTCAATCATGAATGCTTATTATACACTAGAGGCCCCATGCATGAAATTCATGCACCGGGGGGTATCCTTCAGTCCTGCTCCCTCTCCAATCTGGGACCCTTGAGGGATGTCCAGTTGCTTCCCTGCCAGCCTGTTTGCCCCTAACTGCCCTCTTCTGTGGGCCTGGTCACCCCCAACTGCTCTCCCTTGCAGGCCTGGTCCCTCCCAGCTGCCCTCCCCTGCTGGCCTGATTGCCCACAACTACCCTCCCTTGCAGGCCTAATCTCTCCCAAATGCCCTCCCCTGCTGGCCATATTGTGGTGGCCATCTTATGTCCACATGGGGGGCAGGATCTTTTGACCACATGGGGACAGTCATCTTGTTTGTTGGAGTGATGTTCAATTGCATATTACTCTTTTATTAGAGAGGATAGAGGCTGGTTTGCCCTGGAGTGTGTCCTGGATCAGGGTGGGAGTTCCCTTGGGGCATAGGGTGGCCTGGGCAAGGGGCCTGTGGTGGTTTGCAGGCCAGCCATGCCCCCTGGTGACTCAAGCAGAGGCCCTGGTATCTGGGATTTATTTATCTTCTACAATTGAAACTTTGTAGCCTGGAGTGGAGCCAAGCCTTCTGCTGGCACAGCCATTGAAACTTTGTTGCCTTAAGCAGAGGTCTGGCTGGCCAGGGTATGCAGAAAGCTTGGCTTCCTCCATCACCAGGGGCAACCCAAGCCTCTCTCCTGCTCTCTCTGTGGCCGTAGCCATCTTGGTTGGGTTAATTTGTATACTCACTCTGATTGGCTGGTGGGTGTGGCTTGTGGGTATAGTGGAGGTTCGGTCAATTTGCATGTTACTCTTTTATTAGATAGGATGGTGGGGCAAAAGTAGGTTTACGATTGTATGTGAAACAGTTTATTTTTGTATTATTTTCCATGTGGACAATCAGAAACCTATTTTTGCCCCACCCTATATTATGTATACTTTTATATATGCTTGAAATATTTGTAATTAAAAATCCAAAATTAAAAAGTTAAATTACAGAAAAATTTTGGACAATTATATAATAAAGTCATGGTTCAAACAAAAGATAAAAATACGATGTGCTTTTTAATACGTGATGCAATGTGACAAAGGGAAATCTGTTTGACTTGTGACAGCATGGGATTATGACAATTGGAAATATAAACCCAGGACTCTTTAGCTTTGCATATAGCCATAATGATATGAATGCTGTTTCCTAGATTTTTTAATTCTTATCTTATTGATTACCAATGTCCCTCATTTTCCCCTCTCTTGCTCCCCTCCACCTAGCCCTTGCCCATCTCCAGACCTTCCTCCCCACACCCTACCCATTTACTAGTTTTCAGCTCCTTAGAATCAATCTGCATAAAGGCATAGAAGATATAGTTGGGCACTGGGATGGGAATGGTAGGAGTAATACATGGAAGGAAGATAAGACCGGAGTGGACAGTCAAATGATATGAAGATATAAGATAACCATGCATTTATTTGTTCGTCAGCTTTTTGCAACAACACCTCTTATGCTGCAGGCACTATTTTATGTCATTGGCAATACAGTGGAAGAGAAAATAGACTCCTTGCTCTTATATTTTAGTTCAACAAGGTTTGAAAATAATTATAAATAATCCTATCTAATAAAGAGGGAATATGCTAATTAACCATGACTCCATCACAAAGATGGCTTCATCCACAGCTGTGGCCAACTTCCCATAAGGAGCCTTAACAAGCAATCAGCAGGGACCTGAGGCTATGCCCTCCCCCACCCCCATGGGGCTTGACAGGGGACCTCAGGCTATGTCCCCCACCTGGCAGGGCTTGACAGGGGACCTCAGGCAGCCTTCCACACCTGGCAGGGCTTGACAGGTGACCTCAAGGTGCGCTTCCTGTTCTGCTGCTGGGCTAGGGGATCTCAAGCTGCTCCCTCCATCCCAGTGTCAGGCCAGGGGACCTCAGGCCACACCCCTTTTTCCCCTCACCCCAGCACCAAGCTGCACCCACCTGCCTGGCAGGGCTTGACAGGGTTGGGACTGGCCAGATCTGGATCTATCCCAATGAGGGGGTGGGGGGTGGCCGGGTCTGGGTCTCATTTGATTTTAAGGCACATTTGGGTGGGCGGGGACTTGACTCTGGGTCCCATGGTGCACCCCAGACTCTGACAGGAAGAAGGTTTTCATATACATTTTACTAATTTTCCTTCATCTCTGACACTTCTATTATAGAGAAAGGGCAAATAGTAATATTAAATTATTTCATCTAATTAATCCCCCTTTAATGTGCATGAATTTCATGCACCGGGCCACTAGTATAACTATAAAAAATTGGAAGGAGAATGGGAGATTAGTCTACTAGTAAGTACAGAGTGTCCCTAAAAATGTATACACACTTTGAATGATTATAAAGTCAATGTTTATTAACATACAATTCATTTCAAAAGTTGAAAAGAACCTACAGAAATTAATATTATTTTTGTCAATGCCTTTTTTCAAACTGATGACCGTTCTGGTCCAGACACTGCTGATAGCGCAAAGCAATGGAATCACAAACATAAATATTCATTTAATTTGGTATTTGTGCCCTTAATTTGTTGAAAACTGTAAGCTTTGTCTTTTATGTGTCCCCATAAAATAAAGTCTAGTGGCACTTGAGGATAAATTTCTTTGTTCAAAGCTTAGTCTGGCTTTACCCATTAATTCAAATCAGTTAAACAAAAAGAGTGAAAATTAAGTGAGTTATCAGCTATTAAAGTATGTATACATTTTGGGGGGACACACTATATGAATTCTAAATCTTCACTCAAAAGAGGGAATCAATTTATAATGTTAAAACAGTGTTGTCCAATAGTGGCAGTTTCTGTGTCTGTGGAAATGATAATGGAGACATTCTCTATCTGCATCTGTGTTGTGCAAGAGAGGAGCTACCAACTACATGTAACCATTGAGAACTGCAGATGTGGAGCAACTGAGGAACTGAAAATGTAATTTTATTTAATTTTAATTAATTTAAATTAGGACATGTGGCTGGTAGCAACTGTATTGGACAGTACAGGTTTAAAATGAAGGAATGAAGAGAGAACAGCATAAATATATTTTTAAAGAATTCAGTAAAAAACCTGTTAACATCATTGTCTTCGGGGGTAGGGAGAATTGGAAGGGAAGAATTCACTGAGTCATTTGCAGTATATGATTTTCTATTGCATATATTTGGTTTATTACTATTTAGACTTTTGTGTCTTTGAGGAGGAATAGAGAAACATCCTTTACAAAATGAGATAAAAGTTATACTTAAAGTGTCAATTGAAGTGAATAATTAGTCAAGAATTGGGCTCTAAGCTTCAAAAAAAATTTTTAGCAGGGGTTATTCATAGAGAGTTTTATTATTTGGCTTGAAGTAGTTAATAAGTTGAATTGTGTGAGATTAACACATTCTGGCTTCAGAGAAACTAAAAGCTACACATTTTAAAATATGGTCGTGGAATTAGAGTGCTGTGAGAATTGGCATACACATAAAACTATAGATCTGCAAATCTCCAGCTAGTCTAATCAAAACCATACTGAAATGTATGCCCTCCTTATTAAACCATCACCCAGGCCCCGGTGGGGTTTACTGTGCTCAAGCTTATTTTGCATTTGAAGATAACAAAATATTTGTAATCACATTTCAATTCAATGAATTCTTTGGTCTTGAGTCGTTTCTGCTGTGTTCTACTGATGGTTCATGTAACTAACTTCCTGAGTTTTCTAGTTTTTATTTGGGAGTTTGGAGAGGATACAGGGGAAATTAAGGTGTATGGATAGCAATCCTTGTTAAATCAAGGTAAGAGAACCAGGGCCACATTTTCTAGACATGGTACAGATGGAATTGGCTTCAACTTGTTTATAATCTGTTGCTGGTTTTAACAACTTCAAAGATTTTTGAAAGGAAATAGGAAAAATGGGCTAGAGAGTTGAAGTTTTTCTTAGAAGGTGGCAATTGGAGTAAAACATTTAAAAATTGTCTGCCCTAGCCAGTTTGGCTTAATGGATAGAGCATCAGCCTACAGACTGAAGGGTCCTGGGTTCAATTCCGCTTGAGGGCACATACCCAGGTTGTGGGCTAGGTCCCCAGGAGAGGGCATGCAGGAGACAGCCCATCAGTGATTCTCTCTCCCTCTCACTTCCTCTCTGACATCAATAAGAATATACTTTTTAAAATTGTCAATAGAACAATACTTGTGGGGAACTGTGTCATTATTCAACTCTGCGTTCAAGTAGACTCAGAACAGCTTTAATTATGCCACATTATGAGTGAGAGGGGATACTGCTTTCCCTGCAATTAAAAAAAAATCATTGTAGTGTAGCTATTAGCAAGCACCTGGAATCTAGAGTTATAACTTTACTGGATCACTTGCTCATACATTTGAGATGCAAATGCATATAGTCTGGATTTGTTTCACATTGTACCAGCAGTATTGTTATGTCTGCATATTGATTTGACCTGATGGTTGGATAAAATTTCAGCAGAACTGCCATATTCCAGCGTGTCTGCTTTAGAGTACTTGTATTTATTTGTATCTTCAAGGGGAGGAGCTATTTGTTGAATATAAGATATTCTTGATAATAATAGCTTGATATCTTTAAAAGTACAGTTTATATTGTAATATTCCCAAATCCAATCTCATCTAGTAGAAACAAAGGGATGTGTTGGGGGTGGGATGAGCCAACTGTTTATACAGGTTTTAAATCGGCTTCTCTTTTTTTTTAAAAAAAGTGCATGGAATGCATCCAAAACTAATAATGTTTTGTTAGATGAGAAGACCAAAAGGGAAATCCTAAAGAAAGGAGGATGGATGATCTTTCTTTAATGTCAGAACTGACATAAACACCGCCCCCCTTTGCTCAAGATAGTTTTCTCAACAAGACCCAGATTGCTTCAGTCTTTGCCTATCACCCTTTGAAGCGCTTTCCTTATTAGTAGGAGTGGGGGCAGGGTTTCCTTTGAGGATTTTTACAGCAGTGAAGAGTTCCTCCTTTAAATATTTTCACATGATGAGGGAATTCCGCTTTCAAAGTGCTGTCATCACGTGGCTTCTCCTCCATGAGACACTTTATTCCTGCATGAAGGGTCTTCTTAGTTTGATTGTCAGTAAGGACTTACCTTTCTGATGGATTCCCTTTCTAGAGAGCTGCGCTTTCTTGAGAGCTAGCAGAAGAGCTTAGCATTCTCTTGCATTAACTTCACTGGTGAAGTTGACCAGGATTCTCTTTTGAAATGTGTTCGTTTCATCAAGTGGGGTTATCGTTCTCAGCTTGGTTTCCCTTGTCAGTCTCCACTAATTAAGATTGGGGTGACAGGTTCAATATTCCATCTTGAAAAACTATATTTCTAATATGGTGGAAAAGGGACATTCTGAATTTGAAGGAGTTTAGAAATGTCCTATATTTTTAAGAGACTCGATGTTTAAATAACACAATGGTAAACAACACATCAAGTGTCAACAGTTTTCCTGGAAACATTGAATTCTTTAGAGAACCTCTATTCTGTTCTTTATAGAATTCGGGTAAATTCTGTAAATATTTAATTCATGGTTACAAAATGTACTAGTATAGCTTTATGGTTTAAAGCTCATTGGAAAGCAGTTTACTTCCCTCCCCAAAATCTTTAGTCAGCAATGATTCACAATTGTTAGGAAAGAATTAGTATTAAGAAACCCCAAATAGTATGGGCAGTTTTCTCCAACAGTATTGCCTATGGGTGAACTTTTAAGTCTTTGTGGTAGTTCTAGATAAATGAATTGAAGCTTATCTATGTTCCCAGCTCGATTGCATCATTTACCTCCTTACTCTTGGATTTTCCCTTTGAACAGTTTGGTTATTAGAAGGTGAGAAAATCAGTATTGTTTTGGGTATATTCATTATCTGCATCTACCTTGAAGTTCCTAAGTATAACAGTGTAATTTACTAACTAATCCAGACACAGCCTTAACCATATTTCTTAAAAACTGCGACCTCCTTCCTGCTAGAATGTTCAAATGAGCTCAGCCTTGAGCTGAGGAAGAAAGTGGAACCTAAGGAGAAAGCCCTACACTGAAGTCAGAATACCCATAGTCTCCTTTTGGCTCTGGCACTACTGCTGTGTAACATTGGCAAGTAACTTATCCTTCTACTCTCCCCAGCCCACCCCCCCAAATGCTGTAGGTGAGTGACCTAAATGATCTTCCTGTTTTTACCATTCTAAGTAAATAATAAGCCTATTTCACCTACATAGAGAGGTTTCATTATAATGATTGAGCCAAGTTGCATACTCCATGAGAAACTGGCATTGGTATTTCTTAATTTAGTTGGTCAATAAAGGAGTATGATTATATTTTCTCTCTCCTGTGAATCCTATGAGGTAGCATAATTACTCATCCCATTTTTTTTTTTTGTTTCAGACTCATTGGAAATCAAGTTAATAAACATTTTAGCTGTTAGCGAGCCAGACTCTGCCTTCAGAGTGCTCACCATTGGGTCAGGGAGGAGGGCAGGCAAACACATCACAGATCCAGTGAGATGAGCAGAACAAGATGAGTTATATAAGATGCAGGATAGCATGAGAGGGAAATTATATATATTTCTTTGTACCCATTTTTAGTTCTAGAAATAGGAAAATGTATGTGGAGGGGCAGTGTAGAGGCAGCTTTATAGTAAACTAAAAACAAAACAAGCACTCCTAATTTTTTTTACCTGTTTTTTATTGAATCAGTTATGTCCCCTCATTATATTAGTTGTCATAGACTGCAATCATATGAATTATGTCATGGGAGGTTACAAAATACAGAATATCTCTTTCTTTTCAAAAATAATTTTTTTCAATGTCCTCAGACATCACCATTAAACTCCTCTTTACTAGCTATTGGCACTTCTATCACTCAACAAAGGACACCTAAATGTGTCAAGTAATCATTATAAACCAAATACAGTCACCTAGAATATGTTCAGATTCTTCTTAGAATTTAGACAATAGGGAAAATTGAGTTTTCTAGCGGATGCTGGTGTGTCTTAGCATAATTAATTTTGGGGGAAAGTTATAACTAGAAGAGTAGGGTTTTCCTGGTGATTTGCAGCAATCTTGAACTCAAATCAAGGAACTGGAAAGTGTTCACAGTCTTGGAGTTGAATCTAGCGCTGACTATGAAAGCTATATTGTTGTGTTGTGGGGGATGGGGAGCTTGGGAGGGAGTTTCTCATAACATTTTGGCCTGAGCTAATTTGTTTTGTTTGAAACTGGAAATAGTATTGTTGAAGTTTGCATTCTGTTTTCTTTCAATAGGTTTTTAAAAGGTTTCCTCCTTTCTGCAGGAATAAATTTGGCTTCTGAAAAAGAAAAAAAAATTGCATCAGCAATTCAGCAACATTGCACCTCTTTCATCATTTGGGGGATGCAGGCTTCAGCTCAGTAACTCCCGACATATTTTCTGGAAACATGTAAAAACATGCCCATAAGTACTGAACATAAAACCTGACTTTACACTCATAAACATTTGTATATTCTTATGGTCCATAAGTACTGAACATAAAACCTGACTTTACACTCATAAACATTTGTACAATCTTATGGTCCATTACCATTGAGTTTCTTAAAGCTGTGTGCATATTTTAAAAGTCATTAGATTAAATTAAAATTGGAACAAGATGCTATTTGAGAGAAGGTGCTACACAGAAATGCTGAAGAACACTGTTCTATGACTTTCTCCTATGATATGAGCAATGAGCAAGCCTCCTGCCCCCAAAATAGGATAGAAGCAGAGCTTTCCAGGTATCCGCACCCCAGAAAATTAAGTATTTCCTTTTTTGTATTTTAACCATCCAAACTCAGTGAATGAGAAAGCATATTTCCTAAGGAAGCATGGATAGTTGAAAAATGAACATCCAAACCCATTGGATTGTTTGTTGGAAAATGGCACATTGTTAGGGCATAGTGCTTCAGGGCCATGCCTAGTGACCCTGAACGTAATAGAGAGAAGAGAAATTGGTGAGAGACAGCTTTATAAATCCAGGAATGCTCTAGAAGACTACTAGATGGTCTAAGAATGTCTCATGAAACAGAAAATCCCAATGCAACTGTAATCTGTGTGTGAGGGAAAGGTTATTCTTAAAAAAGAGTTGCACTCTTGCAAAATATATTAGCGGTTAACTATTAACTTTTTTTTTCATGTTGAAAAAGGTAAGCATGATCTTGCATTCTAACCCAAGGCTTTGTTTGTTTCTCTCCTCTCTCTGGTTTGTGTCTTGTGCCGGCTCTGCCCCAGGTTGGCCTTCATTCCACGATGTGATCAGTTCTGACGCAATCACACTCACTGATGACTATTCCTACGGAGTGCATAGGGTGGAGACAAGCTGCTCTCAGGTCAGTTCCCTCCCTCCCCTGAAACCCAGTGCTCATACTGCACTGCACACACATCCAAGATTCCTGGTTTTGCTAAATACAGCAACAAAGTCAGGTGAATGACTGATTCCAAAAGGAGCAGGCGACCACAATGAAGTCTCTATGAATCCCAGGGGTACCTGTCTTCATACGTTTAGCAAGTCTAATTACATGCCAGTCATTGGCTTCAACATGATTAGACAAAATCATTGGTAGGAAAAATCATTGTCAGTTGACTCAAAAGAGTAGAGAATAGCCCATTCTTAGGACATATGAAGACTTCATTCTGTGGCCTTATGTCATCTGATGTTTAGGTCCTCCTCTCCCTAGGGTTGATTCTGTGCACTCATTGTTCAGTCATCTTACCGCTAACAGAGGACCCCATAAACAGCTTTCTTTAGGTGGATGTGAGGAGGGAGGGTGGAGACTGGCTGTAGGAAGAGGAAATGCAATGGTAGGCTGTATGAGTGCAGAGTGGGAACACGGGATATGGTAATTTCTCCCTTATTTCTCCAGGAATATAGATTGATTCTCAAACCCAGGGATGTTCTAATTTGTTCCTTTTACTCTGCTCTTACCACATTTACTCTGCTGGCTTTATGAGAGAAAATGAGGAGGCAAAAATTGTTAACCTGTCATCCCAGTCAAAAGACTTGAATATGTGCGTATCTGATCCTTAAACCTGGAGATGTAGCTAGAACCTTATTGCACATAAAATAAGAGCAACCACACATTCCATTCTGTAGTAGGAAGTCCTGTTCTTATCTGCTTGAAGTAAAATGGAAAGTCTGAATATTGTGGCACTGAAATTCATTGATACTACCAAGTATTTTGTTGGGGGATGTCTGTTGCATATATTAAAGGTAAAGGGGGCACAATCAGGCAGCTGTAATAGCAAAGTGATTGCCACATGGGCCTCCCTCAAAATTCTTTTACCTGCCCTTTAACCCCCTCCACCAGGCACAAGAGTTTTAGGGAGTAGGTGGCATATTTACTACCAAATGGGGAGGGAGTTTGGTTTGACCCTAACCATCTGATGAATTTCTGTTTTCATTTTTTAAAATAAGGTTGGCAAGTTTACTGTTTTCAAGTATGAGAGCTACTCTCTCCTTTGAAAAGCAGATTTCTTATTTTCCAGTCACATTTTCAGTTCACTCTTGTTTCTCAAGTACGAGTCTCTAAACAAGAGAGTGGGAGTTTGTGAAGGTCTCACCTCCTGAGATTCTAATTTAATTGGTTGGGGTGAGGCCTGAACATCAGCATTTTTAAAGTCCCTCTGATTAATACTCACAATAACCTTATTAGGTACATATTTTCATCCTCCTCATTTTACAGATGAGGAGATGAAGGCATAGGAGAACAATTACACTTGTATAAATTACATAGATTTTGGCCATTTAGCTACAGAGCTCTTTATGGTGCTCAAATTGATAGAGATAGCGAGCTAGCTAGCTAGCTAGATAAGTGATAGATAGATGCACCATAAACAGTCACATTGTATAATAAGAAAAAGAAATCCTATGATCCCCCAGCAGTTAGTTTAATTCAGTTCAGTTTTGAAGCCAACTGAATTTTAATTGATATTTTTTTAACTGCCACAAAAACAAATTATGACTATTTACCCAGGAATCTAAAATATTTGACAAAAATAGTAACTTGATAGGATGGTACATAGTAATTTTTAACTTAGGCACATACATAATACTTAGTAAGCTTCTTAGTAAGGCTAATAGTTTTTCTTTTTTAAAAATCTTTATTGTTGAAAGTAGGTTTATATTTCCTCCCTCCCTCCTTTCCTTCTGTTATCCTCCTTTTTCACTTAGAGCCCACTTTCAAACATTGAGTCACATGAAAACTGAATAAAAAAGATACAGAAAAAAGTGAGGCATAAAGTAACTTTCCTGAAGGCCCTACTGTATGATGGCTTTGTGACTAATTCTTAAAATTCACAGTTGGAATAAACTTCTTTATCTGTGCCAGCCACAGAGGTAACACCATCTATATTATAAAAGGCCAGTGGCCATAACGCTGTAATGCCCAAACGACTGGTCACCAGGAGGTGCATCAATGGGTCCCATGGTGGCAGTGGGAGGGACTCTAGGTTCCACAGTAGTGATGGGCAGGACTCTGGGCCTTTTGTGATTTTGTGTGCTGAGACTCTAGTTGGTGATAAAGAAAAAACCATGAAGGTGACCAAAGAGAAATGAAACTCGCAAACTGCCAAAATTAGACAAACTTCATTAGAAGAATGTCAAACTAACCCAGCTGTAGCTTTCAGCCCCTGGTTAAAGGCCTGAGTGATGGTTACTGTAATAGTTGGGTGAAGAACTACCACTGGTCTATTTTATTTCAGCTTCTTTTTCCACCACCTTTATTTCTCATATTTAAAAAGTGGCCCTAGCTCAGTGAATAGACATGGGCCTTCGGATTAAAGGGTCCCCAGATTTGATTCAGGTCAGATGCCTGGGTTGCAGTCTCCATCCCAGTAGGGGGTGTGTAGGAGGCAGCCAATCAATGACTCTCTCTCAGCATTGATGTTTCTCTCTCTTTCTTCCTCCCCATTTTTCTCTGAAATGAATAAAAATGCTTAAAAAATAAATAAATAAAATAAAAAAAAATGTTTGACCCTTTCTTAAATGAAAGCTTAAGTTTAAAGTGAAATAAACCAGTCAGAGAAAGACAAGTATTACATGATCTCACTTGTATGTAGAATCTAATGAACAAAGTAAACTGATGAACAAAATAGATCTAGAGACATAGAAGCATGGAACAGACTGCAGAATCTCAGAGGGAAGGCAGGAAAGGGTAGTCGGTGGAAAGAGATCAACCAAAGAACTTGTATGCATATAAACATAACCCATGGACAGGGACAATAGGGTGGTGAAGGCCTGGGGGAGAAGGATGGAGGGGAGGACACCTAAAAGGGGTTAATGGGAGAGGAGTGTGGTATGGGGATAAAGTTTTTAAGTTTAAAGAGAAGAGGGAAGGAAATTTATTCCTCTAAGCCTTAGAGTCGAAGGCATGTGTAAAAACACATGGTTTGTAAAGTAAGTTCCGTGTACAAAATTATCGGGTTCCAACTCCAAAAATGTTTGCTGGCTCCTTCCCCAGGTGAACAGAGCAGGGGACGCCTGTCATACAGGTGGAGTGGAAGCTCCCTGAATTAAAGGGTGCCAGTTCCTGTCACATCCGGTTCTTTGTCTTTTAATTTGTGCTTCACACACAAGTTTATTTTCCTTTCTTACATTTCCCTTTAGTTTTCTTTTTCCCATTTTTTTATTCATCCTTTTTATCTTGACTTGAAAAAAACACACCAAAACTGCTTTAATGGTTTCCATACCAGAGTAACCACTTGTATTTTACTTCTCAGTTTCTCATGCTCAACATGAGTGTTCATTATCAGTTTATCTTCTTTTGCCTTCAGTTCTTTCAGTTTATGTAGTCTCTCCCCCTACTCGCAACCTCTCCCATTCTTTTGTTTTGTTTTATTTCCTTTTGGATATGACAGGGTGTGGGAAACTCCTTTCTAAATACCTTGTTGCATTTTTGAATTCACATGTCCTGTTCTTACTCTGGACTGAATTGCATCGATGTGGTTTGTGTTATAAAGACTCTGTCACAGGCTTGTAGCATCTCATAGACAGTCTCTGTTGGACCTAGTATGAGAACTACTTCTTTCCTTGTAGCAAAGGCACAGTATCTAAACATGAAGACCCTTTTACTGCCAACTTATCCAAATGAACTGAACTTCCATGATGAAACTGGTAAACTCAACATGACTGCCTGGCAATATGGCGATTTTATTTATTTATTTTTTTGGTCTGTTGGTTCCTCGTTCTTTTATTTTCTTCTTTTTTTAATCCTCATCGAGGACATGATTGAGAGAGAGAAAGAGAGAGAGAGAGAGAGAGAGAGAGAGAGAGAGAAGGAGGGAGAGAGAGAGAAGGAGGGAGAGAGAAAGAGGGGGAGGGAGACGCATTGATGTGAGAAGCACCAATTGGTTGCCTCCCATACCTACGCCAATTGGGGATTGAACCCACAATCTTTTAGTGTATGGGACAACTCTCCAACTAATTGTGACAGGTGTCCCCTGCTCTGTTCACATGGGGCAGGACCCAGCAAACATTTTTGGGTTTGGAACCCGATTATTTTGTACATGGAACTTACTTTGCAAACCTTGTCTGACCGCTTCTCTCTAATCCTCCAACCCCAGCCAGGGCTGGTTCTTAATTCTTCCTGTAATACTTAGGATTTTTTTTTTTAATTGTGATATACATCACACCATGCAGTGAATTAGGCCTCATACTTGGGTAGGAGCCGTAGCCTAGCACCTCTTTATACTACATTGTAGTTTTCCCATGCGTCCAGTGACTTCTTAGGTAACAATATTTTAATACAATTTTATTGAGAAAGTTAAGCTCAGTTCAGCACTATCCCCATTTTTCAGAGGAACATTGCAGCCAGGCCCTTCTCTAAGGATTGCTGTGTGAGAAGCCTGGCTCACTGCCGGAGCCTAGGTTGATAGCCTGCAAAACAAGTGGGGCCTCACGTCTTCACCAGGGTTCTCACCAGGGTTCTCGTTGCGGGGAATAGGAGACAGTGTTGCCTTCTGATTTCTGTGGCAACCACACTTGTTTTCTTTTACTATTCTACCTATTGAATTGAGGAATTACATTCCATTACCTCTTCCAAAGAGGATCTTTGTCTTAGATTTGCCCACTTTTGGTGGGCATGTGTACTTAATTGCTGGCTGTAGCAATTTCCTAGCAATTTTCAGTTATAAATTTTTTTCCTTAATTTTATTTAATGCACAGCTTCCAGTTGATGATAAAGCACATTGCTTCTATTCCAGTTGCCCTGACTACTAGGAGTAATTGACCGCTTCTCTCTAATCCTCCAACCCTACCCTGTTTATCAGTGTTTCGCCAGGAGTTTAAATTCAGTGCATAGGTAAGAGTTGCATGGTTTATGCTGTAGTTCAGAGAAGTCAGGCCCTCCTGAAAATGCTTCCTTCTCTAGATCAAAATTCTACATCTGAAGCAAATGGGAGACCAATAAATCACAGAGCTTTTTGTAATGATCTTTAAGGAAACCATCAGGACCTTGAGGTTACCCGAGTTGGAGTTTGTGACTGTTGTTACTGCTTGAATCTATGGGAGAGCCCCTCAAGTTTGTTTCAGATCATTATTAATTTCTCCCAACTCAGCCAAGTCAACAGAAAGGTAAATATCCACCAATGCAAAATGTTTTTCAAAAGTTAAGAAGTTTTTGGTAAAACCCCAAACCTTATTAATCTTTTGCAGATGCAATCCATATATTGTTGATGATTAAAGATACCCATGTGTTACAATAGGGTTGCAGACGCACAGCCCGTCTCTCTTTTTCTTGATCTTTCAGTAAAATCATAATGCTAAACTGGTGACTTTACAATCATTTCCTTGGCAAAAGATTACTCTCGTAAGCACAGAGGAAAAGAGCCCTACTCACACACAAGTGTCTTCAATAACGGTGGGAGAACACAGGATACTACTGGCAAAGTAAATTGCCTTTCTTCTGAAAACTCTTTCTCCTTCCCATCCTGCTCCATGTGCCCAAGTGTAAAAGCACCGCTTTGAAACTACTTCATCTTGTAGATCAAACATGTAAGAGAAAATGACAATAATAAAGCTCCAAACATCCTAGGAATAGCTGGGAGAAAACCCTCTAGGACAGTTGGGAATACATCAGTGCAGAAGTATGCAGCTATGTTGAGTGCACTACTTGTGTTTCTTATGCACACGAGTGGGAACTGCAGTCGGATTTTAAGGAATTATGTTAAAATTGATGCTCAATCACTTTTCTTTGGGGGAGGGGAGTCCTTTCCCTTGGTTCTCTTCAGGTTCCCTCTTTGCCAACTTTTCTGAGTGGGAGGTTTTGGCGATAAAGGATTCTTGTGGGGATTTTTAAGTTTCCTCTTGAACAGTATGGGAGCTAGAAGAGTGATGGTTTGTATTTTACCTATAAAATACAGAAATACTTAGTCACTTTAAAACAACTTTCCAAAAGCACACCAAAGATTCTACCCTGAAATAAATAATTAACAGCAGGTTTCTGAGATTTCTTCATCGGGCAACTAGTTTATTTCAGTTACAACCAGGTGTGCTGAGAGATCCCAACACATTGCCAGTTGGCTGGGGCCAGGGAGGCAGACCTTGCAGGCGGCTAAAGAAACAACGCATCACTGACAACTTCCATTCATCATCCCGGCTTCGGCCAGTGGTAGAAGCTGGAAAGAATGGTCTCCATGTGCGCTCTCGGGGAGGAGTCTTCAGGGCTTGCGCACTTTTGAAAGAAACCTGGCAGTAGTCTTTTATGTGAGACTACATGTGCCTGGGAGGACGCAGACAGGGCACTGTGTGGTTTGGCTTTCCTCTTACAAATGGCCTCTCTGCTTTGCAGGCAATGGGGGTGGACAGGTGTGTGGTGGCACTGCTATAAATGGACACTTTGCTATGCTGTGACATGTTGCTCTTTTCTCAGTTATCGAAGCTAGGGGTGAATCTTGCCGAATGCCTTGTGGCAAGCACGGGGATACCATCGTTCCCTTTTGTACACCTTTGCTGAGGATTTCTTACCCCCTCCCCACCCATTATAGGTGTTTGCAAATGATGTAATTTCTCTTCCTTGCCCCCTCCCTCTGTCTTTTGCCTGGGGCATCTAGGGGGACATCTAGAATCTGTGCTTTCCTTTCTGTTTAACCAAAAGGCTAGTTCCAGATTTAGCAAATGAAACTGTAGACCAATAACCAACTCAGTTCAACAGATTAAACTATTCTAATCTGGAATTTTGACAAATGATTTGGGAAATGGGGACCATACAAATACTCCTAAAGGCTTCAAGTCGATCCTGATTGTGCTTTACTTTTGGAGGAAGGTAAACAGAACTGTTTTCTAAATATGTCCAAGAGATGATTAATAAAGGCGGTATCGTTTATTTTGCCCCGATAGCTGTACTCACTCATTGAAAAATAAAAACCTATCTGAGGCTTTTATGTGAAAAACCTACCTCTCAGATGCCAAGTGATTAAAGTGCCGAGCTGCATGTGAGATCCTAATTGTGCTCACACAGCCACTGAGGGCACTGGCTCCTGCTGCCTGCTCGCTGACTGTTCTGGCAGCAGGAATAGGTGTTTTCCTGTGTCCACTGGGGAAGCACATGCATTTTTTTTACTGGTGCATCTTAGCTGCTGATGCCTGAAAATTTGGCCTCAATTGTTTATAGAAAGGAAAAGCAATCTGAGCTGTCAGCCCTGATATTACCTAAACCTGCATAGAATGTGGTAAAATAATGCAAGATTTGTTTTGTAGGCCTGTTTCATATTTTCCAGGCAATAGATCAAATCAGTTCAGGGTTCATTTTTAGTTCTTTAACAAGCTGACGCAGTGTGCTGGCAGTAAAATAAGAATGCACTTTCACATGGAAGTGCCACAGAGACCAACTTGCTCTTTGTGCTATTTATTAATAACTAGAGAACCTTTAAGAATTCAGTTCAGCACTTATGATGGGAAAACTGAAATTCTAGTTTTTCTAGTGTAATGAGCACCATCTCCATTTGGTATCTTAGCCTTATTCCCTTGTTGATTCCTACTTTCTTTTTTCTGCAGTTTACAAATGTTTTTACACAACAAACAAGCCATGAGAAGAGTGAATAAATAATCTATATGCTTTTTCTCTCATATTCTTCCCTAAATCTTGACTCTTCCATATGTTGGAAATGCCCTCCCCTACATACCCACTCCTTGACTTCCTTACACCAAAGTCACCCCAGGAAAGCCATCCCTGACCACCCCACCTAAAATGCCAGCCCTCAAACCTGACACTTTTTGTCACTTTTTTGTCCTTAGCCTTTATTTCCATGTTCACACTTTACTGTTTCTTTGTGTCCTTGGGTCCAGATTATCTGTCTCTCGGGCTGGAATATAAGCTTCATGAGGACAAGGATCATCCTGTATCTGAGATTTCTGTGTAGGGCAACTATTTTAGCCAGTGCTCCATATACTATCTAATAAAAGAGTAATATGCAAATTGACCATCACTCCAAGACACAGGATGGCTGCCCCCCTGTGGTCAAAGATGGCTGCCCCCATGTGGACACAAGATGGCTATCCCCATGTGGACACAAGATGGCTGCCACATGATGGCCTGCAGGGGATGAAAGCTGTGGGCAGTTAGGGGTGACCAGATCAGCAGAGGAGGGTAGTTGGGGGGACCAGGCCTGCAGGAGAGGGAAGTAGGGGTGGGAGCAGGCCTGCAGTGGAGGATAGTTGCAGAGGTCCCAGGCCTGGAGAGAGGTAAGTTGTGAGTGATCAGGCCAGGAGAGGGGAAATTAGAGGTGACTGGGCCAGCAGAGGAGGGCAGTTGAGGGAGACCAGGCCAGCAGGGGAAAATGAGGCCTGCAGGGGAGGGCAGTTGAGGGGAGGCCAGGCCTGCAGGAGAGAGCAATTGGGAGGGGTCAGGCCAGCAGGGCAGGGCAATTGGAGGGCATCAGGCCTGCAGGGGAGGGCAGTTAGGAGGGACCAGACCAGCAGAGGAGGGCAGTTGGGGGAGATCAGGCTAGCAAGACAGGGCAGTTGGGGGGATCAGGCCTGCAGGGGAGGGGAGTTGGGGTGGGAATAGGCCTGCAGTGGAGGATAGTTGAGGGGGGGCAGGCCTGTAGGGGAGGGCAGTTTCAGGGGATCAGGCCAGCAGGGCAGGGTAGTTGGGGGGCGGGGAATCAGACCAGCAGGGGAGAGCAGTTGCGGGAGGGACCAGGCCCGCAGGGGAGGGCCAGACCTGCAGGGAGGGCAGTTACAGGTGACCAGGCCAGTAGGGGAGGGCAGTTAGGGGTGACCAGGCCAGCAGTTGAGGGCAACCAAGCCTGCAGGGAATGGTTAGGGGTGATCAGGGTGGCAGGCAGAAGTGGTTAAGGTCAATCAGGGAGAGGCAGGCCACCTGTTGGGAGCCAGCAGTCCTGGATTGTGAGAGGGATGTCCAGCTGCTCATTTAGGATCGGGCCTAAACGGGCAATTAGACATCCCTCAAGGGGTACCAGATTGGAGAGGGTGCAGGCTGGGCTGAGGGACAACCCCCCTCCTGTGCACAAATTTTGTGCACTGGGCCTATAGTATATTTATCAAATGAATGAATGGAAGTCATTTGTCCCAGGCTTTGGTTTCTTTGTTACATGATGAATGATGTGTTTTCACAGCCTGTTTGAATGTGGTGCACTTAAGGTCTCTGTAGACTTCACCCCTGTCCCTGCTGACAAAGGTCTGAGTGTGGCCTGTGGTCTCCTGGAGTCAGACTCAGCATCAAGGCTGGCAGTGCAAGGCTTCATCTATTGAGCCAATCTTTTTTGAGACATTTTCTCTGGGCTGAGTTTCCCTTAAATACCATCAAAACCAACCTTCCTCCCATCTCTGTCTGGATTCTGTGCCTCTTCTCCTTCCTCAGCATTTTGGATAGTAGCATTATTTCTTCTTCACACAATAATGCAGTTCATGTGAGCAACGAAGCCAGCATGGCACTCCCCCTATGGGAAGCCTGGAAACAAGATTTTGTGGACTAGTGACATTTGCATTCGCCACACTTGCAGTCCTGGCACCCTGGACAAATGCGTTGCGCCTCGCCATTGCTTTGCTGGATTCGGAGAACATCCCGGGCTTCTCTGATGTTAAGTTTTACTGCCCATGAAGGCAAACATCACCTCCGTCACGGCCAGTTAAACAGTATCTTTTACAGTGGACTTCTGCATATCTGAAACCCACCCATCCAAAGCCAAAAGTAATGCCAGGGGGAGAGATTTTATTCTGCCATGTTTCTTACAAGGGGAGATCAAGGGTCAACTCAATTCATAAAATTACTGCAGTCATTTTTCAGCTGGCTGAGAGACTTCACAGATCAAAAAATACAGTGGCTCCTAAATGATTTCTGATATGCACAATTCTAGTGTTTTTTCTTCTCAGCATGTGGTGCAGAGCCTGCCAGAAACCATCTTTGCAGCTATTGACAGGCGGATTAGAAATCATCCGCGATGGTTTCCATCGTTTCTCTACAGGATGGTCATCCATTTAAACTGCTTAATGCGGGCTCCTCTCAAAGTCTGCTTTGTACATGCTCTTCCCTTACATGTTGCTCTTCTCTTTCAGTGTGGTGCTCACCTTGGGCATATTTTTGATGATGGGCCTCGTCCAACCGGCAAAAGATACTGCATCAACTCGGCCTCCTTGTCCTTCACACCTGCAGAGAGCGCCGCCCCCGCCGCCGCCGGGGGTCCTGCGGCCGGCAGCCCAGCCCAGGCGGACAAGGCGGAGCTGTAGAGTCCAGGGCTCGAGGGAAACAAGTGTACTTAATGCACAGCTTATTAACAGAATTCAGAATTGTCTATCTTAGATATATTTTTTCAAAGAAAAACAAAAATCAGTTTTGTGCTATTGATATATTTCTTCTTTTGCTTAAACAGAGGCCCTGGCCACCAATGTATTTTGCTATTGACTAGATCCGGAACTGTTTATAACTTTAGCGACAGTTTCGTGAAACTTCTTCACAAGCCACGTTAGTACCATTTGGCATAACTTTCCTCATCACATAGCTTCTTTTGAGATTTGTTTTCCCCTGACGTCGTCGGAGGCAGCAGTGCTTGGTCTTTGAAGGTGAGAGCAGAGATCCCAGGCCCGGTAGGGGCCGGAGCTCCGAGTGAGTGCGGGAGCAGGGAGGAGACCTGGGAGACACATGGCCCCGGGCATTTCACAGATAAGGATGGAGTGATGTCTCCTGAGACTTCTTAGCTTTGTGGACTGTTTGAGCTAAGGTCGTTTATTCTCACTAAAAGGGTGTGAAGGTCTAAAGTCTTTCCTTATGTTAAATTGTTGCCAGATCTGAGGGGGCGCAAGGAGCGTTTTGGCAGAGAAGTAAACATTACCTCACGGTGAGGCCTTTACTTATTTTCCATTGAAAACTTTGGAATGTAAGACAACTGTAAAATGTGGAGCCCCATTTTGCCCAGAGTTGACAAAGAAGAACACCTGCCCCTGCCTCGTAGAAGTCCGTCCCTGCACACCTACCAGCTGAGCCTGGAAGGGCATGCTGGTGCATCCCACTGTGTAAACTAAAATATCGGGAACAAGCATTTCACCAGGCAGCAGAAACAACAGAGCAGAGGAGTCCAAAGAGGGTGTCCCCGCGGGCCACGTAGCCAGTAGTAGGCAGAAGAGCTGACAGGGTCCTGCAGGGAGCAAACAGCACCCAAAGGGTGGGACTCTGTGCACAGGTTCAGGTGAACTCTGGAGAGAGGGTGGGAGTTAACGGAGGAATAGCCAGGAGTCGAGTCCCACTCTTGACACTGATCTGCTGTGTGGCAAAAGACAAGCCATTTGGCCTCTCCATGCCTCCTTTTCATGTATAAACTGAAACATACAATATTTGTAAAATAATTGACACTCTCAGGGCAAAATTATTATCTTGCTACACAGTTTAGATCAGTGTTGTGAAATTAAACTGATCTGGTTCTAATAGCCCTGGAGGCTGAAACCCCCGGGCATTTGAAATGGAAAGAAGTAGAGAGGAGGCTGACTTAGCTGATTGGTATGGAAACAGTTGGGCTAAGAGCCAGAAATGTTTCTTTGTAGCAGAGTGGCTGGTTTTAGTCTGAGGAGCCCTGCTCAGCTGCTGTAGAACATTCAGGCTGGCGGGATGGATGTCATTGTGCGCGGGTATGAGCCGTGCTGATACAAGTTGGTATCGCCACCACCAGCTGTGCAGGCACAGTTGTTGTGGCTGATATATTTTGTCTCTGTAGGCTTGAACGCTAATCCTGAAATGGAGTTTTTGGAAAAATACAATTTTTGTAAATCATTGAAGACATGCAAATCGACATCTTTCCTGATATGCACCAAGACAAAAATAAGAAAGAGGGACACCTGACAATTTTAGAGAAAGAATGGAAAATTAAAATGAAAAGTTGTGACAAATCAAGATGTCAGTGTGGTCATGTCTGCATTCTTCTATGTCTCCACCAGCTTCCTGGGGAGGCCCTGACATCCTGGTGACTCCTGGTCCTCGAGGCCTCGTTCTTCGCAATTCCGGATAAGTTATGCTCGTCTTCCCTCACTGCCAGGTGTTTCCCCTCAGGCCAGGGTCTCTGGGGAATTTGCAGGTTTCACTCCCCTGTAGAC
This sequence comes from Lasiurus cinereus, assembly GCA_011751065.1. Classification (NCBI taxonomy): domain Eukaryota; kingdom Metazoa; phylum Chordata; class Mammalia; order Chiroptera; family Vespertilionidae; genus Lasiurus; species Lasiurus cinereus. The sequence continues at coordinate 8,352,156 of JAAGEH010000304.1, forward strand.
ATGAGATATAAAATTTAAGAACATTGAAGCCTCAGCATCCAGACAGTTTTCGAAGCTGCTCCCAACCTCACGGAGGGAGCCCCAGCATTATCCAGTGACCCAACGATCCGATGTAGAGTCGGCCAAAGAAGTGGGTCTCCCCGGACATTTCCTGCCACAGTGTGAGCCTGTCCATTGGGGGTCCACACAGCACTTCCCCTGAGTTAGGTGAGGTGGCCTGCTCTGAGGTCCCTTAGACACCAGCCACAGTGTTGGGATAGACAAGGAGGATAAACAAGGGGCTTCTTTCCTCTCCCCAGAGACTCTGGGTTCTTATTGTTCCTTCACTTTTATTGTAGATCTTAGCATTCCCCTCAAAAAACTCCGTTTCTAATCCTTAGTCTTTGTTTCACGGGAAGCCAGTTTTTATTCCACCACATTTCCCAGCATCAACTTTAAGAAAAATGTAGCATCCATTGGAAAAAAAAAAAGTGGTTTGATTCCAGATTGCTTTTGAGTTTAAGTGGTATCAAATTTCAGTATATTTCTGTCTTATGTTAAGGAAATATATTACTAAAATGTCAGTGAGCAATAATGTCAGCTGTCCAGCACTAGATTTATTTTTGCAGGATATGGAGTGCAATGAACTGAGTCAATATGGTGAGGTGTATGTGATCTGTGGGAGTTATGCCATTTAGCATAGGAAATGCAGGGACTTTCCCTCTCTGCCCCAGGCCTTGCTGTACCATTAGGAGACGAAGACTTCTGCCGAACAGTCATGCAGAACAGGTCTGAAGAAAGCAGCAGTATATATCGTATTAGAGGACATTTCTATGTATTTTAACCTTTTATTTCTTAGATGCATTTACATTCTTACTGCAAATAACATAGTAATTTAAAAGCCTCTCCATGTTAACTGAATTGAAAATGTCTTGCTATAAGTACAGAATACAATGGATTACTATTCATTCAGAAGGACAAATATTCTTTTTGCCTTAGATAGCTTTGTAATAATTTTTTTCTCAAACGATTCAAAACTTTTGAAAATATGAAATTTTCATTAAAAAAATCCCTTTTCTATGTTTATTGTATACAATAATTATGCAATAAAATTTCTTTATAGAAGTGTTTTCTTGTCTGATTCCTAGACTCTTCATTTTTAGCCCGGATACCTGGATCCCCCTTCCCCCATTGGAGTTTGCAGTAGGCTGCTCTGCTGACCTCCTCACCTGGCTGACAAACCTGTAGTTTGTGTAGAGGGCCTTTTACCTGTGTGGCCTTTGCAAGTTGAGGCTCCAAGTATATGGTGGAGTCCCAGAACCCAGGAAGGGCCTCCGGGATTCGGAAGATTGGAGGAAAGGGAAACACTTGCCGAATTACCCCACCTTTCCCTCACCTCAGCAGAAACTTTAGCAGCTTGTCTGTGTTTTTCTGCTTCAAATATGGACTTTGGGGAGTTGCATTCTGATAGAACTCCATGGATAAAAATACAGGAATAATACCATGCTGATGCCTAGGTTTCCGTTAATTTGACAGGAAACTTACACTGTTCTCAAGAATTAGTCTGTAAGGAAATACATAAGGAATTGCTCATTGCTCACAGTTGAGTTTACCTTTAAAATCACCTCTGCAGAAGCGTTTCTGTACAACAGTCATGCATCACATAATGTTAAGGTTAACAATGGACTGGATCGACATGATTATGACCCCACAAGATGGTCCCACACTAAACGTGTAGTCTCCAGCATCACCTAAAAAATAGCTACTGATACAGGTGTTCAGGCTTCTCCCATTTACTGCACCAGGAATTCTGGGTTGGGCCCTCACAATTTGTGCTTTAGCAAGCCTGCCATGCGATTCTGGTTCTTGTTCAAGTTTGAGAATCCAGCGCCTTGGAACTTCCAATGATAAAAAATTCAATTACTACTCATTTTAAAAGCATTTCTATCTGACTGTCCCCTCCCTCTAAAGGCCTGATTTGTCATCACTGGTGGTCTTGCTATAGAGAAGGTCAGTTTTCCCAAAGCTTCATGTCTTTCAATTCTTCTTGCCCTTCGCTGCTATCTGTCTTGATGCCTCGTCAACCAGCACCTTCTCACCTCGTAGTGTTTCTAAGTTTACTGCAGGCTGCCCGGTGGTGCTCAGCTGCCTCTCTGAACTGCTGGGTGTCCACAGCAGGGTTCATCTCAGCAATTCCTAGAATTAGAGAACAGACCTATATTGCACTCCTGTATGTACAGACAAGGTGAGCCAGGAACACGGAGAGAGAGCTGTTACAGCCACAGAGCTCCATTGTAACCTTTGGGCTGTTCAGTAAGGTTTTCATGACCCACACACAGTGTGAGAGCTCTGCCCAGAGGCCCTCTTTATTCCTGTCTTGGTTAAGATCTCTATCATTAATGTTCATGTTTCCCCCATTGATAGAGCTCTTTCTCTGAAAGCATTGCTGATCCGCAGTCAAGTCCTTTCATTTCAGTGGTCTTTTGTCCCTCAATACTAGGAAAGATCTCTCCTGGGTGTTTCAGCTAAAGTTGGAGGGAAGGTGTGTGGACTGGAACTGCTCCTGTGTAGGCTCCACAAGCAACAGGCACATAGCTTAACAACCAAAAGAACACACTAGTAGAGCCAAATTAAAAACAATGTAACAAACTTAATCTGTATGGTTCCAAACCAGGAGCTCAAACCTGCAAGTAGTGAAATAAGGGGTCATTATTGTCTTGGACATATTGAAGCTCTTGATGACAGATCCAGCAACTGGAGAGGTTTCCCCTTTCACAATAGATTGAGAAATGTGGACAGGGGCCTTTTTCCTTCTAATAAAGACAAAGGGAACGAAAGTAAGCAATCGTAAGACAAGGTTATGCAGGCCTGGGCTGGTGGTTTGAGGAAAGCTGTGTCCTTCAGATGCCACATGCTTCTGTGTGCAGTTACAGTCAGGACTTGGTGAAGACACTTCTTTAGGTGCAATGCATGAATTCAAAAGTCTACTCCCATTTTACTCTTCAAATATGCACCACCTTGAACCATAAGAAATCAGCATTACCCACGGTAGCTTCCTGCAGATCATTATCAGGGGAAGGGGGTGATTCTTCAGCAGTAAGCAGTTGTGAGGAGCTTTGTCGGTGTCATGTGAGGAGTGTCAACTTATGAACTTGGAAGTCATGGTTTGATTCCTGGTCAGTGCACATGCCCAGGTTGCAGGCTTGATCCCCAGTATGAGGCCTGCAGCAGGCAGCTAATCAATGATTCTCTCTCAGCATTGCTGTTTCTACGTCTCTCTCCCTTCCCCTACCTCTCTGAAATCACTAATATATATATATATTAAGAAAAGGACTTCATAGGAGGGAAGGTGAGAGATGCTTGGTGTGGTGAGAATTCAGGTGGGCTCTTATGTTATGGGGTGCAGAGATGGTTAAAGGGGATTCCAAAACAATTTCTTTTGTGGTCTTAACCAAAACGGGTATGGCATTTACAGCTCCAGCAAGGGAGATATCCGGAGCCACAGGGCCCGGTTGCTGCCTATAATACCCTAAGTGCCTATTGTGGTGCCCATGTTTCTGGGATGTCCAACAGCAGAGGGGTTCATTAAACTCTCCCATGAGGCTTAAAAGGCCATCTTGTCCTCGTAAAATCGGGTTGGGACTGTCATTATTTAGTTAAACATACAGAGATTTTTTTTTGCCATAAGACAGAGATTTGGAATTCAATTTTGCAATAGCCTAAGAAAGGCTCACAGATGCTGTTTAGGTTTGGACCTATTTTTTCCACTGATTTTTGAGAAGTTTAGGACCAGGGAGCCTGCTTGGGTCCCCGTGTAATTTTTGTTCTGAGAGGAGGGGCCCCAAACATGGAATCTGGGCTTAGACAAGTTGATTTTTCTTTGGAAATTTTCTTTCCTTTAAGGCTACACACTCTGGAAGGTGCATGCTATCTTCCTCTGAGAAGACCTGGGAGGAAGAGAAAGAAGCAAGTCATCCATGTATTGCAACAAAGGAGAACCTTCAGAGAAAGTTACATCATCCAAACCAGCCTCAAGCTTTGTGAGAAATAGGAAGGGCTCCAGCAAAATCCTGAAGGATTACTGTCCAGGTGTACTGTTTTCTTTCCCAAGTGACGGCACAAAGGTATTGGCTAGCTCCATCCCTGGAATGTTAAATAATGCACTGCATAAATCAATTACATAAAGAATTTATATCCAGCTGGGAACGATGCTAGTAGTGTGTGAGGGTTAGGAACAACAGGGTGTGGAGGGATAACAATGCTGCTTATTGCTCAAGGTCCTGGTCCTGGACAAACCTCCCTCCTTGGCCCTTGGGTTTTCTCATCAGTAAAATTGGAGGGACTGGGGCCTTGAGCTCTGTAATCTATTATAGGCTTCCTACCTTGAAGGACCCTTTGACTTATGGGAGATTGAGTGATTCTGGAAAGGGGTTTTGAGAGATCTATTTGATCTTATGATGTGGTGCACTGTGAATTTTGCAAGTACCAGTTGGAGATTTTGCCTACAAAGAAGATGGCAGCTGGTCCAATAGGAAGCACTGATCAGTGGTCCAGAGCCAGTTATAGTGCTGTCAGAAAAAGAAGTAAGTGTCTCTTAGTTCACCTGATTGGCTATTTTGAGAGCTACCGTCAAATTTTAGGATTATTCCCACCCCCACCCCCCACTCCCAGCCCCGGCCCTGTCAGGAGAATGAAATTTTGGCATGATACTTCTCTAGGAAGTTTCAGACTAAACAGTAAATAGGGGAAGAAGAACTAAGGGACTAAGAAATGATCTCTCAAAGGGCCTACATAAAAAGGCATGGGTTCAGAGATAGAAACCTGCAGAGGTGTTTGACATCCCCACTATCTGGACTGTGTATTACCTGGAGCAGGGGCCACTTCATAGCAGCGGGTTTAGCACTGAGCTCAGGTGTCCAGAGGACAGGGAGATTTCTTCCCAACTTGGAGAAAAGTTTCTCCAAGCTAATGAAGAGAGAGAACTGGGGAGAGCCCCCGTGGTTCCTCAGGGCCCCGCCATTGGGATGAGGAAAGCCTTGGGAAGGCTGGCTAGGAGGCTGAGGCTGCCTGAAGTGCCTAAACTTGTAACAGCCTCTTTTACAGTATCCCAACTCTTTGTAATACCAGCAGAAGCAAGCAGACTTTGGGTTTTGTATAGTGGGCTTCATTTGCCAGGGCTGAAAATTAAAAATCTTCAGGGTCTTACTTCTGGTGGCTTATCTAGGATACAAGCCAGCTTATTTACCAAATTAACCCAGTCTAGGGTGGACATGGTTTCCCATTCCATTCTGGTTCTTTTAACTAAAAGGAAAAAGTCTCAGTTCAGCCCATTAATAGATGCAGAGTTAAAGGCTACTTGAGTAGAATCCACATCTGGAGGAATATCAGAATTTTTTTTTTAAAATATGAAGTTGATTATAATAGTCAGATCTGTCAGACTTTTGTGAGCAGGTCTGAATTTTGTCCTGATCAACAGGCTTTGGAAAGGCTTCTGAAATTGCTCAGTAGTGATCTCGAGTGACCCTTCTAGCATTTTCCTCAAAATCAGAATTAGGTTTTTTTAAAAAAAATCTGTTTGGGATCTTCTCATTGGGCAAGCCTCATTCAGTGCCAAGTCAGGCTTCACCAACTAGCATATGAACTAGCTGATGTGAATTAGAAAACTCAGGCTGGTAGGTTTGAAAAATTATGTTAACTTCTTCAGCAAATCTGTAAGGATCTTCAGTTATTTTAGGAAATTCTTTGTTGTTAATCCTCACTGGAGAATATTTTTTCCACTGATATTTAGAGAGAATGAAGGGAGGGAAGTATGGCGAGGGGGGAGAGAGAGATAGAGATAGAGATAGAGATAGAGACAGAGATAGAGATAGAGATAGAGAGAGAGAGAGAGAGATTGGTTGACTCCCTGACTGGGGTCAGTAATGAACCTGAAACCCAGGTACGTTCCCTTGACTGGGAATTGAACCCTAGACATACTTGGGTGCATGGGCCGATGCTCTAACCACCTAGAACATTGGCCATGGCAGGAAATTCTTTAACTCTGGCTCATAATTCAGCTTTAGTCCAGGGAACATGTCAAACTTTGGGGCCCTCAAAAGACTTAACTTTAAAGAGACAGGAACTTAAGTTATTTTCTGAAGGGAAGAAAAAGATAAAGGGAGAGGCTGTTATAACCAGAGAGCTCTATTGTAACCCTTGAATTCTTGTAGCTCTTTTGTGCCTGATATAGGGTGTGAGAGCTCCTTCCACAGGCCCTCCCAACTCTCATTTTGGTAAAGGTCTCATAAATGTTGACAACCTGAAAAAGTGTTGCATGTCACGTAAGAGTAGTCTAGTGCGAACTCTTCCCATCCACGTCTCCCAGAGGCTGGCCATGTCCTAGACCAACTTAAAAGGGATTGGCCAGAAGGTGAGTTTAGGTTCTAAATTAGGTAGCTCTGATTCCAAAACCTCTGGAAGTCTGTCCTGTGAGTAAGGGATATTTATGGAGCCATCCCAGGACAAAGCTATGGGAACCAAATCAGATCTTTAGGCCCACACGAGATTTCCCCAATTTATAGGTTAGTTATGGAACCGTTGTCAGATTGTGGCTGCCTGGGAAGCTTATTCTTATTTCGAGATTTCAATTCCCCTCCCTATAGGGTCCACCACCACAACTCCCAGCAAATACATTCTCACCCATATCATCCAGGCTGGGCAGGAACCTGGCAGATTTTCAGGATTAAGAGCAAGGCAGGTCAGCTAGTAATCAGTAAGTCCTTCCCTCACACTGTCCTGACCGGGTAAAGGTAGAGAAAGAAATAACATGAGAGCAAAGTAAGAGAGTATGTGTACCAGTCTCAGCCTATGATAATAGCAATGCTATCTGCTAGATATGCTGGGGGGCACTGATCTGGGCCCCCGTGAGCTTCCCACTGACGTCTTCCCTCTCTAGGCCGATGTTATGACTGGAACCATCCTTGTGATTCTTATTCTGATTACAATATACGCTTTAGGAAGAACCACCAGAAACTCTGAAGAAAAAATGTGAAGAAAACTCTGAAGAAAAATGTGTATTACTTAACAGATTCTGGAGCATACAAGGCATGCCAGGGACACACAGAGGGGTTTTAGGTGTGTGCATCTATATCTATATCTATATCTATATCTATATCTATATCTATATCTAT
>JAAGEH010000304.1:8359313-8464738 GCA_011751065.1 Lasiurus cinereus
TCTATATCTATATCTATATCTATATCTATATCTATATCTATATCTATCTATCTATCTATCTATCTATCTATCTATCTATCTATCTATACACACACCTAGAGAGAGAGAGAAAGAGAGAGAGAAAGAGAGAGAGAGAGAGAGAGAAAGTATGGGCCTGGGATCTTTTTTTATTAGGGTCAAGGTTGGGGGTCTAGAGTTTCCCAGACTCACTCTTTATTGGGTAATTTAAATATAAGAGTGGCTTCTCTGCTTGGTGTGGCTCAGTTGGTTGGTGTCATCCTGCACACTGATTGCCTGTATGGTGCAATGCCCAGGTTGTGGGCTCCATTCCCGGAGTCGGGTATGCAGGAGGCAGCCAATTGATGTTATATTCTTACATCAATGTTTTTCTCTCTCTCCTCCTCTCCCTTCCTCTCTCTCTGAAAATAAAAAAAAACCTATATTTTTAAAAAAGAGGGGAAATTTAAAGTGTGGGAAGAGAGGGAAGGAAAAAGCCACCCAAATGGCTAGTTGTCTAAATAAAACAGAACCTCCAAAACAAGAGCTTCATCTTGGGGGGATCTAAGCTAGCCTTCATTGAAGTGAGTGCCTTTTTTTATTTTTTTTTCAAGTGGATACCTCAGCTTTCAAAGCTTATGTCAGGCACTTGCATTATCCAAAAGAAACTCACCTATCCAGCTCACACTACAACCCTGTGATGTGGGACAGTCAATAGTGAGGCCATACACAGCCTGGGTGACTGATGTGCTAATTAAGAGTAAGGGGTAGGGCCCTGGCCAGTGTGACTCCGCCATTAGAGTATCAGCCCAAGCACCGAAGGGTTACAGGTTCAATTCCTAGTCGAGGGCATGTACCTTGGTTGCATGTTCGATCCCTGATTAGGTGTGTGCCGGAGGCAACCAATCAAGTGTCTCTCTTACTAGCAGACAGGCCGATGTTTTTTTCTCTCTCCTCTGTCTCTCTCTCCCTCCCTTCCTCCTTTCCACTCTCTCTGAAAAGCATTTGGAAATAATATTATTAGATAAGGATTAACAACAACAAAAAAAAAGTCAAGGGAGGGCATGTTGTATCTCAGAAACTGAATATCTAAGTAGAATTATAGCAGTTATTCTATAATAGCTATGTGGGCAATAGTCAAATCCAGTTCATACATTGTCCCGAACTTGGAAGGTCCAGGCATGAAAATTGGTCAGTGAACAGATCTTGAGGACCCTGGGAATCTGTCAGTGACTGGGTACTATTGAGGAATATTTTAACATCTTAGGCCCTCTGGTGTAAGCAGTTTTGAGTTTGTCCTGAGTTGGTAGATGGCTCCACACCTCATCAGACCAGTCTCTTTGTCCTGAGGAGAAATCAGTTCAGCTAAACGGTGTCTCTTTTTAGGAGGTAGCAATGCAGTTATTTATGGCACAACTATTTGCATCAAGTACTTAATAAGAGGCTTTTCTATGGAAACAAAAGATAAATAAAGGCCAATGATTAGAGCAGATTAAGATCCCAGTGTCTGAGTTCTGAAGTCAGCCAGTCTAGAAGATTTCTAGATTTCCATTTCTGCAGTGGAGTGAAGACAGACAGACAGAGCATTTGATAGATGTTCCTGTTTGCAGTTGGAATGTCCGGATCTTCTGAGTGTCCCATACAACAATGAGCATAAAAATTGTCCATACGTGAGCTGTTGTGGTGATTTTTCTGAAGTTCTATATCAAGTTGCCCCATTGTAGCTTGTATGGCTTCGAAAAGAGGGGCAGTTTTAGTTCTTAAAGATTCCAGGTCAGAAGGATGGGAGCAAAACTGAAAACATTAGTTTGGAGAGTTATAGCTATATATGGGAGGAGATGAAAATAATTTAGTATCTAGTTCAATTTAAGGGAAGAAAACAAAAACTTAAAGACAATTAGAACCTAATATCCACAAGTATGTAATTATATTTTCTATATAACACAGTTTTTCTCCATAATTACTGCCATTTCTATAAAAAATAATCATAGTAAAACCAATTTGTTTGCAAATTAAGTCTAGTTTCAACAAATTTGGACTGATTGTTTACATATTTGAAGCAGGAATGGTATCTGACTATAAAGACTTTTAAATCTCCATTGTTGGAACCTTTCATAAAGAATCTCAGCCAAGCCAAGGACTTGCCATTAGACATCACCTCTAATACCTATTGACTTGGATGAATGCCTCTCTCTTTGAGGTCCTCTGAGGTTCCTGGGTCTAACAGAAAGTGACTTTTCTTACTCACCTTGGTAAAGTTCCTGGGAACCCTGTAACCAAAATCTAGGCTGATTTTTTTCAAGGGGCTTTATTGGCTCCATAAAGTCAACCTTACTTCCTTAAAGCTGTCTGGTCATATTTGAGTCTATGTTATCCCTCTCAAATAGGGCATTCCAGTCAGAGCTTTGGTAATATAATCAGTGTTTCCAATTGTGTCCTATTACTTGAACTTATACAAATAACTATATCACCACAAAAATAAGAATATTCATCAGGAATTTCTGAATTCTGTTGGGATCAGGTAGGGAGAAAAATTGTTTTCATATTTGTTAAAAAAGGATACTTTTCAAATTGTTGAAAGTCATCCTATCTACTAAAGAGGGAATATGCTAATTGACCATCACTCTGTCACAAAGATGGCTGCACCCACAGCTGAAGCCAAGTTCCTATAAGGAGCCTTAATGAGCAATCAACAGGAACCTGAGGTTGTGCCTTCCCTCACTCCTGTGGGACTTGAAAGAGGACCTCATGCTGTGTTCTCCTGGTAGGCCTTGACAGGGGACCTCAGGCTACGCTCCCTGCCCTGGTGGCAGGCCTGGGGACCTGAGGCCGTGTCCCCTGCCCAGCAGGGCTTGATGGGGATCTCAAGTTGCACTTCCTATCATGGTGCTGGACTAGGGAACTACAGGCTTCTCCCCCTGCCACAGCGCTAGGACGGGGGACCTCAGGCCATGCCCCCCACCAGGTGGGGTTTGACAGGGGACTTCAGGCCATGCCCCCCCATCCCGGTACCAGGCTGGAGGACCTGAGCCTGTACTCTTCTGCCTGGCAGTGCTTGATAGAGGACCTCAGGTTGTGCTTCCCACCCAGTGGGGCTTGATGGGGGACGTGAGGCTGTAACCCCCTGCTGGTAGGGCTTGACAGGGGATCTGAGGCTGTGCCCCCCACCTGAAGAGGCTTGACGGGTGACCTCAGGCCATGCCCCCCCACCCAGCGGGGCTTGACAGGGGATCTCAGGTCATGTCCTCCACCTGGCAAGGCTTGACACAGGTCCTCAAGGCATGCCCCCTGCCCCAGTCTGGGCCGGGGAGCCTCAGGCCACATCTCCCATCCTGGCGCCAGGCCAGGGGACCTGAGGCTACGTCCCCTGTCCAGTGGAGCTTGACAAGGGTGGGACTGGCCAGGTCTGGATCTAGCCCAATGAGGGCGGGGGCCAGCCAGGTCTGTGTCTCACAGGATTTTGAGGCACATGTGGGTGGGTGGGGATTTGACTCTGGGTCCTATGGTATGCCCCAGACTCTGATAGGAGGAAGGTTTTCATATACATTTTCTTTCATCTCTGACACTTCTATTATAGAGAAAGGGCAAATAGAAATATTAAATTATTTCCTCTAATTAATTCCCTTTTAATGTGCATGAATTTCATGCACCAGGCCACTAGTAGTTACCTAAAGAGAAAAAGCTTTCTTAAAATTGGAAAACAAACAATTCAAGAACCAGTTATGTTTTAACAAAGACTCATAAAAATTAGGGTCATCGTCAGTTCACTGAGTCCCATCTAATTAATTCTTAATTGCAATCTTCTGTTAGCAGGTTAATGAATTCACGTTTTCTTTAGATTTTTGTAAATTCTTAACCAGGTCAGTGGTATGTTCTGTTATTTATCAGGACCTTGTCTGACTGCTTTCCATGAACATCTTTGAAGATGAAACACTTTTACAAAAGCATCGAAGGAAAACAGTAACTGTCAGTCAGTAACCGAAATCTTAAAAATGCCCATAATTAAAAACCTGATGAGAGTTATAATGCATTGACAAGGAATTTGATTATCCCTGAGAGACATATCATTAAAATAAAAACTGGAATTATGACTGATAGCTTTGCATATCAGATTTTTAGGAATTTCATATAAGTTTGAACAGTTGGCTAAATAGGATCACAGATCTTCATGAAACAATACTTACTCATAATTATGTACTCATAACTATCTACTTAACCAAAGCAATTAAAGATTTTAAAGGCAGGTACAGAAGGTACATAGTTGTGTACCAAACTTAGCTCTTTCAATATAAAGAAGGCAGTTTTTCTAAGTAATCAAAGATCTGAATAAGATAACATGAAGCATAGGAAAATAATTTGATACAAAACTAAATCTGTGCTTTTCAGCCAGATTACTTAAAAGATAAAGAAAAACGTTTCAGAATGTCTTATCAAGAGCAAGCAGATCAATAGTACAATAAATATTCTCCTTTTTACATAGATACACCGTTGATAGCAAAACTTATTTTTAAAAACCTTTGTAATAAATTCACTCTGGTTTAGAAATTTTGACAACACAAAATAAAATTCTCTTTCCCCAAATTTCTATATCATTTTATTCTTTATTTTTCTCTTTCCTATTCTGAAATAACCAGTTTGCTTAGAACAAATTTACTTCCATTTTTTATGTCAAAGATGTATCTTCATACTTCATTTTCTTAGCCAAAAAAACCATCCTACTTTCCTTGTATATGAGGTTGTTTTTCTTATTATTTTTAGTATATTTAATTATATACACCAATTAGAATTATTAACCCATAGAATCTTAAATTTCGAGTGAAAACTAAGAAGTAAGCAATTATGAACTGTCCATTAAGCCAGCATTATTTAGATTAGCAAGTTTATGAATACATTTCAGAAGTTTTAGAAACATATATTTCTTCATAGCACAATATTTTAATGTGGCACAAGACATATTTACTAACATACCCCCAAATTTTTAATTCCCTATAAGAAGAGGCCAACAGTAAGTAAACTTAGATTTGTTTAGCAATTAATTTACTGTTTTATCTTATTTGGAAATGATTTAGACAGTCAAAAAATTCCTGTCATTTAATTTAATTCAGCATGTTACCAAAGATATTTTGGAAATTATTTTTAGGTGCACATACTGTAACATATAATTATTGCTGAAAAATTTGCCTAAACTTTTATTTTACTTACATCTATCTAAATTGTTTGCCCCCAACAATGATGTTTAGACTATTCATTAGAAACTTCATTAAGCTTCATTAGTCAGCCATCATTCCAAGCTACTTTCCTTGTTGACAAATTTTATAATTGAGATAACATAAATGTATTTGATTAGTAAACTTTATTATAAAAGTTGCATATCTGAATTATATTTAATATTAGTAACTCTGAAGACATACCTATTTTAATTAAACCAAACTTAAACTATTGTCAAAGATTATTCCAGATCATATGAGCTTGAAAAAACCTTTTTGTTAGTTTCTATATTTCTTGGTTTTAATTCATAAGTACATATTTTAAAGCCAATTAAATAGAGCTCTTTTACAGATTAATTTGGCAATACCATCTGGAGGTAGAAAGGAATCACATATACAAACATAACCACGTACACAGACACAGACCAGTATAGCTCCTGTCTTAAAATTTAGCCATGAGGCTCAACAACATATAACTCACTAGTTGACAAATCACTGTTGAATCCAAAGTGGCAGATGGCACAGTTAGGGTTACCCCCTCCAATTGCTAAAGCTTTATACTGCTATTTGTGGGGAAGACGTTTAAGATTTATATTTATCTTTGATAAGTAATCTTAAGGTATCTGTGGAATAGACTTGGGGCAAAATGTCTTTTAAAGCATTTTACATTTTAAAAGACCTCCATTTTTCTTTGGTCTGAGGAAGTTATGGGCAGAATTTTAGTTTACATTTCAGACATGACAAGATTTGCTCTTCAAGGGATAGAGAAAGAATGAAAGTGTTCTATTAGGAGGTCTAGTGGCTTTTGGATGGTTTGGGCAGTTCCAGTAGAATGTAGTAGCGCTGCCCTGCCATTAGGGGGAACACCTGTAAAGTTAAATCTCTGAACTCAGGGTCAAATGGGGCCTCTTCAGGGTCGGAAATAAAAAGAGGGTCATTTGGGTCACTAAGGTCATGGAAATGATAAACACATTGGGCCATGACAATTTTGCCCAGCAGGAGATGGGCTTCATTTTAATGCTTTCCATTCACTGTGAGCCTCAGCAGTGATCCTTGTGATGGGAGGATAGGCACTGAACCAGACAATAAGCATCCAAGTGAGGACAGGAAGGGCCCTGGTACAGATATTGGTAGCTCCAGGGGATTTTGCCTTCGCATCTCCCTCTTCCTCCTCACTAGAGACTTGAATAGCCCTCTCAGCGTTTTCCTTAGTGGCAAGGACAGCTTGTGAGGCATGTTTAGAGATGTGCTCCTATCTGGGTAAAGCAGAGGGGGCTCAGGATCTGTAGTATCTCGGAGAAAACAAGCATAAAGCCCAGATGAATCTTTAAGAAAGTTACATATGTTAGGGTTTTTAGTGATATCGGCCATTTGGCGCATTTTGGCAGCTGTAACAATTCAGAGCCTTCTTACAGCATAAATCTTTGTGAAACATTTTCATTTCAGTGAAGGTATAGTTCCTGATCTTATTTTCTACTTGATTGTGTCCTGTTACCCTAATCTTAAGTGTTGTTACTGGAAACATTTATAGATGACATCCCTGTGAGCCCTCTTCACAGGTGCCCACTTTCCCCTCCAGGATCGGGGTCTGACTCCACTGGCTCAATATGTATAGGGTCTGTGAGAAAAGCCCATAAGCCTCTGGGCATAATATTAGAGCTTTGGCATATTGGTATGTTGTGCCACTGAGCAATGCCTAGGAGGCTTCCATAGGGGTTTTATATTTATCAAAGAGCTGTTCTACCCCCTCCTCCTCCTACCCCCGGATTCTTAGGAGGCACTGGCACTAGGTGTTTGGGACATTTATATCTGTCCATTAAATTTTAGCAACATTGCACCAAGGATTGGACTCACACTATCCCATTGGGTCAGGGGACAAAGAGCTATATTCGCAAGTGAAGAAGTGACACAGAGATTATAGACTCTGCTGTATTTTCCATTAGTGGTGCACTGGTGAAAACCAGTTGCAAGGTAAGTTCCCTCTTCCTGGTTGGGATACATAGTCCAGGCATGCCTCATCATTTCAGTGATGGAAGGTAGATGTCTCCTGTCTTCCTCATCTATGGGAATCTTTGCCTCATCCTTTTATCCCAAAGCTGGTCCTTGAGCAGTGACAATAGCCTTGCACTCAAATCCACTTCCCTGAGTCTCATTGGCCTTGAGACATAAAGGACCCTATGTACATTAATGGTCAATTAAGGACTTTGTAATTAGTGGTCTAATCCTCTTGTTAGATCTTATGGCTATGACCATGCTGCTCTGAGGAGATCCTTGGGTTATTATGGCAGCCATGACTTTTGGGTGCAACAATACAGAACAGAGACAATGTGCAAAAATATAAAGCAGCTCAACAGACCCCCAGTGAGTTATGCGCCTCTCCCAGATAGTGTTACCCATCTGTGCTAGGTAGTTAATAAGCAAGTTGCAGGTAAAAGGCAGTCTCCTGAGTTAATTGCAGGGTCAATTATGCAATTCTGCTGACTATGCCAATTGTGTGTGCCAGTCTCAGCCTGTGATGATAGCAATGCTATCTGCAAGAGATGCCTGGGGCACTCACCTGAGCCCAGTGAGCTTCCCACTAACATCTCCCTTTTCCAGACCAATGTTATGACTGGAACCACTCCTGTGGTTCTTATTCTGCCTGCAATACCCTTCAGTAATAACCATCAGGAAACCCTAAAGGAAAAAAAAGTTTATTACTGGCCCTGGAACTTACAAGGCATGCCAGGGGCACACAGAGAGGTTGGGGGAGGGAGAGAGATAGAGAGAGACACAGAGAGAGCGCACATAGGCCTGGGGTTCTACTTTCATTGAAGTCAAGATGGGGGGGGGGTCTAGGGTTTCACAGGATCACTCTTTATTAGAGAATTTAAAACATACGAGCGGTAATTTAAAGTGTGGAAAAGCCTGACTGGTGTTGCTTAGTGGTTGAGCATTGACCTATGAACCAAGAGGTCATAGTTTGATTCCTATTCAGGGGACATGACTAAGTTGCAGGCTGGATTCCCAATAGGGGTATTGCAGGAGGCAGCCAATCAATGATTCTCTCTCATCATTGATATTTCTATCTCTCTCTCCCTCTCTCTTCCTCTCTGAAGTCAATAAAAATATATTTAAAAAAAATGAAGTGTAGGAAGAGAGAAAAAGAAAAAATCCCAAGTGGCCAGTTATCTAAATCAATCAGGACCTCTAAAACAAAGGACCTTCCTGATGAAGTGAGGTAAGTTCTGGCTCATGATCTAGTTGTGTTGCTGGCAATGTATTTATTCAAAATAGCCTAGGGCAATCAAAGCTTAAATCAGACACTTGCCTTACAGACAGAAAAGTCAACTGTCAGGGCCCACACTGCAGAGAGGTTGTATCTATTAGACAGCACAGGAGAGAGTAAGAGTTAAAGTGGGGGATACCTGAAGTTTTATTCCCAAGGTTTTCGATCTTCTTTCTCCTCTTCCTCCTCTTCTTCCTCTCCCTTCTCCTCCTCCTCTTCCTCCTTCTCTTTCTAAAGGTAAAGGGAACACTCCTGGGGGAAAGAAGAGGGGACAGAAAGGCATGGGCACCTTCTCAGAGAGAGATTACACTGGGTCCTTGGTCCTTGGTCCTATAACTTTATTTTTTTCTCTTAATCTTCACCCAAGGATATTTTTCTATTGATTTTCAGAGAGAGTGGAAGAGAGAAGGAAAGAGAGAGAAATATTGATGTGAGAGAAACACACTGATTGGTTGCCTCTTGTACACCCTCCACCAGGGCTCAGGCTGGGAAGGACTCTGCCATTGACTGGAATTGAACCTGGGATTCTTTGGTCCGCAGACCAACACTATCCACTGAGCCAAACTGGCTATCATGCGACTTCTTTTCATCTGAATGATTCTGTGTATTAAACAACCTCCCTAAGTCTGGCACTTGATCCATTATCTCTAATATGAAGTGGGCAGTTATAGCCTCCTTTTACAGATGGTGAGCTAATGCTCAGAGCCATTAAGGCAAGTGACATAGCTAATACCTGGCCAAGCTCAAATTGAAATCCAAGTTTGTCTAAAGGCTTCCAAAGTTGTGCTCCCTACTCAACATTAAATTGCCTCCAATCTAGACACTAGCTATTTGGTTTGTGTTCAATTCACTAAGATAGGTTTTACACGGGGGATAGGGATGGTGGTATTTATATAATTTCTTATTTATTTTCAATTAATTGCAATTTGCCCTTCCAAAACATTCGGCAGTGTTACTGCCTATTTCAGAGAGGGTTAATTAAAGATTATGTACCTTACATATTTTACATTTCAGTGATAGAGAGTTTCATCTCCACACCCCAACCCCACTCCAAGGAACAGCTTCAATACTCCTAATAATTTCTAACAGCCACAGAAACAAATAAGCTACATTCTGGATTCACATGTGAAAAAGGAAGAATAAAGGTGATACTAAAGATGCATTTGGTCAAAATACATCAGCTCTGGCACAGCTGATCCAGTTAATCTCTCCTATCCAGAAAGACGTAGAGCCCCAGCGGTGGGGATGGGATGGCCTTCCCAGTGGCACTAAGTCGCTGACACTCTGCCATTTGGAGGCTGGAGGCAGAGGACCGATTCCTCAGGGCTCCAACCACACCCAGAGCAGGTCTGCAGGGCATATGATGGATCCGTCCTGATGAAATAAAGAGGTTTGTTTCTGTTTGATGCAATTCATGACAGATTGATAGCTGCAAAGGCATTCAAACTTGGTGTTTCACCCTCCCTTCCTCCCCCCTCCCCCCCACCCTTAACACTACAGATCGTGAGGCTATTCAGGCATCTGGTGTTTGTTAGATGGCTGCGTTGCATCATCCTCATGATTGCTGGGGAACATCTCCTAGCATTCGAGCGATTGGAGAGAAGACTATGGGGCACAAAATGGCCTCATCCGGTTTACATCTTCATTACTGCGCTTCTCACATACCTGCTTACATCTGGAAAAAATCTCCAGGTAACCCTCTTGGGCTCTTTTTTCTAAAGAGTAACTGTAATTATTAGGGCTATCCCCAAATTCAGCTTAGAATAGGTATGTGGCTGAACTTCAGCCAAAATCCTTTGCCTGTTTAAAAGAAATTTTCCTTTTTTTTTTTCCAATTACATAGGAGGGGCCTTTTACCCAAACTTGGCCAGTGAAGTTCCTGGTTCTCTACACCCAAGGCTTCTATTTCTGCCCTTAGGTACTAGGCAAGGAGATTTTTCAAGAAGAGATTTAAAGATTTTCTCAAATCTCCCACTGACATTATTTTTTCTTCTTCTCAGTACCAAATCCCAGAATTCTAATGTATATTGCAGGTCAAGTCAGAACTTTACCCATGCCCAGTGTAGGTACTATCACAAATTTTACCTTACCAAGTAACAACATCAAAAAGATTTCCATTTCTACTATTGCCTGCTTATCCCTTTGTGCAGGGCTCATCCATTCAACACACATTTACTGAGCACTTACTAGGGTGCCAAGCACTGTGCAAGGCACAAGAAACCAGAAACTCAGTAAGGTAATGCTTGCAGTTGGTTGGAAAAGCAGACACACAGCGAATCTCACACAATACCCCATGGTGCCTGGGGTGACCCAGAAGTGTGAACAAAACATTGTGAGAACTCAGCTGGGAGAAGAATGAACTGCACAGTAGGGAAGGGATGTAGCAGAGAGGATGTTGGTCAAGGAAGGCTTCAATTGGAGATGAAACATAAGCTGAGTTTTGAAGAATATGCCACATTTCACGTAGAAGAAAACAAGGTAGTCCAGAGAAACAAGAGGGAATGGAGCAGTTAGTAAGGAACTTGTGTGGCATGTAACGTTTTCAAATATACTTCTGGCTACTTTGATCAGCAGTGGTTTTCTAAGGTCACCTCATGATGCAATGCTTTCTCATTTACCTCCCCTCTCGCTTTAGTAAAAATTCAGAGAGAGAAAGAGAAGGGGGAGGGGGGAATCAAAAAGAGAAAAAGGAGGAGGAGGATCTTAGAAAGAGGTTTATGCCTTCTCTGTCCAGCATATATAAGGAGAAAACAGCCTCCGAAAAGCCTTTCATTTCTGCTTCCACCTCCGTTCCACTCCTTCAGAGCTCATCTGGACCACTGCAACAGTTGCCAAACTGGCTTCCTGTCTTGAGGCTCCCTTCCTCTCCTCCAGATGCCAAATGTAGCCAGTGATCTTTTGAAAGGATAAATCTGGTCATCTGGCTGCATCCACTCTAAGATGTGGCACAAACACACTCTAGCAGGCCCCACAAAGCCCTTCACAATCTGGCTACAACCTGCTGGTTCCAGCTTCATCTCTCAATTCGCCTTCCGCAACCCATTCCCCAGCCACTGACGACTTGCCACGTACATTCTGCCTGAAATGTCCTTCCTTCCTTTTCTGAGTGGTGGACTTGAGTCATCCTTCAAACCCAGGCACAGCATCTCTTATGAAATCCATTCCCAATTTCCTGGCCTGCCCTAGTCCAAATGGATTCCCATTATTACTAGTCCATGCCTTGATTCTAGAGTTCATTACATTGCATTCTTATCTTCCTTACCGATTAGGAGGTCCTGTTGAGGACAGGCACCCAGAATACGTGATTTTAGTAGTTCCAATGTCTGGAACAAAGATAGTTAGAGTTAGCACTAAGCAAAACAGAGAATGAAATTAATTTCCATTCCTCTTCTCTCTCACGTTTTCTTTTTTAAAAAATCTTTATTGTTGAGACTATTATAGATGTCCCCCTGTCTCCCTCCACCCAGATCCCGCCCTGCCCCAGGTCTTTGCCATCCTATTATCTATGTGCATAAGTAATACATATATGCCTGTAAGTTCTTTGGTTAATCTCTTCCCATCCACCCCTTTCCTTCCTTCTGAGATTCATCAGTCTGTTCCATGTTTCCATGCTTCTGGTTCTATTTTATTCATCAGTTTATTTTGTTCAGTAGACTCCTTGTTTGTTTATTTTGATTTTTAGGTTCAATTGTTGATAGATATGTACTTATTGCCATTTTATTGTTCATATTTTTCAACCTTTTTTTCCTCTCCTCCTACTTCTCTTTCTCTTCTCTCTTCTTAAATACCCTCCAACATTTCATGTAATATTAGTATGGTACCGATCAACTCCTTTAGCATTTTCTTAACTGTGAAGTTCTTTATCTGATCTTCAATTCTAAATGATAGCTTTGCTGGGTAGAGTAATCTTGGTTGTATATCCTTGCTATTTATCACTTTGAATATTTCTTGCCATTCTCTTCTGGCCTGAATAGTTTCTGTTGAGAAATCAGATGATAGTCATATGGGTGCTCCCTTGTAGGTAAATGGCTGCTTTTCTCTTGCTGCTTTTAAGGTTCTCTCTGTCTTTAACCTTAGGCATTTTAATAACGATGTGTCTTGGTTCATCTTGTTTGGGACTCTCTGTGCTTCATAGATTTGTACAACTATTTCTTTTACCTGGTAGGGGAAATTTTCTGTCATTATTTCTTCAAATAGGTTTTTAATATCTTGGTCTCCCTTTTCTCCTTCCAGCACCCCAATAATGTCAATGTGGAATGTCCCAGAGGCTCCTTACACTAGCTTCATATTTTTGGATTATTTTTTTCTTTTTTCTCTTCTGTTTGGGTGTTTTTGCTTCCTCATATTCCAAATGGCTCATTTGATTCTTGGCATTCTCTACTCAACTGTTGATTCCCGGTAATTATTCTTCATTTCAGTTAGTATATTCTTCATTTCTGACTGGTCCTTTTTTATATCTTTGATGTTTTCACTATGATCCTTGAAATTCTCACTAAGTCCCTTAAAGCTCTCATTAAGTTCCTTGAGCATCCTTATAACCATTGTTTTGAACTCTGTATCTAGTAATTAGCTTGTGTTCATTTCATTTAGTTCTTTTTCTGAAGATTTTTTTCTGTTCTTTCATTTGTCAATTTTTAAAAATTGATTTCAGAGAGGAAGGGAGAGGAAGAGAGAGATAGAAAGATCAATGATGAAAGAGAATCATTGATTGGCTGCCTCCTGCACTCAACCTGGGCATGTCCCCTTGATTGGAATCGAACCTGAGATCCTTCAGTTCTCAGGCCAATGTTCTATCCACTGAACCAAACCAGTTAGGGCTGTTCTTTCCTTTGTGACATGTTTCTTTGTCTCCACATTTTGGCTGCTTCCCTGTCTTTATTTCTATGTATTAGGTAGAGCTGCTATGTCTCCCCGAATTGGTAGAGTGGCCTTGTGTAGTAAGTGCTTTAGGACCCAGTGGTTCAGCCTCCCTAGTGACCTGAACTGGGCACTAGGTATGCCTCTGTATGGGCTATGTGCACAGACTTGTTGTAGTTGAGCCTTGATTGCTGTTGGTGTCACTGGGAAGAACTGAACCCCAGGCCAACTGGCTGTGAGGATGAGCTGCAAATACAGTGGAAGAGCTGCTGTGCATGAGATACCCCTATGGAGCAGGACTTTGGTGCTCATTAAGTCTGACTCTTGATGAGTCACTTGTGGATGTGTTGAGTTGAAATCTCATGTAGTCTGAAGCTGATCACTGGGTGAGCTGGCTCTGGGGCCTTCTGGGAGGTGCAAAGTCAGCTACTGCCTGTGCCCTGCCTGGGGTCATCTGGAATGAGCTACAAAGATATCTGCAGATGGTTGCTACTTGTGTTGGGCTTGGAGATGCCAAACTGTGAACCAAGGCAGGCTGCTTCTAGTGCTGCACCTCGGGCCAATTATGGAGAGGTATGGGTCATACTGAGTCCAGCAGCTATTTGATTGAGAGATTGTAGGAAAATCTGAAGCCTGAGCCAGGACAGACCATTCATAGGCAAAGAGCGTTTGTGGGGTTGCAAATTGGGTGGGGCAGGGTCTCCATGAATCTCCAGGGTGGGGTAAATAGTGAGGTCCAGGTTGATTGAGATTCAGATATGGCATCTGACAGTTGGCTCTTTGGTGAGGAGAGGTCTCAGCATAGGAACAATTACTCCTACAAGCACTTCTGTCTGTGAGAAAACTGCCCCCAAGTTCTTGCCATGATGCCAGACAGTGTAGTTCCTCCCTGTATGTCCCTGGATCCTTTCAAGCTGCTGTCCAATGCTGGATATCAGAGAGAGTGAGTCTGAGTAAGTCCATATGCTGGCCCTTTAAGAGGAAATGGCTGGGTCTCCAGCAGCCTTCCTGTCATTCAGCCACAATTCCTGCTGGTTTTCACAGCCCAAAGTTACAGGGACTTCTCTTCCCAGCTTTGGAACCCTGGGTTGTGTCCTGGTGTAGGGCTGGGACTACTTGCTCCTTATAGGAGTCCTCTGCAGCCAAGATATCCCTCCCAATGAAAAACATGTGGGTATCATACCAGCCTATTTGGTGCTTCTGCCCGCCTACCAGTCTTAATGTGCTTTCTTTTATACTGTTCTAGTTGTAGGACTTTCATTCAGCCAGATTTTAGGCAGTTCTGAATGATAGTTGCTCTGTATTTTAGTTGTAATTTTGATGTGGTTGTGGGACGCACTGAGTATATTGTTTACTTACACCACCATCTTGGTTCCTCTCTCTTTCTCTATTTTCTTTGCCTTACCCAGTTTGTCTTCTAACACTTCCCACAGCTTTGTCCTTTGGGTCAGTGGTCACCAACCTTTGGGACCGCACAGACCACTGGTTGGTGACCACTGCTCTGGGCAATGCCATCTCCCCTAAGCCTCTTTCCCCATTCCTGATCCTTCTAGGAGCTTAATCTGATAGATAATAAGTACTGCCTACCCCCAGCATTAGTGTTAAAAATTCATTATCTCATTCAATCTTCTGGGTAAGATAGAGATCACAGACAGTAGGTATGTTGTCTTTCCTACTCCTTTAACGTACTTTCTCTAATAAATATTGAAAAATCAGGAGATCACACATAAACACCCAAATTTTAAGACTCTTTTGAATAAAGGGAAAATCTTGGCCATTATCAGATGTGCTGAGTAGCAGCTGAGT
Organism: Lasiurus cinereus; assembly: GCA_011751065.1. NCBI lineage: Eukaryota > Metazoa > Chordata > Mammalia > Chiroptera > Vespertilionidae > Lasiurus > Lasiurus cinereus. The sequence goes on from JAAGEH010000304.1 coordinate 8,374,449, forward strand.
TTTTGAGGTGAGGGTAATATTTCCAGTTTACCACAAGCCTGCACCACTTCCAATGGTTGGATAGGACAAGGGTCTCAAGGTCTGGGCCATTCTTACTAAATGCTGTTCTTGCTAAATGTTCAAATGTAGCACAATATTTTGCAGACAAAGGCATAAACAGGATAAAGTTAACAGGAACTTAAACCTATAAAAGTAATCAATGGAAAAGAAGTCAACATGTACTTGACCAAATAGTGTATATAAGCAAATGGCTAAGCCTCCTTTCTGGGAGGCAGGGCTTTGGATATGAATCCCCTGTCTCCTTTACTTTCTGCTAGTAAATAAAACTACCTTGCAACAACCAAGTCTCCTTTTGAATAGAGTACCGCAAGCCGCAAATCCTTTGAATTCAGTCACACTATGGACTCCCATTAATCTTTCCAGGAGAGGCCCGGTGCACAAAATTCTGTACTCAGGGTGGGGAGTCCCTCATCCTGCCCTGCGCCCTCTTGTAGTCTGGGAGCCCTCAGAGGATGTCTGACTGCCAGCTGAGTGGGCCTAAGCCATCAATCAACAGCCTCAGTGCTGCCACAGAGGCAGGAGAGGCTCTTTCCCGCCACTGCTGCTGTGCTTGCCAGCCATGAGCTCAGCTTCTGGCTGAGCAGTGCTCCCCCTGTGGGAGTGCACTGACCACCAGGGGGAAGCTCCTGCATTGAGTGTCTGCCCCCTGGTGGTCAGTGTGCATCATAGTGATCGGTCGTTTTGCCCCTCAGTTGATTTGCATATTAGCCTTTTATTATATAGGATTTGATGTTTTATTGATTCTTATAATAGGCAAATGTTTTTTTGTATCCCCATTTTTACCAAAATGAAAAAATAAAATACAGACTATAGAAGTCATATGAATTAAAAAAACACACACAAAACAACCTACCTATTTTCCCAAAATAGGTGATATTTTATGATCCCAAAATAGGTGATATTATTACCTTTGTTTTACAAATGAGGAAACTGAGGCACATGGAGGTTAAATAACTTCACCATGATTATATATCTGGAAAGTATCAGGGCAAAGACAGGACCATTTGTCTCCAAAGTTTATGCTCTGCAATGGAGGAGACATTTTGATCCTGCAGTTCTATTGAAAAAACATTCTTGAGCATACACACCTAGTATGTACAGTTACTTTTAAATTATATCACTCATTACCATTGTAATATGATATGCACATTATAAGATATATACAAAGATGAAAAATTTTTAAAGATGGTAAAAAATTTAAAAACATGAATAACAGAGTAATTTAATGTTTTTAGTAGTACCAAAACATTATTATCATTATTAAAATATTAAGATTAGAAGTAATATTTTTAGTGAAAGCAGTGTGATTTGAATACATCATTATTTATATTTATTTAATTTTTTGGTTAATCCTCACCCAAGGATATATTTATCATTGATTTTTTAGAGAGAGTGGAAGAGAGCGAACAACAGAGAGAAATATTGATGTGACAGAGACATATTGATTGATTGCCTCCTGCATGAGCCCCAGCTGGGGCCAGGAACAAACCAGCAATCTAGGTACATGCCCTTGATCAAGAATTGAACCCAAGACCTTTCGTTTGTGAGGCCCAACAATCTAACCATTGAGCTACACCAGCCAGAGAAAATACATTCTTTTTTTCAAAAATCTGTGTTTAACAGTTTGTGAAGGTCTGGATCTAAAGCCAATTTATTTTATTTTATATTTATTTATTTATCCTCACCCAAAGATGTATTTGTATTGATTTTAGAAAGAGAATGAGGGAGAGAGGGAACATCGGTGTGAGGGAGAAACATTGCCTCCCATACATGCCCTGACCAGGGATTAAATACACAGCTTAAATGTGTGCCCTGACCAGGAATGGAATCTACAACCTTTTGGCTGCCTCCTGCATGCCTACTGGGAATGAGCCAAAACCCAGGCATGTGCTCTGACCTGGAATCGAATGGTGACCTTCTGGTTCATAAGTCAATGCTCAATCATAGAGCCACACTGGCCAGGCAATCACAGGTTTAATTTGAAGTTCCCTCAATACTAATGTCTCCTATGTGATTATTTCCTGTTATTGCCATATGTGTGCCTTCTGCTGTGAAAAAGGCTTATGCATGATGTTTGGCCATTTTCCATTGACTGTTTTTCTAAAGCAATTTACTTGTAGGTATTCTTTCTGCATTTTGGATATTAATCTTTTTACTCTTACACATGTGGCAATCTTTCTCCCAGTTTGTCATCATTTCACCTTTGTATGGAGACTTACAGTTTGTCTCAACAAATAGGAAATTTTAATTTTAATATTGGATCAAATTGATCAATCTTTCCTCCTATGGTTATCACTTTTTATTTCTTATTTTATGTATGGGCAAAGATGTCCAGCACATGATTGAACATCATAATGTTAGCAGAAATATCTGTTTTGGTCTTGATTTTAAGGAAAATATTTCTTTTTTTCACCACTAAGAATAGAATGCTGTTGTTGTAGATTTGGGAGATTATCAAGTTAAGGCTATTCCCTCTATCCTTTGTTTGGTAACAGTATTATTATTATTTTTAATATGCTTTGTTATTGACTCTAGAGAGAGAGAAAGGGAGAGGAAGAGATTGAAACATTGCTGGGAGAGAAACATCAATCATTTGCCTCCTACATGCCCCCTACTGGAGATTGAATCCACAACTCCAGCATGTGCCCTGACTGGGGATGAAACTAGTGACCTCCGGCTGGCAACAGTATTTTCTTTTTTTTTTTTTTTAATCATGAATTGGTGTTGAATTTTATTCTGCACTTATTAAAAATATGTTATCATTGTTAGTTTTTAATATGTTATTTTGGCAGCTAACAGGTATACGTTTTCTAGTGTTAAAACATTCTTTTGTATCTAAGATAAACTCAACTTGGTAGAATTGGTTCCTCAGTTTTTTGGGTGGAATTTTGGCATCTGAGTTCATGAGTGAGAGTACCGGGTAATTTTTTCATTCTGTCCTTAGCTGATTTTGGCATTGCAGTATACAGCGCTTTATACACTTAGGGCACTTTTTCTTCTGTTCTCCAAAGGAGTTTGTATTAGGTTGGAATGATTTGTTCTCTGGTAGTTTGGTGGAGTTCACCTGTAATAACATTTGGGCCTCATGTTTTCTTTGTGGGATTATTTTAACTACCAATTTTATTTCTTCAGTGGTTATAACACTTTTCAGACTTTCTTACTTCTTCTCGATTTTATTTTTATTAGGCTTAATTTTTCTAAGATTTTGTTCATTGTGACTACGTTTTAAAATTTATAGACATCAAGTTGTTCATAATATTCACTCACTGTTTTTATTGTCTGCCATGTTTGTATTTAAGTACCTCTTTTATTCCTATTACATTTTAATTGTGCCTTCTCTCTCTTTCTCTCTCTTTTTTAAGATAACCAAAATAGGTTCTACTTTATTTTATTTTATTTTTGAAACAACCAAGTTTTAGTTTTGGCAATCCTCTGTATTGTATCTTTGTTTTCTATTTACTACATTCTTGCTCTTACTTTGTTTTAACTCATTCAATCTGCTTTATTTGAGTTTTTTTCCCTAACTTTACTAGTATGAATTGGATGCTTAACTTAATAATTTTTCTTCTTTTCTACTATAACAATTTAACACTATAACTTTCCCTTAAAATAGTATTTTATTTGTATCCTTCAAATTTTGCATTTATATGTAATAAGCTTATTATTATTCACTTTTATTTTTAAAATGTCTATTCTGTTGGCCTCTGATTTATGAATTCTTTACAAGTGTGATTTCTCATTTATATTTTTTATTATTTTTATTTTAATTTCATTGTGGTCTGAAAGCAAAGCCTGCCTGATAGTTATTCTTTAAAATTTGGTGAGGTGTGTTTTATTGCCTGGAATGTGGCCAATTTTTGTAACTGTTCCATGTGTGTGTTTGAGAAAAACATATAGACTGTAATTGCTAATTCTGTTATGTATTTATTAACTGCAGCATTCAATACTTTTATATCTTCACTAATTTTTTTGTCTACTTGACCTATAATAATTGACAGACATAATCTGAAATCTCTCAGTATGATTACAATTTTGTCAGTATCTCCCTGAGTTCTATCTTTTTTAGAAATTTGTTACTTATTGGCTAATTTTTGGTGATACAAGTTAGGAATAATTATTTCTGCCAGGTGAGTTAAATGTTATCAATATATAGTGATCCTCTATATCCTAAAAAATGGTTTTTATTAGTATCTGTTTTGTTTGTCAAAAACAATATAGCAACTCTCATTATTCAGTGTTTATACACTTTTACTTACCTTTCACATTTAATCTTGCCATTACGTTATATTTTAATGGGTGTCTTTTAAGCAGTATATAGTGGATTTTTTCTTTTTTAAAATCCAGCTTCATAATCTCTTTTAACTGGTTTTATACATATACATATGTCAGAATTATTGCTGTATTTGGATTTGTTTATGCCATCTTATTTTATGCTTTTTACTTTTCCTGCTTATTTTATACTCTTTTTTTTCTCTTGAAGTTGATTTTTTTTTCCACTATTTTTTTCTATTAGTTTGGAAGTCACAGTCTCTTAAAAAATGTTACCTTTGGAATTTATGATGTATATTTAACTTAACATTTAAATTTTTCAATATCTGAATAATTTAACTTTAGTTTACTCTAACATTGATTATTAACTTCCCAATTTAGATATTCTTGTCACATAATTTTAATTCTGTTACTTGGTTCATCTCACAAAATGTATATTATTTGTTATACTGACTATACATGGAGATAACAATTGATGGTTTGCTTACACGTTTACTCATTTAGTTGCTCACAATTCTCTCTTGCTTCCCCATCTTTTCTTTGGAGACTATATTATTCCTGAAGTTCACCCTTTAGGAGTTTGGCAATGTCTTTAAAAAAGATTTACATTCATAGAATTTCTTAAAGTTTATTTTTTATTGTTGACATTATTACAGATGTCCCTATTTTACACCACTTCTTCCCTTTAGCCTGCAACCCAGGTATGTGCCCTGGACCGGGAATCGAATCTGCCACCTTCTAGTGCACAGGCCCATGCTCTAACCACTGTACAATGCCAGCCAGGGTTCTCCATGTTTCTTAAATACAATTTCATATTTTCTAATTCCTTGCCCCTTTATGCTGCATTCTGGGTAATTTCTTTAACTTTGTCTTCCAGTTTACTACTTTTTTCCTTAGTTAAATCTCCCCTGTCTTTTGAAGGTGGATCCTGTCTCTTTATCTAAATTTTTTTTAATTACTCTTATTTTTAAAAGTTGTTTTTATTGCTACACAATTTTAATTTTACAATTATATTTTCCAGCGTTTTGAACATATTGTTTACCCTTTTATAGCTGTCTTAATTCTTATTCTTTTGTAGGTGGCCTCTCTCCTCTCTATGGATGCTTTTAATATTGTTTCTCTTTTTTTAGAATTCTTCCGTTCCACTACATTCCTTCCTCATTTGGCTTAGTAAACACAATTTTTCTTATATGCATAGATTAGTCTCTTCCATTAGTCTTGGAACATTCTCAGCCTTTATCTCTTCAAATGTTGCCTCTGTTTCATTTTTTCTAATCTCTTTTTCCCTCAGATTCCAATTATACATAAATAAATACTTCTGATTCTGCTCTTCATGTTTTTTTTTTTTTAAACATCATCTGAGGAGTGAGGATATATATATTTAGAGACAGTGAAAGGGAGAGGTGAGGGAGAGAGATTAACATTGATGCGAAAGAGACACATTAATTGGTTGACTCCCACGACTGCCCTGACTAGGGTGGAGAATGAGAGACCCGGGTAAAGGTATGTGCCTTTGACCGGGAATGGAATCTGCCACCCTCCGGTGTGCAGGCTTATGTTCTAACCACTGAGCAACGCCAGCCAGGACTCTCCATGTTTCATATTTTCTAATCCTTGCTTCTTTATGCTGCATTCTGGGTAATTTTTTAGCTCTGTCTTCCAGTTTAATAATTTTTTTTTATTAGTGGGAAGCCCTTAGTTAAGTATAGCCTGTTGATTAACTTTATTCATTTAGTTTAAAATGTCATTGATTATGTATTTCAATTCTAAAAGTTCTTTGTACACTCTTCAAACATGGTTAGCAAGATTTAGTAGTCTCTTGTTCTTGGCTCCTTTTAAAAACATTAGCCTATTAACTTTTGTACACAATTATTTTATATTCTATATCTGCTGATTTCAACATCTGAGGTCCTTAGGGTTTAAATTTGAGTTTGTTGCTCCAGCCATTTCTCATAATAGGCTTCTTTATGTTTTGTTCATTTTGAATTTGCACTCATATTCTGTAGAACTGAACCTTTGGGAGTGCAGAGAGAACATGCATACACAAGATGAGCCATGCCTGTATTTTCACAGCCCTGGATTGTTGAGAGTGTCATCTCTCTCAGCATCACAAGGGGCCATGTTTAGTGCCCTGCCCCCAACTCTGCTATAAATGTTTTTTCTCACATGATCCCAAGGCCACCAATTCAGGAATTTACTTAGTAGAGTTTACTTATTATTGTAATTCTGTACTCAGGTTCAACTAGCTCTTATTTTCTTCCTGAAGAAGGTACAGGGAAGGAAACGAGATTTCTCTCACATGTTAGTAATACCAAAATGCATTAAAATGATCTTTCTGGGTAGTTGTAGTTTATCCAGGTTCCAATTGCATTTTGGCTGGAGAAAACTTTATTGTATCAAATTTGCCATGCTTCTAGGAGTAGAAGTCTGCTCCTATTGTGATGGTTTTTGTTGTTGTTAATCCTTACCTGAGGATATTTTTTCCATTAATTTTTAGAGAGAGTGGAAGGGAGGAAGAGAGAGACAGAAAGAGAAAGAAACATCCATGTGAGAGAGACACATCAATTGGCATGTGCCCTGACTGAGGCCAGGAATTAAACCCGTAACCTAAATGCATGCCCTAGACTAGGAATTGAACCCAAGACCCTTTGGTGCATGGGTTAACATTCTAACCACTGAGCTACACCAGCCAGGGCTTTTTGAGCCTTTTAATCAATTCTCCTGTCACACATTTCCCTCTCTGAGAAAGAATCATCCCATTCGGAGTACCCAGAGCTTCCAATTCCTGTGTCTTTTTCCCCAGGATAACATTTATCAATTTTTCTTCTGAGAATCCTTGGGTTTGACTTCCCTCCACTCTGCTATGTCATTAACCTTTCTCCATCTACTTCAATCTTTATGTAATGCAATGTGTGGTTGCATATGTCTTCTATTTTTATCAAAGATGGAGTCTGTGTTTTTTTCTGTTTCTTGTTCTTCATTTATCTATTAGGATAATTAAAAAAATATTTTATTGATTCCAGAAAGGGGAGGAGAAGAGAGAGATAATATCCATTGGTTGGCTCCCATACAACACCACAACCAGGGGTCAAACCTGCAACCTGGGTATGTGCCCTGACCAGGAATCAAATCGCAACTCTTTGGTGTATGGGACAATGCTCCAATCAAATGAGCTGCACCAGCTAAGGTATTAGGGTAATTTTTGAGAGGACAAAATTATGGAAAGAACATTACTCTGTCATCTTCAAAACTCAACTTTAACTTAAAAGCTTTTGGAGATTGCCCACTTAGCTTGAAGGAATTATTGTAGCCTTCATGTAGTCCATATTCTCCAAAAGTAGCCTCTTCAACCTTGGGATCCTTTCCAGTGACAGGTAGATAGTTGATAGAATAAGAGGAGGTGTTTTGACTTTCCCAGATGAGGTTTTAGACAATTAGCAGTGGACACCTCTAACTGGCCCATGAAGACAGTGCCCTCAAAAGAGAAGTCAGAACAAATGTTCATCTTTCATGGAATTCTTCTACAATTACTGTCTTGTTTGGTTTGATTCTCTCTAAAGAGACCTGCAAGTAAAGACTTTCATATTCGCCCTGAATGAATATTGATACTTTCTATAAGTTCCTATCTCTCTTTCCAGGATTTCGTGTCATTTATTCTTATCTCATCTTTGAATTTGACTTTGCCTCATCAAGTCAATGCTTCTCCCCTATGCACAAAAGATTGAGATCTTAGTGTTGTTTTATCTGGATATCCCTGAGTGCTGTAACTTTCACAAATTAAGAAATCTTTGGAGGATTTAAAATAAAATCTTAATTTCCTTTAAACATGAAGTTCACCATAAAAAATTAAATTTTATAGACTATTCCCAGTTACAGTTCCTTGGTTCACCAGCCTAAGAAATAAGAAACTATACAAGCAACATTATATTTATGTAAGTATGGGAAACTTGGGCTTCCCACTAATAAAAGTATTTTCATGGATGTGACTTAATTTGAGTTCTTATAATTCTGAGGGAAAATTGCCAGCTTTGTTTGAGGTAGGATAGGAAGAGTTTTATAGTAAAATATTTCAAGCTTGTGGTGAAAAAAAAAGAGGAAACTACTTAATTCAAAACAACAAAAATGTCAGCCATAAAGATGTACAACATTTTTCAGGAAGTCTTGTCCATCCTGAGCAAATGTTTTTATACCAAATAACAATCCTATTATAATCCCTGTTATTGAGAGACATTCCAAGGTTGCCAGATGGAAATACGTTAAATATGTTCTGAAATCCAATCTAACAGAATCTCAACATTTGAGCTCATTCATGGGAAGGCATTCAAAGGCATCACAATTTTCATAAAATATGTCCGTCTAGGTAATCATGAATGCTGAATATTGTCAGGGTTTCTCAGGAATTCTCAGTCTTGTGGAAAACCTTTCCAACTGGACTTTTAACCACCAAGAAGAAATAATAATAACTTGGAATTTAAAATAAACAGTGCTGGAAAAATACTATAACCCCCACCCCAAAAGGCAGCAGTAGGAATTTAATGCTACTTGTAATATGACACAGGATTTGAAAGTGAACATAAATACTAGGCCTGGGACTGGCTGCAGAAGCACAGACATACATGTTCATAAAGAAAGGATGCCTTTCCAGAAATGACCCACCCAGACAATCTTACCATCCTCCCAGCAGTTATGGGGAGATGTTGTCACTGGCAGGCATGTGCAAGTGACTCATTCATGAGCTCATCACTGCACGTGCTGCTGCTGATTAGCAGGAATTAGTACTAGCTCTTGGCCTCTGTGAGAATGCAAGAAAAAAAGAATCGGACCCGGAGAAGGTCATGTCTATGGGCACAGGCTCTGTCTGCAAGGCCTCCCTGGTTTGGAGACCCCCTCAAAGAGTGGACAGAGGATGAAAATTGGATCTGGGGTCTAATGGTTTCAGGCAACAGTTGCCTTTTTACGTTCTGTTTCCAAAGTCTCCTATAACAGAGCAGGGACTATATCCCAACATAATTTTTTTGCCAAGTTGAATCTGTCGAAAAATGACTCAGTGTTGAGGAGAGTGGGGTTTTCTGGCTTTTCCTCATGCATCTGAGTCTTTTTATTCTGATATGTTAATCCTTCACGTCATTTGATCTGCCCAAGGCAATATAAACAACATTTACAGCAAGTCTTGCACTCTATCCGTCATGTGCAATCGGCCTGCTTTTCCCATTGCCACATGAAAGTGAGAGATTCAAATGGGGCCATTCAGACTTTCCTGCTGAGAGACAATTAGACAGTGTCAACTTGGGGCTTTGGCGTCACCCGTTTTTCAGGAGCTAGAACCTGATGGGGGAGGGCCGGCTAGCTTGTTTCAGTGTTTCCCACATAGCAAAAGGAGCGGAGTTGGGGTCATGCCTGAGCCTGGTGGGGGCTACAGTAATGGCAAAGCCCATGGTACTGTATATGAACAGGGGAACTGTGGCCGAGGAAGGGGAGGCTGGGAGATTGAGAGACTTCAGACCAAAAATTCACTCTCTATTGGTAAAATGGATTATATATACTTAGTGTGAAATTGTCCTGTAAATGCCTTTATTCAACCAACACTTCTTTTGTCCAAAGTCATTTCCACTTTGTGCACGTATATGTGTATTTGAATCATCATTGTCAGTTTGGACTATCAGCTTGCATCAGTCACCTAAAAGGACTTTCCATCTTAGGAACATTGGAGAGGGATCCAACAAAGACATCTAACAGTGGGCAGCACCCCTGAGGGTGTGGGAAGGTTTGCAGGAAAGGCTGTGTGCATTACCAGTTTGCACAATGAGCCAAAGTGTGGAACTGGAAGAGATGTCGTTAATTATTCACTAAAAGCCACACCACAGGAAGCCAAGGCATATGGCCTTTTCTCAGTCAGTACCCGGAAATTGGATGTTGGGAAGTTTCCTCTGCTGTGGAGGAAGTGTCAGTTCATCCAGCTACTCTGGAAACTGCGAAGACGTATCTACGATGACTGAACTGATGCATGCCCTCTGACCCCAGCTACCGCACTCAGGTATTCAAATGCCCCAGCAGACATGTTCACCAAAAGACACATACTAGAATGTTCCTAACAACAAGGTGAAATGACTAAATAAATTGAGACACATTCACACATCGAAACACTAGACAGCACTGAGAATGAACAAACGGTAGCTCTACACAGCATCATGGATAAAGCTCCCAAACCCAGCACTCAGAGAAACAAGCCAGACACAAAAGAGTTCATATTACACAAGTCTACTTATATAAAGTTCAAAAGCAAGCCGAGTACTCTTTGAGCTAGAAATCAGACAGGTTCCTTTTGGCAGGAAGAGTGATGGTGGTCAGCGAGTGAGTGGGAGGAGAAGGAGGAGAGCTTGTGTGGGTGCTAATGATGCTCTATTTTTTGCTGACACGCTGGATGCATGGGTGTGTCTACTCTGAAAATTATTTGAACTGGACACTTATAAAGCATTAAACTTTTTTGTGTACATTATACTGTTAAAAATTTACTTTCAAACATAGGTGCTCTTCCTCTCCCCCGCCAATCCCTGCCATTTTTTTAATCTAGAGAGATTAATTTTATTCAGTTACTAAATACATTGCAGAAGTCTGCAGTTTCCTTTCTGGCCCCATGAGTTCCAACCCACAACTTACCATCCCCACTCCAGACCCCCGGCTACAATACACCCAACATTTTTTTTCAGTACGAGAACGTGGAGGCTCACCTCCACTTTACAGATGAAGGAATGTAGGTCCACAGAGATGAAGTAACTTGCCTCAGATCTGGAGTCTCGTGAACTCCACAGCCCTTGCTCTTTCCTGTAGACCAGCGGTTCTCAACCTGTGGGCCGTGACCTGTTTTCTGATGGTCTTAGGCTCTACAGCAGTGACCCACAGGTTGAGAACCACTAGCAGGGTCGCCTAAGACCATCAGAAAACACAGATACTTACATTACGATTCACCACAACATGAGGAACTGTATTAAATGGTCACAGCATTACAAAGGTTGAGAACCACGGCTGTAGACCAAAGCTCTCTTCTCCTTAAACAATAAAATAGCAGCTTGAGAACTCTAGCATGTTAAAGTGGAGATTATATAGTCCACCTGCCTCTGTTTACAGATGAGAAAACAGAGGGAAAATGACTGGTCCAAGGTCCCAGGATAGTGGCCATCATTTAGTGTCTGAACTACTCACTGTAATAAATATGTAGAGAAACATACACAAGTAAAAACAAAGTTTAAAGAACTGTGAAGGAACAGACACAGCAAGATGCGCTGGTGTTGTTAATTACAATTTTACGATCTAACCTAAATTTCCTTTGTTTTGCCTTGAGGATAAACCCTAACTGGAACCTTTCTTCTTACCCAGGTGAGATGGTTCTGCTTTGGGTTTTAAAAGTCCCTCACATATCACAAATAACTATTTACTTTGACCTCTGAGAGCTTACACAGCATAGCCCAGTGGTCAGCAAACTCATGAGTCAACAGAGCAGCAAACAGTGGTTCGAGAGCCACATGTGGCTTAGGAGCTGCGGTTTGCTGACCCTTGGCACAGCCCATTGCCCCTAACTAAGCCCATCCTCATGACTTACAACACTGGGACTCAGGGAACTGATTCACCATATAATTTATCACTTGGCTGTGGACAAAGGGTGATGACCCACAAGCTGTGAAGATCTGTGGTTTCTTCTAAAGCTCAGATTGAGACAACGCTGCATCTGAGCTCAGGAAGAACAGGGGCAGAGAAGCACCTAATAAGAAAAAACACATTTTTTTCCCTGACTTGTCAAACCCTTCTTTCTCTGCATGAATGCAATAGATTTTGCATTAAAGAAAGCACTATTTTTGTAGCCCAGAGGGTCCATTTACTTGCTTCATCTTATGTTCTAGAAAGTGGTTTCACCCTCATGAAATGTTGGTGGGAATGCAGACCTGTGCAGCCATCAAGGAAAAGAGTATGGAGGACCCTCAAAAAAATTAAAAGTGGAACTGTCTTATGAGCAGCAATTCCACTTTTGGAGAGTTACCTGAAGAAACCTGAAACTCTTATTGAAAGAATATATGCACCTCTATGTTCATTGCATGTGATTTACAATAGCCAAGCTATGGAAGCAACCCAAGTGCCCATCAATAGATGAGTGGCTAAAAACATAAGTGCTGGTACATATGTACAATAGAATATTACTTGGCCATAAAAAGAATGAAATCTTACCATTTGTGACAGCATGGATGGAACTGGAGGGTTTTTACGCTCAATGAAATAAGTCAGGGAAAGACAAATGCCATATGATTTCACTTACATGTGGAATCTAAAGAACAAAATAAAGGAACAAACAAGATTGAAACAGACTCTCATAGGTACAAAGAGTGGACTGGTGATTGCCAAATAGAAGAGGGGTGGGGGACTGGAGAAAGAGGTGAAGGAGATTAAGAAGTACAAATTGGTAGTTGCAAAATAGTCACAGGGATGTAAAGTATAGCACAGGGAGTATAATCAATAATATTGTAATAACTTTGTGTGGTGGCAGGTAGGCACTGGAAATATCAGGGGAACACTTTGTAAAGTATATGATTGTCTAACCACTGTGCTATACACCTGAAACCAATACAAAATAATATTAAAAGTAAACTGTAATTAAAAAAAAAGTGGTTGCAGAGGTACTCATGAATTATTTTGTATTGACAACAGGTGCCATGGTGGCTGAGGAACATTTGTGACATGAGATTAGTCATGTTACTGCTGAATTTGTACACACACACACACACACACACACACACACGTCTAGACTTGAAATACACAAAGCAAAATACCAGTTCTTTATATGGATGATTAGTGGACATCGGGTTGGCTAGAATTGGAAATAGTTTTATTTTTTTAAATGTTGAATAAGACTTTTTTAAAACTTAGTAGCTAATTTTAATTATATTATCAGCAATAATAGTTGAGACACACGTTAGCACTCACTCAGTGTTGGCTCATTTATTGTTGGATCTTAGAGAAGTCGGTGGCTTTTCTGAGATGACTTCCAAAGATGCACTTGGAATATTTTGGGATGCATCTATCTTAAGTAAGTGAAGACTTAAACACTGGTTTTTCTAAAGACAAATAGAGGATGTCAGCAAAATGGCAGATTAGGAAACTCCAAAAGTCTATTCTTCAAAAAAAGTGGTAAATACCATAAGCTGGCAAAAAATGTCAGAATTTACTTTTTTAGAATTGTGACATTCAATCAAAGGCTCTCAAGAAAGGAAATGCTTGAAGAAGGGAAAATACAGCTGAAATCTGGGAAGAGAACTTAATGGATGTTTTTGTTGTTGTTGTTTTGAACTTTATCTTTAACACTATTAGAAATTTCCTATTTCCCCTCTGAATAACAAAAATGGCACCCCAGACTCTGACAGGAGGAAGATTTTCATATACATTTTACTAATTTTTTTTCATCTTTGACACTTCTATTATAGATAAAGGGCAAATAATGATATAAAAGTATTTTCTCTAATTAATCCCCTTTTAATGTGCATGAATTTTGTACACTGGGCCACTAGTATTAATTATAATTTGCTTTTAATTTTAAGAGCTAATATCAATATTTTAACAAATAACTTTTGAATTCACATTTGAAAAATAATTTTGATTATTTCAACATTTTTATATTTAGCTTAATTTGCATTTTGATAATATATATGCAAATTTTGTACACATTTGGATATAATATTGTTGGTTGAACCTAAATTTTACTTAAATGAAGGAACAGACAATTTATTTTATGGCATTAATACATAATCAGTTACACATTATGAATATTTCCATTTTGTTACTCATCTGAGCATCACTGACCATCAACAAAATACCCAGATCTGAGCAATAATAATGAAATTTAGATTTTTGCTATTTTACTGACTTTCAGTCTTATGAAAACCATATATTTGCACCTACTGTTTAATTTTGTTGCTTTAATGTTGTTAATATGAAGAAATATTTGTCAAGTAGAAATATATTTTTAAATAGAAAAATATATTTTATTTAAGAGTCCGTAAGCTTGACTTAAAACTTTAAAATATTTATACATAAGGTATAATTGGCCCTGCTTACACCCTTGCTTTGAGCCCTGCAAATGGTAGATGCTTCTAACATTTCTGATCAGAGCTTGCTTGCTCTTGTGGTCCAGGCAGCTGGTGAAGTGCCGTGGCTGTCACCAGGTACCTCCTTTCTGGCCACTGCAGTGCTGACTGGCTGTCTGGCATCATTGAGTCAACATTGGTTCCATTCTCCTTGCATTGTAAGTCAGTGTTCACCTCTCTCTCTAAATCATAGGTCTTTTATTTGAAATAGAGTGTTTTAGTAGCAATAGGGGAAACTTCACAATGCCTTTCATCACACCTTTTTTTCTATTAAGTCAGCAGCATAAAAATGGATTGAAGTAAGGAGTGGCTCTGTTGGTTGAGCATTGTCCTATGCACCAAAAGGTTACCAGCTCAATTCCCAGTAGTGCACCTGCCTGTGTCGTGGGTTGGAATCCCTGCTGGGGTACATGTGGAAAGAAAGCAACCAATCGATGTCTCTCTCTCACATCAATATTTCTTTCTCTCTCCCTTCCTCTCTAAGATGAGGATTTAAAAAAAAGTGTAAAGGAGTTTTGTGACTTTTATTATTAGTCCATTTGAAGCCCTCTGTGGTTTCTTTGGCTTCTTCATCTCCTCCTTCACCACTTCCCCTTCTCTTTTTCTTCATTCCCTTCTCTTTCTTTTCCACTTCTCTCCCCTTCCTTTTAGTGAGGAAAGACTTTTGGTCATTTTATTACCATGTCATTTATTTTTCTCTACCCCTTCTTTCCTCTTCATCAATGTCTATTTTGTTCAAACCTTAACTGTCAAAATTCTTTTTGAACCTGACTTTCTGCCAGAATTATTTAAATAGATCAACCCGTTTGATTCTCTAACATTTTAAAAACTCACTTGCACAAAAGAGAATTGGAAGCTCCTACAGTATATTTATTCTGTGGTTTCCTCACGATTAACAAGGAATGTTATTTCATTTGACAGCATTTTAAGTCCAGTAATAATGGAAGTTCTCTCTTTTACATAAATGTTATAGGAATAAATAAACAGTCTGGAAGTACTATTGCCATTTCTGCTGAATTTTCAGGTAAGAGTCTTATCTCGGTGTTTCACCCTTCATGAATTTTCTATGTACTTGCTTGTTCAGTGAGTGGAGAGGAAGTGGGTTTCCTACATCATGCTAAGACAAGCTGCCCCTCATTTGTTGCTGTCCTACCGACCCCACATTCCCACAAATTACTATGAGTTGGGTGAGGTGGTTGCCAACACAGGCAGTCTAGACTATAATTAAAACTAAGATTTTTTTCACTCTATAAATTTAAGAGTTTGTTTCTTGAAACCAGCCTGTTTCTCTTTAATATGGCTCTAGAAAAGAAATTGTAAGTGACACGTTTTTCACTGGTTTCCTCAGGCATTGTGGCCACCATCGTTTGGGCTGTAAAGGTTTACAACGGCTTCAGATCCGGGTTGGATGATGGTGGTGGCTATCAAAAAGTCTTCACACCTGTAACTCTATTTAAGTAAATTAATAAAATGTATTTGACAAGAAGTGAAACCTCTTGGAAATTGCCAGGGACAAATTACTAAAGTCCCAGTCTGTTCTTATTTATAATTCAGTGAAATAATCTAGACTCTCAAAAGCACTGGGTGCTCTCTGGGCAGCTTAACTCTGCCATGAGTTAGATGTAATATAGTCCTGGCTGAGTAGCTCAGTTGGTTAGAGCATCATCTGGGTACACAAAGTTTGGGGTTCAATCCCCAGTTGGGGCACCTACAGGAATCAACTAATGAAAGCATAAATAAGTGAAACAACAAATTGATGTTTCTCTCTTTGTCTCCTCTCTCTCTCTCTCTCTCTCTCTCTCTCTCTCTCTCTCTCTCTCTCTCCCTTCTTTCTCTTTCAAAATCAATTAAAAATAAAACTTTTAAAAATCAGTAACCTGAAGTGGGCTCCATAATGAAGACTTTAAAGTGTCCATAAAAAAGTGTAGAGTTAAACATATGCAGGGTTGCAAAATCCTTCCAGAAGGCTTCATTTCTACTTTTGAGTACTCCCTACAGATGTATGTAGTTAGCAACATATATCTTTGTTTGCAAACCTCTATTGCTCACTGTTGTATCATGAAGCTGCTGTCCTTGGAAAATATGTAGGGAATGAAAGGTCTGGGGCTGACCCATGATGTAATCTCATCCCCAGTTCTGCCATACAATTGCTCAGTAATCTTAGGCTGTAACTCATTTTTCTTTGGAAAATGGTCACACTGTGTTGTCTCGGGAGGTGTGATAAGATTCTGTCACATGCTTATTTAACAGAACCTGAGGGCCCAGATACAGTAAGGCTGTGTGATTATGCAGATTATACTTATAACTTAAAAAAAATGTTTTCATTGATTTCAAAGAGGAAGAGAGAGGGAGAGAAGGATAGAAACATCCATGATGAAAGAGAATCATCCATCTGCTGCCTCCTGCACACCCGCTATGGGGATGAAGTATGAAACTGGGGCATATGCCCCAATCAAAAATCGAACTATGACCTCTCAGTTCATACATAGGTCGATGCTCAACTACTGAGCCAGACTTGTAACTTTTAAAACACTTGGCTTCCAGCAAACCTGAATACTGTTCCTCTTCTCCTTTGGAATAATAAAAGTTATAATGATAAATAACCACAATGAAAGTTAATGATACTTGTACTGTTACAGAAGACTGGAAAAAAAACAAGCCATACTTAGAGAAAGGGAGTTACATTTTATTAAGGGCAGGGCCAGAGAAAAATGTGCCTTTCAAATTCTGCCCTTCCCTCCCCCCAACATGGAGAAAACCTTTTATATTTGTACTCTTTTTAGCTCTTTGTCTGCAAAATTAAATTTCTTTTAATTCCCTTCTGGGAAAGAAGGCCTACATGCTGGGAAGGAGCCATGAGACCATATCACAAGGCCTGGCCTGGTGTTAGTACTGACAACTCTGTCTGGGGCATAGTCCACGGCCTCTCTGGAATGGGAGTAGTCTTATTTTCCTTATTATTTAAGCAAGCAAGAGTTTATAGAAGCCAAAATAGCAGGGTTAAAATTTCAAACAGCAGTTTTTATATAAGATATATGCTTCATTCTGCACTAGTTTTATGTACATGAGTCAAATCATTGACTTTCTTGGGTCATTAGTGGCAAGGGAGTTATATTGACTCATGAGGACTATAAGCTTGATAGAATTAATTCTCTGCTGAATAAAGTCAGTGGGCTTGTTTGTAAAATAAGGGCCCGGAATGATGGCCAGGACTAATCTTTAAAGGGTCTGAAGAGTCTTGGACTCTCTATTTTGCCTAGGCTATCTCAAACTGGGTGTGATGAAGCCATGTAGGGATCCCATTGACCTTGACTGCTGTGGGGGTGGTCCTTTCCAGGTAGGAGTCAGTCCTTGGGTGGCAAATTTCTTCACTCAAACAGAGTCACCAGGGTGGAAGGATGGTCTGGATCAGAAATTGGTATAGGGAGAGTACCTTGGACATGCTTCTGGAAAGCTTTCTGGGTGGACTATAAAGCCTGTAAGAACTTGAATAAAGATTGATTATGGTTTTCAGCTTTTCTAGATTGGAATTCCATGTAAGCTGGTGAGGTGTGTAGGTCAGGGTTTGGAAGAATCACTAGAATCTGTAGAGGCCCCGCTGGTTTAAGGGCAGCCTCCCAGGCTGCTTCATCTGCAGCCTCATTCCCTCTTGCTTCTTGGGAGTCCCCTTGTCTCACATAGGTAGAGATGAAAAGACTTAATTACATCTGGTAGTGCTAGATGGAGCATTGTCCTTTCTCTGCTCATATCTGTCTAACTGTCTAATATATTACCTCGAGGATTCTGACTCTGAAATTTTTAGGGAAAATGGATGGTGGTGGACTCTTCTAGCTATCCCTGCTGAGGCAGGTCAGAAGTTTCTCTCAGAGACAAGAGATCCTTGCTGTCAGAGGTACAGTGAGGCCTGGGCACAGAAGGAGGTGGGCTTGTGACCTGGCAAAGATAAACTGTAACAAATGGTCTGGTGAAAGGGAAAAAAAAACTTTCAGTTTTAATAACTTCTATTGAAATAAATTTTTTCTCCTCAAAATTACCTCCATGTTTATCAAAAGAGCCAAATAAAGACTAATTTATCTATTGTATTTAATTTGGCCTGATTGCATAAATATAACAAGAATGGTAACTGACTACCTTTGCCGGAATTTCATGATTGAATCTTAATGTACCCTGTAGAGCCAGGAAGCTAAGCCATACAGCTGCTGTCAGGCCTGCCTATAGTATCTACTGAGTTAGGTGAAGTCCTCACCTGTAGTGGCTCTACCTGGGCTCATGCTAGGCTTCAAGGCCCATCTCAGCTCTCCTACTCATTGCAGCTTAGAGTGTGTGTGGGGGTCCCAGAGGGATGCAGAGGTGGCCTTTATAGCTCCCCTTGTACTCTGACCAACTGCCAGTGATGATAGGGCATGGGCCTGATGATACAGCATCAGCTATTTTCAAGGCTACCAAGCAGGATACCAGGCTTTCTTCATGGCACTCCTATTAGTTTCAAGTCTTCAGAGTTCAGGCAGGGCTCTTTAAAACATGATACTCCAGTCAAAGTTTCTGGTTAATAAAACCGTGGAAACCAGTCTTATTGAATTTATTCAAAGAAATATATTGCTATGATTTATTTATTAAGTATTGCCAAATTTTGGAGGAATTGTATAAGGAGAAAAGTATACTGACCTGCTTTAAGATAGAAGTTTCCTTGCCAGTCATTTTTATGGACTCTCCAATGTAACATTTTCTGAATGTATTATAACAAACAGTAACTGTTAGATTTCTTTTATCAGTCCCTCCCCAAATACTTTGGCATAACTATTTATCCTCTGTTTAGGGAGGCAGAATGTAAATTGTTTATTCTTTCTGGCTTACTGGCTTATATCATTTGATTTCCTTTCAACATTTCTCTTCTCCTTCTTATTACATACACAACCTTTATAAATTTTATACTTCTAAATTAGCCTTTAAACCTTCTTTCTATGTCCTTTAAAAATGCATAACCATGACTCAGACCTTTTATTCAGTATTCTTTATTCTTTGAATCCTCAATCCTTTAATGATTCCTAAAAAGTAAACAGGCAGAATTTCTTTGATTAATATTTATGTCTTAGACCTTCTGTGATAAAACTAAGAATAGGTAAAAATATTTTTTTGAGAGACAGAGATTTTTAAAACTTAAACTAGTTGTAACATTAAAGATATTATATCTTAAAGTTCCTTTGCTGAATATTCCACCACTGCCCAAGAAGTTCCTAGTAATCCTGCCCTGCCAGGTTCAAACAATGAGATTTTTCATTTATGTGTATTGGAAAGGTTAAAAAGAAGAAAATAGGGCAGAGGAAGATCCACTGTGTTTTGCAGAAAGCTTTGAGTCCAGCATAGTTCAGGTAAGTAAGAAACTAAGGACACCAGCAGAGTGGATTGTAGCAAAATCAACAAAAACCTATCTCTCCCTGCTCTCCCCGCCGACACCCTCCTCTTTTCTGCATTAACTATTTACTCTGTCCTTAGCAAGGGAAATAAGGCAGTCTGAAATTCTTTATAACCAGGCTTTTTACATGTAAGGAACAGCTGCTCTCCCTCCCAGATTTTCCTTCTTTACTTCAAGGCCCCAGAAGATCTCAAATCCTCCTCCTCCTTTACCATTTCTGATATCTCCAACCATTCCCCTGTCCCCTAGCCTAGGGCTTCTCTATCTCAGCAGGCTGAGAGTGAATTCCACCACCTCTATCTTTTCTCACACCTGCTCCAGAGCAGTTTTTGGCTCTCTTCCTCCCCCAGAGACACACTGTAAATCTATCAGGAAGGGCAGGCAGGTAACAGTTCTCGACATCACCTGATTCTCTGTTTGCTAGTAGGGCTGGAAAAGGCAGCCTACAAAGCAGTTAATTATGACTAATCTTAACCCAACAAGCCTTTGTTTAAACTTCTCTGGATTGGCAACCTTCACAAATTTTATACCCTTAAATTAATTCTAGAATTCCAAAATTTTAAACTAAAAGCAAAATTATAAATCAAGGAAAAGCAATTAAAAGTTCTCTACTGTCTTCCCTCTAAAGCAGTGTTTGCACTGTCTTTCACACAGACTCTCACACTTACATTTAAAAGCCAGGCAGTTTGAGTTTTTGACTTCTATCACATATTTACTCAGAGTTTAAATAGTCCACCTGATTCCTGGTTAATTGCCTGAGGAAGTCTTTGACTTCCGGAAAGGTGGTCAAGCAACCCCTTCCACTCACTTGGAGTGGTCCTGATTGATAGGGGCCCCTACCTTACATTTTCTGTTGACAGGTTCAGAAGTATCCATCCACTCTCTCCAGATGTCGGCCAGGTCTTAGGCTGAGGTCTAGGAGTGCCCAGAGTCCCTTGGTTCAATTCTGCTGAATCAGCTGAGTGGTGTTTACCAGAGGCCTGTCTGGCTCACCCGGGCCCCAAACACAGTCCACTCACTGGAGGCCAAAAGACCAGCATGTTTGGCCTTCCTTACAGTCAGGGAACCTTTATGTTACAGAAGACCAGAAAAAAACCAAGTCATGCTTAGAAAAAAGGAGAGTTACATTTTATTAAAGGCAGGGCCAGAGAAAAATGTTCCTTTCAAATTCTGGCATCCCTCCTCTCTCCCCCACACACATGTGGAGGAATCCTTTTCTATTTATACTTTTCCTAGCTCTTTTGTCTCCCAAATTTGGAATGAGACTTCTGGGCCTGCTGGGAAAGAAGGCCTACGTGCTAGAAAGGAACCATAAGACCATCTCTCAAGGCCTGGCCTGGTGTCAGCACTGACAACTCTGTCTGGGTCATGGTCAATGGCCTTTCTGGAATGGGAGTAGTCTTATTTTCCTTATTATTTAAGTGAGCAAGTATTTACAGAAGCCAAAATGGCAGGGTTAAAATTTCAAATGGGAGCTTTTATATAAGATGGATACTTCAGTACTGTATGCCAAACATTGGGTGAAGTGTATTATGTGCATTTTCTTATTTATTCCTTCCAACACTTCCATGAGATCCCTGCAATCTCCAATTTATAGTTGAGGAAACTGAGGTACAGAAAAACCAAATAGCTTATTCAAGGTCTCCCAGCTAGAGGGAGGTGTGAGAGAGAATAATACAACTAGTCTGCCTTCTGAACCCACATTCTTAGTCTCTTCACTCTCCTGAGGCAAATATATTTGATCATCTATTATGAAGCAATTGAGGAGATCAAGATGTATTCCAAGGCAGATTTTGCTGCCTTTTGAGTCCTTAATCATTCTTTCAAACTCTGCAGTTGGCATGGCTCTCTGCTCATAAAAAGATGTTTCATTTACCGAAACATGACTCCAGCAGTCTTCTGAATGCAGCCGGCACATGGTGGGGAAGGAGTTAATGTGCTGGCAGTCCTCCCCGCAGGTCCAGCCAGCAGCAGTTCATCACAAATACAGGACTTTGATCCTGACAGCTTTCCTTTCACTGCGGGGAGCAGGGAGGCTTTGACATGGGGAAGCAGGAAGGACTATAGAGAAAAGGGTCTTGTTTGTTTCCTGGGTGGATTGCCTCCTTCTTGGCACACCTCCAGGAAGCGAGTCTTTTCCTGCCCTAAAACTTCAGGGAAATAAATCTCTCTCCTGTAAAACAGACCCAAGAGAGGCCCCAGGGCAGCTGCATGAGATCCGTCAGGTTTAGTGACTTGGCTGTCAGGGTGGCCAGTGTGTAGCCTGGCAGGTTGCTGCAGCCTCTGACCAGGGTGGGACTGGGAGAGGTGTCCACGTGACCCAGGGAAGAGAAAGGTGATGCTGATGTGGCCTTTGATCCCAGGGGCCAGCAGCCAGGGGAAATTGGTGTCCTGAGCTTGATCCACTGGGAAGGAAGCCCAAGGGAAAAGGGGGCGGGGGAAGGGGAAGTGGGCAGCCTGAGAGGCAAGCACAGAGGAGACTGAGCCCTGCAGTCCAGAGGCCAAAGGGAGACTCTCCTGTACAGAACTCAAGAGAGGAGCAGGAAGGGTAATGGGTCCAAGCCCAGGAGAAACAGTTCCCACAGAAAGGGCAAGAGCAGGGTAGTGAGGTCCTTACCACCTATGTGGTGTCTTGAAGCCCAGGATCCTTTCATTCTTGTAACTGCAGCCTGGTTTCTGTCTGTGGAATTTAATACATGCAATTTGAAAAAGATGATCTATCTCCCCAACTCAAATCAACACAGACAATCCTGTTTGTCATAGTAACTGGTCCAGGGTTGGGTGAGGATGTACCAGGGCCAGTGAGAAATAACTTTTCTGGATCTGGAGACAGGCATTCTTTTCCTCAATAAGTTGGTTAGAAGTAAATACAGTTGAACCTTGAACAACGCCAGGGATAGGAGCATAGTCACTTATCCACATACAACTTAAGTTGGCCCTTCGCATACTTTGCTTCCCAACTGTGGATAGAAAACAAACACATACATGCTGATGAGATTGTATCTAGTTGGGATCATGATTGGGAAAGCACTTTGTGTTAGGTGTTAGTATTGTTCAGACATGTACCTTGTCTCCCCCAACACTTCCACTACAGGAATATACCTCTTCATTCACTAACATTGGCCTTTGCCTTGTGACTTACCTTACAAGTGGGAAGCCCTGAGATTTGGGCTCTGCCATGTGACTTACTTCAGCCAATGGGATGTCAGTCACTGGAACATAAGTAAAATTTTTAAAATGTTCTTGTGCAGTTGGACTTGTTCTTTGTGCTTCTATTGTGGCCATGAGAAGAATCTTCCAACCCAGCTGTCCTCTCCATCCACTGCCCAACCTCAACATGAATCCCCAACCTGCATAGAAGACCCAAGCTTAGCTGGACCCCTGTGTGAAGCAGAGCCACCCAGAACTTAACTCAGCTGATCCCCAAAGTGGGTGAGTAAGCCCAGTTGACAGCTGACAGGCAGATGTGTGACAAGGAAATGCTCACTGCAGAATGCTTCTGGGGTTCTAGTTCGGCACCATCACTGTGATAACTGATGCAGCCTTTTTCATATTGAAGCCAACATAGCAGGACAGGGATAAGAAGTAGAATGAGGAAAAGAAAATAGGTTCCAGGGACTCATTTGAACTCCTTGATCAAGCTGTTCTTAGAGCCTGGCTACTTCTTAAATTTTCCCTTTGCTTAAGCCATCTCAGGTCAGATTTTTGTCACTTGTCCCAATGGAAGCAAGGGAGGTAGGCCCTGATTGGACAAATGTAGACGAAATGTGAGAAGAATCTCTATGGGCCTACAACATAAACACAATCCTATATAACAAAAGCTCAGCGACCACAACAACAGAATGATCAGAATGACCAGAACAACTGTAGCCTGGCCAGCCTCGCCCACCAGCAGGGAGCACTCATCAGGGCAGGCCAGCTGGTCCCAGCCATGCACTGAGTATCCAATATAATATGCAAATTGACCCTAACAGCTGAACCATCAGAATGATGGCTCAAACAGTAACTATGAGGTACACTGACCACCTCTAGGTCCCATTCCCTGGCTGGCAGTTGCCCCCCACACAGAGGGCAACCAAGGCAGGCCAGGGTCAGTGAGTGGGCAGAAACAGACAACCTCTTGGTTCTTTCCCTAGGCTGTCAGGCCCCAATCACCTTATGGTGAATGGGGAACTGAGGTGGGTGGTGGCAGGCGGGGGCAGGTCCAGTGGACAGAATGACCAACATCTCGGTTCCTCCCCCCCAGCTTGTAGGCTCTGATCACCCAATGGCAAATGGGGAACCAGGTGTGGGTGGCAGTGGGGAGCAGGGCTGGCTGCAGGCAGCCAGGGAAGATGACCCTGATTGCAGGCCAGGTCTAGGGACTGTACCCATGCATGAATTTCATATGCCGGGCCTCTAGTATATACACATACATATAGATAGAGATATCTGTTTATGTGAAGAAGCAATAAGTAGACAACAAATTCAGAAACCAAACAACAGGAGACGGTAGGGACTTATGTTTAGTTTTCTGGGATGCAGATTCAGAGATGAAGGTTTATGTGCAACTGAACACTGGAGAGAGTTGTGTAGGATTAGTACTTGTGAGAGTGTGAGAGAAGCAGATGAGGCAAAGGGAGAAGTTGCATTGAAATGTAATTTTACTAGAGGCCTCAGGGGATCCCATGGGAAGACCTGGAGCAGGACTGGTTACTCAGACTTGTCCCAATGGAAGCAAGGGAGCTAGACTTTTGTACCCATCCTATTGACCAGGCCCTGAATGTGCTGGCCTTAAAGAGACACTTAACCTTGAGTTAAACAGTTACCTTTAGTGGAGGGCACGTCCTGGAGAGAGGCTCAGCTGTGAGCGATCACTCTGGGGTGGGTGGTAGTTTTGGTGGGGTACCAGAATATCCACTATAAGAGCCATACCTGATGTAGGGATTTGGATGGTTTCTGTATGAAATTATCTAACAGGTGAGAGCGGAGTTTTACCGAAGCAGTCATTATTTGACCTTCTTTTGCTTTGTATTATTAGGAAGGGAGGAATCAGCCAGTCAACAATTTAATATGAAGAGGTTATAAAAGAGTCCCATATTTGTATAATCAGAGAGATGTAAGAATTACATGAGTCATTCTATTTTAGAAAAGTGAGAAGAAATTTTTCATGAAAAGCCATGACATAATGTTTTATTTTTCATAAAAGTGATAGTGGATTGGAAGGACTGGCTGATTCTCTGATGTTCAGTTCTCATGGTGATGGTGCATCTGAATAAAACTTGTCCATGTTACTAAGAGGTATGGCATTCAGTTCTGACTAAGGGAATCAAGTGTGTCCCTGCAAAGCTGGGGGAAAT
The DNA here is from genome assembly GCA_011751065.1 of Lasiurus cinereus. NCBI lineage: Eukaryota > Metazoa > Chordata > Mammalia > Chiroptera > Vespertilionidae > Lasiurus > Lasiurus cinereus. Next base: position 8,399,657 of record JAAGEH010000304.1, read on the forward strand.
CTCTTGATCCCAGAGCTGATCTGGCACTCGCCATGTTGGGAAATGGAGGCCAATCTCCTCCCTTTAGCAGCCTTTCTGTCCCTTGGGGTATCCTTGTTTTCTCATTCCATTTTTCTCAATAGTTACAGAGCCTCTTGGGGGCTAGCTTAGAAGGTGAGGGAGAGCCCCTTTACATATAGCTCCTCTTGCTGAGAAATTCTGCTTCTTGACTTTTCAGCACCCTTATGTGGAAATGTGTTACTTACAATGCCTAAAATATTTGGGGTGGAAGGGATGGAAGCAGGGAAAGTAATAATATTGGCAACACATCATAAATCCACAGAGACAGGGATGCTGAAAGTGGCAGAATTAAGGACTTTGGAAAGCACACGAGGTCAGCTGGGAAGAGGGCACTATTGTGAAACACTCAAGGACTGTTTTCTTAATCCTGGTGTGCAATATGGTAGAGAGAAAATTCAGGAGTTGCACCATTAGAGCACTGATTTCACAGGAGTTTAGTGTTTCATGTTAATCGTTTTGACATTTCCAGACATTGGCTAATATTGGTCCCCATTCTATAACAGCCTATTTCCCTCTTCTTCACATGAAAGGCAAAGTTGTTGAGTGTTCCATCCCTGTTGGGTCTGGATTTTTACCAATTGTTTGTCTTAGGAGAAGTATAGTTCCTAGGTATAAAGGAGACTACAATTTTTCTTTCTAGTTGGTCCTTTTTTGAGACTGGGCTAGGAAGCTAGAGTTTAAGGGAGACAAACTATATTGTGAAAAGAAGTATTTTAAGACTCAGAATAAGAAAATTTATTAGATCTTAAAGATAGGATTTGAGGTTTTCTTCTCTTAATCAGAACATGAAATAACATCTATAATTTCAGTTTTTGTACTCACAATTTTTATTAATTGTTACATTATCCTGTTATCACTTAGAATAATGATTCACTTTTTATATTATGCCCTGCTAACAGCTCTAAGAAAGAGATCCCACCATGTTAAAAAAATAAGCCCACTTTCGCCAAGGACATTTATTTATAGATATTTTCCTATGATATGGATCCATTTTATGCTTTTACAAAAATTGTAAAAGCATAAAAGCTGTAGTAAGATAAGCTTTATTTTGAATTAACAGCAATTATAAAAATCCTTTATCTTAGGAGATTTTGCATTTTATAAAATTAAATGGCTTTTCTGGTAACAAATCTTAGCAAACTTGGAATAGAGAATCTTTTTTTTTTTTTTTACTTCATTAAAAGTGGCTACCATGAAACTACAAAAACACTATGTTTAATGAAGCAGACCCCTAAATGCAGAAATAAGACATTGAGCCTAGCTACTATTATTCAAGGTCCTAGTCACTGTGATAAGATAAGAAAAATAAGTATATAAAGACTGGAAGTAAAAAGAACACTATTTAGCTAAAAAATCCAAGAAACTCAAATAAAAAACAAGTAGAACCAACAAAATAGTGCAGCAAGGTGATTAGATATAAGATATCAGGGGTATAGTGAGTGTAAAGGAAAGAAAAACTTAAGTCACAGAATCAACAAAAATAGGAACAAATCCTATATAATAAAGAGGTAATATGAAAGTTGTCCATCACTCCAACAAACAAGATGGCTGCCCCCACGTGGTCAAAGATGGCCGCCCCCATGTGTACACACTATGGCTGCCACAAAATGGCTAGCACGGGAGGGCAGTTGTGGGCAGGTCAGGCCTGCGGGGGAGGGCAGTTGGGGGGGACCAGGCCTGCAGGAGAGGGCAGTTAGAGTGACCAGGCTGGCAGGAGAGTGGTTAGGGGGTGGTCAGATGGCAGGCTGAAGCAGTTAGGGGCAATCAGGTAAGCAGGCAGGCAGGCAAGTGGTTGGGAGCCAGCAGTTCTGGATTGTGAGAAGGATGTCCAACTGCCTGTTTAGGTGGGATTGGGCCTAAACGGGCAGTCAGACATCCTTCAAGGGCTCTCAGATTGGAGAGGGTGCAGGTTGGGCTGAGGGACACCTCCCAATCCCCCTGTGCACAAATTTCATGCACCGGGCCTCTAGTATAACCATAAAGGGGATAAGACCTACATGAAGAAAATGGTAATACTTTGCCAAAAGACATGCTAGAAATCCTGAATAAATTGAGAGTCACATCATGTTCTTTAGTGGGAAGACTCAATATTAAAATAAATGCCAACTGTCCCAAATTAACCTGTTAAGTCAGTGAAATTCTAGTTAAAACAAGGAGCAATTCTGGATTTCCTTGACAGAGGGGAAAAAACGTGTTTTAGCTTATCAAAGCCACACTTGAGCCCCCAAAGCTTTTTTGGGTAATGTCAGAACTGCCACGTCAGAGAAGAACATTTGAGCTCCAGTTCCACCAGAGATAACAATGCATCTCTTAGGCACTTGCTGCAGCAAACTCTGCTGGCCAGCCAATGATACCATGAGGCAGTAAGATGCCTCCAACAGTGTAAAAGTCCAAATCTCTTCTGTTGTTTAAATCTAGTTTTGCTGGAACAATTGAGATCAGAATTTTCCTGGACAGATGGCTCAAAATTGGTTGGAGCATCGTCCCATTCACCAAAAAGTTGTGGGTTCAATCCCCAGATGGGGCACAAATGGGAGGCAATTGGTATAAGTTTCTCTTTCACATTGATGTTTCTCTCTCAATCAATGAAAGCACATCCTTGAGTGAGGATTTAAAAAAAAAAAGATCAGAACTAACTCTCAGTTCTTGTATTTATCACAAGAGGAGATGGGATCTCATGGGAGGTGGGGGTTGCTTCTGGATAGCAAGATGGGACATTTTATTTGAAAACTTAAAAAATAAATGACTTTATTTTGCTTTCCAAGCTGATAAAGTGAACAAAATCAATTCTGAATTTATAAACATAAGGATAATTAATTAATTTCTAACATTCTTCTTTCCTCTAGACATTATCCTCTATATTTAGGAGCAACATATAAATCTGTACCTGTTCCATGCTCTTACTTAGATCATGACATCTTGAAAAACATGTACTATGCATCCTTCTTTTGAAAATACGTGGTCAATAAATTTTAAATTATAAATTTCCCAAAACAGAAAGTCCAAATAATGGTCCAAGAGTATTGATGGAATCAGTTATTATATGTATTCATTCACTTACAATTGTTTTTGAAAAGTCCAGGAGAACAGAGTAGATGCCAGGAAATTAGAAAAATGCAGTTATGGTGCAAATCTTCAAAAGACTTAAGTTGAGCAGTCCTTTCAAATTACTCTCCCTCACTGTCAGTTTGGAAGATTTGGGAATAATTGTATAAAGCTGAAATATGAAAAGAGAGACACACAAAAAAGTTTAACAAAGCAATTCGAACTTGAGTATGTGCCTATAATAAAGGGATAAGGAGACTGGTCCACAGATGGTCACTGTACTTTGTTGAAGCATATTGCCTGCCAGGACCCCACACAACTTCATTTATCAAATTCCTTAAGCTTAAAAGAGAAATTGTGATGACTTCACTTTACACTGGCCTTGAACACAGTGAAAAAGATCAAGGGGGAAATGCTGGGCTATATATATCCAGAAGCAGCAGTGCCAGACAATTTGGTGAGGTTTGATATCATTCTCAGTGATCAGGAGTGAGAAAGGCCAGAAGACTCTGCAGTCTAGAAAAAAAGCTCCTGTAGATTGGGAAGTTTAGGAGATACCAAAAACACCAACAAAGATCTTAGAATTGATGCCAACAGGAAGAAAAAGAGGAAATTGGTGCAAAAAAAAAATTAAGCCAACTCCTCAGGGAATATAGTAGACTCGGGTATTCAGAGTTGAGAGTAATCCGGAAAACCACAGTGACATATATGATGTCATGAGGATAGTGACAGCAAATTAGATATGTAATCAATGTGTCCCTTCCTCGAGCTGCCTGTCTAATGTACTAGTATGACTTAAAGTTCTGTCACCCAGGGAGCAATCTGGGGTCATGTTATTTTGGGTTCCGTTTATGAGGACACAGACGTATGACTTGTCCCCTTTACAATCCCTGCCATTCTTCTACTCTCTTCTGACAACCAGATTTTGGCTCAGACTCTCTCCTGAGAAATCTTAGATGATACCATGCCCCCTACCCTGCCATTAGGACATAGTGCTTTCTGAAATGTGACGGGTATGTTTGCAAGTGTCCAGAAACGTTTCTCCCTACTTTCCTCCTCCTGACCACCAGGTAAGAAATTTGAAAAAGCAGATTTCAATAATCTCCTTTCAGAACTCACATTCCCGGCAGAGTTTGCCATTCATTTTTGTACCAAGAACTTTATGAAGTGGAAATGGCTAAACTCATCTGGCATGGCTTGATCACAGAGGGCCAGTTTCCAAATCCCTGAGGTGTGAGGGCTGGGTTCTCCCCAGCACGCTCTTTTCAATAAACATTCCCACACTTGGCCTTTCACTCCAGCCATCCCATCCCTACTCTAGCATCTGGAGCTTTCCACCTTGGTTGGCTCTGGATCCTTGAAGCCTGGGCTCAGCCTTCCAATTCCAGGTTGACCTTGGCCAAGCGCCCCACATGGTCATTCTTCTTGTAAGAGTAGAAAATCTCAGGCACAGATTTCTGCACTTGGCCTTCTGCAGAGCTTTTAAGTACTTGAGGTACATGCAACCTTCAGCTGACATGGAGCAAAAGTGAGAGAGCTTACTTACCAGAAGTCTGTGTTGGCCTTTGGCAACCCTGCTGTTGAGTCCATGGCGAGAAAAGCCAGAGCTAAGTCAGGTCTCAGGTCTTCCCTGGGCTTGTTAGCACTGATAGGCATGTTGGGCTCTCTCACTGACATCCTCAGTACATACTTTATCTCCCACCCTGTAGGACAAAACTCTGTCAGAATGTTCTAAACCATTAATGCACCACTAGGCATTTTACAAAAAACAAAAAAACAAAAAAAAGAACTAAAAAAAACCTACCACCACAACAAAACAAACCCACAACAACACCCCATGTTGTATGCCTCATTTTCCTCCTCTGCAAAATGGTCCCAATGAAAGTACCTACCACTTAGGATGGTTGTGAAGATTTAATGAGGTAACTATTTAGCTCAGTGTTTGGCTACTTGAAAATTTTTTATTGTTAATTGATTCAGCTAAGTCAGATAAAGAAACAGTGTGAGAACAAATTAGAGGAAGAGTCAAGCTGGAAATCTTCAGATCTCTAGTTCCTTCCATAGTTTTTACTTTATGCTAAAGTCCTCCTATAATTCCCGGGGTAGCAGCTTTTACCTTACTGTTAGAGGGCTGGGGGCTTAGATAAACCTCCAGTCCTTACCACCTGACAGACCTGCAATTAAAGAGAGATCTGCAATTTCTAGCTATGTGACATAAAATCTTTGAGCCTCAGTTTCTCTGTTGGTAAAACAGGTACCATAGTTCTACCATATGAAGAAGTTGGAAGGAGTAAATGCTCCCAGTACTTGATAAATGCTTGATAATCCTTATTTTGACTCATGGTGCCAACACCTTCCTCGATCCTGACCAAGATCCCCCAGGCCTTGGCTTCTCATAACCTTCCAACAAATGGCATGAATTATGTGGGTCAGTTCTCCACTTTCTATTTCCAAGTCTAACCTACTTGGTGCTCCAGATTTTCTTCTTTATCCAGTCAACCCTTTGATGTTTTGGTGTGACATGTTATATTTCTATATATAAAAGGCTAAGTGTCCATCCATCCAACCAATAGCTATGATGTGCACTGAGCACCAGGAGGCAGATGCTCAATGCAGGAGCTGCCATGACACGTACTGGCCATTTAAAAATAAAGGGAACCATGGACATGGTACTCACAAAGCAACACTTGGCTTCCTCCAAGTGGGACACAGACCCTGCCACCACCCTGAAGCAAAACCCTCTAAATTGCAGTTGACACTGCCAAGAGCCCAGTGCAAAATGTGGCTCACAGCCCAGCCCAGAAAGAGTCACTGTAGGCACTAAGTAATGATGTCACATAGCAATGCCTGGCTTCCTCTCCTAGTGACTAGCCTCTTTGAAGTTTCTTCAGCCCAGGAACCCGACTTGCTTTATAGTCAGGTGCAAACATTTTACAGTTTAACCAAATGTTTGTGAAGCATTTTCCCATGCCTCATCTCATTTGATCCTCACAGAAGTCTTGGAGTAAATAGATGGAAGATTTGGTAGAATCCTATTTTCTTTTCATTAGCCAGAAAACAGAGATTTAGAAAATTTAGAAACTTGACTGACTGAAAAGAAGTAAGAAATGGTGGAATTTGAAAATGACTTCAGGTTTTCTCACTGTGCAGAATATAGCCAAACATTGCTACAGTTAAATATTTCACCCTTTGTTCTCCCTGTGTGATCTACAATAATAATCTGCTTTGTGTTGATATTTATTGCTGTGTTGCTGACAATTACCTGAAAGAGAAGTTGGGGTGCTTCACTAGGCTGGAAAAAGTTTTGCTAAATCAAAAAGTAAGTCTAATTAAGCAAGTTTATTCTATCTATAATAATATAAACATAATATGCTAATTAGACCAAACAGCCAAATGACCTTCTGGATGACCCCCTGAACTAAGACAGGGCTGAATTTCATGCATCGGGCTGCTAGTGTGTGTGTGTGTGTGTGTGTGTGGCTAAATTGACTCATGCAAGTGCAATACACATAAAACTCTCACTAGTGCCAGTCGCATGTGTGTTTCAATCTGTCATTGTGGATCGTGAATTTGATTGACATTTCTATTATAGAGAAAGGGTGAATAGCAATAATAAAATATTTCTTCTAATTAATTTCCTTTCCATGTGCATGAAACTGTGCACCAGGCCACTAGTTATAAATTAAATGCATTTATAAGTTAAATGTTCTAGGCCAATTTCATTAAGAATTTGGGAACTTCCTTGAAAGTTTTTTTGGTTAAATTCACCATTCTTTGATTCCTTGGCCACCCTTATCAGTAGTGTCAGGAATGGCAAATATATGTTGCACATGCCACCAGCACACTCTCTTGAGTCCATAGCAGACATCACTAATTGACCACAGCATGTATTCTCATGAGTTGGGCCAGAGTCTCAGTCATTCTGATCACATCTGCCAACTCTCTACACCTTTTCCTTGTTACTTGTCTTGGATTCATGATACTCAGTAGTCAACTGTGCTTTTCCTGTCTCCTCCATTAGACTTAACAAACATATATCATTTTTCAAAGCCTATGTATATTCACTAACCATTAGTCTAAAGCAATCAAAAATAAATTACATGGCCAATAGCCCTTGCCTTGTCGCTATAACTAGGGTCTGACATTGTAGGTTATGTAATTAAACAAAACTATGTTTTATTACATATTTTCATTTTTCTAGTTAATCATAAGTATTTCCCATGACATTAAATAAGTATTCCTTAAAAACATGATATTTAGTGGCTGTGCAAATAATCTATCAAATTGATAGATTCCTGTTTACTTAACACGTTTCCTGGTTTGAGACCTGGTATTTGGCTGCTACCAGGGTCTGGTTATGATAAATCACACTCTGATGAATTTCTTTGTGTGCCTGAATATCCAAATTTTTAAAAATTATTAAACTTATTGGGGTGACAATGGTTAATAAAATTATGTAGGTTTCAGGTGTTCAATCCTATAATACATAATCTGTATATTGTAATGCATATTCACCACCCCAAGTCAAGTCTTCTTCCATTATCATTTATATACCCAATGTATTCTACCTCCTCTTGTTCCCCTTTTCCTCTGGTAATCATCAGGTAGATTTCTAAAAATTGGAATCATTGTGTCAAATAGTTAAGAAGAGCTTTAAGATGATTCTCTTGTTGTTATTTTTAATCCTCACCTGAGGATATTTTTTTCCATTACTTTTCAGAGAGAGTGGAGTGAAAGGGAGGAAGGAAGTGGGGGAAAGAGAGAGAGAGGGAGAGAGAAACATTGATGTGAGAGAGACACATCCACTGATTGCCTTTCAAATGTGCTCCTGACTGGGGTGGGGAGCAAACCTACAAACCAGATTTGTGCCAAACTTAATCAATCTCATGACCCTTTGGTGCTCAGTCTAACACTAATCACTGAGAAACACCGGCCAGGACAAGATGATTCTTTATACACTTTGCCATAGTGCTTTTTGAAAATAGCAAGTCTACTTACACTCCTCTCAATAGTGTAAAATAATGACAATCATTGCTACGTCTTGTGGATCTTAGCTTTGTACTGGGAACTTTTTTTTTTTAATATATTTTATTGATTTTTTACAGAGAGGAAGGGAGAGAGATAGAAAGTCAGAAACATCGATGAGAGAGAGACATCGATCAGCCACCTCCTGCACGCCCCACACTGGAGATGTGCCCGCAACCAAGGTACATGCCTCTGATCGGAATCAAACCTGGGACCCTTCAGTCTGCAGGCCGACGCTCTCTCCACTGAGCCAAACTGGTCTCCGCTGTACTGGGAACTTTTTTAAGGGATTTTATAAACATTAACTCATTTCATCCGCACCAGACCCTTATTTTTCAGCCAAAGAAACTGAAGCGCAGAGTGTGCAACTAAACTGCCCAAGGCCACACAGGCGGTAGGTACGTGGCAAAGCCTGGAGCTGAGCCCATTTGCCTACCCCAGGGTCCTAAAATACTTTACGGGACTTTCAACAATCTTGAGTGCAATTGGATTTTTCTACTTAAATAATATTTAAAGAAAATCGACTTCTGCTGGCGTGACTTGAATGCTTTCTTATCTGGAGTCAAAGGACAGCCCAGGTGACACTGCTCAGTCTTTGTAACACGAAGTCTTACAAAGAACTCCATGTTCTTGGTGCAGAGTGACTGAGAGATTTGGTGGAACTCTACCTATACAAGGGGATAAAATGTTATCATGCAAAACAACAACAAAAACGGTATTTTTCTGAAACAGAGTTACCTATTTCCCCAGAAAGCTCATCAGTGGTCTGAAGCAGCTGTTGTTGGTTTCATGGCAGGAACACATGGGCCAAGGAATGTTCACCGAGGAGCACAGGTGAACAAGCATTGCTTATTTCTAAACTGGAAAGTGGTCCCAAGGACTCCTGCCCCTAATACAAAAGGAATGCATTCAAAGCAGCCCAACATGTGTCAGCTGGACCACAACACAACTTTAAGGTTATTGTAAACAACAGTTCTCTCTTTTACCTTAAATTAAAACAATATTAATGCTGATTTAAATAACTTAAACATGATCAGCTGCTAGAAGGCAGCGTATTAGAATTTATTTCTCCCTCTTCCTGAAATCTAAAGTTAAAATCTCAAGTTACAGGGGTTCCTGACTAGTAAAGCAATGCTTTTTCTTTGAGTCTCAGGCAAATGATTGGTTTCCTTCAGAGTCTTTTATTCCTGTGATTTCTCAAAATTAGGATATGACCCAGGGGATAGGGTTGCCAATTTTAGGAAATAAAAATACAGGACATCTAGTTAAATTTGAGTTTCAGATAGACAGTGAATATTGATTTTTTTAGTATAAGCCTGTCCTGTGTAATATTTGGGATATAGTTATACAAAACATTATTCATTGTTTGTCTGAAATGCAAGTTTAACTGGAGGTTCTATACTTGACTGGCAGCACATTGGGGGAGGTAGATGAGGAAAGCCCAGGGAAGAGAGAGGAGGAGAGAATTTCAAAAATTGAAATTGTTTCTTTCAGGTTGAAAAAGAAAAATGAACAGTGTCTGCTACCCTACTCATTGCTGCCATCCCTCGGGATTTTGGAATTGTCTGCTTCCTGAAGAGCATGCTTCATACTGGTTCAGGCTGTCCTGATGCCCAAGGGGAGTTTCTCAAGTTTGCAGATGTGCCCTTAGCACTTTCCCTGGAAATCACAGAACACCAGGCAGATGTTACCATTCCGATAATCTCAGTTGTCCACGTCCAGTTTAACTGCTACAGTAATAGTTGTGACCTACAATAATAATTGAGGGTCCCTTTCCCAGAGGAATGTTCCTAAGTTGGGCATTTCCCAGTGACAACAAAAAGGCTCTTAGGTAATGTATGAAGAGACAGTAAAAATTGCAGCCACTTTGGGTAGAGTGTATGTGGTGGTGCTGTTGCGGTTGTTTGGTGAAGCCGGGAGGAACGAGGGAGGTCAAGATGGGGAAGGGATTATTGGAGGATGTTTGAAAAACGATCACAGCCGGATCATGGCCTTCTATGCCCTGCCACACTGCTGCCTGTCGCTATCATCACTTGAACTCTTGGAGGTGGGTCCATTTTCGGTTTCTGAGCCACACAAAGTCGGGACACTGGACCTTGATAAATTTATCAAGTCATCTTCCTATACATCTCCTGGAACCCCCCTCATCTCCTGCTTGAGGGCCTGCCTTTCTTTGATCTCCTTTGGGGGCAATGCCACACACAGAGTGACAAAAGAGTGATCAGCTCAGTAACGTGGCACTAGGGCTCCCACCGAGGAGTGGGAGAGATGAAGGAGGTTTAGAAATGACTTGGGTGCTAGTCTTCTCTGGGTGTAGGAGGCCATGGGTTTTCCTCCTGGCAGCAGAATTCAAGTATGTTAGGACCATAGGGCAATACAATCCTTAACAGCCATTTATAAGCTCCCAGCCGCAGGAGAGATAAGGAAAGACTCGCTGGACACCAGGAGTCAGACCATCCAGGGAATGGAAACTGTCCTGAAGGCACCTGATCGCACACGTGCATTTTATCTGCATTACAAGCTCACCAGCTCAGTCTCCAAATGACAACAGTTTCCTGCCTGAAAAAAAAAAAAGCCAAAACCGGTTTGGCTCAATGGATAAAGCATCAGCCTGCGACCTGAAAGGCCCCAGCTTCGATTCCGGTCAAGGGCATGTACCTTGGTTCCGGACACATCCCTAGTGGGAGGTGTGGAGGAGGCAGCTGATTGATGTTTCTCTCTCATCGATGTTTCTAACTTTCTATCCCTCTCCCTTCCTCTCTGTAAAAAACATCAATAAAATATATATTTTTTAAAAAGTTTCCTGCCAGTGACCACATATAAGGATGCTGCTGCCATCATCCACTCAATGTCCCCTTGCCTCAGTGCTGTGCAGCCCTTCCCTTAGGATATGTCCTCTCCCACCCCCTTTCCCTAAACAAATTCAGTGTTCTTTAATCACATGTGAGATGGCTATCAGCCTACCTGAGAGCACCATCCGCCATGTTCATCTTTCACTTCTTACACTCTCATGATGTCTGTTGGCCTGGCTCCTTTTCGGACCTAACAAAATACAGGCCTTAAAAATACTCAAATTACAAAATGCAAAGCCAGTGATGTTCATTTTTACAGAGAGGGTTAAATGCCTTGCTCTTATTTTCTTGGCAAGTTAGTAGCCGAGCCCCGTTTAATCATCAATAGGTACACTTTTCTCTCTCTCTTTCTAAATCTTCATTTTCCAACTATTTATTTAATTTAAAATGAACATGCATTTGTAATTGGCAAAAATAAACACGCCAGTCATGGGAAAACTTAAAAATGTAGAAAAAATATAGAGGTGAAAAGAAAATCGGCTCAATCCCATGCCCTAGAGATAATCACTCTTCACATCTTTATACATTTATTTCCAGTCTTTTATGTGTACTGGGTTACATCATTGGGATCATACTGATTACATAGCTTTATATGCTTTATCAATTTCTCTGAGCTGTTAATTTTTGCACCAATACCCCACTGCTTGGATATATCAAGACTTACTTGACTGTGTACCCATTGATAGACTTTGAGGTTGCTTTCAGGTTTTCATTCCTACCAATAATGCTCTGTGAATTTCTAATTATTTACTTTATTTTCAAGAACAGCTGTTATTTGTAGCATGCTTGGGTTCCCAGGCTCCTGAGATCCTGACCATGGAGCCTAATTACCATGGTGCCCAATAGCTCCTTCGCAAGCCTGTTCCCACATTTGAACGGGACATCAGGAACATATTTCCTCCCCTATGGCCTCTGACGTATGGCCCAGGCAACGAGATGGGCAGCCGCCTCTCTCCCCTTCCACGATGTGTCTAATTGGACAATGAGACTGGGGACTCTGTCAGCTCAGAAGCCATGAATCAAAGGGCTTTGGAAGGAAACTGTAGTGGGGCAAAGACAGTAGTTGGTGTGGAGGGGCGACGAGAATTCTGTTGAAGTGAATGCCCTTCTCAAGCCTGTGTCTTCTGTTCTCTTTTCTTCTTAGGATCTCAAGAAATGAACCACCTGCTGGTCTTTGTGCTGCACCTACCTGTTGCTCTGAGGGAGAGAGACCAACTGGTGGATGTCCTGTGGTAACGCTAGGAGCGGCTGTTGCTGGAGTTTCTCCCTACTCTGTGTTCAGCTCACCCTGGCTTCCCCAAAGACAAAAACTGCCCCCCTCAAAGGGATTTCCTCAAGCTCAGGGACACCCCCTCTTTCAGAAATGCTCAGGGCACCTAGCACTTTGCCAGGCACATGCTAAGCACTTGCTACATATTTGTTACTTCATGGCCGGAGCAATCAGTTCAGTGGTGATTTTTCACTTTTGCAAAAGATTCCCCGCAGGGTTCCCTTTAAATGGCCCGCTCCCCTAGAGCATTTAAAATTCGACTTGATTTATAGGAATTCGATGTACATGGTTCTGCAGGGCCACATCAATCGTGTAAATTGAGATGCATGTGCTGCTGGGTTCCCACTGACCGAGAGTGTTGGCAGCTCTCCTCCACCAGCTTGGAATGCACACAAACCCGGCCTGCGCTGCTCCCGGCTTTTATCACAAAGGAGCTCATTTTGTGAATGAACAGCCACTGCCAACAGCCTGATGCTATTCCCAGTGACCTTTGCCCGGGGATTGGATTCCCGCCCAGCGGGGAGACTGGGCCTTAGGAAAAGGTTAGCTCATTGATTGCCACAGCCTGCTGGGCTGAGGACTGGGGAGGAAAGGGCCTGGGACCTTTTCCTTTTCCGTGAATCACCTCAGAGAAGCCGCCCTTCCCGCCTCCATAGCTTTCTGTCTTTGTGTGGGCAGATTGGATTCTGTTCAGCGGGCAAGTTTTATTGCTTCTGCTGCTCATACTCTTGTTTTTTTGTTTGTTTGTTTGTTTTGTGTTTTTTGTTTTGTTTTGTTTTTTGTTTTTTGTAGCTGTGAATAGTAATCATTCTAGTTTGCGGTGCTGTTTCCCAACAGCAATTCTGGGGTCCTCCTGAGCTTCCGCCCCTTCCACCCCTACCCCCATTTCCTCCTCCCCTCCTCCTCCCCCTCCACCCCCTCCTTCTTCTCCTCCTCACCACAGCTTTTTCAGTTTGATGTTTTTAGGTATCAAAGGAAGGTCTCCAGGAACCCTGCAACTAAAGACTTTAATGAGGACCATGCCCAAGAAATCCTGGCTGCCAAAGACATGATGATGATTTATGTCGCTCACTCACTCCCTAACAGCAAGAGGACTATTTGTAAAAATAAAAAAGCTGCTCATATGGAATTAAACAAGAGTATAGCTGCCTCCTTCCAGACCCCGGGAGCTTAACAAAGAGCATCCACACTCCGTTGCCAGCAGCACATGGCTCAGGGCTGATATTAGTCTTCCTGTCACATAAAGCTAAATCCTGTTAGTACAGGCAGCAGCGCACACCCTCCCTATCAGTGGACCTCAAAAGGCACATTCCCAGAGAAGCACAAATGTGCATCAGACACAAAAGGGTAGCCGCTTAACCTCTGGCCCAGGCTAGGCCCCTGAAGGACTCTGTGCCACAAGAGCGGGTGGGAGCTGCTGGCTGCTGCTCTCCCCACACACAACCTGGCAGACAGTTAATTAGGGTCCCCTATTTGTTCCTGGCATCAGGGAGCTGAGCGACTTGTGGATGCCCATTGGATTCTGTCCAGCCCCGTGGAGAGAGTACTGGAAGGACATAGAAACTCTGATGCCTACGCTTCCTCATCTGGTAACTGAAGTTACCCCATAGTGTTGTGAGCAGTAAGAAGATCGAGCGTAGGAAACATGTGACACGATGCTGATACATGCTCATCATCATTATTATTATCATCATCATTATTAATTCTATCTTGTGGCTGCCGGGGAGCAGTGTCATTCAGGCCTCTTGCTGCAGAGAAGCCAGCCCCTAGGTGTGGAAGCACCATCATGTGGTCCCAAAGGGACTTGGGCTGATCACCAGCTGCTGGTGTTAGGGATCACCCTTTTCAGTGCTTCTCCTCTCTTTCCTTCCCCTTTGCTGCTAGTTCTGACCCTGAGTGAATGTGGGCATGAGGGGCAGGGCTTCCAGACAGCAGAGAGAGAAGGCAAGTCAGGAATAGGAAGAAGGGATGGAAATTCCCAATATTAGCAATCTAGGAGAACAGGAAGTTCTCTCTAGAACTGGGGTGGTCATGGTGATGATAGTGGGATACTTGGTGATTATTGCTGTTATTACATAAGGGAAAGGTGGAAGGTTGCCTGCCTTGGTGGGCAGAAATATCTGTCATTGCCTGCTAATGTACCCATGACAGGGGAGCAAGAACTAGGAGTGGATGACAATGATGAAAATAAAGGTGATGATGGCTACCTTTTGTTAGGTTTCTGTGTGTCAGACTAGCTGTCTGTACTATAAATGCATTCTTTGTGTATCATCCTCACCACAGATCTATGCAGTGGACATTTCCGTTATTACATTGAAGATGAGAAAGCAGAGGTTCAGAGCTATGAACAAGCTGGTAAGAGCAAAGAGATCCCAAATTTAGATGGACTATCTCTTAGGCCCATGCACAGGTCCCACTATTGCATTCAATTCAACAGCTCTTCACAAAACAGGAACTGGAAGCCAGGCTCATACAAGAAGGAGAACAATCACCACTCTTATTTTTCAAAATCTTACAGTCTTGTGATGTTCCCAGAAGACATTATTTCTATTTCTTCCTTGCACTGAGTCCATACCACTTGACATGAAACTCCCTTCTTAGGATTTGAGTCTCATCATTGGTTTTTCTCATCGGGGTCACTGTCTTCTCCAAAGAGGCATGGCATCCCTCATCACTTGGCCAGCGGGCTCACGGCCTTTCCTGAGCTCAGCCTGAAGACAGAGACAAGAACTCAAAGAACTGCCATGTGCCTTCCAGTGAGGGTCTCATTCTGGGTTTCTGTCCATTTAGAGCTTTGAATTCAGTCCTAGGAAGGCAAGCAAGGCCTGAAGCAGGAGGCTATGGCTAGGGCCTCCTATTAGAGAATACAGCCACCTTTCTTCACTGTGACTTAAGGAATAAATTCAAAGGAAGAGCAGAAATCCCATAAAAGCTGTAACATCATGTCCTTTGGTGGGCTTTCCCCCTGCTCTTTCATTGCCTCTTTCAATGAGGGTAAATTAGCAGTAATTATTCTACGGATTGACAATGTATTCTACCTTGCAAGTTGAAAGAAGTACTAATGCTATGCATTTGTCCATGTTGGAAGTCAACTATCAGATTGGTTGGTCAGTCGAGAGGCTTCCATGGAGCAGAGCACAGCTCAAGGGTTGTATACTGCGAAGGTGGAGACAGTGCTCACTCAGGGTTCAACCTGGCCCCAGGTCTGGTCTCTATCTCGGAAGGAGAATCTGTTTTGAACTGAGCTGTGTCCTCCTCAAAATTCATATGTGGAAGTCCTAACTCCTATATTTGGAGTTAAAGTCTTTACAGAAGTAACCATGTTAGTGAGGACTTAGGGGGGCCCTGCTCCGATATTACTGATGCTCTTATAAGAAGAAGACATTTGAATATAGAGACATAGAAGAAGGTAAGACAAGTGTGAACAGACACAGGGAGAAGACAATCATCTACAAGCCAAGGAGAGAGGCTTGGAACAGATCCCTCCCTCACGGCCCTCAGCAGGAATCCGCCTTGCCAACACCCTGATCTTGGAGGTCTAGCCTCCGAAGTTGTAAGACAATACATTTCTGCTATGTAAGCCCCCCAGCCTGCGGTGCTTTGTACAGCAGCCCGAGCTGACTGATAACACTCCTCCTTCCCTTCCTTGTAGATGGAATTTGGCCCCATTCTTCTCCCAACCTTCACACAGAGCGGCGGGGGAGGAAAGATGGCGTTTTTCTTTCCCAGACAACTAGGGATTAACCTTTGATCCCAGGAGAAAGAGCAGGGGAAGTGAGGCCTGAGGAAAAGCAGAAAGCTGGGCTTACCACAATAAGCACTTGGTCAAGCAAGATGAGGAAGAATTGACCAAACAACACGGGTCCCAGAAGCCTACAAGGCAAAAAATGGGAAACACACACTTTGCCCCTTTGATTTTAATGTACAGATGCTATTGGAGAGCAAAGAGAATTATTTTGCCGAACTAAAAATAGCAATAGCTGTCTGATAAGAATCAGGGTAGATCAATCACACCGCAGTCCAAAAAGAAGAAAAATGAGGCGAGAAGAGGGGCACGCTGAGGGACTAGAACCTAAACAGCAACTCATATGAAGCCTTTGTTTTGCCCCGTGAGAAGCCTGAAATGGGAATTTGTGAGAAAGGGCTGAGTGATACCTCAAACTCACATCTTGACATTGCTGGAAAGGAAGGTTTCATTGGCCCTGGGTCAGAACCAAGAAACATGAGCAATGTTAACTTGCAGGGTGTGATGTGACGATCCAGTCACTTTCCTGGGGGCAAATCAAGTCAGACTGTGACAGATACTACATTATAGAAAATCATGTCTGTCGGGGAGCTAACCAATGCCCAAGGCAGGAGCTGCAGTATCTTAATGCGCAAACCATCTCCCTGAAGTAAAACATTTCATGAAATTGCCTTATTCACCCTGGTGTTTTTTGACATACTGAGGGGTAGTTTCCTGCTAAAACATTTTCTTTTTCATTTTTATGTAAACAACAGAAATGTGTGGGGTTACCAAAGATAAATCTCCCAATTCAAACATACACACTGAATGCCTGTGCCTCTTTTTAATGTCCCTGAGGTGAGACCAAGTTGCCCAGTGCACCTAACATGACTTTAGGCCTCTCTTTCAACTTAACTTGTAAAGCTTACCCACCTCACCCCCATCTGTCCAGGACTTATACTATAGAACAAATAGCAAACAATGAAAGGCAGGAAAGAAGTAGGCTTTAAATTATACAACAGTATCTCTGCACCTCCCCTCCCACCCCAATAGCTTATAAAGAATCCACACTCTTTGTTAGAATGGAGTAGCACCAAAGGAGGGCAATGGGCAGCCCAAGGGTGAGAACCATCCTCAAGGGAGTCAGAAGTAGAAGTCACAGCTGAGGAGAGGGAACTCTGCTAGATAGTCACTTCTCAGTGGAACTCAATTACTTGTTGAGTACCAAATAGGCACTAAGAGAATGAGGTTCAGGGAATAGAGAGCCAAAGAGATCAGCATTAGATGCTAATTGTGATCTGAGTGACTGTCCCAGCCCACCCACACTAGCCTGGGAAGCTCTATTCTTTTTCTTCTATTTCTTCCCCTCACTCTGTCTTTTCCTCTTACCTTCAGGATATTCTTAGGTAGTAGAACGTCAATTTGTATTTCCCACCCTCTTGCTAGAACAGAAGATATGAGCATGTCCATGTGGGCATTTTGCTGGCATTTTAGAGTCATCATCTTTTCCCAGCCATATCTTCCACAGACAGACAAAACCCCAAAGCAGCTCCTTAAAACAGCACTATTTTTCACTATGGGTCAAAGCTTCAGACTCCCTGCACTCCTCCCTCTTCTCCCAGGCCAGTTAACTACCATGCTATTTTTTACTACAAAGTACATGGAAGATGCTTTTCTTTCCTATTGCAGCTATCACCATCCCTGTTCTTGCACTCATCATCCCTCAAAGACATTACTGTAATAGTCTTCTAACTGATCTTGTCTCCCATCAAACTGTACCTTTGTTTTTTAAGTTTTCTTCAGTATTCCCATGGGTGGAATTCTCTTTGCTTCCATGTCCTCCAGGAATCTTCCATAATATGCCAAGTGAGATATGGGCCCTCCTTCTTCTGAAATCATACAACCAAGATTTATATTAACTTGTGTACATGAAGATATATCCAAGGTTTATATTATGTATTTTGTGCATCATACAGACCTGTTCAACAATTTGCTTGACTTCTCCACTTGGATAAATTATAAGCACATCAAATTAACATATCCAAAAAGAGAATTCTTACCTCTCAAAATGAGTCTTCCCCATTTTTGTAATAGCAACATGATTCTCTTTGTGTGAAATTAAAATCCATGGATTTATCATAGATTCTTCTTCATTCCCATCAAATCTATAAAATATTTCTACTTCCAAAATATTTTTGATTTACCAACTTTCATTATGCCTGTTATTATTTTAGTGTAAACCAACATCTTGCCAGAATGATTATAATCTACTCTTACAGGATCTTTCTGATAAAGTGATTTACAGAAAATGTAAGTTAAATCATGTCATTTATCTGTTGAATACCTTCCAATGTTTTCTCATCACTTAGAATAAAATTCAAATTCTGTACTCTGGCCTACAAGGCTCTATGTTCCAGCCCCTGTTGTATCTCTGACCTCATCTCCTACTACTTTCCTCCTTACTTACCTTGCTCCTTTGGTCCATTCCTCGAAGACATCCTACATTTTCCTGCCTCAGAATCTTTGCTCTTATTCCTCCTATTTAGTGCTTCTTTGCATGGTTAGCCTCTTCTCTTCATTCATATCTCAACTCACATGACACCTTCTCAGAGAGGCCTTACTATCCATTAGAAAACGGACCCTTACTTCACCTCATCTTACCTTGCTTTATTTTTTCCATGACATCAAACTCTGCATGAAATCCCCAATCTTTTATTTTCTTGGTTTTGTTTGTTTGTTTGTTTTTGTCTCCTCTCACCTTGAACATGAGCTCCATAAAAGCAGGAATCTTATCTGTCTAGCTAACAAACTTTCACCATAATGGCTTTTGGAAAATTATACCACCCATTGTATCTAGCCTCTTTCTAGTATGCAAACTGATGGGGTCTTTTAAATTCTGGTTATAATTAAAGTGACCTTGTTAGAAAATTGATTGTAGAACTACCCATCACATTTATTTATTCAGCAAACATTGACTGAATGCTCCTCCAGATGTCAGGACTGTGCTAGATATTGAGGATCCAAAGATGAATGCAATATGGTCCCTGATATCAAACCGCTCATAATTTGGTGAGAGAGAAAGAAGAAAAACAAACAGTTAAACACAGTGCTGGGGTGGGGGTTTTAAATGCTTTAATGGAAGAGGGAAGGGAACATTGTGAAGGGAATGATTAGATACTACCACAGCAAAAGAAGTATTAGAGAAAACTTTTAATGGGAGGGATGCTTGAGTTAGATCCTGACTAATTCCCATACTGAATAGTAATGATCTACATAACCAATAGGGTATTTTGTCAATGATGAAGCAAAAACTTTTGAGACTAGATCATAAAATACATTGTGAGTTCTGCCTTATTTTCAAGGAAAACTCATTCTGGGACTAGCCAGCTGCCATATCATAAAGACACGCTAGCAGTCCATGTGAAGAAGTCCATGTGTCAAAAAGGTGAGGCTCCCTGCAAACAGCCAACATCAACTTGGCAGTCATGAGAGTGTGACATTTGGAAGTTGATCATTCAGCCCCAGTCAAGCCTTCAGTTGACTGCAGCCCCAGCCAATGTCTTGACTGTTACTATACCTTCTTAAGAGACACCACACTAGAACTATACATCTAAAATGCTTCTGAATTCCTGAACTACATAAATTGTGTGGGATGAGAATATCTTATTTACTTTTATTTTTTTTAATTTATAAATTTTAAAAATAGTTTTATATGATTTCATTCATTTTATTGAGAGAGGGAGAGAGAGATAGAAACATCAATGAAAGGCAATCATCAATTGGCTTCTGCCTGCACATCCCCTACTTGGGATCTAGTTTGCAACCTGGGCCTGTGCCCTGACCAGGAATTGAACCAGGGACCTTTTGGTGTATGGGACGATGCTCAAACAACTGAGGCAAACCACTGGACTATATTTTTAAATGTTTATATGTAGTTTTAAGCCACTGCATATTTTTTTCTTTTGTTTGTGAGAATTTTTTTTTTTTTTTTTTTTTTTTTGCTTATTGCTTTACCTTTTTCCCCTGGTCTTCCAACCCCACCCCTCTGACAGCTGTCAGCTTGTTCTCAGTATCTATGCATTTATTTCTATTTTGTTTGTTAGTTATTTTGTTCATTAGATTCCACACATGAGTGAAATCATATGATACTTGTTTCTCTTTGAGTGGCTTATTTCACTTAGCATAATACTCGGCAGGTCGATCCATGCTGTCCCAAAAAGTAAGATTTCCTCCTTTTTTATGGCCAACTAGTATTCTATAAATCTACTTCATTTTGATGGGATTTGTTATGTGGCACTAGATAATACACTACAGTCATTATTGCTGTTACAATGCTTTTTGGGGGAGCCTAAGAATAGAAAAAAATATACCATTCAACATTATGATTTTAGGCAAAGAAAAATTCATCAACTTATTCAATGGAGAAATGGACAAAAGATTCAACTTTTTCAACCCAATAGTACCCGGTTAGGAAGTATCATATAGAAAAACCTGAATTGTGTGTTGTTTGGATGAACCTAGAAGTTTTACTTTTCATACTTAAATCAAACAAGAGGGATGCAGTTCCATCTCTTACCCTTCAGTCTGTTGTGAGCACGCTCTATTTCCATGTGCTCTGTGTTTAAACATTTTAAAAGTGTGCTCCCCAAAATGTTTTTCTGTGCTAAAACTCTATTGATAAGTACAAAATTCTTACCTTCATAAGAATAACCCGGGTCTACCAAACTAGGAAAAATTGGTGAAAAAACGTTGCAGAAAGAATACTTCATTCAAAGAATGATTCAATCACACCACCAACTCCAATGTAATTCCTACATTACATTGCATTTATTTCCTTATAAAGTTTATGACATAAATACTTCTTTTTATTGTTCAATTGTATATTTTTATGTATGTGAAAATTATTTGGTATCTTAGACAGAAATGGAACACATCATAATTTTTCCCTTTAATATTAATGGGAATATTTTTGCATTTAACTATTTTTCATTTTATGGCTGGGTTTTAGGAACAAATTAAAGTTTTTAAGTGAGGAATGAGATGGATATATATGATTTACAGAAGGCAATCAATGGAGAAATGAACAAAAGATTCTACTGCTCCTTAGACCCTGAGCTGGGCTGGAACTCAGACCTCATAATCCAGGATGCTTTCTTTTTATCATATTCCATCCTGCCTATAGGTTGTGACTATTTGCATACAAATCTTATCCTGATTCTTGAGTGCAACCTCCTTACGGTCAGGTCTTTTAAATTCTGGTTATAATTAAAGTGACCTTGTTAGAAAATTGATTGTAGACCTACTCATCATATTTATTTATTCAGCAAACATTGACTGCATGCTCCTCCAGATGTCAGGACTGTGCTAGATATTGAGGATCCAAAGATGATTGCAATATGGTCCCTGATATCAAACTGCTCATAATTTAGTGAGAGAGAAAGAGGGAAAACAAAGACTTAAGCACAGTGCTGGGACGGGGCCTTAAATGCTTTAATGGAAGAGGGAAGGGAACATTGTGGAGGGAATGATTCGATACTACCACAGCAAAAGAAGGATTAGAGAAAACTTTTAGTGGAAGGGATGCTTGAGTTAGATCCTGAAGAACAAGTGTTAGTAATCAATGAATGTTGGTTGACATTGTCTCCAAGACACTGTTGGTATTGGCCCTGGAACTGTTCTTGAGGTTGCACTATCTTTCTCACACCCCCACCCCACCATCCCACTCCCCACCCCCACCACCAGTGGAATGTAGAAATTAATGAGAAAAGAGAAGCATTGACCCCAAAGCTGGGAAGAATTTATTCCTCATGCATATTAGATTAATTCAAAGAAAATGAATACAGAAGAGTATCAATAGTACTTCCTTGAGTTTTTTTTTCCTTTTCCTTTTAAACTTTGCTACAGCAATATTCTCTTAGAGCCTTTCAAATGTATAGGAGACTGTCAGTTGGTTGTTATGACTGAAATGGAAGGGCTGGAAACATTTTCAGAGGTATCCAAGTGCATAAGGTGCAACTATTAGGTAATGAGTTGGAATTTTAACAGTCCTGAACGCATACATCTTAATGAGCACGGTCCCCCAGGGAGGAGGTCAACCGCTATTGGAATTACTGGAAACATTCTGAGAATGCATGTCTCTCTGGAAATTGTCTGCAACCCTACAGCATATTCTTTTGAGCTGCCTTTATGATGAGTAAATTTTAGTCTGTGGAGTCTGAATTCTTACTTATTTCTAAAGGGTAATTTTCCAGGCCATGCCAGCTGGGGGGAATAGTTTAATGATAAGACAATGACATAAGCTCATTAGTCCACAGCTCAGTCATACCAGCTGGGTTGCTAGAATTTTGAACCACCTCATTCTGCCTCCAGGTATATGTTGGGGAGTGAAGAGGAACATTGGGATGGAAAGAGGGATGCGTTTACATTTTTGTTGTTGTTTTACAAATAGGTTTATTTTCACTAATTCATCTGTCTTTTTCTTCATAACTTTCCAATTGTCTTGCAATCAGCCCACCAAGTCTGGAAGATACTTTTTGGAGATATTCCATGTGGTTGTTTGTCTTACAAGGTGGTTGCCATCATTCCTTCTCTCTTATGCTTTTCCTACTTCCTTACTAAGAAGTGAAGTCTACCTTGTGCTTAAATCTGTGCTGACGTATGATTGCTTTGACCAATAGAATATAGAAGTGACTTTGTACCAATTCTGCTCCAGCCTTTCAAAGGACTGGCAGCTTCTAATCCCTGCATCTTGAATTACTCTCTCCAAGTAACCCAGCTATTAAGCATAAACCATGTGAAGAAGCCACAGTAGGTACCCCAGTGACAGCCCCCAGTGAGCTTCCAGCCAATGGCCTGCATCAACTGGGACCTTCAACCACCTGGATAAGCCTAGTAGGGCCACAAAAACAAGAGAAATGATCATTGTTGTGTTAAGCCTGTAAGTTTTGGGGCAGTGTGTTATGCAGGAACAGAGAAGCAGAATCTCTGGCGCCCTCTTATACCAGCCCAGGGCCAGCATTGCTGGCTCACTGGTGCTGCTGCCATTAACATTCCTCTAAGAAGCCCACCCACAGCCAGTCTCTTTGCTAAGTGACTCTGGTATACATGAAAGCTGAGCTCCAGAATTAGCCTGTCCATGAAGATGGCAGTGAGACTATCAGCCATAAATGACAGTTTTTCTCTTTGCAGCTAAAACTAAGCAAGCAGGAGAAAGTAAAATCATTTGTTCTTAGGCGAGATTGCATTTTTTCAGAACTTTAGCCATTTGGGTGGTGATTCTCTAAATTCTGTCCTCTAATAGGATTCAAGTCCTCTGCCTTGTCATCCACCTGTACCTCTATTACTACTATCTCTTCTCCTCCCCTTCTACCTGACTGTGTTCCTAGAATCCTATCTAATAAAAGAATAATATGCAAATTGACCACTACTCCAAGACACAAGATGGCTGCCCCATGTGGACATAAGATGGCTGCCCCCATGTGGACACAAGATGGCCACCACAAGATAGCCTTCAGGGAAGGGCAGTTGGGAGAGACCAGGCCTACAGGAGAGGGCAGTTGAGGGGACCAGGCCTGCAGGGGAGGGCAGTTGGGAGCCAGCAGTTCTGGACTGGGATTGAGCCTAAACAGATGGTCAGACATCCCTCAAGGGATCCCAGATTGAAGAGGGTGCAGGTTGGACTGAGGGACACCCCCCCATGCATGAATTTAGTGCACCCGGCCTCTAGTTTGTCTAGATCAGTGGTCGGCAAACTGCGGCTCATGAGCCACATGCGGCTCTTGAGCCGTAGTTTGCCGCTCTGTTGACTGATGATTTTACCAACCACTGGTTTAGATGATCCAAATCAGTTTTAACAAACAAGCATAGTGCTATACACAGAAAAAACTACTTTACAAAGTCTCTGTTGGCTATTTCCCTTACTCCTTCATCAAGCATTCATTCAGATGCTTGTTTTATGTATAAAAAAATAATGTGTGTGTGTGTGTGTGTGTGTGTGTGTGTGTGTGTGTGTGTGTGTTGTAAGGGGGGAAACGGGAAGGGAGAAAGCTTTTACAATAAGCAGAAATTTCAAAAAGCCAAAAGGAGCTAAGTCTCAGAAGGGAGATGACAAAGCTGTGGAATTCCATTGTTAGTAAAAAGGTGTCATTTGCACAATATTTTCAAAAGTATATATCACTAACGCGACAAATTTCAAATGTCATTGATTTAAAATCTGAAGTGTTGGGAGTATTACAATTTTTACTAAAACATGATTTGGGAATAAGGTAGGGGTTTGAGCAGAAAAGGGGAAGGAGATTAAGAAATACAAACTTCCAGTTATAAAGTAAGTTATGGGCTATTATGTATAGCATAGCGAGTAAAATTAATAATTCTAATATATAAAAACACAGGATCCATAATGACTGATTGAAGGTCAACTTTGCACCAGAAGTTAGTCCTGCAATCAGTGCTGGGTTGCTGTGGTGGCCCAGCACTAACTGTCACCAGTGTGGGTGCAGAGACCCAGTACTGACTGCCGAGGGGGCTGCAGATCAGGCCTGGAGAGAGGTCTGGAGAGAAAAGCAGGGTCTGATCCACAGTCTCCATAGCAGCTGTAGATCAGCTATTGCCTCTCTTTCTCTCTGGGTCTCCATAGGGGCTGCTAATCAGCCCTGCATCTCTGACCAGACCTGAAGGTAGGCCTTGAGATGTTGACTGGCATAGAAACCAACCAATCAGAACCAAATCTGGGTGAACTATGAGGAGCCAATGGTTGCCTAGGAGACAGAGCTTATGATATTGACTGGCATAGAAACTGATCAGTCAGGACCAAATTGAGTGGCAGGGGAGGGCATTTGGGGATGAGATCAGGCTTGGCAGGGGACGGCAGTTAGGGGCGATCATATAGGTAGAAGAAATTAGGGGTGATCAGGCTGTCAAGGGAGAGCAATTAGGGTTGATCAGATAGGCAGGCAGGTGAGTGTTTAGGAGCCAGCAGTCCCAAATTGTGAGAAGACGTCTGAATGCCGGTTTAGGCCCTATCTCTGTGGGGTCCCTGATTGGAGAGGATGCAGGTTGGGCTGAGGGAACCACCCACGTTGTGCATGAATTTTGTGTACCGGACCACTAATATTGTAATAACTTTGCAGGGGTGACAGATAGTTACTAGACATTGTGGTGATCACATTGTAAAGTATATACACATTGAATCACTATGTTGTACACCTGAAACTAATATGATATTATATGTCAACTATAATTGAAAATAAATTTTAGCTAAAACCGGTTTGGCTCAGTGGATAGAGCATCAGCCCGCAGACTGGTCCCAGGTTTGATTCCGGTCAAGGGCATGTACCTTGGTTGCGGGCACATCCCCAGTAGGAGGCATGCAGGAGGCAGCTGATCGATGTTTCTCTCTCATTGATGTTTCTAACTCTCTGTCCCTCTCCCTTCTGCTCTGTTAAAAAAAATCAATAAAATGTATTAAAAAATAAATTTTAAAAAGTGTACGCATGTGAAATGTTTTGAGCAATAGCAACAGCATAGCCTCCTACGGTGACTTTTGAAAAGGACTGTCCTCATTGGTACAAGTAGGCATGCATGTAGTTGATAAGTGAATAAATTAGTTAGTCCTAATGACAGAGGAGGGATAATTCATAACCAGAAGAGTGGCTGCAGAATCTGAATGACCAGCTCAAGATACAATTGTTTTGGAAGTCTGATGTTTTATCTTAAAATATTGAAAGATTTTGTTATCTATTTCATAATAATATCTGTTAGATAGAAAAGATAATCCTGGAGTAAAATTGATGTTCCAAAAAGATGTGTGATGTCCATCATCATTCACAAAGGAGACATTTGTTGAGCACCCGTGTGGTGCCAGACACTGTTCAGGGCCATGGAAGGTATAGGGAGTCATTTTGTAATCTTTCTAGCACTTATGGCCACTGGAAGCATGTGTCCTGCAGTTAGCGAAGCTCAGAATATAGGGAGCATTTGTGACATTCCTTTCTCCCCGCCAAATGCTGGCAATAATGTTTTTATCAAGTAATAATCCCCATTTTTTGGAGGTGTATTTGTGTGTTCTGATTTTCCATTGTTGCATAACAAACTACCCAAAACTTAGTGAGTGGGGTGAATGTAGTATTTTTAGTCAAGACCTGGGCAGGACACTGTAGGCGCAGTTCTGCAGCTCTTGTTTCTGTTCCATTGGCAGGGACAGAATGGTTGGCTTGCTTAGGGTCATGTGCCTGGGGACTTAGTTCTGGAAATTGCCTCGGTTGGTTGATTCTCCTCCTAGTTATATCTTCTGGACTTGAAATGAATGTTCTTCATTGACATGACTGGCTCCTGAGCTGGACCAGCTGGGGCTGGCCAGGCCTCTTTCTTTCTCCACATGGCCTCTGCCTATAGCTAGCTTGGGCTTGCTCACAGCATGGGGGTCTCAGAGTAGCTGGAATGCATATCTGGCAGCAGGTTCCTGCAGAATGAGACTTCCAAGAGACCAAACAGAAGCTGGAAGGTTTCTTCTTCTTCTTTTTTTAAAAAAAAATATATTTTATTGATTTTTTACGAGAGGAAGGAAGAGGGATAGAGAGCCAGAAACATCGATGAGAGAGAGACATTGATCAGCCGCCTTCTGCATGCCCCTCACTGGAGATGTGCCCACAACCAGGATACATGCCCTTGACCGGAATCGAACCTGGGACCCTTCAGTCCCCAGGCTGACACTCTATCCACTGAGCCAAATTGACTTTGGCTAGAAGGTTTCTTATGACTTAACCTTGGGTATCTCAGAAGGTCAATTCCACCACATTCTATTGATTGAGCGAGTCACTAAAACTGACCCGTATCCAAAGAGAGAGGAATTCTACTTTCTGCTCAGTGGAAGGGGCAGCAAACCATGTTTATTTAATCTACTGTATGTAGCAGGATGCTTTAATCTACTTTTATGTAGTAGTATGCCAAATGCTGTACTTGCAGTAAGTTTTGGAATCTTATGATATCCCTATGAAGTAGATACAATTATGGTTTTCATTGCACAGATAAAGAAATTGAGGCTTTGAGGGAAAGTCACTTCCCTCTGAACTATGGAGCAAGTGGTGGAGCCAGCAACAAATTAAAACTCAATTTCCTTGAATCATAAAATGAACAGATGGCATTCTGCCTCTGTGGAGATGGCTTCAGGGAGCACAGAGAAAAGTGAGTGGAGGTGGGAGACAGGGTCTATGGCGAGTCCTTGGAACTGCTCAGAGGGAAAAGGAACTGCCGGAGCCTCGGCCACACAGTCAGCCCATCTTGGAGCTGAGACCAGAGAAAGGGCTTGGGCTCCAGGGAAGTGTCAGTAGCTATAAAATAAAACAGCTATGCCTCAGGGTGTATGTGAACCACAGCAGGTAACCCCAGACTGGGATATTGATTTCTTCAAGGCAAATGAAAGAGAGCATGTACGCCAAATTCCGCGTGTGCATTTTTTTTTTTAACCTAAGAAAAATAGCGTCGAGTCTCTGGATCAACCCTAACAATCCCACATTCATGAAGTGACTCCAACCAGCAGGGCTGTGTTTGGAATGGAAAGGCCGGGGCCGAGGAAAAGGTAAGTGGAATTTCTCTTTGGAGCCTTGAAGTCCCTCCTTACCTCATGGCTTCAAGCTGCCTGAAAAGCTTGAAGGGAATTTCCACACTTAGCACACTTCCCGTGGCTGCCTGCCGCCTGGCTCCAGAGCGCATTCTGTGGGGTTTGCGTGTGTTCCGTTCTTCAGGTTGTAACAGATGCTGTCAGGAGGGCTGGGTCTTGGCTGTGGAAGGCAGGTCGCCCTGAACAGGTTACCGTGGTTTGTTTCCTGGCCAAATGCTTGGTTGATGGTATCTTGTCTGATTCATATCCTATTGGAAATGGTGTGAAACAGGGCCCTGGAGTAGGTCTGGTTTTAGTCAGTCTGGCTTGTGCATCTATGTTTGACAGGCGGCAGGGCTGGGCAGCTGGCTTTGAAAGAGAAATCCTAGTTTGGGAGGAAGACTTTTTCTCCCTTCAATAGATTTAGAAGCATAACAATTGCTTGTGGCTAACACAGTGCTGAGCCTACGTGAAATGCTTAGAAGAAGCCAGTTTGCTTGTTTCATTTATGTATGTACCAAACGTTCATTTGGATGCCTTCCTTATGCCAAGAACTGTACTGAGTGTTAGAGAGGCAGTTATGTGCAAAAGAGACATTGCTCCTGCCCTCATGAAGATTACAGTCTAGTGGGAAAAAAATTGAACTGCACTCAAAAACTAGTATAAATGATGCTGCAAATGAAAGATACAGGAGCTAAGAGGGGGTGTAGCGGGGCTTGACTAAGATGGAGGGGAGTAAGTGCCAAGGGAGAGACACTGAAACAGAAACTGGAGGTTACAGAGGAGATATCCCGGCAAAGAGTTGGGAGAACAGTGTTCCAGACAGAGAGAGCAGCAGAGCTGAGAGAAATGGGCTCCGATCCAGTTTGAGAGACAGAGAGAGCCCAGATCATGCAGAACCTGAAGGCATGATTTTGTATTTTGAATTCTTCCTCCAATCAGTTTTGTTTAAACCATTTTCTACCATTGTCACTTTGATTAGAAGCAAGTACTTATTAGGCGTTGAGCTAATTAGACCCTGAAACAGCCAATTAGTAGCCAGACCTGTTACTGCCCAGGCTGCTGGCATTCTCTATTGAAAGGGTGAGTGGGAGGGTCCACATGAGAGCACTATCTTGGCAGAACAGATGGGATTTTATTGTCCTGTGTATCATTTTTCACTACCTTTGTCCATTTGTACTTCCTTTTTATCAAAAATAACTGAATACATCCTCTATGCAGCATGTCTTAAAGATTCAAAGAGGTTTGTGACACACCCATCCCCCCTCTCCAGGAGCTTATGACTCAGTAGACAAGCCAGCTCTGTGACTCACCTCACAAAGCCATAGACTCATGCAGAAGAGTGGACAGCATCTTCAAGATCATCTATTCCAGGTTCACAGATATATTCCCCAGGGTCAGAGAGCTTGAGAGTAATTGTCTTTTAATTCTGTGGTTTTCATTTTGATTATAATTTAAAACGTATTTTACTGGTTATAAGGAAAAAACAGTCCTCTCATTCACATTAATTATTAACAATTGAAAGAGATTTTATGGAGTAAGACTTTAGTTGCTTAAATTAGTGTTTGTCAAACTGGGGTCCCTGGAGGCTTCAGGGTCCACAGATATATGTTTAGGAGTCTACGAAAATGTTTGCCCCTTAAATTTTGTCTTTTGGTCTCCAATTTGGAAAACTTATCTATCCTAGCGCCTTATTATAAATAAGAAAACAAGGGCCTAGGAAGGGTAAAAGTAAAATGCCTACAATATTCGGATACCTTATATTAGTGATTATTGTTTTCAAAGTCCTTTTGCATTCTTTATCACATTGCTTTCTTGTAACTGTCCATGAGCCACAAAAGGTAGACATAATATCATCCTTTCCTTACAGATGAAGAAACTGTTTGTAGCTGTTTGTAGAGGTTTGTAGCTCTTGGCTAACTTGCCCAAGTTTAAGTAACAGTAAACATAGAGTTGGAATGAAAATATTCCAATTCCTAGCCCAGTGCTCATCCTATTGTTCCACCTGCTAAAATTATGACAAAAATGGAAATAACCCATTATAATCTGCAATCCCTGTTCTAGGCACGTGGTTTTGTTTTGTTTGGTCAATCCCACAAAATTCCTCATTTGGTCACAGTCATCCCATGACAGCTTAATGGTTTTTCTCTGCTTAGCTGTGGTGGTTTTAAAATATCTACAAAGGAAGGTCTATGTGACCTCCTTTGGAATCTGGTCAACTCATGGAGTGTGGTAGAAGTGACTTCTGAGGCTGTCATAGAAGGTGATACAACATCCACCTGGTTCTCATGGAGTGGTCCCTCTTGGAACCCAGCCATCACACTGTGCACAAGCCCAGGCCACATGGAGAGGCCATGTGCTGGTGCTCAGTGGGCATCCCCAGCTGAGGTTCCCCCACAGCCAGCTTCAGTCCCAGACTTGAATGAGAGCCTCTGAGGCACTCCAGCCCTGGCAGCCATCCAACTGCAACTGCACAAGAGAGCCAGCGTGAGAGCCCACTAGCTGAGCCCAGAACCCTGGAAGATGACAATGAAACAATTCCTAAGCCACTAAGTCTCAGGGTGATTTGTGAAGCAGCACCGTTGGCTGGAAGGCGAGCGGCGCAGCCCCTGCTTGGGGGAACTTCAACAGCATCACTCCTGGGAGGCCTCAGGCTCAGCCCCATGCAGGGAACTCCCAGGTTGATTCCCTGAGACCAGAGCTGTGCCAATGAGCATTTGACTGTCCCTAACCTTTCTGGTCTGCTGACTCATATGTTCTTTTTTTCTCATTAGAAAATGCTGTGTTTTTAATTCCAGCTCAGTGCTGCTTTTGTAAACAAAGAATCAGCTCAGTCTTGAGTAAAAGCCCCATGTTCCTTAGCGTTCCTGCTGATGAGGTGTCTCTGCTCACAAGTGTTGAAAGGGTTTCCCTTCCAGATCCAGGCCCCATTCCCCTCACCACCACCCACAGCCAACTGTTCTGGAGGACAGGAGGATCTAAGGCAGCGAGATGGAAAGCAGCAGGCAGTGAGCATCTTCAGAGTGAGGAAGAGATGTCTCCATCTCTGGCCCCACCTTCCTCCCTCCCAGCACAGTGTCTTCCCAGATGGATCTGCCTGTTCTGAATGAATGAATGAATGAATGATCTCAAAGTAGCAATAGATTCACCTAAACTGACTGAACTTGCTAGGCCAGTTGTCGGCAAACTCATTAGTCAACAGAACGGCAAACTGCGGTTTGCTGACCACTGTGCTAGGCCATGAATGAATTATCACTGTACATACTATTTTATGGGAGAAAAATTGTCCATCTCCCTTTGTCCCAAAGTGGGGAGTGCAAGGAAATAAAGTCATTTGGAGTTGGGGGAAAGTCAATGAGTGAGTAGAAGACCTCTAAAATAAAATATTTAACAGGGGAAATAAGTTTAATTTGGCTGAGTTACTTTCTAGATGATAGTCACTAAAAGGCAATGTCCCTTGAAAGTGTAAGTCAAAATATCATTATGTACAGGCTGCAGGTTGTCTGCAGAGAAGATCTCTCCTACAGAGAGCAGAGTTGCATCCTGCGTAATGCACTTAGAGGTTCCAGGAAGGCCCCTGCTCCAGAGCTTCTGCAAAAGAACACACAGGCTGGACACCACAAAACACTAGTGGACACCATTCACTGAGACCAGAGCTTTTCAATAATTACAAGGGATTAAGGCCTGGCTGGTACGGCTCAAAAAATTACTGAATACTAGTACATCAGTGGATGAGCATTGACCTATGATCCAGGAGGTCAAGATTGGATTTCAGGTTGGGACACATGCCCAGGGTTGCTGGTTCAATCCCCAGTAGGGGGCATGCAGAAGGCAGCAGATTGACAATTCTCTCTCATCATTGATGTTTCTATCTCTCTCTCCCTCTCCTTTCATCTCTCTAAAATCAATAAAAAATGTTTTAAAAGGAATTAAGGTGGGATTCTAAGGTCTCTAGTCTAAAGAAGCTAAGGCACATAAATAACTGAGAAAGCCACATATAATTGGTATTTAATGTGTCATGAGAACTTAGAGGAGGAAGTACCTGGTACTACTGTGGGAGGATCAGAGACAACTTTCCATAGGAAATGATGTCTCTGAAGGCTGACTGGGAGCTGGTCCAGTGGAAAAGGGGGACGAGGGAAATACAGTCAATAGGAACAAACTAGTCTACAGAGAAGTAAGAACTGCAGAGTATTCTAGTCAGCATGGGCATACGGTGCCAATGGGCAACAGAGGGAGGGAGGATAGACAGACAGGGTGAAGCAAGACATGAGGAGCTCTAAACACCAAACTGTGGAGTTCAGACTTGAATCTGTCAGCAATATGGGGCCGTGCATGGTTTTGGTACAAAGAAGTAACAAAACTGGGTGGCAAGGAAGCTGGGAGACCATTTAGAAGACATAATAACCCTGCCAACCAATGAGAATCTGAATTCTGAATTCCAAACAGCTGTTTCCAAACCAAACAAAACACATTAACCTCTGGCAAGCATCCACTATGTTCTTAGCAAGGACAGTAGAGATTTGAAAATAGCATTGAGAAGTGGTCCAATTAGGAAGTCAGACCCATAGATGAATAATGTGTAATGGGGAAAAACAAGTGTCTAATTCTACCCAAGAAAGTCTAGGAATGTGCGCAAGGGGATGTGGCTTTGAGCAGAGTTTGCCAAAAAGAGTATCTGGGTATGACATGTATGGTGTGCAAAGCCCTGTGAGTGTGGAAGAGCAAGATCTGTCTTTGGGCAGGATTTCTGGGAAGGAACTGGAAAGGTTAAGCAGAATCCAGACTGCAAAGGATGTTGTCCTGCCCTTCCAGGTGCTTTCTTTGTTGCCAGAGGAGAGCACAGTAGGCCCTGGGGAAAGCAGCTGTAAACACATAGCAAGGAGCCTAAACTGCGAGGTAGACCAGAAGCCAGTCCCTCCTCCCTTGTCTTCTTGAGGTCAGCAAAGTAGGCTGTATCTATAGGTGAAGAAGCCTTTAGTCACAGAATGTGGGGTGTCCCATGAAGACTAGTTCCCTAATTTCCTGGATCTCAGAGTTGGTCAGGACAGGAATAGGAAGAAGCTGAAGGCTTCAGAGGCTGGGTCAGTAAGTGTGTGTGCATGTCTATGGGAGGTAGCAGTTTATGGTGGTGTCTACAGTCTGGGTAGAGGCAGGGGCACTCTGGGCCATTAGGCTCAAACATATTTGTGAGTCTAGTCAAGGTTTTCTGATGGTAAATAGAAAGTAGAACTTGGCCCCAAGGAAGGGGACACACAGCCCTGCTTCCCCTCCCCTCTGTCCCAGTTTTACATTGAACTCACCCCAACCCAAAGTTCTTAAGCATATATTTTTGGACATTTTTGGAAGGCAAGCCAGTGTGGTCTTATAAGAATGTTACTAATCTTAACAATAAAAACAACACTAGTAACAATAGTTAATATTCAAGCAGTTCTTATTATGGGTGAGGCACTGGTATAAGTGTTGGTCACTGTTATTAATGCTGGTTAATGAAGAGATAGGTCCCATTCTCCCCACTTTAAGTACAGGGATGCCTAGGCCTAATAATTTGGCAGAGATGCTGCAGCAGATGTATGGAGGGGACAGAGTCAAATCCAAAGAGGAGCCCCAGAGACCCTTCTCTTGACTGACATGAAACTATCTCTTTAATTGCTGGTTATTCAGATGTTCACTGGAAAGGTTCACAGGCTGAGCAGAGCTTCTCCCTGAGCAAGCACCCAGGACCTTGGTCAGTTCATTGTTGGAGAGCTTGAGTAGGCCAGTGACAGGAGACCTCTTTCCCCCTTTGTGTGTCTGCCAACTGCGTGGCTTGATCTTTCCTTCAGAAGACTTGCCACAGATACTGCCAGAGTGCCACAACCATGTCTGCCCCTTCTTTCCCAGTATTATTCATTCATGGGCTCTGCCTGCACACTTAGCAGATGGGAACTGAGAGTCAGTCATAAGGAAACCTTGAAGAACCAAAGACATAATTTTTTTTCCTTATCCTCTTAGACCCATTCATTCATTAGCCAGTTGACAAAACCTTGCAGAAAAGCCATTCCCTAATATGGCACGTTGGCTATACAATATAAACACTTGCATTCATGGGATAAATAGGCTTGAGATGTTAAACTCTCTTGAGACACATCATTCTTTCTGTTTTGTTCCCTGTGATGTGATATGGCATTATACATTGTCAGAGACGTGAAGAATCTTGTGTAGTCACGCATTTTCCCATTGATTCGCTCATGTTATTGCGATTATGCATTATTTTCCCAGAAAGAAATATCATAATCCATTTGGAATGGTCATGTTTTTAATAGGTACTAAAGATTTTTCTCTTCAGTTTCGCCATCACACAATTCTCTCACGGCAAAATGGTAGTAGAACTGCACCCCTAGTTCCTGCTTCCCATTTGCACTATCCCCACCCAACAACTATTCCTTCTTTCTGACCCTGGCTCAAACCTCTGCTTCAGAATGGGAAGATCTGGAGAAAGCCTGACACTAAATAGCTTTGTCCCTTCACTTGGTATTAAGTAATCCTCTGCTTGATGAAGTGCCAGTTGAGATGAAGCCAAAAGCTTACCATGTGCTCCGGTCACGGAACTGGCTTCAGAGTGAGTGTAGGAGCCAGGATCTTTCTGCTGGCTCTTCCATTCCTAGGCAAGGAACACTTGTCAGGCTCCTCAGGATCAACCCCATAGGACAGTTGGTAGCTCCTTCTGATGGGCTGTGCTGACTTGGCCCTCAACTCCATCCAGAAGGCTGTCTGCCAGCCTTCACTGGCTCTCCTGGATGCTGTGGCCCTGCCAGGCCAGCTGGGCTTCATGAGGATGTGAGAGGGTAAGTGGTGAGAGTGCCCTGCTGCAAGTGAATCTGGAAGGCAGCCTGGCGCAGGCACAGAATCCAGGATGATGGGTACAAGATGGTAAGAGGGCCCAGGCAGGCAGGCAGACAGCCTCTGAGGAGATAGGTACCATTCTTCCCACTTTAAGTACAGGGATGCCTAGGCCTAATAATTTGGCAGAGATGTTGCAGCAGATGTATGGAGGGGGCAGAGTCAAATCCAAAGAGGAGCCCCAGAGACCCTTCTCTTGACTGACATGAAACTATCTCTTTAATTGCTAGTTATTCAGATAACCAAAGAGCCACAGAGCTTGTAAGAGGGCTCTCCCAACTCAGTCAGGAACACTTGCCCATCCACCTTATCTTGAGAAAAGATTCCTGGTTTTGCCAACATACCAAAAATCTGGGAGCAAAGGCATTTGCATTTGAAAGAGCAATGGAAGGTAATTCTTAAATGGAAGGACTCAGTCCCAATCAATAAAATGAAGTTCGCTCGGCTGGCTTGTGATTGCATCATGAGAAAATAGCTGGAGGGTTGTCGCTATGTGCAGAGGCTATGTTTAGGATGATCTGACTTACAGCTAGACTCTGAAGCATGCAGCGAATTCTTCAGGGAGATGTTGGAAATCATCCTCCAGAGAATGTTCAGGCCTTGATTTGTGATCAGGCTGCTTTTCACAGAGCACTTCCAAGAAGCTGCGTTTGATGGTGAACAGCCAAGGGTTCATTTATTTGGCTGCATTGCCAGTAGCTCACAGGTGGTAGGATGTCAGCCCATGGGGGAGGTGGCTGGATCTGAGGGCTTCCTGGTTGCCCTCAGACCACAGAAAATGAGCAACGTGCCCGGCCAATCTACTGCCCTAGACTCCTCTTTATTTCTTCTGTCGGAAAAGAAAACCATTCGGATGCTTATTAGACAACACAACACATGCTACTTGGGGTGGGAGGGAAGGAGAGGGGAGTGGGACACAGGAAGTAGAGGTCAGATTAAATTGTGGCTGCTCCAGGGGAAGACATTCAGGGTCTCATAGGAAGTGGGGGAGCACGGGGCACCCTCAGCCAGAGTCCATTTCCCTCAGGCCTCACACAGGCTTAAAGAGAGGCCAGGGCACTGCTGGTCTGAGGGAGGTGGTTAGCCAGTCAGAGCGCTCTGGTTCTCCCTCCCCCAATCTGACTATAGGTAAATCTGTACTTTTAACTAAAACCATAACCACAAAGGCCTCAGCCCTTAAAACTTTCCTGGAAACCAATTAAAGCAAGGAGAGCCACAGTAGTAGATAAAGTTAAACTGTGTACCAATTCTCTCAGCTTACCAGTCCCTGAATTGTTTGTTTACACATTAAGAGCATAAAAGGACTGTAGTCTTTCCTTTTAATTGCTGTAATTATGCTTGTGCCACCCACAAGAGAGGCTGTTGATCTCCTCTCTAAAGGGGCAATTGCTCTAGCCTCGCTCTTCTTAGTGCTTTACAAGGTTTTTCTCATTTTCTGATTACCACTGGCCTATTGAGCTGCCAGTAGGAATTTATTCTCCCTGCTACTTCCCCCCTCCTCTCCCTTTCTCCCTCTCCTCCCCACCTCCTGCCACTGCTGCACAGTTACCAGGAAGAGCTGACTTCCTTGGGATCAAAAGGGATTGCAATTTCTGTGATCAATTGTATGTGGTTAGGCATTCTCAGAATATCCTGAATGAGGGAGTACTCAAAAGCCCATAATCTGGATAATAGTGGTCTGTCCTGGCCACATCCCTTAGGAAAGCCTCGGGAAACCTGGGTCAAAAAAAAACTTGCAAACTCTTGTCTGGCTCACATGCATCCAATGCTGAATCGGGGTCGAGCGTTTCCTTTGGGTTACTTGATACGGAGCAATTTGAAGTATTGTGTAGCCTTCTGCGCTTATCCCTGAAAGTCCCGCCTGCATCCTTTCCCTGCTTAATCGTGAAGGAATGCCGTTCCAAAGACTTGGGGTCAGAAGGGCACAATAAATCAATCCAGATACACCCCTAATGAATGGCAAATTAAACAGCATTTGTTTTAAGTTCAGAGGTCCTCTTGGAAGATGGCTTTTTAGTAGAAGCCACATTCCTGGGTTGCAGGTATGGAGGGCAGTGGGGGTGGTGTGTGGAGGCCTTACAGTTTCTGTTCTTCCTTAGCCACGGTTTTTAAAAGTACTAACTAGGTCCCCAAAATTCATTTCCCCAACTGGCTTTGCATGTGCAGTGCTTTCTGCAGTCCTTATCCCGGGGCAGAATTTGCTGATGACTGTGGACTCTGGGGTGATCAGACTCTTGGTCCAGTTTCCCTGTTAGCTCATTCAGCAAGTCCTAGGGGCTGGATAGGTGTTTCTGAAAACCTGCCATTCTCAGCATTGCAAGGAGTGAGCTAAAACAAATCTGCCAGTCACATGCAATTCTAGCGTAACCTTGGAGACAGGGCATGTGGCACTGAGAGGATGAGAGCACCATGTTTCACTGAGGACCCCCCTCCCAACCCACCCCTACCTCCAAACAGTGACTGGATGGAGCAAGCTGGTCAGAGCTATAGCAGAAAGCAGACGGCAGCCTTTAGTCTTCCATACCCCCTCAACATTTTGGAAATATCTAATGCAAAGTATTTACTCCATGTTACAGGGACATTGTGAAATTCAAATGCTGTTAACCATCCCACTTTATTCCTCAAATGTTAACAAGAAGAAACAAAAAATGTTCGGATTGGGAAGAGAGGACAGCAGAAACAGCAGCTTCAAAGCCCACAGAGTGTGGTAAAGAGGGTCTGTATGTTTCTAATAGTTAGAGAATGCAGAAAGAAAGAGGAGCGAGCCCGCACAGGAAGTCGGGAGATTATGGTTTCATGCCTGGTGTTGCCACTGTCTGGCTGTTACCTGGGACAAGAGTACTATTCTCCTTGATCTTGGCTTCTATTTATCACCCAGAGGGGTTGGAAACCTTCTTGTTTTATTAGCTATTCATCCAGCTCTCATAAAACCAATGGGCCAGTCTCCCCTGAAATTCAGGGACACATGCTTCTAAATGATGCATCCTTTTACCCAGAAGGGCCAGACTCAAAACAGGTGATAGGCAAGGGATAAGACAGCCCTGAGCGTGCCCCTTGCCTCAGTTTGTTATGCTGCAAACAAGATAGCAAAGTCCTCCCTCGCTTTCTTTCTTCCAACATAACAGAAAGCCTCTGGTCATGCAGGGGAGTGGTTAAAAGTGAGGTTATGAAGCCCAGCTTTTGATCTCGGTTCTAGTCCCAGATCCCTGTAACCAACTGAGACCTTGGGCAAGTTACTTCTTTGAGCCACAGGGTCCTCATCTGGAAAATGGTTGCAGTAATTCTCATTTTTTTTTTGCAAGTACCAAAAACAAAGTGTCTTCTGTGCTATAAGAAAATGGGCAATTGTAATAGAAGACCCTAAATCCAGGGAAGGTAAGCCCAGGGAGCATGAGAAATAGGGGGACTTATTCAGTTTGCCTGAGACTGTTCTGATTTTAACACTAAAAGTCTCATGCCCAGGAAGCCCCTCAGTTCCAGGCAAGCAGGGATGGTTGGTCATCCTAGTGGAAGGAGCCAGAAGAGTGGCACCTAACCTAATCCCATCAAGTCAAGGAGGGCTTGTTGGCAGAAGAAATGGCTTGCAAGGATAAGTTGGTGCTAGATAGACAAGGCTGGTGGAAAGTGAGGGGCACAGAAGATCCTAAATAAAAGGAACCTTGTGTGCAAAGACCCAGAGGCAAGAGAGACCACTAGGAAGTGAGGGGCCTGGGGAGACAGGGTAGAGGCCATCCATTGACATACAGATTGCTCTACAAATATGTCTCACTGTCCCTTGAGCTCCTCTTTGACTCATGTTGCTTGAGAGTATAGATCTTGAAAGCGATTTTTTATCAGATTGGCAAAAAAGTTTATTTTTTGGTGTGCTTCAGAATGTTAGTTATTAGTTTATGTGTGCCATGAAATGAACCCAGTTGAAAATCACTGCCCTAAATATTTGTTACATAGGAATGTTCTTTGCCTTAACTTATTTCTGTGCTTTGCAGTCTATTCTGCAAATATGAGCATTATTAAATCAAGAGGGTACTTGTTTAATTTTTCAACACTTCTTTCCCAAAACGAGTCACTTTGAGAAAGATGATTTCTGAATTGCTAATCCTCTCGGCTAGTGGCAGGCAAACTGTGGCTCGCAAGCTGCATGGGGCTCTTTGGCCCCTTGAGTGTGGCTCTTCTACAAAAATACACAGCCGGGGTGAGTCTATTTTGAAGAAGTAGTGTTAGAAGAAGTTTAAGTTTAAAAAATTTGGCTCTCAAAATAAATTTCTATTCTTGTACTGTTGATATTTGGCTCTGTTGACTAATGAATTTGCCAACCACTGCTCTAGGCATGTGTTTTATCTTTTAACTATAAGGTCCAATGCACGAAATTTGTGCAAGAGTAGGCCTTCCTTCTGTCAGCTTCAGGCATCAGGACCCCTCTGGTACCTGGGACCTGGGCTTCCCTTGCAGCCCCAGCTTCATCGGGAGATCATCTGGAAGGACATCTGGAAAGATGTCTGGTCTAATTTGCATATTACTCTTTTATTATTGTAGATATTGGGCTGGTACAGACACATTGGGAAAAACAACTTAATGTCTTTTCTAAAACCTCACCCAGGACAGAAAAGAACATTACAAAACATAAATAAATAAAAGTCTTGACATCATTTAGTAAAGCTTTATGAGTAACTCCTTTGCTACTCCAGATAACGTTGCTAATGCATATTGCTCAGTGGGAGAAAATGTCCCAGGCTACACTTTACAACAGGCAGAAAACCGAGCTGTCTCGCCAATGCTTTATACTAAGTGCCAAATCCTTATTACTTTCCTAGGCATTTATTGTGAGAACATGAATCATGATGCATCACTCTGGTATTCGTGCGGCTGCTCAGTGTTAAGTCCCCAGGACCTCCGTGGAGTTGACTTTATTTGGTTTTCCACTTCCGTTTCTGAGTGAGAGCCACATGAACTCAGACGTGAAGGCTCACAGGAGCCTGAGTGGGCGGCCCTTTTCCTTGCTGTTTTGGTCTGCCTGTACTCATTCCATGGTGCCGGTATGTGCAGATCTGAACCAGTTCAGGGGACACTCAGCTGGAACTGCCCCATGTCCTCAAATTTCCACTGAAACAAAAGGCATAGGATGATGCTCAGGAGCCCATATAATTGCAAACCGTTGGGACCCTTGGGAGAAATGTGGCTAGAATTTTGGAGCACTGACATCTATGTTTTCTAACTCTGCATATATAATCCTGAGAGTCGGGCTGGATATTAAGAACTGGAGGTGGGGTTTTTCTAGAGGATAGAAAGCTGTTCAGAAAGCTGTCCAGGCTTTGTGTCATGTTTTTGACTCAATAGAGAGTTTGGATGAGTAGCCTCTAAATATAAAGGCTAGTAGTGCCTAAATGAAATGTTACCTACTTCTCTTACTTTGTGAATGTTCAATTAGGCATTAGTCTCTCTACCTTGAAAGTCTTAATTATGGAGTGGGGTGATATTGAAAATACTTAGCATAGGCAACAAAGAAGAGAATGGGCATCATTAGCAATGATCTTTAGCACAGGATGACATGACTATCACAGCAGGAAGGCCTTTCCTGTGCTTCTCAGCTGAGGATGAGTCCAGCAGAGCACCAACCACTCGCAATGGTTGTGGCACAGACATTGAAACTGATGGTTCCTTCATTTGTTCAATAACTACTGTGCGCTTATTAGGTGCCACTCACTTTGGTAGGCACTGGAGGTATAACGCTGAGCAAACCCAACGCTGTCCTCCTGGAGCTGAAAGTGTGTTAAGAGAGATATATTAATTGCATAATCACATCAAAATACATAAAATACCAATCTTGACAAGGAATTGCATAAGGTGCTTTACCTAGCTGGGGATGGTCACTGGGCTGAGCCCTGAACAATGCAAATGATTAAATAGACTACCACAGGAGGGAAGATCTCTTAAGAAGAGGAAGAGCATGCACAAGTGAACTTGAGTGACTTGCCCAGCCACACAGTTAACAACTAGCAAAGTCAGAGATGGATGTAGAGCTCCAGGGGTCCCAGCTGAGGTCCCACCCCTGTCCAATAGAACTTTCTATGCTGATGGAAATATTTTAATGCTCTACTGTCCAAGATAGTAGCCAGGAGCTATATACGTGGCTATTGATCACTTAAACTGTGGCTGCTGTGACTACGAAACTAACATTTTATTGAATTGTAATTAATTTAAATGTGAATAGCCATATTTAAAAGGGGAAGTAGTATTTTTTTGAGATAAGTGCACTGACCTCAGGAACTTCATTTATTCACTCTCTCACTCAGAACTAAAAATCTATTGGGTACCCACAGGGTGCCAGGCACAGGGCTAGACCTGGAGATACCTGATTAATAAGACCAAGTTCCCTGCTCTCAAAGCATTCAGAGTGTAGTAGAGGGAACAGGCTCAAAGGGATAATAGCAATAATACACTGTGATTGAGGTGATAGGATCTTGCTCTTTTAGGGTTTCTGTTAATGGGAAGTCTCCTCTAGCTCAACCCTGGCTATTCTCAACTCTATGGGCAAAGGGCATAGTTCCTAAATTACAACTACTCTCATTCCCAAGGCCTTAAAACAAAGAGGTGGGGGTGGGGATGGGAAGGAGAGTCTTAATATAATACTACACATTTTTAAAAATCTCCCAAACTCTGTAGAGCAGGCATTAGAAAAAGATAAATTTGCATTTCCATAGACTTTGGCTCATTGTATGTCTGACATCTATTCCTGATTTTGGGGATTTGGGCCCAACTGATAAATATTCTTCAGACATAGATCATGGGACCTAGACTCAGGATCTGGTAAGTGATGTCTCACTTTAGTCACAGCCACGCTGTATTTTTTATGGGACTTTTAGACATTAACTTTTGCTTCTGACCCAGGCTAATGAAAGAACTAATAACTTTTATATATTTTTACAAAGCACTTTTTTTCACAAGCAAGTACTGTTTAATTACTTCAAATGTTTAAACCTCCCTGCTATTGCATACAAAATGCCAACAATTATTACATTATCATAAGAAATACTTCCTGATACATAATATTTATGTGTATGTAATTATGCCTAAATATTCAATTTCTGCCAATATACAGTTTAAGTAATCGCTTCAAAATAATTTGTTTCTAGTTATCAGAATCTACTAAATTACCTCCTCAAACCAATCACCTGGAGAAACATTACAAGTCAGGGAGAATAAAGACTTTTCCCATTAAAATCCCAGGACACTTGCCCAGAGCTTCTTCTTAAAGTGCATTGGTTTTCCAAGGGGCCCTTTTTGTCTTGGGCACCTAGAGGATGCACCCTTCTGGCTATTTGGTAGCAACTAAGTCATAGAGAAACTGCAAGGGGCCTGGGAATCTGTATTTTAAAAATATCTCAAGGGATACAGGAATGACTGGTTAACAGACTAGCAAATACCATCCTAGTCAATTAACACATTGTATACTGTTACACTTATAATTTTCAAAGTGTGAGGTTTATCAATGTCTATTTTCTCCTGAATTAGTCAAGTATCTCAGAATTCCCTGATTCCAAAGGGGCCCTCCCTCTTCTGTATTATGGCTGACCAGACATTGTATTTTCACTGTCAACACTTGTTTAATTTCCCCACATTTTACTTATTTCTTTATTTGCCAATGCTTTTTGCATCTCCCACTTTCCTTCTGGGTTAAATTTTATTCCTATCGAAGTGTTATCCTTTCTTTTCATGAAGGTCTTAGGAGTAAACTCTTCTGGTTTTTGGAGGTCTGAAAATATCTTTCATTGATTTTTTTACAGAGAGGGACAGGGATAGAGAGTTAGAAACATCGATGAGAGAGAAACATTGATCAGCTGCCTCCTGCATGTCGCCTACTGGGGATGTACTGCAACCAAGGTACATGCCCTTGACCGGAATCAAACCTGGGACCTTTTCATCCGCAGGCCAACGCTCTATCCACTGAGCCAAAGTGGTTTTGGCTGAAAATATCTTTATGTTGCTATCATTCAAGAGTGATATCTTAACAGGTTGTGAAAAGCCAAGATAACAGTTGTGTCTCAGTAGCATTTAAAATATACTATTC
Source organism: Lasiurus cinereus (assembly GCA_011751065.1). NCBI lineage: Eukaryota > Metazoa > Chordata > Mammalia > Chiroptera > Vespertilionidae > Lasiurus > Lasiurus cinereus. The sequence continues at coordinate 8,442,176 of JAAGEH010000304.1, forward strand.
CACAAATTGGTAGTTACAAAATAATTACAGGAAAGTAAACTACAGCATAGGGAGTATAGTTAATAATAATATATATAGTTAATAATATATATAGAGTTAATATATAGTTAAATATATATTATATATATATATGCCTAAGCGACCATTGCAACTGAACAGATGACTGAACAGGCTGCATGGGGCCATCAGGCTGGCAGGGGGGTTAGTGAGGGGCAACCAGATAACAAAATAGCAGGCTGCGTGGGGTGACAAGGCCTGCAGCGGGGCAGTTAGGTGGTTATCAGGCCAGCTGGGGGGCAATTAGGGGTGACCAGATTGGCGAGAGGGGGTGAGTTGGGGGCAACCAGCTGATAAGGGGGCAGTAAGGGTTACTAGGCTGGCAGGAGGGCATTTAGAGTTGACCAGACCAGCACTGGGGGGGACTTAGGGGCAACTAGGCTGGCAGGGGGGGGCCGTTGGAGGTGACCCGGCCAGCCAGTGGGGGGAGTTAGGGGTGATCAGGCAGGCAGGCAGACAGGCAGGCAGGAGAGCAGTTAGGAGCCAGTGATCCTGGATTGTGAGAGTGATGTCCCACTGCCTGGGGATCGGGCCTAAACTGGCAATTGGACATTCCCTGAGGGGTCCTGGATTGAAGAGGGTATGGGCTGGGCTGAGGGGACCCCTCACCCATGCACAGTATCTCTAGTACTGTGATAACTATGTATAGACTTACCTGGGAGATTATTTCATTTGTTATATAAATGCCTAACAACTATGGTGTACACATGAACTAAAATAATATTGAATGTGAACTGTAATTAAAAAAATAAAAATTTTAAAAATCCATTATCTCATTAATTTCTGGAATTCATCATTGCTGATGAAAAGTTGTTAATCTGATCATCATTATTATCACACCTTTTGATGTTATCTGTCTTTTCTCCTTGTAGCCTTTATGTTTGTTTTTATGTAATGCAGTTTTCCTATTATATGCTTATGTATTGAATATGTTTTTAGTTTTCCTATTTGGATTCTATGTTCTTTTTCAATATGAGGATTCATAATTTCCTTTAAATATAAAAAATGTTTTTATATTTAAAGGAAATAGTGTCTCTTCAAATAGTATCTCTCTACCACATGTGGGACTTCTCATTCTATCTCCATGTCATTTTATATCAGTTTTGTATGCCATACCTCTTTATCTCTTTGAATTATGTCCTGATTGATATCCTTACATTTATCTCTAATTTACTAATTTTCTCCTCAGCTCTACATTGCTGTTTTACTCACCTATTAATGCTTTAAAATCTTTAATGAGTACTTTTTCATAACTAGAACCTATATTTTCCTATTTTATTTTATTTATTTTTTTGTTAATCCTCATCAGTGAATATTTTCCCATTGATTTTTAGGGAAAGTGGAAGACAAAATGAAAGACAGAGAGAAATATCGATTTGGAGATGTTGGTTGCCTCATCTAGCCCTAACTTAGGGCCTGGGCCAGGGAGGACCTTGCAACCAAGGTAGGTGCCCTTGACCGGAAATGAACCTGAGACCTTTTGGTCCACAGGCCAATGCTCTATCTACTGAGCAAAACCAGCTAGGGCTATATTTTCCTGTTTTAAAAATTCTCCCATTATTCCTCCAACATATTTCCTTTTACCTATTCCTTTGTGTTTTTCTTTTTTATCTTGAATATTAAAAAAAAAACTAATTAAAAACCTCTTCAGGTTGCCCAGTTTCTATTCCTGTGCATTTTCTCTTTCATGTGAGTTTTTTTCCCTTATGTGCTTCTGAGCTCGTCTCTTGAAGGCATCTCTTTGGGGAGGTGCAAAGTTTGCTTATGGACCAGTTTCTATATTAATTTCATTCCCATGTCATGAGGTTGTGTGAATTTGGAACTCACTTCTGGAAAGTGTGATCTTGGGGTTTCTGTTTTTCTTAAGTGACTCTGCCCTCGTTGGTACCTCATCCCTAACCTGGTGGGCAGAATGTCCCTAATGCTGAGTCAAGACAGAACATCCCAGTGTCTGGCTTTAGACAAGCTTTTGGGTTCAGCTTTACAGCACACATGGGGTATGTGATTTCAGCACCTGTGCTGCACAGTTGATTCTGCTCCAGCTTCTGATGTATTTCAGCTCCAACATGCCCACAGGGAATCTCATCTTCAATTCTACTTTTACAATATGGTTAAAAGCATAGTCTAGATTCAGATTCTGAAACTTGGTAAAATACTAGCTCTATCCCTTACTAGCTGTATAACTTTGGCTACATTACTTAACCTCTCTGTGCCTCAGTTTCCTCAACTGTAAAATGGGGATAATAATTGTATTCTCGTGGAGTTGTAAGGATCAAGTGAATTCACATATGTGAAATACCAAGAATGATGCCTGGGACGTGGCAAGCATTGAATATGTGTTTAATATCACTACTTCTTGCTTTTGAACTTGCCTAAGTTTTAAAATTTGTTGCAATACATTATATATAGGTATACATGAACACATTTTAATTGTAATTATTTTGTTAAGTATATTTTGTTTTTTACATATGCATAATTTCTTTACATATTTTCATTCATAATTAATATATATCACATATGAATAACATAAAAATTTCATTCTGCTGGAGAAATTTGACCTTTCTGAAGTGAGGACAGAGTGGTAGCAAGCAAGCTATGGAAAACTTACCTCCTATTCAGTTGCTATATACAGGATTTGGGGCCCCGGCTTCTCAATGGTTGAATTCTTTTTTCCTCATTAAAGGTCTGCTGGGTTCTGCTATCCTTCTCTACTTCCCATGGCTGTCACTGCTAATCTTCACAAATTCATCTTTATTTTGAAGGTCATGGAACTCTGGAGATGTTTAGATGAATTTGAGCTGGCAGGAGAGTTATTTTACTTCATTCATTCCTCCATACAAAAGGTTTCTTATTTTGCATTTTACCATTTTATTTGACCGCACCAGCAAGTCTGTTTAACTGAATGTGGTATTTTCACAAGGAATAATGATCTGAGGGAAGGGGCCTGTTCCTGAAAGTGGGATGATAGATGCTAGTCTTGGCTCCACTTCTGGGGTTTATTAAAAGAGTGTTTATAAAACCACTCTATTTGTATTTACCAAGAATATTAGTGGGGGAAAGAGGCAACAAGATGGCCTGGGATTCCAAATTCTCTGAGGATAAATCAATCATTAAGTAGATCATAGTTTCCTGAATAATCAGGACTAGATACAATGTGTCAGACTGCTCCTAGTCAGGGGTCTGCAAGGATTTAAATAGATAATCAATCTTCTCTCATTCCTCAGAAGTGAATGAAAAACTAGTCAACTATCCAGCAGGCTGCCCTGAGTTCCTACTGAAAGAATTGTTTCACCAACATTTGCAATCCTTTAGCTTTCCAAGCCAATTAGAAGTTCTCGGGAGCTGACTTGCTGTTCCTCTGTGATGCAATAAAAAGCACCACTTTCTCTGAACTTCTATCTCTTCTTCCTTCCTTTCTTCACTGGAAGCCCAGTAGTAGTCTTGTACATTGTGGGGACATATGGTTTATCAGAGGCACTTATAGTCAACATGCATTTTAGTCAAAATAAAATAAAGTAAAACAATCCCCTAAAGACAATCTTGAACTTCGGTAGGGAGTTTGAATGTGCAGTCCTCCATAAAGTGGCGTACAAATGCATGTGTGAACATATGTGTATTTTGGGGCTGAGACGTGGGAAGGCTTGTGTAATACCATAAAGGGTCATGGAATCAAATAGAGTGAGAAACCCTCAGTCTGAGAATTCCTCTCTGCATGGTCCCATTCTGTCCACAGCAAGCCAAATGGGTAGTATCACCAAAATCTAGCCTGGCTTTCATGTGTGTTACACAAGACTATGTCTAAGCTGCAAGGCTGAGTTGAGTAAGTGGTTTCATTTATTTTGATTTCTTTAGATAGACCCACTATTTATCAACACATAGTAGACAGAGAGGTTAAAGTTTAGGATTTTAATCCCAGCTGTGTCAAGGTATCATTCATTCATTTACTAATTAATTTAACAAATACTTACCAAATATCTATGTGTCAGCACTGTGCTAAGCCCTGGAGATATAATGGAGAACAATGTAGACACAGTCCCTACTTACTTAGAACCTATAAGGTGTAATTCTGTAACCGAATAAATTTACTTCTCTAGACTCATATTTCACCTGTAAAATGGGCCTATACTAAATACCAAAGGAAAAAAATGTTTGAGAAAATGATTTATAAATTCTAATGTTTTATATATTGGAGATTACACACACACACACTCATATAGCATAGAGACACAATCATCTTCCAGTCATTGCAAAGTATAGTGAAGGACTGATGAAATTTAGTTAAGAGAATATAACATAAATCTTCATATTTCTCAAAAGGGGAGGCTGTGTGGAGACTTTCTTATGCCTCCACACATTCTTTCTTATGACTGAATTAAGATCCTGAGAATGGCCGAGGCTTCCCTCAAGAATTTTCAAAGGGAAGCTGGTTATAAATTATAAATCAACTTGAGTATTTTTTGATCCTCTTCCGTGTACATGCTCTTAGACTTCTGGAGCAGATGGATAATCTGACAGACCTCAAGGTCAAGGATGGAGTCATAACAATGCAATACAGCCCAGAATGTGCCAAGAATACACCTGCAGAAATATCTGGAATAGGCTGGTCTAGAGAGCATCTTCTATCCAGACCCCAGGAAGCAGGAAAAGACTATGGAAGGAATAGCTTGTAACGAACACTCTGTTTGGGAGGAGGGATATTACTTTCCACTTCTCTTCTCCATGCCCAGTTCTCTAAAACCAGCCTGAACTGTGCACTCTAGAGAGCATGTAAAGTACTTGTTACAGTGAAAGCATAAAGGCAAATGGTGCTTTATCCTCAGAGGTGCTTAAATGATGACATACAAAAAAGAGACAGGAAAGAGAACCAGGATGACAAATTAATATCCTAAGTCACCCACTTCTCCTATACCCACTGCTACTTCCAGCTGACAGTTGCCATCAGCTCTTACTGGGCTTGGGGCGAAGGCCTTTTTACTGATCTCCCAGTTTTCACACTTCTTACAATACAGTTTTTTCCACACAAAAGTTAGTGGTTCTTTTTCTAACGAAATTCAGATAATGTCTGCCCCTGTTTTAAAAACGATTCTTGGCCTTCTTGCATTTAGAAAAGATCCCCCAAATTCTTTGCTGTGATCTGCAAGAAACCAGTGTGATCTGGCCTTTAAGATCTCAACAAAGTTATCTCCTACCTGTTTTCTCTCTCCCTACCATTCATCCACCGGCCTTTTTTGATTCCCCAGATTTTCCAAGCCTTCTGCCTCAGGACCTTGGCATAGGCTGTTTCCTCAGCTTAGAAAGCTCTTCCCTCACTGATTATCCCTCTTAACTCCAAGAGGCCCCTGATAACACCACACCCTTGGGGAGAAGGGAGGATAGAGAAGGAGCAAATCTGGATCACCTGGGAGCCCTAGTCTCCTGCCTGAGGCAACACCCTCTCCACTGTAGAACTCTGATGACTTCCTTCAAAGCAGCTGCCCTCATTTATAATTTATGTACTTATTTGTTTGCTTATTGTCTGTCTCCATGACTGAACTGTATACTCCAGGAAGGCCAAATCCATTTCTATTTACTCACCATCCCCTACTGTTTAAAACATAAGGTGGTGTCCAACAAATATTTACCAAAAGAGTAAATAAAGCTTTGAGTTTCTTTCCCCTTAATTCTTACAGACAGCCCAGGCAATTGTGTGGGCCAGGAGTTTGCCCATGCCTCCTTGCCTTGGCATACGCAGCCCCTCTGTCTGGACTGCCTATCCTTCTTGCCCAATCGCCAAACTCCTCCTCCTCCTGCTTTAACACACAACACCACCCTTTCTTCTCTGAAGTTTTCTCTGATCTTGCTTTTGTGTCTTCACACTATCCATGCAGATTTCTATTAGCATTTGTAACACCTTATTATAATTATATGCTTGTATTTTTTTGCCCCCCGGTCAGCCCACCATGCACTCTCTCAGCACAGGAGGCGTATCTTATTCCTCTTTGCATCTCCAGCTCTGGTGTGGTGTCTGGAACATCACATGCATATGATACACATTTGTGGGAGCCTAGAGACTCTCGTGCACACCCCAGAAACAGACAGGGTGCAGGGAAAGCAAGCCACTCCTGGTGGACTCTGCGCAGTGGCAGGATTGGTGATGGTGTCCGAAATTCGCTCCTCCTGTTGAACAAAGAGCAGCGGATAACAGGGAGGATGGCACACTCTCTCCCCTCCCCTCACCCCCATCCAGAGGTGAAAGCAGCATGTGTCCAAGCTCCATAGGGTTTTCCCTTCCTTCCAGAGGAGACTATTCTCAAGGCAGATTTTCAAGCTGAAGTCATCCAGAACAAAAGCTGCTTGCCAGCTGTGGTCCCGCAGCCCAGTACCCCTCCCCGCCAGCAGCCCTTGGTACCATTACTGCCTAATCTGAGCGGGGTGTGAAGGCTTCCTAGGAAGCATCTGGTCTCGGGGCCACTGTCAGCTAGTGAGGAGACCAGAGAGTTCCCCATCTGATATCTGAGGCTGCTGGAGCTGCAGAAGCCAGAAAGAAAGTGAGGAGGAGGAGGAGGACGAGGAGGAGCAGTGGCCTGTGCCGGCTGAGGCTGTCAGAAAGGCCAAGGCATGATGCTGCCAGGCTCGTTCTCACCACTTTCTTTCCCTCATGGCCCTGTTAGACATCGGCTTGGCCTGTAGTTGTGAACTCAGGCCTTGAAAGATGAGGAGTTGCTCCTGCTTAGTACACTGGGTCTGAAGGGCAGGCTCCAGACAACCTCCAAGCAAAACTGAGTTTGTTTTCATTAACTTAGGTGCATGTTCTTGTCAGGATTTCCCAACTTCTCTTAACACTGTTTCTTCCAGTCCTTTCCCAAGGACACTCACGTTCTCCCATGTATTTTGCCCCTCTCCCCAAGGACAGAGCTGGGCCACCTAGACTGTATTCCTGATGTTTCTTTTTGTGTCTTCCCACACTGCTAATGGCAGCTGTTCCGACCAAGATTTCTGAGGTAAAGTGGAAAGAGATGGTAACACCTAACCATGGTCAGGAATACTTTTCTTAAAAATAAAAATTTTAACAGTGACTTCTCCTGAAGACCAAGAAAGAACTCAGCATAGCAAGTGGAATTTTTGGATTCTGTGGTCGCCCTTTGGGAGAAGATTTGCATTTCAATAATTCCTCAAATCAGTTCCACCTGGACATGGATTCCAGGCCTGATTTTCTCTCTGGAGGCCCTGGAGATACACCCGGATGAACGTGGGTTTGGACTTCTAGGGGGTCCAGGCTGGCTAGTGGACTATCTGCAAACTGGCTGCAGCCCAACAGAGCACACATTATCTTAATGGTACTGATAGATCAGGAGTGTCACACATCATTAAAATAGCTGATTGATTAGCAGAAAATAATTAGCTTGCCCTGCCTTGCTAGAAAGCTTTTTGACATACCAAGAAGGAGATATGGAAGGGACGAGGGGTCATCCATCTTTTGATCATTTGTTTTCCCTCCAAGGTGATGAAAAAAGGCCCTGATAACCCTTAGGGAAGGGAAAGAATATAAACAAGTCATAGTTCTTCTTTGCCATTTGCTCCGAGAGAAGCTATCTGCAGGCTTTCTGAAGTGTGGTGTGTTTATTCCAGTTACATAGATACACTCCTTTAAATCAAACACTCTGTTAGTGCCTCGGCGTTGTAAATCAGTGGTTCTTTTCAAGTGACTTGATAGAATGTGATATTCTGCTTTCCCCTGACAGCATATAAACATAGAAACCTAAATATTATAATCAAGGCCAGCCATTGGCAGGACGAAGAAGGGCATGGAGATTCTAGTGGCTTTTCAAAGCCTTTATGGCTTTCTGTATTATCTGTGTTCCTCTGGGTATTCACTGTCATCTTCTTGGTCCACTTGGGAGAGAAATTGACAAAATTATTTATGCTCAGGAGTGATATGGTTTAAGGCATTTTTATTCTCAGAGATATTTGCATTTTAGCCAAAGACACAAAACATTTTAACCCAGGATGTCTCTGGAGAGGTGTCTGGCTGCCTTCTCACTATCCTGGAAATGGCACTGATAACACCACACCCTTGGGGAGAAGGGAGGATAGAGGAGGAGTAAATTTGGATCACCTGGGAGCCCTCAGCGACTCTGATGTATACCCCCCTACCTCTGTCATCCTCCGCATTCTCCCTCTTTGTCACTGCTTCAAAGAACCATGGATGAGAGTACATGATTATGCTCACGTTAGAAAAGAAAATGGCGGGTCACCATCAGCCTGGAAAATAGAATCAGAGTCTGGGAGTCACTGGAATTGGACTTCTTGCCCCTTAGCAGTCCACTGACCTTGGTTGTATTACCGAATGTCCCCACAGCAGTAGAATATTGATATTACAAAGCCTGATGAAGCTTACATATGTAATGTAGGAGAAAATACTTAACCAATAAATATTCATTTTCTTCATTTAAAAAAATAATCAGGAATTCTAAATTTCATCTGAATATAATCTGTTGACACTCCACTGCTAATCAATGAATACATGTACAGCTTTATTTATTTTTTTAGTTAACATTGTTGACTTTTTGTTTGAGCATATAAGTAATACATGTGCTTTGAACAAATTTGAGGAACTAAAAGGAAATACCCTATAGTCTTTCTTTAGGCATAATCACTAAGAGTTTTGAATTTTATTTTCAGTGCTTTTTCAATGCATATGTGCATTTTTTTTTTTTTGGAACAGTGTTTGTCTCATACCACACACATACACATTCTGTTTTGTGGCTTTCTTTTCTCATCTCATACATCATGAGCACTTTCCCATGTCATTAAACATACAGAGTGTGTATGTGTTTTATAGTTGCTGCCCTCACTAATGACAGCCATTAGTAAGATGACACTTGTTCTTCCAGGACATCTGTCAGTCATTGAGATGACTGCTCTCAGGGCAGAAATAGTGGCCACTTTTTGGTTATTATTATTAATATCCTCACTTCCACAGCTGGCTCTTGGCAAAACTTTAAATTCTTATTTGGACTTTTGTCTCTGGGAGTAGGGATGTAGGATGCCAGCAGATTCCAGCCTGTTTTTTCCCCGGCCACAAGTTCCCTCTATATTCTATAACAAAAGACCACTCCTCAAATGCATTTATCCTTCAATTCACAACCTGCCACAGGGCAGTGTAGAGTTGCAGCAAAATGGTTTTTGAATGAATAAATGCATGCATGAGGCAAGAAGTCTTCCTTTCAGCCAGAAATAAGGATTCTGTGTTGGTTATAGTTATTTTCAGCAAGATCTTATGGGTAATTTTTAGCTTTCCTTTTTATGTTACTTGATTTCTCTGTGCCTCAGTTTCATTACCTACAAAATGTTGATAATAATAGCACCTATCTCATGGAGTTTTTGGGTGTTGAATGAATACATGTGAAGTGCTTTCAACATTGACTGGCAAAAAGCAATCACTCAGTAAACCATAACTATCATCATCATCAACATCATCATCATCATCATCATGTGCTCTTTGACATTTTCCAAAATTTCTGGAGTCCAGCTTCACACACTATATATACACACACTTGAGACCTGGTGCACAGATTTGTGCACAGGTAGGTTCCCTTGGCCTGGCCAGTGGCCTGGGGGAGGGATTGTGGGAAGTTGGCTATGGGAGTGCACCGATCACCAGGAGGCAGCTCCTGTGTTGAGCATCTGCCCCCTGGTGGTCAGTGTGCATCATAGCAACTGGTCATTTGGTTGCTTAGGCTTTTATATATATACTAGAGGCCCAGTGCATAAAATTCGTGGAAGGGGAGGGGTTTCTTTCAGCCCAGCCTGCTCCCTCTCCAATCTGGGAGCCCTCAAGGATGTCCCATTGCCTTTAAAAGGGCAGTCAGACATCCATCTCACAATCCAGGACTGCTGGTTCCCAACTGCTCACTTGCCTGCATTCCTGATTGTCCCTAACTGCTTCTGCCTGCCAGCCTGATCACCCCTTAACCACTCCACTGTCAGCCTGATTGATACCTAACAGCTCCCCTGCCAGTCTGTTTGGGCTTAACTGCCCTCCCCTGCAGGCCTGGGTCCCCCCCCCAACTTCCTTCCCTGCAGGCCTGGTCACCCCCAACTTCCCTCCTCTGCCAGCCTGCTCACCCCTAACTGCTCTCCCCTGCAGGCTTGATCACCCCCAACTGTCCTCCCTTGCAGGCTTGGTCCCTGCCAACTGCCCTCCTCTGTTGGCATTCTTGTGATGACCATCTTATATCCACATGGGGGCAGGATCTTTTGACCACATGGGGGCAGCCATCTTGTGTGTTGAAGTGATGTTAAATCTGCATATTGCTCTTTTATTAGATAGGATATCCTATCTAATAAAAGCATAGTATGCAAGTTGTCTTCTCAACCTGGAGTTTGTCCAGGAATTCGACCAGTGAGCAGGCCGGCTGGAGGAAGGGAGGGAGTACCTGGCTGGCAGCCAGCAGACTCTAGAGACCCTACCAGTGCTCGAATTTTGTGCACTGGTCCTCTAGCAATCCTCACCTGAGGATATTTTTTAATTGATTTTAGAGAGAAAAGAAGGGGGAAAAAGAGAGAGAAACATCTATTGGCTGCCTCCTGAACATGCCCTAACAGGGATCAAACCCAAAATCTAGGTATGTGTCTTGACCTAGAATTGAACCCACACACCACCCCCCCTCTTTTTTTGTGTGTGTGTATGGGATAATGCTCCAACCACTTAACCACCTGGTTGGTTGGAGCATTTGTAGTAAAAGAAATAGTACACAGTCAAGGGAACATAGCATCTTAGGTTAATAATGTGAAACAGAATTGGGAGGATTAGTTCGATACCAGAAAAAGGAGGTTGCTGATATAGACAGAGAGGGACAGGAAAGAAAACAAGTGAGAAAAAAAGGAAAACAGTAAGAAAAGAGGGGTCACATTTGGGGCTGGCCAGAACTTAGGGATGGGGAGGGCCAGGCATGTGAATTTAAAAATTGCTCCATTGGACTTGAGCCTACTGCACTAGCACTTTATCAAGGGAACTCAGAGAACCTTCTGTAGCTCCCCATCCCCTCACCTCATCTGGAGAGGGGAGGGGTTGGGCAGGGAAATGAGAAGGGAGTAAGAGTAGGAACTGGAAGATGAGAAAATGGAAGCTTGGAAAGGTAAATCAACTTGTGAATGTCTCTCAGCTAATTGCCAGCAACACTGGTCTGGAACTCAGCTTTCAGGATACCCAACTAGTCTCAATGCCCTCCACCTCTGCTTGCCGAAGTCTCTCTGTGCCCAGAGACCTCAATGAAATAACTGACCCAAGAGTTTGGAATCTGCACCTTTGCAATTAGCCACGTGTAGAGGATGGAACAAAGATGCTAGCCAGTTGAAGGTCCATCAGTGGTCTGTGGAAGATTGGAAAATATCCATATGCAACCTTCTCTACCATTCCCCCCCCCCCGAACTCCCAACCCTTCTTATCGTTTTCTAAATCTATCTGTCTTTGCAGAGAATAGTCAGGATACGTGCCAATCCAACCGTTTCATCAATTAATAAGAGCTCCTTGTTTTTACTGTAGAAGATGTAAGGGAAAGACTCTATTGGATGTTTTTGTTTTACACCAGCCAGTGCATGAGTGACTTGACTGAACAAAATTCAGAAATTGTCTCTACTGCTGGGCTGATGGGCTTGACTTCTGGAATTCTAAGCTATGGAGCTTGTGCATAGACTCTATGAAAACCCAATTTTTAATGTTCTTTCGGTGGTGGTGGTGGGGTGGGGCTGGGGGGGCATTTGTAGTATATTTGGTGCTACAATTTGCAAACAGTGGTCAGATTTAACTGCGTTATTTTTCCAAGCTTCAATTTTCTCAATTCATTTTAATGGATTATTGGATCAAATATGAATGTGTGCCCTGCGACAGAAAATTTTGTTTGTGTTTTGGTTTGTGAAAAGTTGGGAGTAAACCTGTTGCCATCCTACAACATCTTTCTAGGGGTCTTGCACCATTAAAATTGGGACAGACATGCTTTGCTCAAATAATCTAACTTAGATCAAAAACAATTTAATACAGGAGATGGGGGAATAAGTAGATTTAGCATCCATTAATTAAGACTAATTAGTGATATAGTCTATGAAAAAAGGCATGGGTTGCACTTACCTGCCATCTGGCAGCTACTTAAAAAAAAAAAAACAACCCTAAGAGGTGTGCAAAGATTGGAACCCAAGGAAGATCACTGGATAGGACACAATCTTGCAACACAAACTGGAATAGAATCCGAGACACAACTCCTTCAGAAGATTCCATGTTCTTTGAGAAGAAGTTTGGTGCAAAAATTAGGGCATTTTGAATTAGTCTAATTCTAGAAGTGATATTTTCTTCCCATGTCAAAATTTCACAACACCTGAGAAAATAAGTAGGAATGCCTTGAAGTGAATGATGACAATTTGGAGATACATGCCAAAAATAGGATATCCTCGTTTCCCTCGTTCCTCTTAAGGTGGTGGTCTGGACTTGTTCAGGTCTAAAACCTGCAGCCCAGGCTGTGGGAGCCTCCCTCTCCAAAGGCCCCAGGGCTCCCTTTGTTTCCTCTTGGCCTCTGGAGTTACTCTGGAGCTATGCAGCTTAGGACCAGCAGATGGCATGTGGCGTCAGGCTCCTGGACTCTTAGAGCCTGGGAAAGCCATCTTTTTTCTACCATAAAATTCTAAACTTTAGTTTTAGCTATCAGATAGTGTGCTTGATCATCTGGCTCTGTCTTTCTACAATGTCTAGTTCACCTGTGGTGGAAACAAATCAAAATATAACAGACACTATTTCACTCATTTCTTCAGCTGGAAATGGATAAGGCTTACTATTTCCCTCCACTGGTCTAGGACACTCTTGGGAGCCTCATAGCTTGCTGTGGAATGGAACAGCAGGGCAGGCAATACATAGCTTCTGGGGAGAAGAGAATGTGAACACCATCAGCATATGTTCTGAGAATGCAAGCAGGTGATCATTATAACCACCCCATTGTTTCCCCTGCCCACAACAGAGATGCCTAGAATCAGAGTGGAGTCCCCTAGAATGCCTGCTGCTGGAATACAGAGACAGCTAAAAGCATCACTTGGGGTTTGAAAGTAGATTATTTACGTACTTACCAAACAAAATTTACCTTAGTCTCCTTGTCTTCAGTCCAGCACCTTGGACCTGCCCTCCTCTGGGCCTGGTATCTCCGGGCTTGGAACTTCAACAGAGAATACATTTCTAGTCATTTAAGGGGAAAGAAAGGTGGACATATAAATGCCTGGCTGCATGGGGTGGGTGAGAGAATCTAGAGGTTTATCTTCCATAGATGTTCCACCAAATCATGTCTCTAAGATCCGAATCATTTAGGGACTCTAATGAGAAAACTGCTTGTTAAAAAAAAACAAACATCCTATTTAACAGACACCTGTCATTCTGTTAACCTCCTGCTCTACATTTTCATAGTTTCCCACATTGTGAGTCTTTCTTTTCGGGGGAAGAATTTCCCAGCATTCCTTGCTGCCCGGGACACACATGTGACCTAAGATCCACCAATCAAACACATCCACATGAAACTCTGATTTGGAAGTCAGCAGCATGAGAAAACAGATTGAGTTGGAAGCACTGTGTATGCATTTTGCAGGTAAACATACTGGCAAAGAGTGGTGGTGGCAGCAGTATCCTCATCAGGCCTCGTCTGTGGGAGGTCTGAGCTGCATTCCAAGGAGCATAGGCTTGAGCTTCTTTTTCTTCAGCTCTCCCAATGAGTCACAGAGCTACTGATAACTTTTAATAAATTCTACTTAAATCAGCCTGAATGGATTTTATCATATGCAACTTTAAAAGATAAGAAAGAAAAAGAAAACAAACTAATAAAATAGTGTGTCTGTGAAAGTAGAATAAATCTAAAATCTATTAGAATTTAAAATGTGGAATTGGGCATAGCAGGTATAGGCAAGGTGTCTTCTCTATTGTTAATCCTCACCTGAAGATATTTTTTCCATTGCTTTTTCAGAGAGAGCGGAGAGGGGAGGGGAGAGAGAGAGAGAGAGAGAGAGAGAGAGAGAGAGAGAGAGAGAGAGAGAAACATCAACTAGTAACTACTACATGCACCCTGATGGGGAGTGAACCCACAACTCAAGTACATGACCTTGACCAAGAATAGGACCTGAAAGCCTTTTGTAGGTGGCTGAACTCTAACCATTGAGTATACCATCCAGAGAGCAGGAAGATGTCTTTTGTTATACACCAAGTCCCAGGGTGAGCCAGCGCTGCTTTCCTAAGGGAGGTGCTCTCTGACTGTGGCACAATGTAAGATGGAGAGAAGCCCCATGATTTGGAACTTCGAAAGGCTGACAGACCCAGAAAATTGCTTCCTCCAAAGCAGCAGTTAGAAACAATGACTTCAAAGTAGTAGCCTTAGCTAGAAAGGCCCTGTTCCTTTCTCCCATTAACAGTTCTCTGCAATATACTTTGTTCAGACCCATTGGAAAAGTTGCGATTCAGAGGTGTCTCACCATGAAAAGCTATGATTTCAAAGTTTCAAGAAGTAGACATTAAAGACAGACTAGAAAAGGATAGATCACCAATGTCAGAAGTACAGAGAGGAAATGTTCAAGTTTAAAGACTGCCCACACAGGATCTTTGGCTATGTCTTCATGCACATGCAATTGACAGGAAGCAAATCAAAAGAGATGCCAACCACTATTTTTAGGAAACCATATTGTCAAAGGCATCTCAAGCCTGCTTGGTAACTGCCTGTGATTTTATTCTTAAAGTGAATGTCAGGTCTCTAGATTCACACCAGCATTGCTATATCCCTATTCAGGATTTGCTGTTGCTAATGTCTGCTGAATATTTCTGATTCACCTATTTTTTAAACTGGAAGTTTTGCAAATCTTGGTTATCCTGCTTCTTCTACACATTTGTTGTGAGATGACTTGTCTTTGAGCTTTCAGTAAACCAATGGTTGGCAAACTCCTTAGTCAACAGAGCCAAATATCAACAGTACAACGATTGGAATTTCTTTTGAGATCCAAATTTTTTAAACTTAAACTTCTTCTAACACCACTTCTTCAAAATAGACTCGACCAGGCCGTAGTATTTTGTGGAAGAGCCACACTCAAGGGGCCAAAGAGTCACATGCAGCTGGCGAGCCGCAGTTTGCCGACCACTGCAGTAAACAACAGTTTTAAGAAATCAGCACTATTAGAAGCCATTACTATTTCAAATAGAAAATTCTTCAGAAGAAGTAAAATAAGAAAGGATGTGTGCTGGACTCAGTATATTATTCAGATATCTTAGCAAGGACATAAATCTTGAAGGAGTTTCAGATAACATTAAGAGTCATTGTATTATCTTCTTGCTTATGTGTTGGATTTTTTTTTTTAAACAGTTGTTAATGAACTGGGAGGGAGAAGTAGCCTAGGATTAGGGTGAGTGTGTATATAAGACATGGGTGGCCATTCAAGATGGAGAATGATCACTTGTGAAAAAAAAACACACAACAACTTGCTGATCTCCCTGTTCCATCTGCTCTTCTTCACTGCTCCTTATAATGACTTCCTACCTGGATTCCATCAAAATAGCCCCATCCTTCTCCCTTTCAACTTATAGCACAGTTAATCTAGAGGTCAGCTGAGGTACAAATGAAAGTGGTCTTTGTGAGTGTGGGAAGGAGTTTAAAGCAGTCGGTCAATGGGCTGGGGATGGAGGTCGGAAGAGCTCTCCTCATTAGCCCTGACTCAGACCTCATACTTCTGCTGATCATTTCTAACCCAGGAGTGCTGACTCATTCTTTTGATTGCCTTCATTTCTACCCAGTCCAACTCCAGCAAGTCAGCAGGACTAAATCATCTGGAAATGGCCGAGGGCATTTCCCCAAACCTGAAAAGGATGCATAAAGGATGCACAAATTGCTTGCTGCCAGACAGCTGAGGGCATCTTAATCTACATGTTATTGCCTCCTTCTGGCCGAACACCTGAAATAGCCATAGGCAATTTTTCCAATCTGACAATGGATTCTGTATACTAAACCCTGGCCTTTGATGTGTATATCTACCTTGCCTTAGGACAATTTGTGTTAATAAAAAGCAAGGGGTCCTGAGACAAGGGAGAACTTAGTTCCTTTAGCTAAGTCTTCTCTGGTCCCCCATAATGCCTTCTAAAATTATGTTTTGTCTCTGGACTCGTGACTAATTTACACACAGCACCTTCTCCAGATTCCTGAACCCCTTTTAGATGCTAGATTAAGACAAATAAATAAACAAACAAATAAATAAAACTAAGATCTTTGTGGGTATAGGAGAAGACTGAGAGAAGCCAGGGGGGTCTTTGTATCAAGGTAATGCAAATAACTTTAAACCCTCAGAATTCTCAAGGTTAGAAAGACTCTTGGTGATTTTTGTCACCTCAGGTTCTAATATTGGAGCCATCTCCACTCCCACCCCCAATGTTTCTTGAGTCCTTCTCTCCTTTTCTTTCTGCTTATCTCTCAGGAGGAGTAATCTCAGCCCAACCTTACTAATTGTGCCTATGTTTGAATGCAGAACAATTTGAACTTCATTCTATTCTTTCTTCTTCCAGACTCTGGGTATTTTTTTTTATCTTTTGAAACCCAATAACCTATTAAGGTATTAGAGTAAAGACTGTTGCTCCCTAAGAAGAATTCTGATGTAGCTAATAAGTGTCCTTTTAGCCTTAAAATTTTTTTTTTTATTTACCATCCTCACCCAAGGACATGCATTGATTTTAGAAGAGAGAAAGTGGGAGAGATAGAGAGATGAGATGGAAACGTTTATCAGTTGCCTCCTGTATGTGCTACAACCCTTGGTGCACAGAATGATGCTCTAATCAACTGAGCCACACTGGCCAAGGCTATCTTTTAAGCCTTTCATGCACAGTTAATAAAACAAGTGGCTTTGCTTAAAAAAAAAATACACACACACACACACACACACACACACACACACGCACGGATTTCAGAGAGGAAAGGAGAGTGAGAGAGAGATAGAAACATCAATGATGATAGAAAATCATTGATTGGTTGACTCCTACACACTTTGCACAGGAGATGGAGCCTGTAACCTGGGCATGTGCCCTGACTGGGAATTAGACCATGAACTCTTAGTTCATAGGTCAACACTCAACCCACCAAGTCATACCAGCTGGGCTTGTGTTTGCTTTTTATTTTAGCTTTTACTTATTGTTTAAATGGCTGTTGTTTTGACAAAAAGTACCATTGAAATTTTTTAAAAATTTGGAAAAGTACCAAAAAGTGAAAAATCTGTGGCATCCAAAAATGGGCATCTCTCAAGGACAATCTCCCTTTCTACCCATGTTTCATTCATGTCCTTCGACCTCCCCTCTCTCAGCAATGGATCTTAGGCTTGACATTTTAGGACTGCCTCACTCAATTTTAGAGACTTATACATCCTGCTGTGACCCAAGGAGGAATTTGTCAGCATTAAGGGCCTCCCTTATCTCCATCCATGCCCACAATATTTGGCAGATGATCTTCATAGTTTGTGGTTTGGGATTGTAACTGTTTCCTTGTTTCATTCATGATGGGAAGATTTTTTTCTTCTTCTGTTTTTGTTTCATTTATTGTTTTCACTGGGATTTTAGGAAGAGGAATGGCGTAAGTGTTTTTCCTCTGCTGCCTTTAACAAGATCTCCTTTTTAAAATAACTATGTGTCTGCTTCTAATTTTTCACTTAAAACGTTAAGGAAAGAATGTATACATGATTCTTGTTAACGTTCAGTTGTTTAGGTGCCTGGTAAAGAGGCGCTCCCTTGAATGGCGACGGGCTCTGTCCTCAAGATGGCCTTTCCCTGGCACTGGCTCTGGTTAGAATCTTCCCTAGGAGAGATGGCCTTGCTCCCTGGGAGCTGTCACCACAAACTGCCCATGCAGAGAGACAGACTGTAAATGACACCAGCTGCAGACACATGTAGAGAGGGTAGAGGTTGATGCCTGAAGATAGAGGGGAGCCATACCTCAGCCTTGAACAGCGGGGGCCTGCAGAGGAAGACAGCCTGCGCCTGCTCCAGGAGAATGCATAAACCTCTCCATCACTCAGGCACCATCTTGGGGAAAGGAAAGCAAGAAGATCCTGAGAAGGCAAAGAACTGGCTCCCATAGAGAATTTCAACTTTGAATTCAGTTCCCCCTCCCTTTTTCCCACCATGAAAGAGGCTGTTACTTAGCACATTTATTTCCGCCATCTGTAGGAAGGAGAGCTTCAGGGCAAGATTAAACTGGTTACAGAAAACAAATACGCTACTGTTTTTGTACATCTGATTTGTAAGGTCTGAGCCTTGACCCTGCCACATCTTTCTGCAATAAGCAGCCTGATGGAAGGAAAGTTGCTTGGACTGGGAGCTGACCTCGCTTTTTCTCCTGGCTCTGCCACCAACTGGCTGTGTGGTGTTGGTTAAAACCAACTTCTTTTACCAATTCTTAAGTGTAGGGGTTGGAACCAATCAGTAATCTTCAAATGTTTTTTTGTTTGTTTGTTTTGTTTATGAGCTGTGTCCTTTTTACATAAACAACATAGGAAACAGGTAGAGTTGGGGTTTCCTCTGGCAAAGTGGGGAGCAGGTGTCTGGACCACATACATTGAGGAGCCCATTGAGCACCCCAGGAGTTCCTGAATCATCACAGAACTTTATGATCTCTGGTCCTTTTTGATTCTAATCCTCAATGATTCAACATCTAATGACAGTAGGAGTGGCTGGCAGCAGCATGCAATAAGCTGTTCTGTGGTCCACAGAAATCTGAAAAGGTTTAATATTTAAATATTCAAACAAAAATTCCTAGAACTTCATGTGGTTGGAGGCTTATTTACAACAACAACAACAACAAAAAAGGAAGCTTGAAGTAACCCATTAACTAGAAATTGGCCACCATTGTGTGATTAACATGGCAGAATCATGTCCAAACCCAGCAACATTTTAGCATTTTATATGTTTACTAGAGGCTTGTGCACTGGTGGGGTCCCTTGGCCTGGGCTTTGGGATTGGGCTGAAACCAGCTCTCTGACATCCCCTAATGGATCCTGATCCTGGGTTGTGTGAGGGCTCAAGGGAGGCTGAGAGACCCCACCAGTACATGATAGAGGCTGGGGACGGACTGTGAAGGGGTTCCAGGGCATGTCCAGCCGGTCTTGCTCAGTCTTGATCAGCTGGACCCCAGCAGCAAGCTAACCTACTGGTTGGAGTGTCTGCCCCTTATTGGTCAGTGCACATCATAGGGAGTAGTTGAGCAGTCTTAGCATATTATTAGCATATGAGAGGCCCAGTGCACGAATTCATGCATGGGTGGGGTCCTTCTGGGTGGCCTGTAGAGATCGGGCTGAAACCCACAGTCCAATGCTGCCTGCAGCTCCTACTCATCCTGGCCCCATTGTGCCTGCCACGGACTCATGCCCAATCAGTCCCAATCGGAAGAGGCTCACACTGCTGCAGCAGTGCTTGCCAGCCATAAGCCCTGCTTTTGGCACCTTTCTAAGGAGATTGGCCAGTGGGATTGGGCTGCAACTGGCTCTTTGACATCCCTCAAGGGATCCTGGATTGCAAGAGGGCACAGGCCAGGCTGAGGGATCCCACCAGTACACGATCAAGCCAGGGAGGAACCACAGGAGGGGTCCAGGGCATGTCTGGCCCATCTTGCTCAGTCTCGATCAGCCAGACCCCAGCAGCAAGCTAACCTACTAGTCCAAGCATCTGCCCCCTGGTGGTTAGTGCATGTCATAGTGAGTGGTTGAGCAGCCTTATCTTATCATTAGCATATTATGTTTTGATTGTTTGTTCGGTTGTTCTGCTGTTTGATCTATTTGAATATTACCCTTTTATTATATAGGATTATGCTTTGATTGGTTGAACAGCTGACCAGACAACTGGACACTTAGCATATTAGGTTTTTATTATATAGGATGTGTGCTTGGTACTATGGAGTCCCGGATTAGTGGGTAGGATCCACTTAAGAATACTATAACAGGTTAAATAACTTCCTTAAACATCACACACTACTCAGAGAAACATAACTTTAAAAATAAAAAATAAAGCATTTACTGTCATAAATAAGATGTTCAAATATACAGTTAACCCAAACCATGGAATTTCTCATTCCATAGAATTTGCCATTAACTGACTCTCAGAGCATTTCTATGCATGAAGTGGGTAAGAAAAATGTTTGAGAGAAACAAACTGAATTTTATTTATTTTTTATTTTTTAATTGAAATTATTGGAGTGACATTGGTTCACAAAATCATACAGGTTTCAAGTGTACAACTCAACAAAACAACTCAACAAAACAACTGCATTGTGAGCCCATTGCCCCAAGCAAAGTCTTTTCTTTCACCATTTTCCCCCCTTTACCCACCTCCACCTAGCTCCCACTTCCTCTCTCCCTCTAGCTATCATGTCACTACACTATTATCTGTATCTCTATGTTATATATGGTGTGGGTTTTTTTTTTCTAATCTCCTCATCTTATTTCATCCAGTCCCCGACCCCTTATCCCCTTTGACAGCTATCAGTCTCTTCCATGTATCCATGCCTCTTTGTATTTTGTTTGTCAGTTTACTTTGTTCATTAGATTCCACATTGAAGTGAGATCATATGGTATTTGTCTTTCTCTGACTGGCTTATTTCGCTTAGCTTAATAATCTCTAGGTCTGTCTATGCTGTTACAAAAGGTAAGAGTTCCTTCTTTTTTATAGCCATATAGTATTCCGGGTAGTACCACAGCTTTTTGACCCACTCATCTATTAATGGGCACATGGACTGTGTCCAGATCTTGGCTATTGTAAATAATGCTGCAATAACCTAGTGGTGCATACAGTATTTCAAATTAGTGTTTTGGGTTTCTTCAGATATATATTTAGAAGTGAGATCACTGGGTCAAAAGGCAGTTCCATTTTTAATTTTTTGAGAAAACTCCATATTATTTTCCACAGTGGCTACATTAGTCTGATTTCCACCAACAGTGCACTAAGGTTCCCTTTTTTCCATTTCCTCACCGGCACTGGGTGTTTGTTGATTTATTGATAATAGCCATTCTGACAGGTCTGAGGTGATTTCTCATTGTGGTTTTAATTTGCAGTTATCTGATGGTTAGTCATATTGAGCATTTTTTCACACAGTTCAGTTGGTGCCTCTACTTCAGCTCCCTGGGCTAAAGTGGGCTAGTGCGTGTCCTCCAGATCTCTCTCTGTGTGGACAGCAGTCATTCCTCAAGGCCCCCAGCAGCTAATCAGCCAAAATGCCACTGCCCACGAAATGAAGCTGGGGGTTGCATCCATATGCTTCCCCAGGCCCCCTTGAGACTCTGTTCCTACTCCAGCTAGTAGCTGGGTTGCAGAGACAGTAATAAAGGAAGATATGTCCTCTTCGGAGAATTGTCTATTCAGCCTCCTTTGCCCATTTTTAATTGAGTTGTCTTCTTGATGTTGAGTATTTCTAAATATTTATATGTTTTGGAAATTAATCCCTCATCAGATGTATCATTGGAAATCTACTCTCCCATTCACTGAGTTCTCTTTGCATTTTATTCATGGTTTCTTTTGCTGTGCAAAAGCTTTTTAGTTTGATGTAGTCCCACTTGTTTATTTTTCCCTTTGTTTCCCTTGCCCATATCTGCAAAAATATTGCTAACAGCCTCAGTCAGTGTGTTTCAGGGGTTGAGCCATGACCTATGAACCAGGAGGTCATGGTTTGATTCTCTGTTGGGGCACATGCCCAGGTTATGGGCTCTATCCCCAATAGGGGGCATGTAGGAGGCAACCTATCTATGATTCCCTCTCATCATTGACCTTAGTCTTCTTAAACTTCTTAAGACTTATTTGTGTGCTAACATGTGGTCTACTAGTATCTTTGAGAATGTTCTGTACACCTGAGAAGAATGTATAATCTATCACTTTGGGATGAAATGTTCTGTTAATATTAATTAAATCCATCCAATCCAGTATGTTGCCTTGTTGATTTTTTTGTCTGGAAGATCTGTCCATTGATTTCAGTGGGATGTTAAAATCCCCTACTATGACTGTATTGCTGTCAATTTCTCCCTTAATGTCCACCAATAGTTTCTTTACAAATTTAGGTGCTTTTATGTTAAATATATGTGTATTTATAAGGGTTATATCCTCTTATTGGAACGATCTCTTTAGGATTATGTAATAACCTTTTAATCTCTTTTTATGGACTTTGTTTTGAAGACTGTTTTGTCTGATAAATGTATTGCTACCTCAGCTTCCCCCCTTCCTCCTCATTTTTATTTAATATTTTTTTCCATTCCTTTACTTTCAGTCTTTATTTATCTTTTCTCCTGAGGTGGGTCTCTTATAGACAGCATATATATGGACCATGTTTTCTTATCTATTTAGCTACCCTATGTCTTTTGATTGGAGCATTTAATCTATTTACATTTAAGGTTATTATTGATAGGTATTTATTTATTTCCATTATTTTTTCTTTATACTTATGTTCATCTCTCTCTCTCTCTTTCCTCCTCCTCCTCCTCCTCCTCTTCTTCCTCCTCCTCCTC
>JAAGEH010000304.1:8464748-8505650 GCA_011751065.1 Lasiurus cinereus
TTCTTCTTCTTCTTCTTCTTCTTCTTCTTCTTCTTCTTCTATTTCTTGTAATACTGGTTGGTGATAGTGAACTCCATTAGATTTTTTTTGTCTGGCTAGCTCCTCATTTCATGTCTGGACTAAAGTGTTTCTGTTGAGAAATCAGCTGGCAGCTTTATGGGCACTTCCTTGTATGTAACTAACTGTCTCTCTCTTATTGCCTTTAAGATTCTCTCATTGTCTTTATTTTTAAAAAATATATTTTTATTGATTTCTGAGAGGGAGGGAGAGAGGGAGAGAGAGAGGGAGAGAGAAAGAAAGAGAGAGAGAGAGAGAAACATCAATGATGATGATGAGAGAGACTCATTGATTGGCTCCTGCACACCCTCCTCTGCCCCCCCCCCACCCCTGCCACACACACACACACACACACACACACACACACACACACATTGGGGATTGAGCTTGAAATCTGGACATATGTCCTGACTGGGAATCAAACCATGATCTCCTGGTTCAATCACTGGGCCACGCCAGCCAGGCCTCTCATTGTCTTTAATGTTTGACATTTTAATTATTATGTGTCTTTGTGTTCATCTTGACTAGGACTCTCTGTGCTTTCTAGACTTGTGTAACTTTTTCATTTACCAGATTAGGGAATTTTTCAGCCATTATTTCTTTGAAGCAGTTTTCAATTCCTTGCTCATCTCTTCTCCTTCTCGTATCCCTATAATATAGATGTTTTTACAGTTGATGTTGCACAGAGTTCCCTTAAACTGTCCTTATTTTTTAAATTCTCTTTTGTTTTGATGGTCTGCTTGACTGCTTAAATTGGTGATTCCATCTTTGTTTCATCTAATCTGCTATTGATTCCTCTAGTGTATTCTTTATTTCAGATATTGTATGCATTTCTAACTGGAAGCTCTGGTGTGGTCTGAAGCTCAGAGCCCTGAGTTTGTGTTAATGCTCTGTTGATTCTATGTTCTTTTTAATTCTTACTATCTCTTTGCTTAAGTTCTCACTGAGCTCATCATTCTTCACCTAAGGTCCAAGAGCATTCTATAATTACTGTTCTAAATTCTGTATCTGGTATCCATTTCATTTAATTCTCTTTCTGGGAATTTCTATTGTTCTTTCATTTGGGATATATTTCTTTGTCTCCCCATTTTGTCTCTCTATATTAGGTAGGTCTGCTACGAATCCCAAAGTTGTTATGATGACTTTGATTTAGATGTTTTGTTGAGCTCAAAGGCACAATCTGCCAAATTATCTGAGCTCAGTGCTTCAGTAATGTTTCTTGTGGGTTATATGTACCCTCCTGTTGTAATTGTGTGTTGAATGCTATTGGCCCTTTTGTGGGTAGAGTTAACCCTTCAGGCTGGCTGACTATAAGGCTAAAGCTTGATCACTGGTATAAGTTGCTGTGCAGGGTCTACTCCTGAAGTAGAGTTGTTCCAGAAGGCTGCCTGCCACAATGTCCCTTGGGTGTGCCATTTGTATGGCTAGTTGGGTCAAGCTCTGGTGTGGTCTGAAGCTCAGAGCCCTGAGTTTGTGTTAATGCTCTGTTGATTCCATCTTGAAATTTGAACAAGGAGCCTCACCATTTCCTTCTGCTGGGGCCTCACAAACTGTATAGCTGATCCTGCCTGTGGCTTTAGTCCCCACCCCTTCTGCTTTCTCAGTGGGGTCAGCACTCTTCCTCCTCTGCACTCTGTCGCTGCTTCTCTGGCCTCCCATGCTTTGTCCCTCTTCCTTAGTGATGAGGGCACTTATCCCTTCAATGGCTGTAGGTGTTTACAAAAAGCAGGAAGAGCCACAGATTTCAGGGCTCTGCCTTCCAGCCTGCAAAAATCCCTGAGCCAACAAAGCACAAAAGGAACTGGTTTCTTTTTGAATTGGGAAAAGAAAACAAATATCTTGGAAGAAAAAACACACCTTAATGCTGCAATAAATTATTATGCCATATAAATAGCTGTGCTTCAATTCACTGTAAGTTACTTTCATGATTAGTTTTGATAGTTTGGCCTACAAAATTGTTCTCTAAGACCAGAACCTCAACATATACTGCAATACCTATAAAAAGCAAGGGCATAGAGAGCTAAGCTGGGTGCTGCTATTAACAGGATGCCGTATACATTCTAACTCAAACTGGAACACCTTTGAAAGGACCTCTATCAATAATTACCCCAGAGCAATAAGAGTGAACTGGGACCACCATGGTCAGACAGGGATACATGTCACTCCTTCTGTAAGTGACAGAAGAAGGATTTGAACCCAGGTCAGCATGGCTCCCAGTGTTTGGGTATTAATTAGGATAATCTGTGGCTAGCTCATGAATTATTTCTCCCACATTCATGTTGCTGTGGTCCTGTTGACATGGCCTGAGAAAGACTAGGTTCACAACTGGAGAGTTTTATTCATAAGGATCCTGAGACCTGCATTCCTCTGTTGCAATTGGCCAGTGCTCCAGGCATGAATGAGGGAAGTTTCATCTTCAATATTTACTGAAAACAGACGCTGAAGTTTGAGAAGCAAATGTAAAGTGCTCATTTCAAAAGCCTCTTTATATACATGTTAAATCAGTTTGTGGGAAAGAGACCACAGAGATTGTTTAAACATTCATACTGATGACACAACTGTTCTAAAATATGCGGTTCCTTGTAGTTCTATGTGGAATTAATTGCATATGGAGGAAGTCATCTTTTGAAACTGGATTAAAAGAAAATAGTTCATAACCCAGTGATATCAACATGCACACCATTGTGCCTGGGACTCAGCTTCAGTTTTTCTTATCTCCGCCACTGTCTGAAGACAGTGTTTGCTCCCTCAAGGCGTCATGAGGGAACTATGTAGCTCTGTGGAGAGAAAAAAACCAATCTGGGGTCAGAATGGAAGAGACCGCACTTCAGCCCTGGCCTTGGGTTCCCCGGGGAGTTCACTTTTCCGCGTCTGTCCCTTAGTGGAGGACTCGAAGAGCAGGTCCCTCTCTACCCTTGAATTCCATCAGAATCATTAATGCAGCAAGTACTTGGGAGCACAATTTCCTCCCTCACCAAACAGCACATCCCAATAGTCATCCTTAAATGAATTACCCACAATCCTTAGCAGGGTTTCTTGTTAACAGAGCAGATAGCTGTGTTTAGAAAGAAACAGCTCCTTATCTCTGGCACTCGGAGGGAAATCTGCAGTCATTTCCTAGAGATGGTCTTGGTGCTGCTGTGGGCTCCAGCGTCTCCGCGATGCAATCAGCCCTCCACCGAAGCTACACAAAGTGGCGGGACTCCCCCGTATGTCTCACTCCTGGCTGTAATCACACTTTTAGTACATCTGTTGTTTTTACATTTCCAGTCCCATTAATTCTTCCTTTTTAAAAAAAGATATGAGGAGTTGAGAATACCCATATTCACTTTGAAGTACCCTCACTTAAATGAGAGACTTGGGGAAAAAAAAATCGAGACATGAGGCAATCCTGAAAATATGAATAAAAGAATATAAATATTTCCCCAGCCTCTCTAGTCTTCATTAAAATACGCAAGAGGAAGAAACCGGTTTGCCCTTTTATGTTTAATTTGGACTCTAACCTCTTTGAAAACTTCGGCAATATGATTAATTTCAGCTTATCTTATGGAATGTCTCTCCACCTATTAAAAAGTCTATTCATCTTCAGAAGTGCATAAATATGTCTCCTGTTTTACAGTTATTTTTAAATATCTCTTACATATAATTCTATTGAGATCTATTTCCAGGACAATAGCTGAGTATCAATTACATTTCCATTATGTCTATTAATTTCGTGGTTGGAAAACTTAAGCAAAAATACTCTCCCTTGGATGAATATGAATACAATGTTCATTGGAGTAACATAAATAATTCAAAGAGACCCTGTTATTCTATCTAACAGATCAAAAAGAAGAAGAAGAAGAAGAAGAAGAAGAAGAAGAAGAAGAAGAAGAAGAAGAGGAGGAGGAGGAGGAGAAGGAGGAGGAGGAGGAGGAGGAGGAGGAGGAGGAGGGGGAGGAGATTGCGAAGGGAAGAAAAAGAGAGGAGGAAAAAAAATAAGAGCGTGAGAGTTATAAATTGTGGATAAATGTGTAGAAAATTTCCTTTTCATGTTTTGTGTTGTTGTTTTTTTATGTTGTCTCACATAATGCTGGAAAAACCTGTGGAATCGTGAAAAGGGGATAGGGCAGGCACCAGAACATCCTAAGTCTAACTGTCCACTTTTCTCTCTCCCAGAGTCCTCAGGGTCACGTGAAGACCACACAACCACATAGGGAATGCACTGAACACGGCATTGCATTATTTGATGCCTTAAGGCTGATAATGTTAAAAATTATTTCCAGTGTGAAGTTATAACCAAAGAATTAATAGTACTTATAACAATAACATATGCTTCAACTTGGTGATGAAAGCAACCTGCTCGATGAGAGATGGCATACTCAGCTACTAAAAATCATAGTGCTACAGAAAAAAGTTAACTATCTGGTATTTTAAGGGCCACAGTTAATTTGCTATATTTGAATTCAAACCTTTAAAATGAAGACTTAACATGTGAGACTTGCACATGAGAAATGAATGATCAATTTTTCCTTCCTAGATTAGCCCCCTTTGGAAGCGTGGACTTCCCCTCCAAAGACAAAGAATGTGTCTTTCTCTGGAAAAATGCTTCCTCATTGATAAGTAATGAGCAAATGCAGAATGCTTGAGCAGCGCTCCCGCCAGTGGTGTTAATTGTGTCAGCACTAACCAGCTGGTCCTTGTCTGTTCTGCAGTCAAAGAAAACGGGAACTTAGCTTGCATCCCAGTTACTAAGGAAAGGAGGATTTCATTTACCAGGTATGCACAGGGGCCTAAACCCAGGTCATTAAAAGACACAACAAAACAAAAACTTTGCTCAAGCATAGCCAACAAAACTGTAGAAGCCCTAGAAAGCAAGTTAGAGATCACAGTTGCTATTTCTGCAACAAGGTTACTCTTTGCAAGACATCCATGGGTTTTCTCCAATTGGTAAACAAGTGTTCAGGGAGCAAATTAGATTCATGAAAGACTGTTGGCATGGTGGGCAATTCAAGTGCTATGGTTTCTGCCATTCATTAATCAACACAGTTATTTCAGTAATCCAATGTGCATTTAGAGCAACCATGAATGTGGAAGGCAGGGGTGGTGAGTGAGGAATTACCAAATAACCGTCACCTTTGGCCCATTTGCTTCTATCTGTACAATCTTGGGATCTGGATCATATTTATTAACACACTTTGCAGGCAAAGCTTTCAGGTAGTCACATGTAATTATTGTGTCGCAAATCTTGGGCAATACACTTTGCTTTTGTCTAACCCAGAAAGGTGAACTGGAATGAGAGTGATTTTCTGGATAATTCGATCCAATGGAATAATACCCTGGTTGTCATGTGTCAAGGTTCCTGCAGCTCATGCCTTAGAACCCAGTTACATGGGAGACCATGTTTGAACAGAATTCAGTAACTGAATCCCACTGGACAGGAGCCAAGACAAGCCTCTTTAATGCCAAATTCCACTCTGGTGGGTCGTGTTATTGGATGGCTCAAGTGAATTTGGGCCAGAAAAAAAAAAGGGCCTACATTCCCTCAGTAGTTGTTTTTCTGTCTGAATTATCCAGATAATTGGTTCACTTTTCAATTTTTCTTTGTCTGCATGGAAGAGAGGCAGCTCTACTTATTTAGTTTTTGCTTTTTGTCATAATGGAGTTACTACCTGTAATTCTCAGAAATCACCCTCATGCAAAGTATAACTTCTATATATATACCAAAAAGAGCCCCCTAATTCCAAATAGTTATTTATTCTTTTATAATTTTTATTTGTTCTTTGTGATTCATTCATTTCTGCTCTCCCAATACTCTTTCCCAACTTCATGTCAATATTTACTGGACAAACAAAAGACATATTATCTTTATGTTCATTTATTCAGGAATCTCTAATCAGCTGACAAATCTTTTAAGTCCTACAACACACCAGGATAAAGGGAAGAATTTTTTGAAAAGTTCCAGGTTTGTTTAAAAACAAAAAGGTGAACTTATAAAACAAGAGTATTATTTGAAGCAGACATAGCACCTTTGGCTTGAAAAGATTTCAGGCATGAAGCTTTAGTCCTGACAATATTGGGCCTCCCAAAATAAATTGAATCTCTCTTTGAAGACTGGAGAGATGGAAACCTTTATGTTGTGACTTTTCCTGAACTGGAGGATCATTTAGAACCAGCTCACCTGCCTCTTACCTGCTCACTTTGCCAGATCATCCTGTAGAATCTGAAAATAGGAAATGAGTTTAGATGCCAAGTGAGGTTTTCTTTCTACCTTACCCCTCCTTTCTGCTCTCCCCATACTCCTTCCCAACTTAGCAACCCATTCGAGAAAGAAAGCCGTTTATATTTCAAGGTAACCCAAATGTTACATATCTCTTTTTCTGCTGTGGTATTGATCATTGCTGTCTCACGATAATCTGCTAAGCTATAATAAAAAAATCACAAATGGATATCCCCCTGCTAAATGAAAGAAGCTATGATACCCAAGGAGCAGGGGGAGGAAGTTACATCCTAAGGGTGCTAAGGTTCAATGTTAGATTTGCAGGTTATAATAAGCTCTTTAAGTATGATCTGCAGTGACCTGGCAGCTGGGAATTGAGGGAAGTGGGTCAATAATTGCAGTTACATGACAGTAAAGCTGGAGGTCTCATGTGTTGTTGTTTTTTTGCCTGTTTTGTTACTGCTCTCACGAGTGACATCTACACAACTCCAGCTCTTCAGAAGGGGTTAAGCAGAGGACAAAAACATTTGTAGAGATTCAAGCATCAGATGAACAGATGGATTGGATGATCAGAAATTATTTTTTAATCCTGAAATTATGTGAATCCCAATTAATTTTTTGTTTTGTTTATTGTTGAGGTTCTTCACCCTTTGTATGTGCAAAGGAATGTAAAATATAATGCACGCATAGAAAAGTGCATACATAAGCTTCTGGGAAATCATCATTGAGGTAAAAAAGCAGAACATAGCCAGCACTTTAGAGGTCTCCCCATAACTTACCTATTGCATGCCCACTATCCTGACCTTTATGGTAAACATCTCTTTTCTTTATCTCTCTCTCTATCCCTTAAAAAAGGATCTCTAAGCAATACAATTTAATTTTGTTTGTGTTCTAAACTTTATATAAACAGAACCATACACTTGTATGTTTTGCTATTTTTGTTCAACCTTATGTTCTGAGATTGACTCATGCTGCCAGATATAGTTGCCCTTCATTCATTTTGGTGGCTGGACCCAGGTAAAGTTAGATGGGTGAAGGCTTAGGGAACTTCTGAGCCCCTGTGACTTAGCACTTCATTAATACTGCAGCAGGGCTGACCACAGAGAATAGAATCCCCTGTGGCTTACTAGGGCCTGCAGAAATTTCCTGCAGGTCTTTCAGTGGCACATAGACTCATTGGAAGGCCGGACGTAACAGTCTCTAGGGTAAGATTTTGGTAATGTTCCTTTCTTCTCCTTAGACACAACATAGGGCACCCATGCAGCTCCTACCACTTTATGATTGGGACTTTTTGAACTACACTACCATGTGGTTGCTACCTTGATCTTGAAGCCATTGCAATCAGAAACTGTCCTGATTAAGAAAATCCCAACTAAGAAGCCACAAATACCTCAGATTCCAGAACCTTTCTGTGCCTGATACAGACTTCCCCTGCGAAAATGGACTTCCGGGGCCTTTCTTCTTAGTACCTATGTGAGTGACTAACTCTCTGCTGCCATTGACTAGAAAGACGAAGCACTTCCATGACATGCTTGCCCAGCAGAAATCACAACAGCAGTCTGAAGGCAGTTGGTTGGAAAGCCTAAAAACATCTGGCAGTTTAGCTAAAGTAGATGGGAAAATGTAGTCTTTACCTTTCCAGTGTGTGTGATACAGGAAAGCACATTATGGCAATGGTTTTCACAGTGGGGATCGGGACCTCTCATTCTTTAATCATGAAGCACCGGAAAACTGAAATAGAACAGAATAGAAATTTCAGAGGCCATCAGCTTGGTATGGGTAAGTACTGTTTTGTGGAACACATACACATGTGTATCCTGGATTACAATGTAAGATTTTTTACATAGTGGACTGAGTTAAAAAAGAGAAAGTTTGAAAGCCACCATACTAGATTGAAGGTGGGGTAGATGTTGAGTGTCAAATCACCATGTCTACCACAACTCCTGCTATTGAAGTTGGAATAATAAACATGCTTAACAATGTGACGTTTGGTAAGTCTTACGGACCAGTATCTTCTGACGAGCCATTTAAGAGCACCTTGGTGTGTGGGTCATCCTTTCAGCATGGCTAATTCAAAGGCATGAGACAAAGCTGGCAGCTTGGATTCCATCCTCTTTATAAGTTTCTTAAATTTAGCCGCGATCTGCTCCAGAAAAGATAGAGGTTGGCAAGCTGTGCACTGCAAATAACGGGTAGAGTGCTGTGACGGCTGCCACAGATGTTGTGTCCACCTGCTCTGCTTTTGAAGTCACCCTGCATGAATCCCTTAGTGAACTTTCTGAAATACAAACCTGGTTATTTCATTCTGTTTTAAAACATTCGGTAGCACCCTTTGACACACAGCTGTGATTCCCAAACTTGAGGTGTTTGCTAAAATACAGATTCCCACATCCTCCTCAGAGATTCTAATTTAATAGCTTTGGGATGGGGCCCAGGAATCTTTACTTTTAGTGGGAATAAAAACCAGACTCCTTCACATGAAAAAACAATTTGGCCCCACACCAACCTGGCCCTACCTCAGTTTTTCCAGTCTCTTCCTCCTGCTTCACCACCAGTCCCCAATCCTCTCTCCTACCCTCCCTTTTCCCCAGACAATAAACTATTTCTATATCCTGACATTATCACATGCTGTTTCTTCTGAAACATTCTACTTATTCCCACTCTCATCAAATATTTCTCAAACTTATACTTACCTTAAAGAACCCAGATCCAATATTACCTCTTCAAGAAACCTTCTCTAATATGCTAATAAAGTTTGTGTTTCTTTGCTATGCCATAAGTTCTATACTTGTATTAAAGTGCATTGTTGTGCCGAAACTGGTTTGGTTCAATGGATAGAGTGTCGGCCTTCGGACTGAAAAGTCCCAGGTTCGATTCTGGTCAAGGGCATGTATCCTGGTTGCGGGCACATCCCCAGTTGGGGGCGTGGAGGAGGCGGCTGATGGATGTCTCTCTCTCATCAATGTTTCTAACTCTCTATCCCTCTCCCTTCCTCTCTGTAAAAAATCAATAAAATATATTTTTAAAAAATGCATTGTTGTGATCACATTGAATTATGATTAGTTGTCAACATTATTTTCTTCTAAAACAAGGAGCTTATAAAATATAAGCACTGTGTCTTAAGTTTTTTGCGATCTCCACTGCCTGGCAAATATAAAAGTACTATCAATATTTATTGAACAAAAGGATGATATGTGAATGGAGAGTTGTATGCACATGCATTTGAATGAATAGAATGGCTTCCGTGAACAACATTCTTTCTTTAACAGAGATTAGGACTGTTACTACTAAATTGCTAGTCTTTCATAAACACAGAAGATGCCTTTGAAACCCAAAATGGATTTGTATTAAGACCAAGTTCTACAAGATTCATTATGAGCCATCCAGAGCTGGTGGGTAGAATTTTGATTATAAACTGAATATTGGAGCAATTAATAATGTCTTTAAGATCTTCCTACAAAGTGCTTCTCTGACTTTATGGTAGAGAAATTGGTAGACATTAATCTGACCTAGTGAGCAATAACCTCACTGCTTAACTTTATGTGTCTCTTGATGTGATATCTCAAGAAAAACACAACATAATAGCATTCTTTTGTAAAGAAAGCATGGCCTGCTTCTGCACATAAGAAGTCGACCGACAAACTCAGGTGGGTGAATAAAAATATGAAAAGAATGAAAAACAATTCCAGCTTAAGGAGATTGGAAATCCATGGCAATTAAATGCAATGCATGATGCTGGGTTGGCTACTGGATCATAAAATAAAGAGACATTATTGAGACAGTTTGGAAAACTTAAAAGTGTTCTGTGAACTGGATTGTAGTGTGGGTATGTTTTCCTAACTTGGTTGTACTATGTTTATGTAGGACAATTGTGTTTTTTATGATAAAGACTGGAGGAATTAAGAGCAATGAATCATTAGGTCTGCAATTACTCAATTACTGCTAACATGATTTAAAACGAATAATAAAGATGTGGTAAAATATCTAGGTAAAGAGGATATGGGGGTTCTTCGTACATGTCTTTAAAATATTCTGTATGTTTGAAATAATTAAAAAAAATAAAATATTGACTTCCACTTGTGGCCAAGATGGAATAACAGGGATCAGATTTACATTCTTGCCTCAAAAAAACTGCCAAGGAAGCTTGAGTTTGTAGCACAGAATACCTGGACCAGAGGAGAGAGCTTCATAGAGAAAAATTTTGGAGATCTGTAGAGAGATCCTCTTGAGTATTCAGCCCAGTAACTAATCAGCATAAGTACATGAAGAAATTCTTTAAGGCTGGAGAAAGCATTAGAAAAAAAGTATTCAGCATTCACAAAGGGCCAGGAATAGTGTCTGGAAAACCTCATAACTCATGTGGCACTGGGTAGAGTAGTTAGAAGAATTTTGTCTCAGTTCTAAGGAACATATTACCAAGTTTAGATGCTGCTCTGGTCCAGGCTAACAAATCTTAAAAAGCAAGACCCAAAAGAATAAAAATGTTTCCAGAAGACTTAATTGCATCCCAGAACAAAGTTCAAGAATATTTATAGTTATACAATAATATACAGACCCAACAGGTAAAATTCACAATGTTTGGCACCCAATGAAAGAGTACCAGGCATTCTAACAAGCAGGAAAATATGACTCATAATCAGGAGAATAATCAATCAATTGAAACCTACCCAGAACAGACATAGGAGTTATTATAATAGCAAATGTAGACATTAATATAATTTTTATAACTGTAGTCTAAAAGCCCTCCCTCCCAATATGACATAGAGATAGAGAAAACATAAAAACAAATATAAAAAACAACAACAAAAGCTAAAATCTGTAATGTCTTAAATGAAACAGACACACTGGATGGACTTAATAGGAGATTAGACAGTACAAAAGGAAAGATTAGTGAACTTGAAAGCAGAGCAATAGAAGCCACCCAAAATGAAATGCAAAGAGAAAACAAGTACTTTTTATAAAACGATAGAGGCTTTAGTAACTCTGAGACAAATTTTAGCAGCCTAGTGTATGTGTAATTAGAGTCCCCAAAAGAGAGGTATGTGGAAGAGAAAAAATATTTGAAGAAATAACTGGAAATTTCCAAATTTAATGACATCTATAAATCCTCAGATCCAAGAATTCCAATGAAAAAGCACAAGAAACATTAAAAAAATTACACTAAGACATATGATAATAAAATTTCTCAACAAAGAGAGAAAATCTTAAAGGCAATTAGAGAAAAGCCAACTTTTTCAATCATACAAAAGTTGAAATAATTCATTAATAGTAGCACCTCACAACAAATAATGTTAAAGAAAACCCTTCAAATAGAAGAAAAATTTTATCAAATGAAAATATGGATCTCTTTAAAATAATGAGGAGAACCATAAATGGGAAACAGTAAAAAATATGTTATTTAGATTTCTTTTAAGAATATTTGATTATTTAAACAAAAATTATAACAGTGTTTTATGGAGTTTATGACATATGTATAAGCAAAATAGATGAAAACATTATCATAAAGGCTGGAAGGGAGAAATGGAAGCATATTATAGATCCCCTAGAAGCTTAGTGCACAAATTCATGCATGGGTGGGGTCTGGCTGGCTAGCCATGATCAGGCTACAGAGTTGGTGGCCCCTGTAGCCAGCATATCATAGTGACTGGTCATTCTGGTCATTCTGCCATAATGGTTATTGGGCTTTTATTATATAGACTAGAGGCCCGATGCATGAAATTCATGCACGGGAGGGTGGTGTGTGTCCCTCAGCCCAGCCAGCACCTTCTCCAAACTGGGATCCCTTTCACAATCCAGGACCGCTGGCTCCCAACTGCTCACCTGCCTGTCTGCCTGATTGTCCCTGTTTCTGCCTGCCAGCCTGATCACCCCCTAACCACTCCCCTGCCAGCCTGATCAATGCCTAACTGCTCCCATACCAACCTGATTGCCCCTAACTTCACTCCCCTGCAAGCTAGGTTATCCCTGACTATCCTCTCCTGCAGACCTGGTTGCCCCCAACTGCCCTTCCCTGCTGGCCTGGTCAACCCTAACTTCCCTCCCTTGCCAGCCTAGTTACCCTAACTGCCCTCCCCTACTATTCTGGTTGCCTCCAATTGCCCTCCCCTGCAGGCCTGGTCACCCCCAACTACCCTCTCTGTAGGCTTCGTTGCTCCCAACTGCCCTCCCTTACAGGCCTGATAACCACTAACTGTCCTCCCCAGCTGGCCTGGTCATTCCCAAATGCTCTCCCCTACAGGCCTGGTCCCCCCAACTGCTCTCCCCTGCAGGCCTGGTCACCCCTAATTGCCCTCCCTTGCATGCCTGGTCCCTCCCAACTGTCTTCCCCTGCTGGCCATCTTATGGTGGTCATCTTGTGTCCACATGGGGGCAGCCATCTTTAACCACATGGGGATAGCCATCTTGTGTGTTGGAGTAATGATAAATTTTGCAAATTACTCTTTTATTAGATAGGATAAGATAATATGGGAATATCAATAACTTCTACAACATAGAGGAAGTGGTTAAATTTCTTGAAAGGCACAAACTACCAAAGGTCAAAGAAAGAAATATATAGTCTTATTAGCACTATATATTTTTAAAAAATGAATTTATAGTAAAAAACCTTCACACACACATGAATTCCAGGTTTAGATGGCATCACTAATGAATTCTACCAAATATTTAGGGAATAAATAATACTAATTCTATACCAACGCTTCTAGAAAACTGATAGTAAAAAAATACTTCCTATCTTATTTTGTAAACTCACTATATCCTGTTACCAAAACCAAACAAAGTGTCTTGGCCAGTGTTGCTCAGTTGTTAGAGCATTGGCCCACACACTGAAGAGTCCTGGGTTTAATTCTCAGTCAAGGAAACATACCTGGGTGGAATCCCAGCCCTGGTCAAGGTGCATGTGGGAGGCAACCAATTGATGTGTTTCTCTCACATTGATGTTTCTATTTTTCTCTCACTTTCCCTCTCTCACTTGTAGTCTCTAAAAATCAATGGGAAAAAATGTTGTTGGTGAGGATTAACAAAAACAAATAAAAAATACAAACAAATACATTACAAAATAAGAAAATTATGCATGAATATTCTTTATGAACATAGATACAAAAATTTGAAACCAAATTTTAGAAAAACAGATTCAAGCATAGTATATGAAAGGCAAGTGCTATTTATTCCATGAATGCAAAATCTATCAGTATAATTCATCATATTGATACACTAAAAAATATCCATATCATTATCTGAATATATGCAGAAATAGCATTTGACAAAATTCAACATCCATTCCTGATAAAAGCTCTCAGCAAACTAGGAGTAGAAGAGAATTCCTGCTCAACCTGATGAAGGTCATCTAAGAAAAACCTAGAGCCAACACAATACTTATTGGTAAAGACTGAATGTTTTCCCCCCAAGTTCAGGAAGAACAAAAATAAGTGCCTTCTTCTACTGAACATTATATTGGAGCAATTGGGCAAGAAAAAAATGCATTTATTTTAAGAAATAAGAAGCACATTGTTTTTATTTGCAGAATGCATGATTATCTATGTAGAAAATATAGAATCTACAAAAACTTACTATTTATAAAAACATAAATAAATTTATCAAGTTTGAAGAATAAAAGATTAATATCAAAATCAATTTTATTTTTATACATTAGCACTTAAAAATTGAAATAAAAGTGCTATTTGGGATATCATTAAAATAAAAGATACTACCTTTGCCGAATGTCGTCCTGTGCACCAAAAGGTTGTGGGTATGATTCCTGGTCAGGGAATATACCCAGATTGCTATTCAGTAACTAGCTGATTTCTGGGTTTTATGTTCTGTTCCATTATTTTATATGTCTGTTTTGTGCCAGTACCAGGCAGATTTGAGAACAGTGGCTTTGTAATACAGCTTGATATCTGATATTGTGATTCCCCCAAACTTCGTTCTTTCTCAGGATTGCTGTGGCTATTTGGGGTCTTTTTTTATTCCAGATGATTTTTTTTGGAGTTTGTTCTAGGTCTGTGAAATATGCCATGGTATTTTAATGGGGATTGCATTGAATCTATAGATTGCTTTGGGTAGTATGGACATTTTAATTATGTTGATTCTACCAATCCAAGAACACAGTATAGTCTTCCACTTGTTTCTCTCTCTCTCTCTCTCTCTCTCTCTCTCTCTCTCTCTCTCTCTCTCTTTTAGTATCCTATAGTTTTCCAAGTATGGATCTTTTACCTTCTTATGTAATTTAATCCTAGGTATCTTAATTTTTATAGTTGTGATGGTAAATGGGATTTTTTTTAAAAAAGTTTCTCTTTCTGTGAGTTCATTATTGGTGTATAAAAAAGCCATAGATTTCTGGATGTTAATTTTTATCTTGCTACATTGCCAAATTCTTTTATTAAAGCTAGTATTTTTTTTATGAAGTCTTTAAGGTTTTCTATGTATAATATCATGTCATCTGCAAATAATGACAGTTTTACTTCTTCTCCAATTTGGATGCCTTTTATTTCTTCTTGTCTGATCGCTATGGCTAGCACTTCCAGTACTATATCAAACAGGAGTGGTGAGAGTTGGCATCTCTGTCTTGTTTCATTTTTTAGGGGAAATGAGTTTAGTTTTTGACCATTGAGTATGATGTTGGCTGTAGGTTTGTCATATAAGACTTTTATTATGTTGAGGTATGATTCCTTTATTCCCACTTTGCTGAGAGTTTTTAATAGGAAAGGGTGTTGGATTTTATCAAATGTTTTTTTCTGTATCAATTGATATGATCATGTGTTTTCTGCCTTTCAATTTGTTTATGTGATGTATCACATTTGTTGATTTGCAGATATTATACCAGTCTTGCATCTCTGGAATAAATCCCACTTGGTCATGGTGTATGATCTTTCTAATGTAATGCTGGATGCAATTTGCTAGAATTTTGTTGAGGGTTTTAGCATCTATGTTCAGCAGGGATATGAGTCTATAATTCTCTTTCTTTGTAGTATCTTTATCTGGTTTTAGAATTAGGGCAATGTTGGCTTCATAGAAGGCGTGTGGAAGTATTCCTTCCTCTTGAATTTTTTGAAGTAGTCTGAGGAGAATTCTTCTTTGAATCTTTGGTAAAAAACCCCGTGAAGCTATCTAGACCAGGGTTTTTGTTTCCTGGAAGTTTTTTGATTACTGCTTCAATTTCATCAGTAGTTATTAGCCTATTTAGGTTTTCTGATTCTTTCTGATTGAGTTTTGGAAGATTTTATTTTTCTAGAAATATGTCCATTTCATCTAGGTCCAGTTTGTTGGAGTATAGTTGTTTGTAGTATTTTTTAATAATCCTTTGTATTTCTGTGAGGTTGGTTGTTACTTCACCGCTTTCATTTCTGATTTTGTTTATTTGGGTCCTCTCTCTTTGTTTCTTGGTGAGTCTGGCTAGAGGTGCATCAATCTTTTTTATCATTTCAAAGAACCAGCTCTTGGTTCTATTGATCATTTGTTTGTTTGTTTGTTTTTGGTCTTTATGTTGTTTTTTCCCACTTTGATCTTTATTATTTCCTTCTTTCTACTTATTCTGGGCTTTTCTTGTTTCTCTCTTTTTAGTTCTTTAAATTGTAGGGTTAGATAACTTATTACCAGTTTTTCTTCTTTCTTGAGGTAAGCCTGTAGTGCTGTGAACTTCCCTCTCAGGACTGCTTTTATTGTGTCCCACAGATTTTGGATTGTTGTGTTTTCATTTTCATTTGTTTCCAGAATGGTGTGGTTTTTTTTAAATTTCTCTTTTGATCTCTTTGGTAACCCATTCGTTGTTTAATAGCATGCTATTTAGCCTCCATGTGTTCGATTGTTTTTAATTATTTTTATTGTAGTTGATTTCTAATTTGATGTCATTGTGATCTGAGAAGATACTTGATATAATCTGTCTTCTTGAATTTGTAGAGACTTAGCATGTGCCCTAATAAGTGGTCTATTTTTGAAAATGTCCCATGTGCACTTGAGAAAAATATATGTAGCTTTAGGGTGAAATGAAGAGGCTGGTTAAATCCATCTGATCTAGTGGGCCATTTAGGATTGCTGTTTTTTTGCTGATTTTTTTGTCTAGAGGATTTATCTAGTGATGTCAATGGGGTATTACAGTCTCCTTATCATTCTGGTTCCCAGAATAGTGGGGAGGACTGGCCCCTCTTCCAACCCAGTCACTGAAGGCTCTTTAAGGCTATTCAGAGCTTTGTTGCCTTTGTATAGCTCAAAATGCAGGCAGGGTATGGCAGGCTGTATAACCTGGATTGAGGCTACTAGGAGGGGCTGGCTCTTCAGAAGAGAAATGGCCTCTTAGTTTTGGAAGGTTACAAATGTTCCAGGATCCTGGCCACATCTCCCTGCCCTGCTTCTCTCCACAACCTTTCCTCAGGCTCCACAATCTGTGCCTCAACCTGCACTGCAGCCTCGGGTGAGTGTTTGGAATTAAAAGGTCCCATGAACTGGATTTAGCAAATGAAAGCAAAGACAAAACAAAAGCAAAATAATAACATACCTGCCAGCTTCTCTCCCTTTGGCACCATGATTGATGCTCGGCTACTTTTCAGGCCACCTTTCTGGGTGCAGCCTTTCATGGCTGTGGTCTTAGATGTAGATTCCCCAGCTGCCAGCAGCCCTCTGGTTTTTTCACAGTTAGATGTTATGCCTGTCCCCAAGGGATATGGCCTTGGTGCAGTACAGCTTCCTCCTCACCCTCTTGGCCTGGTGGTCCTGTGTGTGTGTCCCTCTCCAGCCCACATTCCCTGCCATTCTCCAGGCATCCTCTGCCCTTCCTTATTGTGAATTGTCTCCTCAGCTATGTCTAATATGTTAATTCTGGATGGATGATCTCCGATTTAATTACTTTTCAGTCTGGCCCTGGGGTGAGGTGCATGACATGTCAGCCTATTTAGCCGCCATTTTCCTGCCTCCCTAAAACATCTTTAAAAATGAACAATGTTGGAGGGCTTACGCTACCTTATTATAAAGACTTATAATCAAGCTAAAATAATCAGGACACTGTGGCACTGATATACAGTGGTACCTTGAGATACAAGTGCCCTAACATATAAGATTTTTTTGAGATATGAGTCATCGAGCGAGCTATTTTTGCTTTGAAATACGAGCAACATTTGAGATAAGAGTAATCTTGCGGATCAGCCGGCTGCACACGATCCACCAGTTTACCTCGACTCGAGCGTCTCATAGTTTCCCATGCCTCAAGGTTACGGAACGAATTAAACTCGTATCTCAAGGTACCACTGTACATATAAACAAATACACCAATGAAACAGACAAAATACAGAAAAAGATCCACACATATAACAACTGATAGATATATGGACAGAACACATATGGACAA
This sequence comes from Lasiurus cinereus, assembly GCA_011751065.1. Taxonomy (NCBI): domain Eukaryota; kingdom Metazoa; phylum Chordata; class Mammalia; order Chiroptera; family Vespertilionidae; genus Lasiurus; species Lasiurus cinereus. The sequence goes on from JAAGEH010000304.1 coordinate 8,482,343, forward strand.
ATACTATTTAATCCAAGTGAAAAGGCAGTTCAGTGGAGGAAAGATAAGTCTATTTAATAAATGATGCTGGAAAAGTTATACCAAACAAACAAGCCCAAACACAAGAAACTTGGATCCATACCTAGAATCACATTAAAAAATTAATTCAAAATAGACCATTGATTTAAATGTACAACCTTAAAAGTACAAAAGCATAAAATATGGACAAAATACTTTAGATATAATATCAAATACATGATCTACAAAAGAGAACATTGGAGTAATGAATTATTAAAAACTTGTGCTCTCTGAAAGACATTGTTAAACGAATAAAAGCACAAACCACAGATTGGGAGGAAATATTTATAAAGCATCTACCTCATAAAGTACTTGTATTCAATATATATTTTAAAAATTCTTAAAGCTATAATAAGAAAACAAACAACCCAACTAAAAATGTAGCTTAAAAATTGGTAAATAAAAGATTTGAACAGATACTTCACTGAAGATGACTTAGTAATGGCAAGTAGGCAGTTTTCATCAGGGAAATGCAAGTCAAAACGATGATTAAATGCCATTATACACCAACTACAAAGGCTAAAGTTAAAAGGACTGAATATATAAAGTGTTTACAGATATATGAAGGAAATAGAATTTTCATCATTGTTGGTAAGAATGTAAAATGTTATAACCACTTTGGAAAACAGTTCAGCAATTTCTTTAAAAGTTAAATAATAAACCTACCATATAATCCAGCCATTTTACTCCTAGGTATTTTACTCAAGAGAAAAGAGAGCATATCTCTAAATAAGAATCTGTACTTGAATGTTCATAGCAGCTTTATTTGTGATGGTCAATATCCATCAACAGGAAAATGGATAAACAAATTGTGGTATATCCATTCCAGAGAATACTAATCAGCAATGAAAGGAATTAATTACTGAAATACACAACAACATAGAGGACTCTCAAAATAATTATGCAGAGTGAAACAAGCTAAACAAAAAAGAGTATGATGTAAATACATATACAGTGATAGAAAGCAGACCAGTGATTGCCTGGGGAGAAGTTGAGAAGGAGGTATAGGATGGAAGGGTTACAAAAAACCATGAAGAATATTGATTTGGTATCCTTGATTGATATTCACTATTATTCTTATAGTTTCACAAGTGTATACATTTGTCAGAACGTATTTAATTGTACACTTTAAATAAGTATAGTTTTTTATGTCAATTATATCTCAGTAAGCTGTTTTTAGAAAGCAATAAAATAAAACATATAAAAGGTATTAAAGAGCTCTTTATAGGAAGATAATGCATGTTGATTGCTTGGGAATTGGATGGAGGTGGGCAGATTAAAAACTGATGAAGTAGGAAACATGTCAATTAGATACCTTTATAACAAGAAAAATTAGAAAAACAACAAAACAAAATAATTTTCTTTAAATTTTATATTTGTGTGACAAACGTTGTACATTAAGGACACATTATTACAGTTAGTACACATAGCCTAGTAAAAGGTAAACATTCTTTATGTTTATTGTCAGAAGAGGTGTGTCATAAAGAAGAAAACTAGAACTCTGTAGTCAAGACTTAGGCAGGCAGGAAAGAATTCTCCCTCCCCCACCCCTCCTCTTTCTCTTTGTCTCTCAACTTTGTACACTAGGGTGTGCTGCACCAGAACGGCCAAGGGTTTGGCAAGCCTGAGGGGGTTGGTGAAGGGTGAAGGAAAGACAGACAAAGAGAATAAGCTGGGTCTAGGTGGATCTTCTGTGCCTGGCTGAGACCACAGAATAGATCCAGACTGCAAGCTGAGCCTTTATTTTGTAGTCAGAGGTAAACAAGGTAATTTACAATGTTCTTATAAGTCTCACTTGTTTTGGGAGCACTTACTACACCTCCCATTAGCTACCCAGGAAAGATCCAGGGAGCTTCACAAGATCAAGCTTAATTATGTTAAGAGGGCTGTGCCCTCTAAGCTGGGACTTGTTTTTGGCTTTGCTAACAGGTCCAAGGCTTAACCCTATAACTGCTCCCTACACTAAAGTCTTGTTGAGGAGCAGAGAACATTTAGTCTGTACTTGGAGGAACCCATCAATAGGTCATCACCCACCGTCTCAATATCTCCTCCCCAAGAAAAGTACAGTGACTTAATTTGATCAATGAGTTTGGAAATAGAAACAGCTTCCTTTCGTCATTGGAACAAACTGCCTCTAGGTGGCAAGAATTCTTCTCTGTTCCTTCTTGATGTGATTTTTATAGGAGTTTTTAGGTGGCATGTTTTCAAGATGGCAGCACCGTTTTTAGCATGTAAGATAAACAGCAAGCTTCCAACAGGCTTTTGATACTTTTCTGTAGGATTTATAACTCTGAACAATGACTATTTTCAATTAGTCACTATACAAAAATAATGCCACAAGTTCATCAACTATTCCAGTTTTACATGAAACAAAATACTTCTTATTGTGGTAAATGTTGGGATCCCATAGATAGTCAGAAGCAAAGTATGCATATATTGAAGAGACCCTAATTTTGTTAGCTTCAAGGTAATTTAAAGGCCTTACCTGGTCATAAAAATTTCAGAAAAACAGTATAAATGTTACCAAAGTTGTCCATATGCTTCCAAACCATTTTTTTAAATGCAGGTTCCAGGGTTTGATTATAAGTATTATTTAATGAAGAGAATTAATATTCATTGAATTACATCAATAATTCTTGAAAGGATTTGCATTGTCTGCCTTCTAGTTCTGCTTGTTTGATTAAGGTGACATTTTTGTTCCCAGAAAAGATATTCAACATCTGCAAGTATTATAGATAGAACTTGATGTCTTTAAAACTACTCTGGTTCTCTCATCTACTCTGAAGCTAAAATTTACTGCATCCTGCAAGGTCAGAAAGGCAAGTGGACCAAGTTTTTGCTCCTTTACTCCGTCTCCATCCTCATCAGCCACTATGCTCCCTGGCATTCATAACAATAATAGTTCTTTATTTGCTTAGTCTATTTTAAGCCATCCACTCTTCTGAACCTCCTATTGCAGCAGCTCACCAGAATTGCAAAAAAGGCCATCTGTTGTCTCTGCTATCTGTGGAGCTGAAGTGAAAGCTTAACTTAATGCTCTTCAGCAGAGCAATAGGAAAACATCCATCACCCAGAGACAGGTTAGTTTGTCTGCCCTAACAGACGGATGTCTGCAGTTGCACACAAGAAACTAAAAAACTACTGCAAAAGGGTCAGATTCTTCCAGAACACAAAGCTATTTCCTAATTGTGTATCTGGTACATTCCAAATTCGCATTAAAGTCTCATGCCTTGGTATTGCTGACTGGTTAGTGCGATGAGGTACTTACTCAATGCATTAGGGTTTTGACCTTTCCACTCCTGAAATAGAATAAGCAAAATTACTCTGATTGTTCACCCTGTGGAGAGACAGAGTGTCTTTTTGAGCCCCCATGGAAGTCCTGGGAAAGTGGTGAGAGGCCATCTCCACAATGGGAGAGATTATATGCAGGATTTCTTATATATGACACCCAAACTTCCTCTCATTCTTATCTTTTAACTTGCTCAGAAAAATAAAGTCTTCCTATTGTATCTTCTTCAATTTCCTAGCATTGGACTCATAAACCAGTTTTTACCCACCCATTTCTTCCATCTTCTTATATAAAACTAGAGGCCCAGCATGAGTAGCTTGCTTCTGCTTGCCTCAGCTGGCTGCCCATAGCGACTGGGGAGTGGGAGGGTGGGGGGAGTAGAGGAACTGAGAGGTGCTCCATGCACTTCCTGGAGACCAGTCTTTGGTCATTACAGCATTACAGTCATTGGGTTTTTATTATATAGATAATCACTATCAATATTTATTATATAATAGGCAATGTCTTCAGTACTTTGTATATGAATTCTCACAGTTCTGTGAGATTAGTAACTGTATGATCAAGATTTGTTGATGAGGCCACTCAAGTAAATTGTTTAATTATACAGTTGGGAAGTCGCAGAACCAGGATTCAAACACAGGTGTTGGACTGTAGAGCCCGGTAACACTGTTCCAAATGAGGGGAGCTGTGCTCTCATGTCATCCTTCTGTAAAGATTGTTGAGCACCCACTCTGTGCCAGGAGGTATGTAAAAACAGGTATTAGACATGCAGTTGTGCTAACTCATGAATAATGAATGGCAAAGTGAGAAAGGAATATATTACTAGGAGCACATATAATAAAGGACCTTGATCTAGGATGCGGGAATCAAAGGAAGCTTCTCAGGATAAGAGATGTTTACGCTGAATGATGGAGGAAGGGTAGGAGGTACCTTGGGAAAGAGGATCAAGGACAGTTATTGTGGAGGAAGCAGGATATGTCAAAGATGAGCCCCCAGCTCATGGTTGGCTCATCTGAAGGCCAGTTACACAATAATTTTGGAAGAAAAATACATAGGCAATTTCTTGATCCTTTCTCTTGACAGGAAGTCATTTCATCATACAGTATTTTATATATCTGTTCTCTTAAATATTTTGACAAATATATAAAATACATAATATAAATATATACAAGTAGATATATTGATACATAGATATACACACATGCATGTTTGTGTGTACATGCATGCGCATATGTGTATCTTCATCCAAAAGCAGAAAATAGGTAAACCAACCCTGAGACTTTAAGAAATTATGTGATAGAGGGGGAAGACCAATAAACAGGGAACCAGAAGCTCCTGATTCTAGTTCTTCTTGCTCAGCAATGAACTCACTAAGTGACCCTGGGCCTTGATTACTTCATCTGTTACATGGAGATAGCAGTGCCTGCCTTGGTATAGCCCCACAGTGTTTGTAAGGATTAAATAATATTATCCACTGGGGGGAACAAGCTTTGAAAACATTCCCATGCCTTGGCGAGGAGCCTCGGAAAGTGCTGGTTAAGTGGAGATTCCAGGGAAGTTTACTTCAGTTTCCTCTACATTATTGGATTTTCTTGTTGGGGGGAAAAAAAAAAGTGTGTGCTTTGTGAAGCAGGATTTCAGAGTTCCAGACTTCCTTAACAAGTACAGCACATGTCCCTTAGGTGCACAGCACACACTCCCCTTTTAACAACTTCACATTCCACTTAATGCTCAGTGTTTCTGCTTCAGAATGAATGCCACTTCATGGCTGGCATTGGCTATGTGTGCCAGCTTGGTCTTAGTTCATTTGTATCAGTGATTAACTTAGCTGAAATTGGTTGGGAAAAGAGAAATGACGTTCTGCTTGATAAAAATAAAACACATTCTTTCAATAAAGAGAGGGAATGAAGAGAAAGCAATTGGCTTAGCAACTGCAGAGGGAATTTAAGGTTTAGCATTGGAGGCTTTTGGCTTGTAGTCCTAAATGTGACATATTGAATTGTGTGACATATATGTATGCGTGCACGCACTTGCGCACACACATGTACGTGCTTATGTTCCTATATAGATATCTTGCATGATTATGCAAGTATGTGAATTTATATTCATAACACATCCCTTATAGAGTTCAGTGGGCTCTGAATAATTTATACTAATAATAGACAAACATGTAAATTGACCATACCTCCATGATACTCATGCTCAATCAGGAGTGAGTATGCAAATTAACTTGACAAAAATGGCAGGCCTATGGGCAGCATGCATGTGCCAGGTGCCGAGTGAGTGGCCAGGGTCAGGGCAGGATGCCAGGCACCCTGCTCCAGGCAAGTGGGCAGCATGCGCAGGCACAGAGCGGCCAGTGGCCAGTGTGCTTTGGGCTTGTGGGCAGCACACATGGAGAGCCTGTGGGTGGGCGAGGCGGGTCAGCAGAGAGTGGCCTGTTCTCACCACATAGCCATGGTGGCAGCTGTGAGTGCACCAAGCAGAGCCTGTGGGCTGAGCTGATGTAGCACCTGCAGGCCATCAGCGCTGAGGAGTAGCTGCGTATGTCCTGCATCCTGGCGGAGAAGGTGTGCGATTGCAGGGACAGCCACTGTGGTGGGCCAGATTGACGTCCTCCTGGCCATACCAAGGTTTGTGGGTCTGCACAGGTGTGTGCATCCTCTCCTTCCCCTCTGGCATGTGAACGTCCCCCAGCTGTCACCCATGTGTGCCTGCAACAGTCCTGGACCATGGTGCGTGCACTTCCATCAACCCCAGCATGCCTAACCCACAGGGTATGTGCACATCCCCTCCGGCACGCTCACATTTTTTGGAGTGAGTGTGGGTGTTCTGGATGCTGGGGGTGGGTGCCTATGAGGTGACAGCGAGAGGGTGGCCCCTGTTCCCATGAAGGCCAGTGCAGTGATGAGATCACCTCTGTAGGGCTAATGCCGGTGCTGAGGTGGGAGCAGGTGTGGACAGACCTGCCTGGTGGGCCCTCGCTGAAGTGCCTTTGGTCAGCATCCGAGATCAGGAACCCAGAGGAGGCGAGGAGTTCTGTCCTCATAGTGAAACGATGGGATAGGGGGGATGACTGCAGAAGAGGAATGTGCACTTTGGGTGCCAGCACCCATGAGCCAAGGCCACCCTGACTGAGCCTTGCTCGCTTGGATGGTGCCTAGCGACTCCTGCTGGTCAGCAGATGACAGGACATGCTTTTCCGAGTTAATGAGAGAAAACATTGATTCTCCTGCTGCCCACGAAGGTGGAAAGTGGAGTGGGGAGACATGCGGGAGTGAGTGAGGTTCCCTGTCTGGGGGTTCCAAATCTGCCATTGGTTCCTTTCACTGCTGACTAGAGATATACAGGGTGTGCCCCCAAAATGTATGCACACTTTGAATACCTACTTATTCTAATGGGTGTAAGCATGAAAAGAAAGAAACAACAATGGAACTGTCATCTGTTAAAAGTGCGGGCACGAACCAGGAGTAGGACATTCCCCAAGGGGTCCCAGATTGGAGAGGGTGCAGGCCAGACTGAGGGGGCCCCTTCCCTGTCCCTGTGCACAAATTTTGTGCACCCAGGCCTCTAGTACCAGTACAATTTTATACCTTAAGATGATTTTCTGTTATTTTCATAAATTGGAACTTTTATCTATTCTAAATTTATTTCTATTGTTAGAAGTCAGGATTTTAAATTATAAGCTGACAGAAAGCCGTTCTAGGAGAAGCCTTTATTAATAGGCTTTAAAAAAATATTTATTGTTGGAAGTATTACATATGTCCCCTTTTTTTCTCCCACTGACCCCCTTTAGCCCACCTGCGGGCCCTGCCTCAGGCCTTCTCCACCCTATTGTCTGCATCCATAGGTTATGCATATATGTGTACAAGATCTTTGGTTGATCTCTTCTCGCACACCCCTGCCTTCCCTCTGAGATTCGACAGTCTGCTCCATGCTTCTATGTCTCTGGATCTATTTTGTTCATCAGTTTATTTTGTTAATTGGATTCCACTTATGAGTGAGATAATGATATACTTGCCTTTCTCTGACTGGCATATTTCACTTAGCATGATATAAAAAGCTATTGAATACTCATGGAATTGTCAGGTAACTCAGAGTACAAACTCCTGAGCTCTATGGAATAAGCAACGTCCAGACTCAAACTGAGGGCCTGCTCTGGGAGCTCATCCCGGCTGCTATCAGCCCTGGACTCGGCAGCTGGCCTCTCTGACTGCCAGCCCTGAGCCCCGGCTGCTGCCTCTGCCATCCCTGCCCCTGGGGCCCAGGGTCTTGATCATGGGCAGCTGCCACCACTGCCAGAGTGCTCATCGTTACCCAGGCTCCTCGTCTCACCAATTCCAGCTTCTAAGTCTGCAGTGGATGTATCTGAAATACAGCAGTAAAGAAATATGGGAAACAGTGGAAATGCAGCATTTTCAGCTGCTCTGCCAGTTAACATCATGACCTTCTACCAAGAATCTTAAGGTGGGGAAGTCTCCAAATATAGGCATGGAGGTGTTCAGACGTTTGTGGGGCAACCAAAGAGAATGGCAATGTCAGACTAGCATGAACAGTGCCAAATCCAAAGTCAGAGGCTAGTGCCTGGCTTCATTTTCTAAGAAAGTCACTGAGGAGGGGAGTCTCCACAATAAATTCCTGGGTTCAGGAACAGTTACACTGTCTCCCAGGATACCCTGACCTATCATAACAGTAAGAAAGCAACAGCTCAAGCCTAAGGAGCAGCTATGTCCACAAAGAAACTTGAATAAAGAACAAAATCACAGCCGTTGATATAAAGCATGATAGATGCTTTAATTGGAATATCAAAACATCTCTCACTTTTTTCCAAAAAGCAAACAAACATTGTTTCTAAGGGAGATCCATCTGCTGTCTCTAGGAGGAGGTGGATTTTACCAAAAGGCTGTTTGACTCGTGAAGTTTATGAAGCAGCACTATTGATGGGCTGAGGCGCATCCTGCCTTCGCGGCCCCTGGTGGGGGCAAACAGAGCTAGTGAGCTGTGAAAAGCTCCGAGTCCTTCAGGGAAGTTTGCTACACCTTGGGCCAAGAGAAGAAAGGACTGTTACCTCCTGAATTGTCGTGTCTTAGACCATGTGTAGCAGTTTCCTTGCTATTCTTGAGAAAAGAAAAGAAAAAAGAGAAGGCAACAGGCTCTGTGAAAGTAGCAGTCACACTCTTCCTGGAGCCACCTCCTTGACGGTGGTAGGAGGTGTGGCTGGATGAGGGGGTCTCCATTAAACAAACCTCTGCGAAGACCCAGCTTGGGCACAGCCACTGCGTCCTCTTGCCAAGATCTTCCCAGAAGGAGTCTTTAGAGGATTTAGGTCTCTGAGTGTGGAAAGCTGGTTGGCAGCCAGCACACCTTCTCCAGAGACACACAGAAACATTAGGGTGCAGTATTCAGCAGCCTTTTTCTCTTTACCTGATTTCTTTTACCCTCTAGAAAAAATATTTTAATGTCAATGTTAACATCTCACAATTGCTGAGCGGCCACCTGTCACCTCTCCCCCCCAGATCAACAACCACAGTCTCTCCCCTCGTCGCCCCCCCAGCCTCTGGCAGAAGGTCCTGCCTGCAGAGGAAGCAATTCAGCGGGCCTTTGGAAGGCAGCCGAGCAGCAGCGGGAGGCCTATTAAATCCACAATTTTAGACTCTCGGGGTGGGCATTTTCTTGTGGCGTATTAAGTAACACACCTACTCAAGTTACTGTGTGAACTCCGTGGACAGCTGCCCTTTCAGTGAGAAGCGAATGCTTGCGCTGCACTCTGCCCACCCTACCCCACCCCCCAAGTTCAAGTACAGACTCTTTAGAGGAGATGAACTAGAAATAACAGTGTAAAAGGAATGAAACCTGAAGAAGGATTCCACTGGCCAGGAGTTCCCGAATGACAGGAACTCCAAGTGCTCAGGGATTCACCCCCAAAGTCACAACTGGAAAAAGAATGGGTTAGCCCTGACGAGAGGTTGAAACAGTTAGAAGAGTCCACTCAACATGGAAATGGCCACTCTTCATGTTTCTCTATGAAGAAATACCCGAGGCAGGATGGAAAATGGTGGTTCAGAGAATATTCTGGAGTCAGAACAAGCATTCAAATTCCTTCAAGCATTGGCATGAACCCATGCAAGTCTTACCTACTCTTGCTGTTTCATTTTTCTCTTTCATGACAAAAATAATAGAACATCACCTCACAACGTTGTTGTGGGAAATAAATGAGATATGAAATATAAAACAGGTGATACCTACGACGCACACACTATGGATCAGCTATTTTAGTGTTTTCATGGACAGTGTAGTTAATCCGTCCTTCTTTCCTCCACTTGATGAATGAGAGATATTTTCCTTCAAGGCGGGGCCATATGCTATTCATATTGAATATTTTATTTCATAACATGTTTCCATTTAGTGAAAAGCCTAAGAAAGAAAACGTCCCTCTGCGTGTCTTGCTTTGTGCTTTGGGAGGTAGGTGCTCTCCTCAGAGAACTTCCTGTAATGGATTTTAAAAGTTGAGGTGTAACTGACATGTAGCATTATATTAGTTTCAGATGTACAACATCATGATTCAATAGTTGTATATATTGCAAAATGATCACCACAACGTCTCATTAACATCTGTCACCACACATAATTACAACTTTTCTCCTTGTGATGAGAACTCCTAGCAACTTTCAATATGCAATATAGTAATGTTAACTTTCGTGACCATACTGTACATTACATCCCTGTAACTTATTTATTTTATAAATGGAAGTTTATACCTTTGGTTCCCTTTACCCATTTCACTCACGCCCCACCCCCCCCACCCTGCCTCTGGCAACCGCCAATCTGTAATGAATTCTTAAGGAATTAAATAAGAAGAATTCTGTGTGAGAGGGAAAATTTAGTACCCCGAAAGGGAACCCAAGAAGGAAGGTAAATAAAGAGAGGAAAATGTGTGGAAATACCATTTACAGGAAGACCCCCTTTCCCTCCTGTCTAGACTAGGTAATATAACATTGACCAATATAGAGTGTCACAGAAATGCTCATGCAGAATGAAAGTGATGATCGGACTTGAATGGAGTTTACCTCTGCTTCCATTGTGCATTCCTTTCACAGTGTAGAGTCCAACTTTCTGTGGTGAGGTGGAAGGGCATGAAATATAGATTGTCAGGCCTTTGGGGATTCTGAGGAATGAAAGGTACTTAATAAGGATAAAATTCATCCTGGGCTTATTACCTTGCCCTCTCTGTCTCTGAGTCTCTTATATCATGAAGTAAGCTTGGCAAGAAAGTAGAATAAAGAGAGTCATTTTAAATGATAGAGCCGGGAGTCTGTTCCTGGGCAATTTTTGACAAGTTTGGGAATAAACAAGGGGTAAGATCCTGATATTAGCTCAGCAATTCTCCAACTTTTTTTTTTTAATCCCTTATTCCTTCAGAGAGGCAGTTTGGTCTCCCCTATTAAGAAAGACGTACAGGAATAGCTTTCTTTTATTTTACCTCAGAAGGAAATCTGTGCTGGGAGGCAAGAATAAAACCTAGGAAGACACAGGAGGTGAAAAAGAAGGAGAGAGGTGGGGATCAAAAGGAAAGGGAGCTTTTGGCAGATGTGTGTGTGGGGGTTGGGGGGAATCAGAGGTGATAATGTGGAAGGAAAAGAATCTACTTATTACTTACATCAAATTTCTGTTCAAAATTTGACAGCTCTGATTTCTTTACACCTTTTGGAATTTTCCTTACAACCTTTCAACATACTGTAATTTCCAACTTGAAAACATTTGACAAAAGGATTATGCATAAACAAGAGGAAAACTGTGCTCCAAATCTGAGATTAAAAAAAAAAAAGATTTTACGCCTGATGTTTCCTCCTTTAAGAAAGAACACTGTCCCCCTTTTCATAGGGAGGACTAAACAAGAAGAATGAATTTATATCCTTTAATCTTTTTTTAAATACATATTTTATTGATGTTTTTACAGAGAGGAAGGGAGAGGGATAGAGAGTTTGAAACATCGATGAGAGAGAAACATCGATCAGCTGCCTCCTGCACACCCCCCACTGGGGATGTGCCCGCAACTAAGGTACATGCCCTTGACCAGAACCGAGCCCGGGATGCTTCAGTACGCAGGCCAACGCTCTATCCAAACCAGTCAGGGCTCCTTTAATATTTTTCTAATGAAAATCCTATTCAGATGCATGCTCAGATTTACAAAAGATATGAAATGTCTCTACTTGGCAATTTGGAATGATAAAATCTTAATATTAAAGACACTTAGATGTGAGAGGTATCATGAGGTCAACTCATCTAGAGTCCACCTGCTGCAGGAGCCCCTCCATGCATGACACTCTAATTGAGCCTTTTCATGATCTTCTAGATAAAGCAGCCTCAATAAATCCCAAGGCAAAGCATTCCTTTGCCAGAAGCTCTCAAGTCAGAAGGTTCTTTATTGAGTCAAATCTAACCCCATCCTTTCATCCCAACACTTAACGATTGAATCTAGTTCTCTACTTTATACCTTCACATCCCAACAACAACAACAAAAAAAAAACACATTAATAACTCCTCTACAATATTGCCCTTAAACTATGTGAAGACAGTTCTCATTTCCCTCACCAGTTTTCTCCTTCCAAAGTAAAGAGATAGCTCCCCTTTCTGCAACCATCCCTTAGTTGATATAATTTCCAGACAATTCCTCATCCCCATAACTCTGTAGTTCTTTTTTTTCTTTGCTTTTTCCCCCTGTTTTCAAGGGTAAACTTTCCTAGAAGAGCAAACAAAATGTTCTTTTCCAAGCTCTGATTGGACTGAACCATTCCATACACATTATGGCATGTGATAGTGGACTATAAAAATTTTTACTGCTTTGCATTTGAATAGAGGATGACTGCATTTGTTAAGCAAGCTCTTTCCATACAAGTCATAATAAAAACTTTACAGCATCCCACTTCATCACATAACTTTTTAATGCTTCTCCTTTTGTTTAGTTTTGGTTCTGGTTTCCAGTCCTTCTTCACTTTTTTCCCCTTGAAGTATCAGAGTTATTTTGGAAATTCCCATGGAGAATTTCAAGTTGGAAACCTGGTCCTAAAACATCTTTTCCTGGAGATCCTCTCCTGGGTTTGGACTGTGAATCAGACTGTGTGGAAATAATGATGCCATCCATGTGGTAGGGCCAGTGCGGTCATGTGTGCAGTATAAAGTCAGTTTATATAGGGCTTGAAATTGTATCCCAGGGTTTGGAAAACGCAGAAGTTTATGTGATGGATATCATGACCACACATGAGGTGTTGTGGAGATACATATGTATCTTAAACTATACATAGCTACAAGAATATACATATCTGTATATACCTATCATGGAGGGCTTTAAACCATCAAAGCCTTCAGGCAAATATTTTACAGCTATCTAATAGCTGGTATTTATAACTTAACCTCCTGACTTCAAAAGTTGAGATTTGGCACTGCAAACACCAAGTAAATACTGGCCATGATTAATTTAAGAAATTTACGCCATTGGCATCAAATAATTAAGGTGGTCTTACTTTAGACATTTGTTCAAAAGTGTAAAGGAAGAACTAACATTTTTAAATCACCAAGACTGATTTTTATGATGCATCTCTCTGGAATTCTGAGGTTAAACATTTATCTTTGGGGGGGGGGAGGGGGAGTCTCTGTCTATGAAAAGAGTAACTTATTCACGTTAAAAGATTTAATGAATCCTTTCCCTTTCCCTCTTCATCACTCACACCCCCTCCCTGAAATATTATTCGTATTTGTGGGTAGACTGGGAAGGGGAAGATAAGCCAGTTAGTTCAGCGTCAGTTAGGGGGAAGGACTGTAACTACTTTAAGGTATCAAATAGGGAACAGTTGGAAAAGCAAGCTTGATTAAAGACAGCTAACATCATTTCAGGAAGGGGAGTCGAGCCTAAGTAATTTGTTGGAATTCTTTGAGGAAATCACTGCCCCAGTGAGCTGGATGGGGGAAGGGAAATTATAGTCTGAGCCTTTCAGAAAGGGCTCTACAGAATTCTCCACTGTTGGTTAAAATGTTTAAGGTCTGAAGTCATGGAAGTGTAAGACAATTGGCATATTGGATGAAAAACTGGCAAGACGGGAGGAAAGAAAGGGTAACTATGTGTCAATCTTGAAAGGCAGGTCATAAGAGAGATCAGAATTGAAGCTGCATTTAGGGGACAAACCAGGGCTTCCCAAAGACACCAAAGGTGTCCCTGAGAAGTCTAGAGGGAAGGGGGCTGAGTGGGGGTGGTGGAACTCAAGAGAGAATTAGGCTGAAAACAGACAGATCCTTTTTTTTTTTTTTTAATCCTTATCGAGGATGTGATTATTGATGAAAAACAGAAAGGAAGAGAGGAGAAAAGAGGAGAGGAGAGGAGAGGAGCATTGATGTGAGAGAGAAGCATCATGGGTTGCCTCCTGTACACTCCCTTACCCGAGATCAAACCCACCACCTTTAGGTATATGGGACTACGCTCTAACCAATGGAGTCACCCAGCCAGGGCCAGATAGGTTTTTTTTGTGAGGACTTCTCCACTTGGAAGGGTCCTGGTTGTCAGCCTGACTCCACAGCACATCTTTCTTTCTTTCTTTCTTTCTTTCTTTCTTTCTTTCTTTCTTTCTTTCTTTCTTTCTTTCTTTCTTCCTTCCTTCCTTCCTTCCTTCCTTCCTTCCTTCCTTCCTTCCTTCCTCCTCTCTCCCTCCCTCCCTCCCTCCCTCTTCCTTCTTTCCTCCCTCCCTCCCTCCCTCCCTTCCTCTCTCTCTCTCTCTCTCTTTCTTCCTCCCTCTCTCTCTCTCTCTCTCTCTCTCTCTTTCTTTCTTTCTCTCACAATCTCCAAAATAAAGAGATTTAAGCCTTATCATAATGAGAACCCAGAGCACTCTGGATATATTCTAAGATGAAACTAAATTTCCCCCCTTTTAAGTTTTCTGAAGAGATGAGAGTTCATAAAACAACATTTCATACCTTACTTTCAGTGATTGAATATTCTGTTGCCTAGACCTTGACCATTCTAACTGGGGGTTAGGTGGCTCTTTCCACCCCACCTACCTCAACACTCTCCCCTCATGTAGCTGTTCCTTCACTTGTTAGTGCCTCTGGCAGGGTCTAGAAAAGAAAATGAAGGTTGATTGAAATGAATTTATTCATAGACAAGTGAAACTGTAGGGGAAGTAATTGATCACCTTCTTTTGAACATTTTGTTTTGCAGATTACAGAAAGAAAAACTGCCTGCATGATTACACCCCAGACAACACCTGCCTACTACACACACACACACACACACACACACACACACTCTGGATAAATACAGGTTTTCTCTGAAAGAGACAAATATTAAATCTTTGTTTCAAATTAGATTAACAAGTTTGGGGAGGGGAATATCAGGAAAGGAAATTTTGACAAAGAATCTGGGGGGAATGTTTTCAAGGAACCAATGCCTCAGGGTCCAGACAGGAAGCACTAATGAGGAAAGAGGTGAATGCCAGAGAGTGGAAAGAGGGAGCCTCTGGTGCCTGCAGAGCACCCCCGGGGGAAATGTCCACATCCAGAGACATCTGGAGCACCGGCTGGCCAAACCCTCCCATCTGTTGGCTGGATTAGGCCCTTGGGCCACTTTTGTGGGACCTCTGGATTAAAGCAATGGTTTCCAAACTTTTGAGGATGAGAACCACTTTCCAATGTAAAAAAAGTGAGGTCTACCAATATAGTGGTTTCATATCGATTGATGAAGAAAATTCACACAAAGAACAAAATGTTTTGATGCATTATTGTAATGTGTGAAAATGGATATAGTGAAACCCATTGAGCCTGGTGCTGTGAACATGTGAACATGAAGTAGCCCCTCCCCAGTCTAGTAAGCAAAGGACCAAATACAGAGGTGATCACCATTTTCTGCTGATGAAGAAAAGTAAGCAAATAGTGCTGGGGATCGCGTAGGAAAGGTGTCTAATCCAATTTGGGCAGAGTTCAAGGAAGACTTTGCCAAAGATGGGGCAACTCAGCTAGAACTGAAGTACTGTTGGCCATTGGCTAGAATATGGCATATGTGGAGTAGTTGAAGGAAAAGAAAATAGCATGTGCAAAGTTCTGAGATGAGAGGATAGGCTTCCCTCCAGGAAATCAGTGCAGCTAGAATAGAGAGATGAGATAATGAAAGTGATGAGAAAGGAATGCAAAAGACAATCAACTTCATGCAGCATATTTACTTGACTTTAAAAGTAAGATCAAAATAATTGTATAAATCTCAGAGATCCTGGCAAGCATTCCAAGGCTCCCTTAGGGTGGTGGTTCTCATTTTGGGAACCAAATGTATAGCAAGTGGAACTGCATAGCCTAGTACATTAGGCTGTTTGGCCTGCCTTAACAAAGCACCACAAACTGAGTGGCTTAAAAAAAAAGAAATTTAATGTCTGACAGTTCTGGAGGCTGGAAGTCTGAATCAGGTGTCCCCAGGGTTGGTTTCTTCTGAGGCCTGTCCACTCCAGGCTTTTCTCTTTGGCTTGTTGATAGTTGTCTTTATGTTCACATGATATCCTCTCTCTATACATGCTTGTCTCTAAATTTCCCTCTTTTATATGGATACCACTCACGTTGGATTAGGGCCCACCCAAATGACCTCACTTTAACTTGCTTACCTTTATAAACACCCTATCTCCAAAATCAGGTCACATTTTACAATACTGGGTGTTACAACTTCATCACACATATTCAACTTATGACACCCAAATTAGATTACTCAAAGAGATTTGGGGAACACAGAGCATTTTGGTGACTGCTAGAGGCTTCTGAATACCTGGAGGGCAGGAGAATGGGGAGAGTCAGCAAGGGAAGAGGAAGGGAAGGGAGGGTTTGCAAGGACCAGATTTGGCTCTTTACTCTTGCCTCTGTTTGGCCCAACTCCATAATTCCTGACAAGCTGGCTGTACCAAACCATGAGGACTAATCATTGCTTTTCACAGATAAGGAGGAAGTTGAAGTCACTTCCTTTGCACTAACAACCATCTTGCAAACAAAGAGGATCTTCTCCAAATGAATATCTCCCTCTTGTCATGGGAGAGCTTAATCCAGAGTTAATTTTGATCTTGGATCTTTGGTGAGAGTCACCTAATCAAAGTATTTCTCCAGAGAAATGTGGTCTTCATATCCTTGCCTCCCACAGCAAACAGCCTCCTTCTGTAGGTCTCAGAGTTACTTGGCTGTCAGAATTATGTAGTGTCTAAAGACAAATCCAACGAAACAAATACAAAGAAGGCAGATTTCAGTTCTGTGTGGAGCCCCTCAAGAGAGGGCAGTTAATAAAAACCAAACTATTTGAGATGAATTTTGATACTTATTTTTTTAAGGCTTGTTTAGGCAGAACAGAATCAAAGTTTCTGTGTGCCTCTGTGGGCAGCATCTTATTAATTGTCTTGAGGAATTCTCTGGAAAATGTCAGTTGATTTGAACCCTCCTATTATTTTTATTTAATTTCCAGATGTGCTCTGATGTTCTTTGGAATAAGCCCTCATGATTAATAACCCCAGCAGTGTTCAATCAGTAGAGATGCTTGGGCTGTAAGTGCTATTTCTCCTTGCTTAATCTCTCCCCTCCTCCCCTTCAAATAAAAGATGAGACTTCATATCGTACCAGGTGAGGGAGAAGAAAGCAATATTTTAAAACAAAGATTCAGCAACTTTCTGAACGGCAAGTAAGGTGGGAATGGGGTTTCTTTCCCTTCCCTGGCAACTACTCACTGTGGAAGTAAGATGACAGAAGGGACACTTTGGAAATATAACTCAAAGCTGGGAAAGAGTCATTCATTCTTTTAGGATAAGGAAGTAAAGAAAAAACGCTAACTAGAGGTTCATTTTCTCCACGAAGAAGGTATGATTAATTTTTAGATGCTTTCTTTTGGGACCCAAACACTATACGGATTTCTGCACCTTCATCAGGAGAACCTGAAGTCCATTTCTACAGTAAATTTGGACTTGTCCAGACATAACTATCTATCTGAGAAACAAAGGCTCTGAGATGAGTGCTTTCTAATATTCAAAGGCATGGCCAGGACTAATGCACCACACTTGAGGAGCAGAGGGGCAAGGTGAAAAATTTGGAGAAGTCATCTAAAGTCTTCAGCACTGTGAACTCTGTATGGATTGAGATATAACGTTTATATTTGAACTGAAGGAGAGATTGAACAATTTTCAGGACCTGTCCTTGTGATTGTGTGTTGACAGTAGGATCATTTTGTTACTGTTGATATTTAAAGGAATGTAATGTATGTAGAGTTTAGAACAATGCTTGGAATGTGGTAACTAGACGGCCACCTTTTTGACAGAAAATTGTCTGGGAATGTGTTAAAGCTGCAAGCACATAATTTGTAAGTTGGGATTCCAGCTTCCTGTTTGACTCTTAATGTGCAATTTTATGAAAGTAGGATTCTGTGAGCTCTTCTGCAGAGTGAAAAATATTGTCAACGGAAAGTCATTTTTCATTCTTATAATTTCACAAGTCATTAAAATCAAGATTGTACTATTTGAGAGATCAAATGGGACAATTGATAGTTAAAATTTATCAGGGGCTTACCGTATGCTAACTGTGCTGGCCTCTGTGCTCATTGTTCCATTTAATTCTCCAACTAGACTATAAGTACCCTGGGTCAGACTATTACTTCATCTGTACATTACCTTGAAATGTAGCTTTAGAAAAGTAAAGTGATTTGTGTCAAGTCACTCAGTTGCTGGGTAGAGAGTCTGAGTTTCAACCCCAAATCCATCTTACATAAAAGCTGAGGCTCAGACACTGTATTACATTTCATGTAGACTAATAGTTTATCAAATGTTTAACCCTGACCATGGGCATCAAGAAATATGTAGCCTTTTAATCCATGTACAGTTAGTTCTTATTATTTACAGTAGTTATGTGCTACGAAGTCACCACAAACACTGAATTAGGGAACACTGACTCATAGCTCCTGGAGGAAATGTAGGGTAAAATACCTGAGTCTCTGATCACAACAGTTTTGTTTGCCAATCAACACATAACTTGTTTTATATGTTTCTGTTTAAAGTTTCCTTATCTGTTATATCTTATTCATTTATTACCTTTGAACTCATGGCTAAAAACCTTATGTCTAAACAAAGCCTATCTCACAAAACTTATAAATTCTCCAGAAAATACTCACAGCCTTCTTATACTTAGGAACCCTAGACAGCACACTACATGTGTAAGGCATTTTAAAAAGGAAAAATGCCAAGAAAAAGCACAAAAATGCAAAAAACCTGGCACAAAATAGATCACAAAAAGGATAATTTTTTAATTGTATGGGAGTCAAAACAATGTGTGTGTCTCAAATTTTCACCATTGTATCCATGTCAGTGAAGGACTGCAAAAGTGCTGTGAGTATTGATTTTAGGGTTACAAATAAATTGTAGTAAGTGACAGTTATTAAGCTAGTCCAGGCAAAGAAATCTCACATTTCAGAGGAAAAATGAAATACTGTTCTTTCAGCCTAAATATTTGAATGCAAAAACCAGATCATTCTAAATATATGCTTTTAGTTAGTACTCATTTAAGTTCTCTTGAGTCCAAAGATGCAGCTCTTAGTTTATTGCATTGTTCCATATATAGAGAAATACTTTTACATAATGCATTTACCTTTGAAGTTTCTAAAATTTATTTTAAATTAAATTCTGTTTTGTTTATTTGTTAATCCTCACTGGGGATATTTTTTTCCCATTGATTTTTTAGAGACATGGAAGGGGTTGGGGAGAGAGACAGAAATATTGATGTGATAGAGACACATCGATTGGTTGCCTTGGTCAGGGTTAAATTAAGTTCTTAATGAAAATTTTGCCTCTCAAGAGACTAGTTCATTAAACAAAAGAGTCTATAAGTGCAATCCTCTCTCTCTCTCTCTCTCTCTCTCTCTCTCTCTCTCTCTCTCATCAATTCTTCCAGAGGCCTTTGGGTAGCTGCTTTGCCCAATTCAGTCAAAAGTAGTATCATCAGCCATTTACCTCCATCAAACCTGGAACACAACTTCTTTGAAATCTCTTAAAGACCACCAGATTCAGTTTTTACCAATAACAGAGGTAGAAGGGATTAAGTACAGGATGTTTAGTTAACCACTCACCTAACAGACAAAGTCATTTTCAGAAAACTTGTGGAACATAGAAATCAAGATGCTGAAAATCAGAGAAAGCATTTCTTAAATTGTTTCTTCACCATTGTTTTTCTTTACAATGAGTGATTGGTGACCGACCACTTTGCTATTAAAGGTGGGGTATCTATGGAGAAGAGGATACTTTTTAGAAAAGCTTGCCTTTCCTCTGGCTTACATGGTGGAACAAACTCTTATTTCTGCTTAAAGCCAAAGTCAATCTTTTAGTCTAGCAGTCAAGTTTTTCTGTGATTTGGGCCCAGTTTTCCTTGTGCTCTTACCTTCAGTGACACTTCAGCTTTCTACGACTGCCTATTCAGAATTTCTGTACCAGCCAAGTGAGTATTTTCTAATCATAACTGTTAAGAATTTGGGGTGTCGTTGAGATAAAACTGACACTCACAAAAGTTAAAGATGTAAAGGTTTTATATCATTAAGAGTCATTAAGTTGGCATAGACTGTAGAGTATATATAAGCTTAATAAGAGCAGGGGGAGGAAAAGAGAGAGGGTAAGTCAGGGAAAGCATGGTGAGTTCAAAATGGTTCTTAAAGAATGTTGAGAATTTTGATAGATCTGGGGGAGGGGGGAGGTGTGGAGGCAAAGAGGAGAGAAGAGTGAATGTAGAGGAGGGATAGCAAAAATTAGTGAATGTTCACAGGTGGGAATGCAGAAGATGTTGGTGGAACTGTAAACAAACCTACTTGAATGGCCAAGGCAATGCATGTTGAACATAGGGTATGAGAAATTTGGAGACACAGGAAGGAATTGAATTGATGTGAGCAAATAAAAGTAGGTAGCAACATTGAAATTGGGTGAAGTCAAAAAAAAGAAAAGGCAAAAGTATTGAAATTTGGTGACTTTGAAAATAGAAAGCCAATGGTGGCTTTTAAGAAAGCATGTCAAGCCACACTTGTACGAAACTGGATGTCTAAAATATTAATTTCCCAATTTTTTTTTTACTATGCATAACAGGATTTCTAAAAAGCATTCAGCCAGCTTTTAACCAATTTTTATTGAATGCCTTCCATGCTACTAGACATTTTGGAAAGTGAGTCATAGGAGTGGACAAGATCAAAATGAAGATCAAAATAGTCTTTATACTCATGGAAATTATAGTCTAGTGATATTAATTTTCATTATTTTTTTCTCTTTTTACTCTATATTTTAGATAAAAACATTTTCAGGAAAAGTTATAACCTTTACCTTTCTGTGTTTGTAAATAGCTTTGTGTTTACCTAGCCTTTCAAGAATTTGGTGCATAAATACAACACTCTAAGCTAGGAGACGCCTTCTTTATCCCTCACCCCTGCTCCCCATACTCTGTACTTGTCATTATTTCTACATAGTATTTAGCATCCCCTTGTCACAGCTATGTTCTTGGGATCTGCTGTTGACCTATTCCAACTAGACTGTAAGTACCCTGGGTCAGACTATTCCTTCATCTCTACATTACCACTATTTGTGCTTAATAAATGTTTAAATGAACTGAGTGAATGGAAGAATGAATGTGAGTTTTTGTTATCTAATTTTATTCTCCTTTGGGGCAATTTTTTGTGGGGGGGATAAGTCTAGTGCAAGGGGAAAGATAAGTTTCATCTTTCTCTATTTGTGATAGCCTTGGTGCAGCATGTTTGCTTGTTCTCATCAGGCCAGTTGGAGTGCAGTGACACAGAGCTGGCTATCTTGTCTTAAGGCGATTTAAAGAAGACAAGCTTCATATTTTTCACTTCCTTCACAGCTGAAATATTAGTCCACCCCAGTGGTCATCAACTTATTAGTCAACAGAGCCAAATATCAACAGTTCAACGACTAAAATTTCTTTTGAGAGCTGAAAACCAACCTCTGTGCATGGGCCACGAAGTTTCAATCACACTGTATGAGCACACCTGCACGTGGTATTTTGTGAAAAAGCCACACTGAAGGGGCCAAAGAGCTGCATGTGGCTTGTGAGCCACAGTTTGCCGACTACTGGTCCACCCCATAAGTCACAACAGTTGGTTCTGTCTTAATGCCAGAAGTATTTCTATACTGTAGATTGTTTGATAAATTATCAGGTGGTTATTAGTAAGAAAGGCAAATTTGATTCAACTGTGGACATCTTCTTAGAACCTTCCTACTTGCAATTCATTGTCTATAATTCTCCCTGTCAGCTTTGCAAAACAAACCTTGGAAAGCGCCTGGAGAAAGCCATTCCTCCTAGAAAACTTGGAAGTCCTTTCAATTCACTCTGAATGCCAAGGACAGTGAATAAAATTATTTGCCTTGTTTATATATTTGCCTGCTGCTTTGATCCTTCACTCATTCTTTCATTTGTCTTTTAATTATTTATCCATTCAATTTTCAAAAAAAAAAAAATAGCAAAAAGCTTAGGTTTTTCAAGCAGTATACACTATGGCTGTGAGAATGTCAGTCAAACTCTAGGTGGCGCCCCACAGCAGCCTGGGATGTGGGGGAAGGAGCATGGCAGCAGAGTTGTCAGAAATCTTGGGCACTTTGTTAGGTATATAAATGTTGAATAACTATGTCGTACACCTGAAACTAATAATATTGCATGTTTAACTATATTTTAATAATAAAAAAAAGAATGGAATAAGAACCACAGAACACCCAGGCTGATCTTGAGAGAAGGGGGTAGCTTCCTGTGTGAGGGTGTAGGGTGGGGCAGAGCAAGATGTGTGCTTGGGTTTCATTTAGAAAAAACAAACATTATATTGCAATATAATTTACTTCTAGATTTTTATTTGGAAAATGGTATAAAAATACCCAACTTTTGTCCAACACCTCCTGAATTAGGTTGAGGTCCCTTGTATTTCTTCATTGAATCACATTCATTTTAACTGTTAAAGTATTTGTTATTATTTGTTTAATATCGTCCTTCCTTGATCTATAAGTTCCATGAAGCAGGGATCTGGCAGCATTGTTCACTGCTGTATGCCTGGTGCCTAACAAAATACCACCTAGCAAATCGTGGGCACTCAATAAATATTTTGTTTTGTTTGCTTATTTGCCTGTTGCTTTTTGCTTGTTCTTTCATTTGGTCATTTATTTATGCATTCCTCTATCTCTACCCACCCCCTTCCCACTCCAATTTACCTTTATCTTCCATCCCCTCCCCCATTCCAATTCCAACCCTGCCTCTCTCCCATTTAGCATGAGTTTTAAAAGTTTACAAGTGGAGAGAGAGTAACCAAATAACATTTGTGTATATGCATGCCCCATGGACACAGACAATAGGCAGTGAAGGCCTGAGGTGGGAGTGGAGGGGGTGGATTAGAAGGGGTCAGTGGCGAAAAAAGGGTATATCTGTATTACTTTCAACTATAAAGATAAATTAAAAAATAAAAACAAATGAAAGTTAACAAGTGGAGGAAACTAAACGTATGAAAGCAATCTTCGAATACTCAGACCTTCCAAATGGAGGGAACGAATATTTGAAGTTAAGAAAAGGACAGTTTGGTCAATGCAAAGGAGAAAGTGCGCTCTCCTCCGCAGCATTTTCCCACAGGCGGCGGCTTCCCCGGCAGGTGCTGCACCTCCTGGATTTGGACAGCTAGAGGCGGATTGGCAGAGTCCTCCCCTCTCAATGGTCTGGACTGGGGACAGTTGGCTGGAATCACAAGTGGCTTCCTGGCTAACCCCAGCGGTACTTCAGCTTTCATAAATGGCTCATTTGTGGAGCTGCAAGCTTCCAGCACATGAGGGATTTCCCTTTGTTAGATTCAGACCTGCAGAGCTGTGTTCCCATGCCAAAGCTGTGTGTCAGCCTCTTAAAGGGAAAGGAAGGAAGGAAGGAAGGAAGGAAGGAAGGAAGGAAGGAAGGAAG
>JAAGEH010000304.1:8506815-8579623 GCA_011751065.1 Lasiurus cinereus
AAAAAAAAAAAACAGGAATCAAAAATATTTTTTCCAACTATTCTAATGTAGACTGCTTACATCTGCCCTATGTAACCTAAAGATGATATTTCCCCTTGTGAAATCATTTGTGCAAACCCACCAATGATATGAATCATTTTGTCTGTCTAATATCTCAAAATAATTGATCTTACGTACATTAAACTAATTAAAATAGGCCTTTCTTTGAAGAAAATCCAAAGGCCTTTGTAAACTGTCCTTCAGAGGTCAGGAAGGCAACTCTTCTGGAAGAGTCTAGAATTTGCTTCAATCTATTAAGATAAAACCAAAGAATGTGTTTTTAATGCATCGATAAAAAAATACATAAAAATATTTGGTATTTTTAGTCAGTCTCCAACTTACTAAACAGTCATATCCCAAAAGTTAGTGAGTAAATGGGTTGTCTGGAATTCAGAGTGCATTTTCCCATAGAAACAATGTCACCCATAGGAGTTAGTTCCCAGACTGCCCTCTAAGTGCTACTTAACCCATAGTGTAGCAAACTGTTGTTCATTTTTTTGTATTATAATTTAAGTTTAATATTCTTAATGAATTGGCATAAAAATAATTGATTACTTAGTACATTACTTAAAAGGCTAACATTTAAAAGGACTAGTTTCATTATAGATTTTTTAGTTAGAAGATAGACTTTTGAGTAATTTCTATAGAGGTAGATAACATTAGGTCTCTAGGTGTCTGATTCCAGCTGGTCACTATGACTAAAGGGGGAAATAGAAAGAAAAAGGCTTGTATTCTCAACTCAACTTCTACCACTATCAAGGTAATAGGACAAGAACTTGGAAAGAAGTACAGAAGTTAAAATTATGTACACCTGTGTGTTCACTGAGCAGTGAACAATGACAGAAAGAGGGGAGTAAGACACACACAAGGGAGGGAAGGGAAAGGGACCTGGTTCTGAGAGTTCTCGGTTATTCATAGTATTGTTTGTAGTGCTGGCCTTGGGCCATGTAACAGGAAGTTCAAAAGGGAAAAAGTACTGTGTTAGGAGGTAGTCTGTTTGTGATTGTATGCACTGATGTTTAGGATATGCAGCCAACAGGTATTTGTTCTTCAGGAGAAAGAACCCTGGTTGAATGCATATACACACCTACTGAAGAACTACATTGTCCCAAGAGCTGGGGTTGGGGTCCAGAGGGGAGATAGAAGGTCAAATGCAAATATTACCAAGTGATCATCCTTTACCTGTGGATGTAATAGCTGGCATTTCTTACTTGTTTTTATTCATTTCATCTTCACAATGACTATATGAAGTAGGTATTATCATCATCCCATTTTAAAGTTGAAAAATCTTAGACACAGAAAAGGTAAGTAATTTGCTCAAAGTCAGATGGCTAGTAGGTAGGGGGAGCCAATATTTGAACTCAGGTAGTCTGAGGACTGAGCTTGTATTCATAACCCTTGGGTTATAATCTGCACTGACATTTCTCTGGTCAACATTCTTGTCTCTTGTCCCACCCTGATTCCATCTGGGATTCAGAATGCCCTCGGAGAAGTGAGTGTGTCTGAAGCCTGGAAATAGAAGAG
Organism: Lasiurus cinereus; assembly: GCA_011751065.1. NCBI lineage: Eukaryota > Metazoa > Chordata > Mammalia > Chiroptera > Vespertilionidae > Lasiurus > Lasiurus cinereus. The sequence goes on from JAAGEH010000304.1 coordinate 8,508,379, forward strand.
GCATCCAAGGTCATGCCTTTCAGCCTCCCTTCAAATTCTACAGCTACTGTGAAGAAAGTTGCATTCCCACAGAGAACATGTCAGACTAGAAGAAAATTATTACAAAAGGTCTCCAAAAGGACCTCTGAAACTTGGATCCTATTTTTTTTTTTCATAAGCTGGAAGCCAGTTTTCTTAAACCACAGAATGAAACAAAGTACATCTTTATCAAGTATTGTTTTGACACCACTGCCCTTTGTATGACTGGACAGGCATTCCCATTGTCTCTTTAAATAATTTTTAAATCCCCCTGAACTTCGGCTTGGAGACCCTCCTTTGAAACAAATTTACCTCCCTGGACAGACTAACTCATATTTTTTTTTATTTCGACCTGGCAAAAGTTATTATACCTCATAAAACTTTACTTTCTCTTTTCTCTAAGCCATCACATAAACCATTCTTCCTGATTATACATGCTTCTTCTCAAGCCATAACCATTACTCTGTCAACTTCCCATTGAGGTTAATCTACTAGTGAGAATTTAAGTGGACCCCTGGGGCAGAGTATTCTCACAGTGGACAAAGCTTAGACTGAAATCAGCCAGTCCAGGTTGAAATCCCAGTTCTGCCATATGGAGCAAGCTAGTTAACCTTTCTAAGTTATTGTTCCCTCTCCTGTAAAATGAATACAATACTAATAATATGGGCAATAGCACAGTTGTTCTGAGAATTAAATGAGATATTGCATATAAGAAACTTAATTCAGGGTAAAGGCATCATAAAATTCAACAAATGTTAGTCTCCATTTTTATTATTATTATTTCAGAATGCAAAATAATCAGAGATGTATACAAAGATCGATATTAAGAGATGTTCAACACAATTTTTTATGAGCGAAAAATTTAGAAACAGTTTATGTCCTATCAGAGTTAAATACACAGCCAATTAAAAAGTATGTTCAGAATACTGGGAACTATTCAAACTATATTGGTTCAGACTATATTTAAAATATGAGCCACAAAATCTGTAGAGTATGATATTTAAGGGGAAAATGTATATGTAGAAAAAAGATGGAAAGAGCCCTAATCGGTTTGGCTCAGTGGATAGAGAGTTGGCATTTATTTGTTTTTACTCATGTTCGATTCTGGTCAAGGACATGTACCTGGGTTGCAGGCACATCCCCAGTAGGGGGTGTACAGGAGGCAGCTGATTGATGTTTCTCTCTCATGAATGTTTCTAACTCTCTATCCCTCTCCTCCCTTCCTCTCTGTAAAAAATCAATTATATATATATATATATATTTTTTTTTTTAAGTATAAATGGAAAAAACCTATATCAAAAGGAAATTGCAATCATCTCCACAGAGACAAAGGGTATGAAGTGCAGATGGGTATTAGAATTACGGATGATTTTTTAAAAAATGCATTGTATTTTTCTGTGTTTTCTAAGTTTTGCACCTTTTATAACTAGGAAAATTATATGCTATTGAAAAATACTATAGGAAGTTTAGTCTTCCCAGTGATCTCCTCCTGGCTCCAATTAATTCAGATATCCAGTTCATCCCCTTCCACAATGCCTTTCTCACTCTCTACAGATTTGTTTCCTCTGCACAGCTGCAGTTGGTTTTGGATACTTGGCAGAGTTTGTAGTTGGTGTTTAGATATATTTATGTGGGCTCTTTCTCCCTCATCAGATTGCATTTCTGCAAGAGTATTTTCCCTGTGTTTCCTCTATAATTGTGCAGTGATTTGGAAACTCTTTGTCTCAAATGTTAGCTGATTGAGGTCATTGTAAATAATTTGGGGAGAAAAACAAACTTGCTTAAACTGCTTCATTAAGAGCATTAACATTTATTGGGAGCTAGCTTTAAATGTTAGGAATGGAGGGACTTATAGACCAGTTGAGAATCAGGCCTTGTGCCTGATGTATGCTATATATTTCTAAAGATATTTCATTTCTTCACAGAAATATCACATTTCCGAGGCCTTTTGCATCAAGAAGGTGGTCACATGACTAGTTCTGACTACTAGAATGGGAGAAGTGATGTATGCCAATTTCAGGCCTTAAGTCATTTATATGGTTTTCCATGAATTCCTGTTTCTCTGCTGGCTGGATAGTGCCAGGATGACTTTGAAATCACACTATGGCAGAGCCACAAGATTAAAAGGACCTTGGCTCTGGAGTTTTTGCTTAAAGAAAAATCACCCATGATAATTACCTAAACAGAAACATCTTAAATGAATGGTATTGATGAAAAAGATAAGACTTTGCCTTGGCCAGGTGGCTCAGTTGGTTGGAGCATCATCCCATACCGAAAGTCTGCGGATTCAATTCCAGGTTAGAGGACATAGAGGTTCTGGGTTTTATCCCCAGTTGGGATCTAATATACAGGAAACAACTTATCAATGTTTCTTTCTCACATAGATGTTTCTCTCGGTCTTTGTTTCTCTCCCTTCCCCTATCTCTAAAAATCAATGAAAACATATCCTTGGGTGAGCATTAAAAACAAAGAAAAAGATAAGACTTTTATTATATAAAGACATTGAGATTTCAGTATTTGTTCCTCAATAACCCTATCTCAACTAAAAATAGAAAATTATTTCTAAAGATATTTGATTTCTTCACAGAAATATCACATTTCCGAGGCCTTTGCATTAAAGAACACAGTATTTCGAGTCAGAAAAATCTTGGTGGAAAGTAAAGCATTAAACAATTGTTGTTTAGTACATTCTACTATTTGTTTAATGCTTAGAATATGTTATCTTGAACTCTTTAGGCACTATTTCTCAAACATTGGTTCTATGAGAAATTAATGCTCTACTTCCAAAAAACAGCATTCAAAGAACAAATGAGTTTGGAAATTTAACTGGGTTAAACAAATGTGACCAGGAGTTTTCTATTTACTCCCAAGTTCTCAGAGACTTTAACTTATAAGTTGGAAGCTCACATAGACAAGGTATGCATGTCTTCTTTCTACAGTTATCAGGAACAGCGAATACTAAAACAAATCCTGAGAAAAGCTGTTCTGGATAGTTTCCTCAGTCCTCCATTGCACCTTGCTTCCACTGTAGTTTGTTCACTTTCTCTCAGAGTGTATTTCTCAGCTAGTGTGTTAGAGACAGCAAAATTCTCAGATAAACCCATTTAATCAAGATTGAATGGAACTTCCAGAGGATTAAAGAAATGTTTTTATTTTTTTTAGCTAATTTCAAATAAGAACAGAACATATTCATTGCAATTGAAAGATAAACAAATTTGTATGAGAACAAAAAATAAAAAGATGTGCACCAACCAACTTCAACCAAACCCAACCAGCAGAGGCAACCTATGGCATTTACCACAGGGGGCTGCGGAGGCAAGGGAGAGTAGGATTTGAGGAGGGATTAGATAATTTTATGAGCATGACTAGCTTTTAAAGCTCTGTGAGGTAGAACAAAAGAGATACAAGGAAATGAAGTCTCATGTTCCAAGATGTAAAGTGATCACATGTAGAGGGAGGGGCAAGAAGGAATTCTCACCTCGAAGTCCAGCGTGGGATATTACACAATGGGCCAGGTGCAATGGGCTTGACTCTCTCCTCTTTATTTTCCTTTTCCTTTTCGCTGGTACGTCTGATTCTGCCTAAACAGGAGGTGGAGATATTAGCCCTGACAAATAGCGATTTGATCCCACAGGGCAACTCCTATTGAAAATCAAGATAACACAAATATTTTCAATTCTTCAAGTTGAACCCAGACTAAGTATTTTGTTTTGTGGGTGATCTCTCTGTTCTCTTATTAAGGGAAGATCGTTTTATGAGAGCTAAGAATATTTGCATTCTTAGCCTGGGAAGAATTTAAAATTCCCAACCAACACATTGTTCCATTGAATAAAAAGAACTAGAAGTTTCTGCAAGGTAAGGTAGGATTCTGTGAATTAGTTGAGACTCTTGAACAAGGATGAACTCACTTTTGAAGTACTGGCTATTTTAAGAGATGCCTTTCATCTTAAGCAGAAAAAATCAATTTGAGCTGCAGTACTCTGAGCTTTGTGATGATTGGAGATCCTACAGGAGGCGATGGCAGTTTTTACTGGATTGGATGTGTTCTCACCCTCCATCTCTCTATGGGAAATTTTATGAAAATATTTAACTCCAGTGATTCAGTTCGGACCCCAGGGAATCAATGAGAGCGAAGTTTTAGACTGAATCCCATCTGAGACTAACAGAATTAAGAAAGCTATGGGAGATAGGCAGGAAGGGCAAAACCAGCCTCATGGTTAGTCTTTCAGCATTTAACCAGTCAACCCTTTAGCATTATGGTTCTCTATGACTAGAATGCAGAATCAATCAGGTCAGGGATAGTGCATTTTTCACTGTAGGACCTTAGTTGAGTTTTTCCTTAAGTCCAAATCATTTGGTTGTGCGCCCAGTAAGAACCCTAAACATCATGTTTATCAGGAACAACTTTTCCTCTTGATATGCAGCAATTTTTCTGAACTTACAGAAATGGCAGACACTGATGTCTATAAAACCAGTCTTGCAGCCTATCTTGCACCTAGGGTTGGTTATATGACTCTGTTCTGGCCATTTCTATCTGGTAGACATCTAGAAAATCTTTTTTTCCTCTTTTTTAATCCTCACCTGAAGGCATACCTTTATTGGTTTTAGAGAGAGAGAGAGGAATGAAGAGGGAGGGAGAGAGAACGACATTTACATGAGAGTAAAATATCATTTGGTCAACTCCTGCATGCACTCTAACCTGGGAATGAACCAGAAATATGTGTTCAGACTGGGAATCGAACCTGTGACCTTTTAATGTACAGGATGACATTCCAACCAACCAACCCACACAGACCAGGGATAATATTTTCCTTTTTGATAGAAGGAGAGAAATATGGGAGGAGAAGAGGTGTTTTTGCTTATTTCCCCCTTGTTACCCCATCTTCTCCTTTTTGATACAGTTGTGAAAGAGTATGATGCTTGAAATGGTGGCTGCCATGAGATGACAAGCCTGGGGAACAAGTGCACCATCATAGGATTGACGAATTTCAAGGGCAGACACGTCTTGATGTTGTGATGCCATTGAACTACTGTTACAACCCTGGCTGGGACTATGTACCTCTTGATTTCTTATTGAAGCCACTGACAGATGAATACTACATTCTAATTAAATACAACTGAAAAGGTGGTCGTGTGTTCCAGTAGAGTATAGAACTCTGTAGAAACCCATAGTCTGTAGCTTCTGGTCATATCTAATCCCTGATATTCATATATTTAGTTTGGCATGTTCACCCTGGAAAAAAAGAGGAAACCAGGACTTGCTTGACCTCATAATTCACTGGCTAATGTTGGCAGAGCTAAAGGCCACAAATATGCTCATTACTGAGGAAGCAGCAATCATTGATGTTACCACTTCAACATGAGAAAGAAAAGGAGGATTTTATTCTATATTTCACACTGTGTTTAAACTTCTTTCTCATTTCTCACAATCCCACTTTTCTTTGTTTCTCACATTGACTTAGGAGAGCTTCTTTTACTTTTCTGCTTGGTGAATTCTGATGTAATTATTTCTTCAACATGGTAAAGCAAGAAATAGAAAGCTGCCTAACTGATTCAGAACACTGCCAAAAATGTATGTATGGAATGCTAGGACATGCTGTATTGAAAAATCAGAAATTTAGTTAATCTCCAAAGGAATCCAACACTCCTGCTCCCCATCACCATCCCTGTCCAAGTTTCACATCCCCTGGTCCTAGTAACTGACTCCCCAGACTGGCAAATCTTCCACTCTGCACACCATTAAACTAAAAGCCCCAACTACTGTTACTGAAATGCTACAACTCAAAAACCTGTGAGAAACTCTGCACTATGGGAACATATCCATTTAAATTTTGGTTTATTTCAGAAGTTCCTGTCCAGATTTCTCTTCTTGAGGAGTTTGACTTTCATCATGCATGAGCAGAGAACGATGACATGTGGCATATTTGCAACTTAGTTAATTTGAAGATATGCACTCTTTTCCCCTTTTACATCTGTTGGATTGTTGATTAACAGTATTACCATCCTGAGCTCAAAGCATAGAATAAGAGATAATTAGTGACCAAGACATTCAGATTTCAGTACTGAAAGTAATCTAGAGAAAATTTAGTTTTTCTGGAAAACAAACATTTAGCATTCTTACCTGGAATGTGCAAGAAGAAATAAAAGCCTGCCAGAAAAAAAAAATGGTGCCTGCAAAGCTATGAGGGTCTACTGGGTACTCCACAGGCTCTTCATATGAATACGTTTTATGTTTATGGTTTTGTTGGTTGTTTCTGTTTTGTTTTGTCTGAAGCCTTTTCTAAAATTTTGTCTCTCAGATAAAGGAAAGGAGGGTCTGCCTGAAAATAAACAACACAGGTTCTGCCCAGCATGGCATACTCCTGGCATTGTGTTTTCAGTGACTGCTTTCTCATTTCAGGTGTTGATTTGCCAAGCATCACCTTACTTCTGTATTACACAGACATGGCCAGACCTAATGCCTCTTGGTGCTGAGAAAGCTTCTTGGCTCCCCGCAGAGAGGACAGCTCTTCAAGTTCAACAATGCAGCCTATATTAGGTGAATGGTTGGGAAAACTATGATTTATCATTCCTTACCTATAGAAATTAGAAACAAATCAGGAAGCTTTCTGGCCTTGTTTGCTCTGCTACTAAATATGGATGGTTACAATGCAATCTTTCCTTACAATGTTGTAGGAAGGAATGAGTATCCTGTCTAATAAAGAGGGAACATGCTAATTGACCCTCACGCTGTCACAAAGATGGTGGTGCCCACAGCCAGTAAGGAGGGAATATGCTATTTGAATGCCCCATCCCCAAAGATGGTAGTGCCATAGCCAATAAGAGGGGGATATGCTAATTACTGCCCTGTTCTCAAAGATGGCAGTGCCAACAGCCACAAGAAGGAGGTTCCCAGTCCCCTCAGTCCCGCTGGAGCTGCAGGTGCGCAGCAAGAGCCCATTAGGGAATGGCCCACCTGGGGAAGTCCCCCAGTCCCCACAGCCGCCCAGCTGCCCAGAGTCCCCCAGTCTCCACAGCCGCCCAACTATCCAGGGCCAACCTGAGGCTTAGGGAAGCCTTGGATTGCAACTTCCCAGCCGATGCCTGAGGTGCAGACAAGCCTCGGATGATGGCTGCCCAGCCACCCAGGGCTGCTTGAGGCTCAGGTAACCAGGGCCAGCTGAGGCTTGCACTGCCAGCAGTGGCAGCAACAAAGATGTGATGGGGAGTCACCTTCCCCTCATCACTAGGACACCTCCTGCCTGTGAGGACTCCTGGACTGTGAGAGGAAGAGGCTGGGCTGAGGGACCCCCTATCCCCCATCCAGTGCATGAATTTTCATACACTGGGTCTCTAGTTAACAATAATTATAAAAACATGTTCACCAGCATTTATCATTAGGAAATGGCTAATTGAACAATCACGAGATACCAGGAATTCTTCTTCATTGCTGGTAGAAATACAAAATGGCATAATCACTTTGGAAGACAATTTGGCAGTTTCTTACAAAATTATACATATTCTTAGCTTCTGGCAAATGTGCTCCTTGATATTTACCCAAAGAAGTTGAAAACTTATATCCATACAAAACCTATATATGGATGTCTATAAGCAGCTCCATTCATAATTGCCATAACTTAAAAACAAACAAGATCATATGTGAATATATAAATAAATTGTTGTATTCATATAATGGTACTAAAGTCCCAGTGCATGAAATTCATGCACAGGAGGGGGCATCCCTCAGCCCAGCCTGCACCCTCTTCAATCTGGAACCACTTGGGGTATGTCCAACTTCAAGTTTAAACTGGCAGTTGGACATCTCTCTCTCAATTCAGGATCACTGGCTCTTAACTGCTCATCTGCCTGCTGGCCTGATCCCGCTAACTGCCCTCCCCTGATGGCCTGATCACCCCTAAATGCTTCTGCCCAGGCCTTGCCACCATGGATTTGTCTGGAAAGATGTCTGGAAGGGCGTCTGGAAGATTTCTGGTCTAATTAGTATATTACCCTTTTATTAGTATATATTATTCAGCACTAAAAATAAATGAGCTATCAAGCTGTAAAAAGACATAGAGGAACCTTAAAGGCATATTACTAGATGAAAGAAGCTAATATGAATTATATCTGACTTTGAAAAGGGTGTAGACTGTATGTTTCCAACCATACAACATTTTGGAAAAGCCAATATTATGGAGAAGATAAAAAGATCAGTGGTTGCCTGGATTTGGGGAAGGAAGAAGAGATTAATAAGTAAAACACAGGGGATTTAAAAAGTGTCCAGATTATTATGATCTCTGAATGCATGAAGATCCCTAGGCACATTATAATATATATATATATATATATATATATATATATATATATATATATAATTTCTGAGAGGAAGGGAGAGGGAGAGAGATAGAAACATCAGTGATGAGAGAGAATTACTGATAGGCTGCCTCTTGCACACCCCACACAGGGGATGGAGCCCCCAACCTGGGTATGTGCCCTGAATGGGAATTGAACTGTAACCTCCTGGTTCATAAGTCTATGCTCAACCACTGAGCCATGCTGGCTGAACAGGCACAGGGGATTTTTAAGGCAGTGAACTATTCTGTATGATACTATAATGATGGATACATGTTTTTATAATTTTCAAAACCCATAGAATATAATCAATATGTCACCAAAGAGTGAATCATGATGTAACTATGGCTTTTGTTGATAATGATGTGTCAATGTTGCTTCATCAATTTTAACCAAACTGTGGGGTGTTGATGATGGTGGGGGGAGGCTGTGTGTGTATGTGTGTGTGTGTGTGTGTGTGTGTGTGTGTGTGTTCTGTTATGTGGAAACTGTACTTTCCCCTTAATTTTGCTGTGAACCCAAAATTGTTCTAAAAATTAAAGCCTATTAAAATAAATAAATTTAAAACTCTTGCCCTAGCTATGTGGCTTAGTTGATTAGTTATTTTCCCATGCACCAAAAGGTTGGAGGTTTGATTCCCAGTCAGGGATGTGGTTCCATCCCTGGTCCAGATGTGTATGGAAGGCAACCGATCAATGTTTCTCTCACATTCATCTCTCTGTCCTTTCCTCTCCCTAAAATCAATAAAAAACATATCCTTGGGTGAGGATTAAAAACAAACAAACACAAACAAGCAAATAATTATAAAGTAGAAGTGTGTGTATTTACTTACTTATATGAATTAGTAGAAATAATTATTGAATGTATGCTTTAGGATTCGGTTCAACTTTATATGACAGTAATAACAATGACAAAGTAAGGGGCTTAGGAAAAGATAGAAGACTATTTCTCTGTTATGTTAACAAGGCCTAGAAGTTGGCAGTCCTGACCTGCAATGGTGACTCCATAGAGATTTTGTAGACCAAGGTTCTGATTTTGCTGAGACTCCCACTTCTGCACTAACTACCATCTCATGGTCTGATATGGTTGCCAGAGCTCCAGCCATTACATCTGCATTCCAAAAAGCAGAGAGTGAGGAAGGGGAGAACAATGGTATGCCTTCCTCTTTTTTATGCAAACTTACTAAAAGTTCCACATTACACTTCTGCTTCTATCTCATTGGTAAGGCACTTAGACAAATGGCACACCTACTTGGGAGAGTCTGCCAAATTTTTAACTATTTAAATTATTTAAAATGCAAAACAAACAGGGAGAAGCCCAGCTATAAAGCAGAACTCTATTTCTAAGTAAAAGGAGAGGGAGCATGATGGAGTAGGCAGCCAGCAGTTTGAGATATTGAGCAGCAATTGCTATGTTTAAAATGCAGTGCTAGATGCAGAGGATGTAAAGACGTTAGTTCAATAAGGGAAATAAACATGTAAGCGCATACAGATTATATATGATGGCAACTTGTTAATGACACAAAGATTTCAGAATAGGAAGTGAGTATACCCAGTGGAGTGATCAGAGAAGGTCTCCTGCAGGGACAGATATTTAATAAGGACATGGGAGGATGAAGAGAATTTGAAGACTAAGAGGTGGAATATAGGACCAACTTAGTATAGGGATGGCATGAGAAAAGGCAAATTATTGCTTGATAATGAAGACTATGCCTGTCATTGGCCCATTTTACATTCTGCACAGTTACAAACATTTCCCAGACAAGGAGAAATTGATGTCTGTAGTTTGGGTATATATACTAATGATATCAGTTTCTCTCTTCACAATCTGTCCACCATCCCCATGCGATAGGGAGTGAGAAAGAATTCCATTCAACAATGCACACTTTGAGTATCTCAGGCCAAGATACTTTTTTTTGTTGTTGTTGTATTTATGATAAAACACCCAAATATATATCCAAGTGGGATTACCAGTCTGGGTTGGATCCAAGAGACTTTGGTTACCAGAGCTATTTCTCATCATAAATCCCTAAACAAGTTGAGTTTTTCACTTCCTCCCTAATCTGCCATGGAGCACAGCCGAGTTGCTTGAAGTCATCTACTTTTTGGCAGTGGCTACAGTTCCGAGATGATAGAGCGATTCTTTTCCATATACATCATTATTATTTCTAGTGTAAATATTTATCAAGCACTCACTGTGCAATGGAGAAGAGCTCCTGCTTGGTGGTCTCCCCAGCTGAACAAAACAAACATGAGTAGAGGCCAAGGAAAGAGGTGGGACAAGACCCTCAGCTGGTGGGAAACAATAGGAATGGATTCCTCATCCACCCCCTTTTATTCTTGTTGGATAGTACTTGAACTTGGCTGCAGTATTTCAGATATGTAAATTAAGTGTGTTTTTATTTATTTAACATACACATATAGGGTGTGCTATGCATTGTTCCAAGCTCTTTACGAAAATTAACTCATTTAATAGTCACGGGAATCCTACGAAATAGGCATTATTTATTATCCCATTTATAGATGAGGAAACTGTGGCATAGAGTAGTTTGCCCAAGGTCACCAAGTCATAAAGCTCTAGGTGCCACACTGTCCGGTAGAACTTTTCCTGCTGTAAGAAGTGTTCTATATCCACACTGCCCCATGTAGGTTCTGAGCACTTGAAATGTGGCTTGTGTGAGTAAAGAATTGAATTTTTAATTTTATTTAATTTTAACTAGTTTAAATTTAAGTAGTCACTTGTGGCTAGTAACTACCATAATGGGCACAGCAGCTAAATGAAAGCCCATGCTTTGTGCTATTGCACTATGGTTTTCTTTTCTTTTCTTTTTTTTAAAGAGTGAAACCCAAGAACATAGGGATTCTTATGTAGAGCAGAGTTCCTTTCTGGTGCATTTACTGTTTAATTATGATAAACAGTGTGAGATAAAAGTTTATGGGAAAAAACAAAGAGATTCCTCAGGTAGTTCCATTCCCCATTTATTCCCTGGCTATTAAGGAGGACCATAAATAAAAATCTATCTCCAATGAAAGTTTCACAGTTTGTAGCAGATAAGGTCAAAAGTGAGAGACCAAGGTCTGGTGAGATCATGCATATTTGGTAGCATAAAAATGTTTTTAAAAGCAAAAGATGCTGAGACCGGTTTGGCTCAGTGGATAGAGCGTCGGCCTGCAGACTGAAAGGTCCTAGGTTCGATTCTGGTCGGGGGCATGTACCTTGCTTGTGGGCACATCTCTAGGAGTGGGCATGCAGGAGGTGGCTGATCAATGTCTCTCTCTCTCATCGATGTTTCTGACTTTCTATCCCTCTCCCTTCCTCTCTGTAAAAAATCAATAAAATATATTTTTAAAAAAATTAAAAGCAAAGATGCCCAGACAGCATGGCTCAGTGATTGAGTGTCAACTTATGAACCAGAAGGTCATGGTTCAATTTCCAGTCAGGGCTTGGGTTCTGGGCTCGATCTCCAGTGGGAGACATGTAGAAGGCAGCCTATCAATGATTCTCTCTCTCCTTTTCCCTTCCTCTCTGAAATCAATTCTATATACTAAAAGGCTGATATGCAAATAGATTGAACAGTGGACAACTGGTCTGTGAGTGCGCTGATCACCAGGGTGTGTGTGCGGAATATGGTGGCCATCAGCAGTGGAAGGATGGTGGAGCAGGTGAGTGGGGGTGCCAGACCAAGGTGGGGCACCAATTACTGTTATTGGAGAAACCTTTGGTGGTTACTGAAAATTCTTTGCTCTCACATGCTGCAGTTCTGCCCAGCGCTTGCAACCGCTGTTGGTGCCCAGTACCAGTCCTAATCGCTTGGCACCAATGGTGGCAGGAGCAGGGCTGCTGGTAGACAGGGGCCCAGACTGTGTGGGAGAGGCCAAGTGGGGGCACGGAAAATGGTCTGAGACTTGCCCTTGTGCCCACTACAGCCTGATGGCTCACAGTTTATTTCAAGGTGAATGAATTCATGCCTTGGGCCCTTAGTCCTATATAATAAAAGCCTATGTGGTTGTGATGTCCTCATGCCATAATGAGCAATCACCAGGAGGCTGTATGAGCAGTGGGTGCGCACAGGTGGGCGGGGGCTGGACACTGCATGCGCAGCACAAAGGCAGGTCCTGTGACTCCCTGCGGTGAGGCCAGGGTCCTGCAGCTCCACATGGTACAGAGGCAGGAGTCCCACTCCAAACTACATCTTTGGAGCAATCCATTGAGGAACCTGGATGGGTGGGCGGGGCCTACCTCTCTGGAGTGATCAATTATGGGACTTCTGCACTGTGAGAGGGTACAGGCAAAACTGCTCCCCCCTCCCCCCAGTACACAAAATTTTATGTACTGGGCCTCTAGTATCCTAATATATAAAAATCCAGGGTCCATAACAACCGACGGAAGGCTTGATCAAACAGTGGAAGTCAGTTCTGCAGTCAGTGCTGAGTTGCTGTGGTGACCCAGCACTGACTACCACTGGTGCAGGCATGGCGACCCAGTGCTGACTGCTGAGGGGGCTGCACATCAGTCCTGGATAGAGGTCTGGAGAGAGAGGCAGAGTCTGATCCACAGGATCCATGGCAGCTGTTGCCTCTCTCTTTCTCTCTGGGCTTCGCTGTGCCTCTGTTTCTCTCTGGGCCTCCATAGGGGCTGTTGATCAGCCTGACTCTCTGATCAGGCCCAGAGATAGGCCCAGAGATTCTGAGTGGCATAGAAACTGACCAATCAGAACCAAATTGGCCAGCAGGGGAGGGCAGTTGGGAGTGATCAGGCAGGCAGGCAGGCAGAGGCAGATAGGGGCGATGGATCAGTAAGACAGGCAGAGAGGTTGGGGCAATCAGGCAGGCAGGCAGAGGGGTTAGGGACAATCAGGCCAGTAGACAGAGGCAGTTAGGAGTGATCAGGCAGACAGGCAGGTGAGAGGTTAGGAGTCAGCAGTGGCAGATTGAGAGAGGGATGTTCAACTTCTGGTTTAGGCCTGATCCCACAGGGCAGTCAGACATCCTCCAAGGGGAGAGGGTGCAGGTTTGGCTGAGGGACACCCCCTTCATGCACAAATTTTATTCCCTAGGCCACTAGTCCTATATAATAAAAGAGTAATATGCAAATTGACTGTACCTCCACTACCATCATAAGCCATGTCCACCAGCCACACCCACCAGCCAATCAGAGAGGGTATGCAAATTAACCCAACCAAGATGACTACGGCCACAGAGAGAGCAGGAGGGAGGCTTGGGTTGCCCCTGGTGATGGAGGAAGCCAAGCTTTCCACAAATCCTGGCCGGTCCAGGCCTCTGCTTAAGGCAACAAAGTTTCAATGGCTGAGTAAGCAGAAGGCTTGGCTCCACTCCAGACTACAAAGTTTCAATTGTAGAAGATAAATAAATCCCAGATACCAGGGCCTTCGCTTGGGTTGCTGGGGGGCGTGTCTAGCCTGCAAACCACTACAGGCCCCTTGCCCAAGCCACCCCACACCCCAAGGGAACACCCATCTTGATCCAGGACACCCTTCAGGGCAAAGCAGCTGGCCCCCACCTGTGCAGCAGGCCTCTATCCTATTTAATAAAAGAGTAATATGCAAACTGACCATCACTCAAACTCACAAGATGACTGTCCCCATGTGGTCAAAAGATCTTGCCTCCATGTGGACACAAGATGGCCACCACAAGATGGCCAGTAGGGGAGGGCAGTTAGGGGTGACCAGGTTCACAGGAGAAGGCAGTTAGGGGCAAACAGGCTGGCAGGAGAGCAGTTAAGCATCAATCAGGCTGGTAGGTGAGTGGTTAGGGGGTTATTAGGTTGGCAGGCAGTAGCAGTTAGGGGCAATCAGGAAGTCAGGCAGATGAGCAGTTGGGAGCCAGCAGTCCTGGATTGGGAGAGGGATCTCAGATTGGAGAGGGAGCAGGCTGGGCTGAAGGACACTGCCCCCGCCCCCCACCGTGCACAAATTTGTGCACCGGGCCTCTAGTATATATATAAAAGCAAAAGGCAACATTATAGTATCTGGTATATGCTCAAAAAAGTAAAGAGCAGAACAATGTCATTGTTCTAATCTCATGAAGACTCACATTTGTGCTTTCTCTCTTTTCCTCCCTATCCTGATGCACCTATATTCTACTCTCCTTTCAAGGCTGACATCAAAGCCTCCTCCTCTTTGACGATTATTCTCATCTCTCCATCTGAAAGCAACCTTGAGAGTGTAGAACATGTTAAGTATCAGAAGAAAGACACGGTCATGCTATGTCATTGCTATGTAAGCACAAGCCCTAACTCTCCTATTGCACTGATTATCTTTGTACTTTTTCTCCATAAAACATGCACAATTCCCAGATCACATTCTAAAGATGCTTTTAATTTCATCTCTGTTTCCCTATGAGAAACTCTAGTCCTGTCTAGTTTTGTTATAGCATTGACTAGGTTGTGTTGAAAATTTTGCTGATAATCTCTCTCCCCAACAGGATTACAAACCCTTTTAGCACAGCACCATTCTCGTAATAGACACTCAATAAATGGTGAACAAATATTTGTTAAAGAATTGGTCAATGTCAAAAATTTGAAGTATATTTCCTTGTCTTTTGTTTAGAACAAAATAAGACGCTCCAATGGCACTATCCTATAATAGCAGATTAAGCATTAGGTTATACCAAGCTCATCTCATCATTTTATGAGAGCCTTGGGTGAGGATGGACAAAGCAGAATTGTCATAGACAATGAGGGCATTTTCTTGCTTGACTTTGCCTAGAGAACACAAGTTATACAAAGAGAATTGGATTTCTGTGCATTGTCTGGAACCCAGTATAGAAAAATTGTGTGAAAAATGGCCATTAGTCAAGACACTGCACTTTTCTACAAGTTAATGAAGCTCAAACTTAAAAGAATACTTTTGAGAATTTTAAGAAGTGTATGTGAAGGATGTTTTGACATTAGGTGAAGTGGAGGGAGGAGCAGAAAGAGGCTGAGATAGACCAAGATCATGTTAACAGCCTTTGATTTAGTTTAATTGATTGAGCGCAAAAACAATAAAGGGAAGAAAAGAATGAGGCGATGGCGAGGTTGACAAATGTAAAACGCTGTAACAGAAATTGCTGTAGCTTGCCTTAAGTAGGAGTGGAAAAGTTTGTTATACTAGGAAATAGTCATTTAAATGGAAAGATGGTTTTTCATGTCTTTTATGGCTGTTGTAAATGATTAATTAAATACTCTGAGTGTTTCATTAAAAGTATACATTCCTTCCAAATTAAAGTGTGTAGAGACTTGTTATAAATAAATTCATTGGGTGAATGAAAGAAGCATTTACCTCTAAATGAATATTACTGGCAAATTTCATTCTTGACACTGACTAAATAGACTGAATTTATTTTAATGTGCAATGCGAACAAATTACAAGGCTAATTGGTTTTCTACCTTATGATTGCATTATTTAATGCATTTATAAGTGATCCAACAATTTTAAGAATTCACTACATAAAATGCATTTTGTTATTGAAAATAAAAAAAAACAGATAAGACATGTGTTCTGTTTAATTTATTTTCCACCTTTACACTTCCTGGAACAATTTTAAGTGCCTACTATGTGCAAAGCATTTTACTAAATGCTGCAGATAATAGAAAAAAAAATTAAGACATTTCTGCCCATGTTCAAAATGTCAAAGAAAAGACATGTGCATAAAGAAACTTTAATATAAGACAGACTCAGGTAAGTAAGTGCTAGAATAATAAAGGTACAAAGTGTTTGGGGAGTGTAAGGAATGGAGGGATTAAGTCTGATGGGGAGGGGATCAAGAAAGGCTTCTTGGAGGAGGAAGGATTTGAGCTTGGCCTTGAGAGATGGTTGCGAATTTAACAGGAGCCACAAGGGGAGAGGAGGAGAGGCAGGGTTTGTGTGGTCTGGGTTGCTGGGCTGTTCTATGAAGAGGTTTTAGTGTTTCTCTGGACAATTGAACTGTCACATGGAAGAGACGTGTCACACAGAAAATACACAGATCAACTAAGGACTGGTCTGCAGATAAAGCTTTGTGACTTCACAGAGAGAAACCATGTCAGGCTGGGATGTGGGCTACAGAATGACAGGTATAATTAGACATTGAGCAGATCAGCCTTTTTTGATTAATAAGCCCAGTCTTCCTATACATTGACTCATGGGCCTAAAATGAACCTCAGGAAGTGATTTAGGTCATCTCTGACTATGATGTTTTTCTATGTTGTTCCCGTAGCCTTGGCCCTATAATCCTCCAAACTCTGCGTGAGGACCAGTGCAATAAAACACAGTGGTGGCAACTGCAGAAACAGCCTCATAATAGCTCTGTTTTGTAGCCATTGTGTGGGAATTGAGGCAGGAATTCATGGGTCTCTCTGCACCCACCTCGAGATACCTCCTGCTGGAGGTAAAAGCTGATCATTGAACTGACTCATGCTGGTGCCCCACATCCTGGCCTTAAGAAAATGTAAGGATCTGGCTACCAATTAGAAGCATAAAGTTATAGAATGTTAGAGCTGGAGGAGCTATTAGGAATAATCCACCCAACCTCTTCATTCGTCATTGAACACTGGAGGAGAGAGACTCACTGGGAGAAGTGTTTTGCCTAAAGTCGCACAATTAATGATTGGCTTACCTGAACCAGAACTAGAATGCAAGTCTGCAGGTTTCCTAACTTTCAGATCAGTTTCCTTCCCCTGCACCATACTGGCTTCTTTATTTACTTGCATGGGTGGGTGAGTGAGTGAGTGAGTGGTGTGTGTGTGTCCACGTGTGTAAATATTTTCAAGAGTTCGGCTTAAAGCATTCAGTAGGATCATATAGAACAATGAGTGCTAAGCTACAGGAGGAAAATGCATTCCATCAAAACCCTCCCACTTGGAAAAACATTAGAATCCTGGGAATTTCTTGAGATGTAAGAAAACTCAGCCCCCAAGCCTTGCAGTGTAAACACTGTGGCTAATTTGTTGAAGTGAGATGCCATTGATGATTCTCCCTGCCTGAGAGATGACAGGACTTCCCGATGGAACAAAGCAAATTGCTGTTAGCAGATTTCAAAAAGTGATCAGGAAAAGACAAGACATTTTACTGAGACAGATAATCTTTCTTGAAGAGGAGAGGGGCGGCGGGAGTGGGGGGGTAGTGGTGTTGGAGGGTTTAAGGTTGGGGAGGACAACTAAAAAGCCATACTCCCGTAAAATTTGCTTTTCAGAGGGCACCCTCTCCACAGCTCTGCCTCTGCCCACAGAATGCTGGACATAACCTGGAAAAAAGCTTGGCAAGGCAAGTGCACTGGTTCTGCAAAAGCAGTTCTAAGAACAGTGAATAGGATACCATAGAGAGCAACCTGGACACTTGACCCAGGCATTTGCAATATCCAAGTTTGCTGAGAACTACATTCCACATGTTTCTAGGCGCTTGTTATTTTTTAAAGCTTACCCTTATAAACAAAAAGATACCCTACTTCTCAACCTATTTTCTTATCAAAGAAAAATGTTGTCAAGTCTCTCTGTAGAATAATCTGTCTTACCTACAAGGGTTTTGTTATTTTCATGTCATTTGGTTTGGGGCTGTCCTCTTTCTTTCCATTTACTTTGGAAATTATATTTATAGCAACAGGACAATGTAATTGCATGGAGTTTTGTTTTTATTCTTTAAAAAATTATTAATTGTTCCCATCCATCGTTAGAGAACATTACTTCTATTGCTACATAATAACTTTTCTTCTGCTTCTACAACACAGAGGGTTAATTTGACGGTAGAGCAGAAAGCTAGCATAGCAGCCATGGACTTCCATGTCCTATCCCTGGTGGGTGCAGGAACATCCAGGGATTAGTAGACACCTCAGGGCTCATTCAGAGGAGGAGCAGGCATAGTCAGGCTAGGACTCACCTCCCTGCTCCCAGTCTTTTTAAAAAATATTTTTTATTGATTTCAGAGAGGAACAGAGAGGGAGAGAGAGATAGAAACATCAATGATGAGAGAGAATCATTGATTATCTGCCTTATGCATGCCCCGCACCAGGATTGAGCCCACAACCCAGGCATGTGCCCTGTCCAGGAATTGAACTGACTTCCTGGTTCATATGTTGATGCTCAACCACTCAGCTATACTGGCTGGGCTGCTCCCACTCTTGTGCTCTTTCCTGCAAGGCCATTTGCCTTTATTAAAACACCACATTAAATCACGTTTTCCTTAGGAAATACTCCTTTTTTTTTTTTTTTTTTTAGTTTGTTTACCTTCAAGGAAGTTTTAGAAAAACCACAAAATGCCTTCTCTGCAATTTAAATGGAAGGTAGAATTTTCTTTCCGTCTTAAATTCCAGGGAGGAGAGCTACTATTGTTAAGCTCATTATGTTTATTTGTGACTATATTAGTCAACCCTTTATTGTGCTACTTCTGGGTAAGAACCAATTCCCAAATATCGGGCTCACAGCAACAAAGATTAACTTTTTGCTCCCAGGTATGTGGCTTGTCAGGAGGTTCCGTTTCAGGCTATAGGTTTGCTCTACCTGTCTCTCATCCTGGGACCAGTGGCTGATGACTATTTGTTCATCTCACAGCAGATAGCAAAAGCCCAGGATAAGATAGAACACTCAAGCACATTGAAATCCTCTGCTCAGAACACACCTGCTGACTTTCTATTGGCCAGAGCAAGTCACATGGCACAGAAAGTAATGCTCTGCCTCTTCTAAGAGGCACTCCAATTTCTATGGTGGGAACATGGGATCAAAATGCTATTATATGATGGGAGTGAAAAACTGAGACTATTATTCAAATCTACCAGACTGACAATTAAAATAGAGAGGAAATAGTACTCATCTCTAGAATCAGAAACTATACTGTTGAATACTCAATATGCCTAAGTTAAGACAAAGCCTTACTTAAACATTTTCACTTTCTAAATGCCTTTATTTTTCTTGTATTATCAAGCACAGTGTAGATTGTCTAGATATTCAATAAGTATTTGAGGAATAAGAAAAATACTGTATCCACTAAAAAACTGTTTCTTCTGTAATATTAGCTTATTCATTCATTCATTCATTCAAGGAATATTTGCTGAGTGTTACCATGTACCAGGCACTATTTATAACTGTATAGGATATATCAGTATACTAAAAAAATAAAAATGCTTGCCTTGTGGAGTTTATCTTCTAGCAAGGAAAGAGAATTCAAAATAAAATAAAAATGATAAGTAAAGCCTATAGTAGGTTAGTATTTGCTATGTGTTTTAAACAAAGATCAGGCCAAAAGTATTAAAAGGACTAAGGTAGGGG
This sequence comes from Lasiurus cinereus, assembly GCA_011751065.1. Classification (NCBI taxonomy): domain Eukaryota; kingdom Metazoa; phylum Chordata; class Mammalia; order Chiroptera; family Vespertilionidae; genus Lasiurus; species Lasiurus cinereus. The sequence goes on from JAAGEH010000304.1 coordinate 8,527,966, forward strand.
TAGAGAGAGTGTGCAATTTTTCGTTAGTGTGGTTAAGGTATAGTCTTATCAGTGAGGTGATGTTTGATCAGATATTTCAAAGAGGTGAGGGATTTTCTTGGTCTTCTCCATGTAGACATAGAGTCCTATAGTGGATCCTCAGAGAGCATTTGGAGAGTAAGTGTTAAGGAAGGGGTGCTTGAGGAAATACTAAGAATCAGAGTGTTCTTCTATTTCCCACCCACCCAGAAACAACCACAGCACTTCCAATTTTACACTGTGATTTAGCCATAACATTTATTCTAAGGAATATCCTACCATTAAAAATGTATAATAATAAGTGCCTCAAAATATTACATTACACTCTAAATTTATCAAGGTCAAAGATTTGGATTCATATGTTAAATAAGAACCTTGAAGAGGTTATTAATTAAATTAATTACATTTTTTTTATGATGGCTCAATTTTGTAATAGTCAACTGTCTCAATTGACTATGGGGACAGTGACAAACCCTTCTCTTTTCTCACTATATTTCTCCTTGGATATTTCATCTAGTCCTGTGACCTTAAATACCAGCTATATCCTAGTGATTCCTAACTTATATCACCCCCGATGCTTCCAATGGACTCTAGACAGTTTCACTTGGATGGCTGAACATTCTATCTCCTCCATCATACCTCTACCTGCTCAGGGGTCCTCATCTCGACAAACGACACACATTGTCACTCATCTTTTTCCAGCACCTTCAGCTCCACATCCAAAATATGTCTTGTATCTTCTCACTTCTCTCCATCTCCACTCTTGCCCAAGCCCCATTTTCTCTTGCAATAATTACTGCAATGGCCTTCCTGCTGGTTTCCCTGTTCTACAATAGATCATCTATACTGCAGTCAGTTATCTTTTAAAAACATAAATTATATCATGGCAGCTCCTCTAATTTTACATGACAATGAAGATAAAATGCAAACTTCTTCATATAATCTATAGAACCCAATGTCATCTGGCCCATGCATAGATCTGACTTCTTATGCTTCTATCTCCCCCACACACATGACCACAGCATACCACATTTGTCTCCATCTTAGGGCCTTTTAACTTGCTGCTTCATTTCCCCAAAGAACTTTGCCACCACCCCTGACCCCCTATATTCGGGTGTGGCTGGTTTTCACAAGTGAGCCCCATCTCAGCTCTTCAAGGAAGTCCTCCCAGATCACCCAGTCATTCTTTATCATGCCACACTTCATAATTCTTATCACTCTGCCCAATTATGTTGTTAATTTGTTTACTTGATCATTGTCTTTTCCCAACACTAGAATGAAAGCACTGAGCAGAGATCATACTGATGTATGAAAAGCACCTGGAACAGGTGCTTGAAAAGCAGTGGGTGAATAAACGATGACTGATGTCAGAGCTTTTCAGGGTGAGGCATTGCTAGGAAGAAACTGGAGAGGGCCCCATGGCACAGAGTGTTGTGGAGGTAGCCATTGGGATGGGAATTGTTGGCTTCACAGCCTGGGGGAAATGGAAAAGAAACAGGAGTTTTAAGAAACAAGTTTTTACTGCTGTATAATTACAACTGTGTTGGGCTCCTGATATTGGCCTTTTTGACATTTCAGACCCACTTCGTCTACTTGGCTCTACTAGGTTCTTTGACTACAAGCCAAAGAAACCCATACTGAAACAATTAAGTAATAAAAAAAAAGGAAGAAGAAAAAAGAAAAGAATTAAAAGATTAAAAAGGGGGGAACCAAGATGGCGGCATAAGATATACATCTGTATGTGCTGTCTCTCGCAACCACATCAAAACTACAACTAAAAGACAACACGACTACCTCCCCAGAACCACGGGAAAGCTGGTGGAGTGAAAATTCTAAACTAGAAGGAAAGAAAAAAGCGCATCTAGACCTGGTAAGACGTGCAGAAGCTCAGAAAGGCAGAGGTACTGAGATGCATGAAAATTGGGCTGGCACACACTCTTGTTTTTCAATTGGGAGGGAGTGACAAGTTCATGACTCTCTGAACTCCAGTTTCTGGTGAGATTCTGGGGACCCAGACTCATACAGAAAGAAACTGGTCTGTCTGTCATTGGGTCAGAAAGGGAGGGTGGCTCTCTCGAGGAGTTGCGCACTGGAATCATTGTTTACTGCGCTTGGACATGGGACACAGGACACTGAACAGAGAGGGCTGACTGGCAGTCATCACTGTTTGCCACGCCCTAGCCTAGTGATTCCTTGAGACCCGCCCCACCCAATTTACAAACCCATCCAGCTGTGTGGTAACTTTTGCATATGCATGGCCTGCCCTCTGGCAGCTTAACCTAACAAATTGCAACTGGGTCAGACAACTCGAAAACTTCCAAACTCCAAGCAAAGAGGAGAAATCTGCAGCTCATGCTGGGTGGCCTCAGACACTAGCTGACTTGCACCTCCTTGGACATCCAGGAACCAGTATACCTAGAGGTCAGTGTGAGACGACACTGAATTTCAACTCCTCACATACATAAGTGACACATTCAAGAGGCAGACTTGGTAAACACTAAAGCCCCACTGGGGTGTCTCCAGCACAGCAGTTCTTCAATTAATAGACACAGCTAATCCTCACAGTCAATTGGCCTGGAGGTCAATTCCTCCCAGTGTACCAATAGCAATCAAGGCTTAACTACAACAAGACTGTCAACCCAGCCCACAAAGGGGTGCACCAAGAATGTCCACCTCAGGTGATTGGGGTGGCAGAGCTACTGGGCTGTAAGGACAACTAGCACACAAAGCTATTCCATCAACACCGGGAAGCAGCCAAAATGTGGAGACCAAAAAACATGTCACAAATGAAAGAAATGGAGGAAAACAAAAGACTAGACATAGAGTTCAAAATCACATTTATAAGGATACTCAAGAATCTTTTACAAACCCCCGACAAACTTATTGAAAACTCTGAGAAACTTAGTGAGACCTTCAAAGATCTTAATGAGAATGCCAAAAAAAAGGACCAGTCAGACATTAAGCATGCACTATCTGAAATAAAAAATAATATACAGAAATCCATCAGCAGACTAGAGGACCCCAAGAATCAAACCAAAGATCTGAAATATGAGGAAGCAAAAAACACCCTAACATAAAAATAAAAAGAAAAAAGAATCCAAAAATATGAAGATAGTGTAAGGAGTCTCTGGGACAACTTCAAGCGTACCAACATCACAATTATGGGAGTGCCAGAAGAAGAGAGACAGCAAGATACTGAAAACCTATTTGAAGAAATAATGACTAAAAACTTTCCCTACCTGGTGAAAGAAATGGACTTACAAGTTCAGGAAGCACACAGAAAACCACACACACACACAAAAAAAAATCCAAAGAGGACCACACCAAGACACATCATAATTAAAATGCCAAGGGCAAAAGACAAAAAGTGAATCTTGAAAGCAACAAGAGAAAAAGTTAGTTACCTACAAAGGAATACTCATACGACTGTCAGCTGATTTCTCAACAGAAACTATGCAGGCTAAAAGGGAATGGCAGGAAATATTCAACATGATGAATAGCAAAAACCTACAACCAAGAGTGCTCTACCCAGCAAAGCTATCATTCAGAATTGAAATGAGCTTCACAGATAAGAAAAAGCTAAAGGAGTTCATCACCACCAAACCAGGATTATATGAAATGCTGAAGGGTTTTCTTTAAGAAGAAGAAGAAGAAAAAGGTAAAGATAAAAATTATGAACAACAAAGTGATAACAAATACATACCTATCAACAAGTGAATCTAAAAATCAAGTGAATAAAAAAATCTGATGAACAGAATAAACTGGTGAATATAATAGAATTAGGGGCATAGAAAGGGAATGGACTAACAATTCTTGGGGGAAAGGAGGAGTGAGGAGTGTAGGAAGAGATTGGACAAAAATCTTACACCTATGGATGAGGACAGTGGTGGGGGGTAAATGCATGGGATGGGGGTGGGGATTCAGGTGGGGGGGGACATGGGGGGGGAGAGGAACATCTGTAATAAACTGAGCAATAAAGATTTATTTTAAAAAGAAAAAAAAGGAAAAATTAAGGAATAGCTCATAGATTGGAAGTCAAAAATTTAAAAAAGCGGATCTTAGTACAGGAAAAGCTTCAAGGAACTGGGGCCAGGAATAAATGTACACTTTCTTCAAACACTGAGGTTGAGATAAAAGAATTGCAGCCATTTTCATTTTTGACCCTTTATTCAAGTTTTAATTTCTGAGGTAATAATGTCTTACCCAATTTGAGTCTGGGGCCTACTCCTGGATTCAGGCATGGAGTGAGCTCCCAGTGCCATAAACCCCATGGACTGTTATCAGAATGACAGGTAATGGATATTGGACAGGCAGCACAGCAACTGCCCACTCCATGCCATGCAAATCCTAGGGTGAGGTGTTTTATTTTAGAAGGTTATAATCTAGTCTGTAAGGAAATAAAATGAGAGGTCACTTATCTCAATGTATTATTGCTGGGAAAGGAAGGCATCTTTCTTATTTACCTATGAGAAACTAACAGGGGTTTAGTCCTAAACATGCATTTTCTCTCCTGAGGTTCATTCAAGATCAGTGTCTTTTGTCTCCTGCAGACTGTCAGCTAGGACAAGACCTATCCTACCTTCACCAGGGCACTGCTCGCCCCTGACTGCAGGACTTCATCTCTCCTTGCTCTCTCCAGATTTCATAACAATCTATGTCTTAAGTTTGGGCAACAAACTTAAGTGTTAAAGTATCTCTAACCATAAGCCTCGGTAATTCACAATCGATTCTTCCAGTGCATATAAGCATAAATGTGTGCGTGTGTTGTGTGTGTGTGGGTGGGTGCATGCAGGCACACGTATGTGTTAGCGAGAGCTTGAAGCTAGGGGAAAAGAGTATAAAAAGGGAAGAAGAAAAAAACTTAGCAATGAAGGCTCAACAATGGAAAAAACAAATAGGATATCCATCTGGTGAAAATATTCTATCCCCCAAAGCTCATGGATTTTAGGGCAATTTGCCCAGTTAGGGTTAGGAGAGTTTGAACTGTTAAGTGAAGAGTGAGCATATGCATGAAGATTCATTGTTGTATGTCAATAGATATAGACTATAATTTATATTCATATTTGTTTCTTCAACAAACCTTTGCTGTGCCTGTGCTTGTGCTAAGCATACTGGAGTGAATCAGGGGTGTTTCCCTCCTTCACGGAGCTGCCAGGATACTGGTGGCCAGGAAGCAGGTGTAAATAACAGAGACCTGGATGAACATTTCTTTCCTGTGCTGGAGGGATGGGGTGAGGTTGCTGTGAGCTCCTGTCAAAGGAGAAGAACAGTGAAGTCTCCATTCTATCATGAATGATTAAATTTGTTTTTTGTTTTTGGTGTTTTTGACTGCTGACTTAGTCAATATTTGGCTTCCAACCTTACATGTCTGAAGATTGTAAGAACTTTCCATGAACTAGCTTCTGTCTCTGAATACTTCAGACCTTGTTTGTCCTCTTCAACTCATATATTTCCAGTGCTTCTGTGACGTGGTATAGGCTATATTCTGGCCACACCCCTTTGTGCCAGCAGTGCATTTCTTCCAGGAGTGTCATTGGGAGCCATTCCAACACTAGGGAGGCCAGAAGAGCCTGTGAGCTACGGAAACATATCTCAGTAAATCCTAATGAAGCTCAACTTTCCCTTAGGTGGTTGCCAAAAACGTCCCTGACCACAAGGGGAAGTATGACAGAGTGGAAGTTGTAGTGGAAAGAGACAGTAGTGTTAACTGATGGTAGTTGTCTATTACTCTTTCACAAGTTTTATTACACAGAGGACCATGTGAACACATGGTATGGGCCTTCTCCCGGCCCTGAAAGAAAACCGTGCAACTGAAGGACTTTGAAATTTGTTAGACCCTGAATAAACTTATGTATTCAAGAAATTTCAGAATAATGACTCATTATGCAAAGATAAAAACAAAACAAAAAATCTGTAATCCAAAGTGTTAAGATCTGGGAAACAAACCTGCTACTTCAAGGAGAAGAGAAATGAGTGAGGTTCATCAGGTGTTAGCCAGTACCAGGGTTAGCTAGAGGGTCTGCACTTGAAAACTGAATAATCCTATATAATAAAAGCCCAGTGACCGAAGCGGTGGAACAGAGACCAAAATGACTGTGGCCTCTTGTCTGAACTGCCCCCAGCCCCTCATCGGGGACCCCCACCCGGATTGGGGGCGTGGCCGGCCTGCAAACTGCCCACGGCCCCTAGCCCCGGCTGGCCCCATACCCCAGTGGGAACCCCTACCCAGATCCGGGGCCCCCATCAGGGCAAGCCAGCCATCCCCTACCCATGTACCAGGCCTCTATTCTACATAATCCATATAATAAAAGGGTAATCTGCAAATTGACCCTAATGGTGGAACTACCAGAACTATTGCTCAATCAGTCACTATGAGGTGCACTGACCACCTCTTGATCCCTCTACCTAGTTGGCAGGCTCCGATCCTCTCATAGCGAATGGGGAACTGGGATGTGTGGTGAGGGATGCAGGTGGCGCCAGGCCAAGGCCCCCACCCCACTGGTTGCCCTACACACAGATGGTACCTGCAGCTGGGGTGGGGCTGTTAAACAGGCGGGAATGGTCCACTTCTTGGTCCTTTCCCCCCTCCTCCCCTCTGCCCTGGCCATTAAGCTCCAATTGCCCAATGGTGAATGGGAAACGGTGGTGGGTGGCAGCAGGGGGTGGGGCCGGCTGCAGGCATCTGGGAAGATGGCCCTGATTGCAGGCCAGGCCTAGGGACTGTATCCATGCACAAATTTCATATACTGGACCTCTAGTCCTAATAATAATGATGATAATTAAAATGCTAGTGCATTTTCCTCGGCACTAGATATTGGCCTAACTTTCCATGTACATCATCTCCTATTATCATATTTGTCATAGCCAAGGAAACTGAGGCACCAAGAGGTCCAGGGAATGGTTCAGGTCACACAATTCATAGGGGCAGAACTGGCATTTCAACCAACATCTGTCTGTGCCCAAACCCCCTCCTTCACTCTCACACCCACTCCTCCAAGCTTTCTCTTCTTTCAAGCCTATCAAGTTACCCCCTTCCTAGCATCCTTTACCTCATTGCCTCATGATACCTTGTCCCCAAGGAGGAATCTTTTTGTTTTGGGGCCAGGGGAGCTCTACTTTATAAACTACTAGACCTAAGTAGAAACAGAATGAAAACCTAAGCAGTAGAACCAAGAATTCAAAATTGGATCCTAAGCATTCCAGATGTGCAGTGCCAAGTTGGTTATACCCCATACATTTTCAGAGTGAAACATTGAGTCTCACCTAGCCAAGGCCTTCCCAAACCAAGTGCTCTGATACATAACAGCCGCACTAATGTAGCACTCACTTTGTGCTAGCCATTGTCCTAAGAACTGTAGATGTGTGGACTCATTATAATCTTTACAATAGTCCCGTGAGGCAGAGGTGCTACTATTACCTTCATTTTTATGCAATTTATCCACATGTTTGCACAGCTAAGTGAGTGGTTGTTCTAAGATTTGAGCACAGAAACTTTGGCTCCAGCATCCATTCTCACATGCCATTTGCTACACCATTGTCTTTTCTTTCCAGCCTGCTCTCACCTGGTGGTGTGTGTTCTGTCAGTGGAGTCCAAGATTTGATCCTCATGTATGTGAACATTTGTCAGTGAGAATCCTTGAGACCCTGCTGTAATGAGGGGGATGTGCTAAGCACTCAGTATAAATTGGTTGGAGATAATAGACATGCTCTTGCCTTTCCTGAGCTTGCAGTCTAGTGGAAGCAAACAGGCCTTAAAGTAATAAACACCTGTATTCAAAATTAGAAAGTTGGTAAATAAGGACACAGCTTTAAATCATATTAAACCAGATGAAGGAAGCAAACAGGGCACTCTCATAGACAATTACATGTGGTCAGGGAAGCTCATCTCTGACTTGGAACCTGATAGCTAAAGGATGAAAGTTTAAGAGTGAGATAAGGGAGGAGACACTTCAGTTAAACATGGAAGATAGAAGACATTTGTTCATCTTTACCTCTTCCACAAACCCCATCAAAATTGAGTGTAAAAAGAATTATTAAGTAGGAAGGAACTCTGAAGGACAAAGAGAATGGGTGAAGAAAAAGAGCTGTGGTTGCAAAGAGTTTTTGAAAGATAAAAAGTGGAAGGAGGACTTAGTAAAACGAAGGACGCTGAATGCCAACAGGACGCTTGCTAACAGGAGTGTAAAAGGAGTCAAGTCACAGCACTGAACTCCCCAGAACAGTTGTAGGAAGTGAAGATGCCTATGTGTGGCAGACAAAGGTGAAGGCGTTGGGAAGAAATCAGGGAGATGATATGAAAGTCTGCATAAAGCACACTCGGACGCCCAAATTCTTCCCTCCACCTCACCTATCCAGACCACTCTCCCTCCCTCAGTCTGCCAGGATTCCAGAGGGTTTTTATTCCATGGAAGAGTTGAGCGGCTCCATATCCAGGAGGCCAGGACCAGAGGAAATGGGTGAGATGTGCATGGACACAAGAGTCTAAGCACGGTCCATAGATTGAATATGATTTCTATCCTCCCAGTCTCCCAACCCTACGGGTTTGGGTTATAATCTTGTAGTATCATTTGACTCTTTTCAATTGTATGCTTTTATTCCTTTCATAAAAATTATACATGCGCATACACATCTGCTTTTAGGCATTCTTAGCAGAGGGAACAGCATGAGTGAAGGGTCTGATTGGTGCATTCAGGGAACAGAAAAGAGGTCCCTGTGACAGGAGAGCAGGGGAGGGAGGAGATCTGGGCTCTGGGTTTAGAGACAGAGCAGGGCCAGACCATGCAGGACCTTGTGCACCATCAAAAGGAGTTTGATTTTTCTTTGAAATGCATCCATGAAAGGGTTTTCAGCCATGGGTAACCTGATCTTATTTAGGTTTCAGGAGTTACTCGGGTTGTATAAAGAATAGATTGTCACATATTTTGCTGGGCCTTCTCATGAAAAATTATGTATCCCAGTACTTTAGAGCGGAAAGGACCTTCAAGATCATTTAGTCCAAGCCTTCCTTTTAAAAGATAAGCAAACTAAGACACAGAAAATTTATGATTTGCCCAAGGTCATATAGCTAATAACTGTGTGAGGCTTTTAAACCAGGAGTTGGAGGGTGATAGATTATACTTTTAAGAAATCATTCTACTCTATATTTCCTTTGGCCAGAAGTGATGTCTCCCTTTTCTGAACTTGCATCTCACTGTATTTTTCTCTCCTATGGTACTTACTCATTTATTACCTTGATCATAGGTCTTTGTGTTCACATCTTGTCTTGTCCCCTTTATGAGATTATAAAGCAATTTCTGGAGAGCAGGAAGTATGGTCTCTGCCTAATGTGTTTCTGTAAAGCTTTGCACGTGGTAGGTGTTTAATCACCATTTGTTGGATGGATGAATGATGGATGGATGGATGGATGGATGATGGGTGGATGGATGGATGGATGGATGGATTCTCCATATGCTATAAACAAAACAGAGTGTCTATTCACTGGATACATGCAAGTAAGTTTTATTCACTCTGATTTATCATTTTAGAATAGCTCCTAGCTATACCTTCATTCATATGAACATATTGAAAAGTGGTCATTTTTTTATCATATGAAAAGAGGTGGCCTAGAAAAACGTCATATTTCTAACTCAGTCAATTCTTTCTCCAAAAATTAGCAGTGGGGAGAGCCTCTTCACATGCTGCCCACTTTCTCCACACATGATCCTTTGGGAATTTATTTTTTTTATATATTTTATTGATTTTTCACAGAGAAGAAGGAAGAGAGATAGAAAGTCAGAAACATCGATGAGAGAGAGAGACATTGGTCAGCCGCCTCCTGCATGTCCCACAGTGGAGATGTGCCCGCAAGCAAGGTACATGCTCCCGACCAGAATCGAACCTGGGACCTTTCAGTCTGCAAGCCGACACTCTATCCACTGAGCCAAACCCATCTCGGCTGAGAATTTATTTTTTATTGGAATTATTTTCCTCCAGCCTCCTGTCCCCCAAGAAACTCCTGAGACTGCCCATAAGAAACCAATCAAGTGCCTCAGGAAAACACAAAGAGGAAATGTGTTTTGCTTAAGTACTAAACAGAAAACGCTGTGTTGTACCGAAGCCCTTTCTAGTGGACAAACAGACAAACATATCAGTGAAAACTAATACTGTCAATAGTGGAAAAAGCCCTGGATTACATTCCTGCCTCATCTCAAATTTGATTTGGTGAGTGGCTCTGGTAATCTTGAAAAAAAATCTCTCTCTCTCTATTTCTCTCTTTCTATTTCTGTCTCTCTCTCTCTCTCTCTCTCTCTCTCTCTCTCTCTCTCTCTCTCTCTCTCTCATTCTCTTTCTCTCTCTCCTCATCTATAAATGAGAGATGGAAATATTTGCAACAACCACTCATAGGTTCAGTTTCTGCTACAACTAAATGACCAACGAATTCTGCCAATAAAATTAGTCAGACTGGTTTTGGAGGTATCTAACCCCATTTTTGGACTCACTGACTTGGCTTTCTGCACATCTGTACTTAAGGCTCATGCTGAGAATCTTTGCCAGAGATGAGGTTCTACGGTGTATTGACTTCCTGAATGGACACATGAGCTTCAGGGTGTGGGACTTTCAATGATTTAAGATCTTTACTCAGGCAATAGTCATTCGGAAGACAAACATGACTCACTGGGCATGGGATCTCAATCAACTGTTCACAAACACAGTTTGAGGGTTGGGAAGGTCTGGAAGGGATTCTAGGTTAAAGCTTAACTCAGCAGGGTACAGATTGTTTCCTTTGTGAAGTGACACATGTCAGTGTTGTGAAACAGTGGAAACTGGGAAAGAGTACTTTGTGCCGAGCCCCATGGAATCATCCTGTGCTCTAGCCCCAGACAGGTCTTGCTTTCTTCTCTGGTGTCCTACCATTTGAATGAAGCCACTGCCCTCAGACCTTTTCAGCTGCTTTACCGTATCAGTTATCTCTTGCTAAGAATTAAACTGTCCTAAAAGTTAGTGGTCTAGCTCTGGCCAGTGTGGCTCAGTTGGTTGGGTGTTGTTCTGTGAACTCAAAGGTTGCTGGTTCGATTCCCCAGTCAAGGCACAAACCCAGGTTGTGGGCTCAATCCCCAGTAGGGGGATTGAAGGAGGCAATTGATTGATGTTATGCTCTCTCCTCTCCCTTCCACTCATTCTAAAAGCCAGTTAACTATTCTTTAAAAAAATAAGTTAGTGGTCTAAGGTGACAACATTTTATTATTTACTCTTGATTCTGGAATATGTGTGGAGCTCAGCAGCCAAAATTTTTGATGGTCTTCATTGAGGTCACACTTGTAGGTACTGTCATCTGGAGTCTCAACTGGGCTGAAACATCCTGAATGACATCACTCACATGCATGGACCCCAACTGGGAGAGCTAGAACAGCTGGTTACTGGCCTGGCCTCTCTCTCTCCTTCTCTCTTCCTCTTTCTCTTTCTTCAGTGGTTTTTCCTGCAGAGTAACCGAACTTCATGGCATAGTGATATGTGGCTCCCAAGAACACAAAAGCAACAGGTCTTGGTAAGGCTATACCTAGAACAACCACAATGTCAGTTCTGTGGTGTTCTCTTGGTTAAAGAAAATTACAGGTCAGCCCAGATTCAACAAGGGGGAAATATCCTATGCAGAGTGGCAGAGAATTTCTGGCCATCTTTAATTCTCCACAAACCCCAATTATGTAGTCAGATTTTATGGAACAAAGGAACAACTTGTTACCTGCTCATTCTGTTCCCCCTGCTACAGGCACCTCCCATTTCCCATTTAGAGGGAAACTCCCATTCCAAGTTTCAATGGTGGCTTCCACTTCTCTGCCACATCAGCCACCTTCTCTCTAATAAACTTTCTTTCCTTCTCATAATTTCTTATCATTCATGGGCTCTGCAGCTCCATGGTATTATCACCCTGTGTCTTTTGCGGCTCTAAAGGTTAGTGGCATATAGAAAAGAGTTAATGTAGAAGGCATGAGACTGCTATGCGTAGGAAGACCTGCTTTCAAGGTGGACCCTTGACTGGCATGTGGGAACTTGGGTTTTGGGAGGTGTATTAGGCAGGGTTCTCCAGATGAACAGAACCAAATGGATGTGTGTATGTGTGTATAAAAAGGAATCAACTTGTGTATCTACAGAAGTTGGCACATGTAAAATCTTCAGTGCAGACTGACAGGTTGGAGACCCAGGAGAGCTGATCAAAACTATGAAGGTGGTCTGCTTGAAAATTTCCTTTTGCTGGGGAGGCCAGTCTTTTTGTTCTACTCACATCTTCAGCAGATTAGATGAGGCCCACCCACATTATGGAAGACAATCCACTTACTCAAAATTCACTGATTTAAATGTAATCTCATCCAAAAAATTTCCTTCCAAATTAATATATAGGTCTAACCATCACATGAGGATTCCCACATCCTCAGAACTTATCAGTGACTCATGGACCTAAACTGCGCAAGGTTGAGGCTCATGCAGAAGCTTCCATATTCCCACAGAGAATAGGGAAAGGAATTCCCAGTTTAAAATTTTTATTACATGCTAAGCAGAGTCCCTATTTACTCTGCCCTCAGTAGAAACCCTCACCTAGTCTCTAATGAGCTTCCCTTGTAGACAACACTTCACACATGTTGTTACATTTCATTTGCTGGAGGGGTCAGCAAGTCTGTGCCTTCACTGGAGCGCACTCTGGGAAGCTAGTGCCTGGTTTCCTCTGGTTTTGCCCCACGTACCTACCTTTTCCATTGGCTGACTTTGCTTTGTATCTTTTTGCTGTAAAAAATCATAGCCATGAGTCCTGTGAGTCCTCATAGCAAATCACCAAACCTGGGAAAGGTAGGGTGGATCGCCAGCACAAGTAAGAAATCTAAATATTACGTCATTAGTATAGGTCTGTCTCTAATCCTTAATATAATTGAAACAAAGCTGGAAAATATTTCATGCATTTAAGTTTTTATATGAGTGGAACATTATGCTACACATCATGATGCATGCTAAGGAGATGTTAGGAACCTAAATGAGTGACACAGGCTTCCTAGAGGGGTGGGCTATTTAAGTAAGCAGGAAAATGAGCAAGGAAGGTAGTGGAGCCAGTGTTTAAGAGTTCAGACTCTGGAGGCATTGCTGAGTCCAAATCTTGCCTTTAGTGGCTACTAGCAAGTCATTAATTAACATGAGCTTTAAATTCTCACATTAGAAGGTATCATAATAACAATAATGGCTAATATATTATTAAGTGCTTACCATACCCTAGCCACTTCATGTATTAACTCACTTAACTCCCACAACAATCCTATTAGATATTATTTTAATCTATATTTTACAAATTTAGAAACTGAGGCCCAGAAAGTGGTCTTGCTAGTACTCACTACATAGAGTATTAGAAAGCTTAAATGAGCTAAGCCAGGTAATGCTGTTGGATAGTACCTGGAGCATCAGAAGTATCCATTAAATGTTAACTATTATATTTTAAAACATAATAAAAAGGAGAGGAAAGGAAGAAGTTGGGAACAGAGCCCCTGCATGAACAAAGCACAGGAATATAACAAGCAGAAGCCTTCTACAAGTGATGGGAAGACTAATGAGTGAAGAATTTGATTGAATAGTCTGTGTGCAAAGCATTGGAGTAGGCCAGTGGTTCTCAACCTGTGGGTCGCGACCCGTTTGGGGGTCGAACGACCCTTTCACAGGGGTCGCCTAAGACTATCGGAAAACATGGAAATAGGAAGACCTATTTCCCATGGTCTTAGGAACCAACACACCGCTCCTCAGTGTAGCAAAATGTAGCAATGTCGTTTACTGTTGTCATATTAAGACTGTTACCCATGCTACACCACGATTCAAGACAAAATTTCATTTATTTGTAATTAGAAATAAATATTTCACAATATATAATTATATATTGTTTTTGTGATTAATCCCTATGCTTTAATTATGTTCAATTTGTAACAACGAAAATACATCCTGCATATCAGATATTTACATTACAGTTTATAACAGTAGCAAAATTATAGCTATGAAGTAGCAATGAAAATAATTTTATGGTTGGGGGTCACGACAACATGAGGAATTCTATTAAAGGGTCGCGGCATTAGGAAGGTTGAGAACCACTGGACTAGGTACTTCGGCCTCCCAATACAGGCAGGGATGCCTGATTAATGAGGGCTAGAAATGTGACCTGAGAGCAGAATTTAGAGGGTCTTGACTATTATTTTTGCATTTACTATCTAGAGTTGTGATTCTTAAATTGACATCTGACAGAGTGCCTAGAGACCCTAATCTTGGCAGTCAATATGAAATAACTATACATATATTAGGTGATGATCAGGATAAAAGTTTAAGAAAGAAATATTTAAAATATTATTTTTAAATGCTTATTTTAAGAAATAAAGTTTCCTTTTTGTAAGTGAGTGAAATACCATAGTTGATTTTTAGTAGAATCAGAGCTACTACATTAAAAAGTGGGAAAGATGCATAGTTGGGAAGCTCTGTCTGGTTTGCAGCACAGAATTTGGACTGAAGTGGAGAAACTAATTTGAGCCCTAGTTTGTTTGGCTCAGTGGATAGAGCGTCAGCCTGGGACTAAAGGGTCCTGGGTTTGATTCTAATCAAGGGCAAGTACCTTGGTTGCAGTCTCAATCCCTGGCCCTGGTTGGGGCATATGTGGGAGGAAACCCATCAATGTGTCTCTCTCACATCAATGTTTCTCTCTGTCTCTCCCCCTCCTTTCTATTTTCTCTAAAACTCAATGGAAAAATATCCTCAGGTGAGGATTTAGAAAGAAAGAAAGAAAGAAAGAAAGAAAGAAAGAAAGAAAGAAAGGAAGGAAGGAAGAAACTAATTTGAACATAAAGAAATGTAAGTCTGACTCAAGGTGAGTTCATGGAAAATGGATGAGCACAGGCTCAATGATAAAAGAAGAATGGATAGTATTTGTAGTCCATAAAAATATGGGTTCAAGTCTTCACTAATTATAAGTTTCTGATTTATCTGAAGCTAAGTTTTCTCATGGGTAAATTGAATGTATAAAAATTACATTAGTAGGGTTGCTATGAAGACTGGGTCAAGGAAGAGAGTGGATTTCTATTGTGCTTTATTCAAAAGCTATCCTCAAAAAAAAAAAAATGGTGGTGGAATGGACAGACGTGTCCTGAGTCTTGTCCCGGAGCAGATAGAAAGAACAGCTGAGGGTCGCACAAGGAGTGTGTGTTGGTGAGTTGAGAGACAGCTATAGTCCAGTAGAAGGTGGGGAACTGCTAAACGGGGCTCCCCTGACCAGGCATCCCACACTGCTGCTGGGTTCCCTCCCAGAGCCACTGGCTCGGAAGCAGAGACCACGCCATCTTGAAGGGGAAAGTTGATGTTATAGGAAGCCTGAAAATCTACAAGTGTGGTACCCACCAAAAAGCTGCGAACCCCAGAGCACCGGTCCCCAATTGGTGCAAACACGCAGATTCAGAGGAGCTCTACACTCCACCATGGAAAGGTCAGATTTTGCCTGGCATAAGGTGAGGTCTCTGGTCCTGCACTGCGGGAGCTGGAGGATGGGGGGAAGTCTGCACCTAGAAAAATCCGTGGCTGTTGGGGCTGGCGAGATCTGTTAATGTGGAAGGGTGTCCTCAGAGCTGCTAACAGAGGGGATCACTAAAAAGCACCCCATTTTGATCTGATGCAGAAGGATAACCTAAACATTTTAAAAGTGTGCTGGCTGCTTGGACACAAGGGGGGAAAAAGGACTGCGCAGACTTGTGCTCAGCCCCGGAGTTCCCATACTTGCGCTTTTTCCTCTTTAAATCCTTGCTTCTGATTACTAAGCCCAATACATAGGATCACCCAGTTGGGGACACCCTAGGAGACTGCAGGGGAAAGTTGTTTTTCTGGAACTTGGGGATCAGAGTGGATAGTGACCATTGCAGAACCAGATCGGGGGTAGCCCACTCCCACAAACCAGTATTGAGTGCCACAGGAAAAGCAGGATCAAAGAACAGGCTAGAGAGGAACTATAGACCCAGAGGTCAATCCAGAAACACTGCCATCCAGGGTTGAATCACAAATTGACTCTTGTGTAATCACAAATGAAGGAATATAAGAAATTAAGACGCACAGGCTAGCCGAAACTGGTTTGGCTCAGTGGATAGAGCATGGACCTGTGGACTGAAAGTTTCCAGGTTCCATTCCAGTCAAGGACATGAATCCTGGTTGCGGGCACATCCTCAGTAGGGGGCGTGCAGGAGGTGGCTGATCAATATCTCTCTCTCATTGATGTTTCTAACTCTCTATCCCTCTCCCTTCCTCTCTGTAAAAAATCAATAAAATATATTAAAAAAAAATTAGGGCTGGCTTACAACACTGAAGGGCAGTGGAACATAGGGAACTGCAATACTATCCTGACTCGGAAACAGGCTTGCGAAATAGAACAATAGAGGAAGTGAATGACCTTCATTACTGTACATTATTTTTTTATTTTAAATTTTTTTTATTTTCTTCATCTTTTACTTAAGAAACTATTTTTTTCTTTTATCCTCACTTGATTTTACCTTTTTAATTATTACATTTTTATTTTCAATCAGTATTATTACTCTCACTATTTTATCTTTTTTTTTAAGTGTTATGTTATTTTCTCTTTATTTTACTTTGGGATTAGTGTTATACATTCTATTTTCATCTTTCCTTTAGCATCATTCTACTCTAACTCAACTTTACCTTTATGCCATTACTCTCTTCCAACTTTACCCCTTTTGTTGTCCTGTTTCTCTTACCCTTTTCCTGCTTTAGATTTTCCCTATTCTTTCTTTTTACATCTTGTCAAAATTGTACCCTACTTATATATCTAATTTCTAATCCACTGCTCTGAGTCCATATACACCTCTCTTCTCTGTCTTCACCACCAAAAAATTTGTTTTTCTCTCTGTCCTTTTGTTGTTGTTCGCTTGAATGTTGATTTTATCGATTTTTATGCTTATTTGTGAGATTGTTTTGCTTATTCTTTTTTTTTGTTTGCTTTGTTTTTGTTTGTTTTTTGCTTCTGTTTTTCCTCACCTCACTTGATATTAGTTGTTGTTTGTAGTTTGTATTCATCTCTAGCTATTTGTTGCTGGCATTTTCTGAGATTAGTGGCTGTTCTATTGGGGTTTTCTCCATACATATATAGTTTGTTATCCTTTTCTTTCTTACTCTCTTTCTTTTCTCTCTTACTTTTTTTTCCCCTTTTCCCAGTTTCATTTTGGTACTGCTTTCTTTCTTTTGTTTTCTTCTTTCTCTCTTATCCCCTAATTTGCCTTTCTCTGGTGGTTACCTTTATTTGTAGTTATTAATATCATGAATACATTTCTATTCAGTCCCTGTGTGTTGTACCTGGTTGTGTTGTATTTTGTGCCTTTAAATCAATGCAGGAGAAAGAGGACTACATAGCCAGACACCCGGAGAAGAGAGACAATGGGGAGACAAATAAACACCCCGCATATGAAAGAAAAGCAGGCATCACCAGAAAAGGAAGTAAACGAAATGAAGGCAAGTAATCTGTCAGAGAAAGAATTCAGAGAAATAGTCACTCGGTGGCTGAAAAGAATGGAAGACAAATTTGACAATATGAGTAAGAACCAAGAGGAAATGAAAAGGAACTAAGAAGAAATGAAAAATGATATCACTGCTGTAAAGAGCTGAATACAAAGCATCAAGACCAGACTAGCAGAAGCATACTGGCCTAGTTGCCCCTAACTGCTCTCCCCGCCACCCCATTACAAGTGACATACTTTATTATATTAGTTCCCAGTATATACATATCCCAGCTAGGAGCTTTGATATAACATGTTTTAATCTTCAAAACAATTACAAATATAGGACCTCCTTTAGATGTTTTACAAACCAGTGGATTCATTTATTCACCACCTATATGATACTTCTGTCTGTTTCCTTGATGCAAGAAGAGCATCAACCTAATTTTGTCAGAAGGAAGCAATGTCTGTAGAGGCAAATGTGCTGCCTGGCATATCGTAAGTGCCCAATAAATATCAGGTGCTTCTGTTGGTTGACAGGCAAAGTTCATATGCTTGATCCTTGGGTGAGAACCTGATTGTGACTGAAAAACACTGAGGGAGTGGCTCAATTGATTGAGCACATCCTGTGCTCTGAAAGGTTGCCAGTTTGATTCCCAGTCAGGGCACAAACCCTGGGTTTCAGGTTTGATCTCAGGTTGCAAAACCTTATGCAAGGCAGCCAATAGATGCTTCTCTCTCTCTCTCTCTCTCTCTCTCTCTTGCTCTTGCTTTCACTCTCACTCTCGCTCTCTGATCTCCTTCTCTCTTTCATCTCCTTCTCTTTCCCTAAGTATGTCCTCCCTTGTCCTCTGGTGAAGATAAAAAAAGAGAGTAAAGAGGAAAGAGGAAAGGTTGGGAGGGGAAAGGAAGGAAGAGGAAGGAGGAGAGGAAGGGAGTGGGGAGAGGAGGGGAGAGCAGTTAGGGGCAACCAGGCCAGTATGGAAGGGCAGTTAGGGGTGACCAGGCCAGCAAGAGAGGGCAGTTGGGGGTGATCAGGCTGGCAGGGAAGAGCAGTAGGGGGTAATCAGGCTGGCAGGGGAGTGGTTAGGGGGTCATCAGGCTGGCAGGCAGAAGCAATTAGGGGCAATCAGGCAGGCAGGCAGGCAGGCAGGCAGGCAAGTGGTTGAGACGCAGCAGTCCCGGATTGTGAGGGGGACTAAACTGGCAGTCAGACATCTCCCAAAGGATCCCAGATTGGAGAGGATGCAGGCTGGGCTGAGGGACACCCTCCTAATGCACAATTTTGTACACCAGGCCTCTAGTCTATATATATAAAACCCTGATATGTAAATACACCCAATGGTGGAATAATCGAACAACTGATGGTTATGACACTCTTTGACCACCAGGGGTGCATGCATAAAATGGTGGGCAGCAGAGAGTGGAACATGGTAGGTGTTGGCTGTGGTGGGATGGGTGGAGCAGGTGAGCAGGGGTGCCAGACCCAGGCAGGTCACCAATTGCTGTCATTGTGGTGAGCTTCTGGTGGTTACTGAAAATTCTTTGCTCCCACGTGTCACAGTCCCACCTGCCACTTGCACCTGCTACAGGTGCCAGCCCTGATTCACCCCTGAGGGCTTCTCCACCTCCCCTTGCTTCTGAGGGGTGATGGGGCAGCAACTGTGACTTGCACCCACTGCTGGTGTGGCCCCAATTGCTCCACACCATCAGTGAGTGTGAGTGGGGCTGGTGCCATCAGCATATGGGAGTGGTGGTAGTGGGAGCAGGGCTGCTGGCAGAGAGGGGACTAGGGGCCATGGTGGGAGGAACCAGACAGAGGCATGGAGGATGGACACAGACCTGTCCCTGTGCCCATTGCAGCCTCATGGCCCACAGTTCCTTTCAAGGTTCATGAATTCATGCAATAGGTGCTAGTTCTCATTATAAATGATGCTTCTCTGAATGTGGGGAAGAGTCAATAATGGCCACAAGGATTTGAATCCAGGTGCCTGGGACACAGATGGATCCAGGGAAGTTAATAAGAAAGAGGGAAGATAAATCCAGTCTTGAGAGAAGATGATTGGCTTCATTTTAGGCACATCGAATGAGAGCAAAATTTGTAAGTTTGCTATGCTGAAAAAGAGAGATTTTAATGCGTATGGAAAAGCAAAATTATAATCTTTGAGTGACCATTTTCCTATTTGTGGCATCATGAATGACCTTTATTGTTCTGTTAACTTAAATTATAGTGTATAGAAATATTTTCAAAGAAATGTAGATTTAGGGCAAAAAAGTGAAAGGCATCCTAGAACCTAGAACAAATTGCACACAATTTGTGACATAAGAGATTTTATATGGAAAGCTGTGATTATTGTATGATTTCTCAGCCTTGCAGTGATTATATAAATTAAAACATACTGTGCATGAATGGAAATAAACCCTTTTGCATGGCTTTCTGTGAATGGCTCAATCATTCATGTCCAAACTGAGAGTACCATTGGAATCAGTTAGTTAGTCTTAGCTTTGAATTCCTGCCCTGTGTGCAAATTTGGACAAATTTCTTAACCCTGCTGAACTTCAATTAATTAATACGTAAAAAGACATGGAAATAAGATCTCTTTTATAGGGCTCCTGTGAGAATTAAGTGAGATTATATTTGGCACTCACACATAATTGGTAATCAAAAAATATAAGTTCTCTATCCCTTTGTCCTCTGTGTAGTGATATTGAAGCTATTTGCTGCCGAAGAAAGTTACATATATAATTTGAGAAGTTTTATAACTATATTTATATTCAGGATTTTGCCTTAATCAATGGAAGAAGATGTACAAAATATATTCTAGTAAAATCTTGACTGGGTGACTAAATTCAGAATACATATATTAACAAAAAACACATTGCATTAAATGTTAGTAAAACATATACTGTGTTGTTTCTATAAAATCATTATTTTAAATCTTGATGCTTTACAATTTCCCTTTTCAATAGGTACTATGTGAAAAACCTTCCAATAAAAAGCCATTTAGGCCAAACCGATTTGGCTCAGTGGATAGAGCGTCGGCTTGGAGACTGAAGGGTCCCAGGTTCGATTCCAGTCAAGGGCATGTACCTTGGTTGCGAGTACATCCTCAGTAGGAGATGTGCAGGAGGCAGCTGATTGATGTTTCTTTCTCATCGATGTTTCTAACTCTCTATCCCTCTCTCTTACTCTCTGTAAAAAAATCAATAAAATATCTTTTTTAAAAAGCTATTTAGTATGCAGTTGGAAATTCATGGATTTGATTGATATCTCATTACAAAATGCTAGCCTTCTCTAAGGAAATATGATGAAAATACCACTGATTAATGTAGCCAAATCACTTACACTATTGACAACTGATCTCATAAATGGAAACTTATAACATGGTTTTGCTGACCCTGAAGAGCTTATAAGATGCCCCATATACCACGAGCACTATTGGAGCACCTAGAACTTATCCCTGGCTCTACACTTGGCTATACTCATGTAATATAGGTCTTTCCCTCAGGATCATAAGCTCTGTGATGGTAGGAGACATATTTGTCTATCTCACTGATACTTTCCTAGCATCTAACCCAATGTCTAGCACCTCATAGACACACAATCAATGTTTGTGAAAGGATAAAGTCAGGAAGATTGGAGGGAGGGGCCTAAAACAGTACTTGGCAATGCAGTCAACACTTAAAAAACACTTGTTTAATGAATGGAGTAAGTCACATTTCCTGTTTTTCTCTTAGTCATGTACTTTGTAGGACAGAATGTATCTTAGGCCTTAAAGAAAAGTCTCAAGGCAAAGGCGTAAATATTAATGAAAACTATATTTTTATATATAATATTAGCTAAAGTTTTATGAAGTGCTTACTGTGTGCTAAGTACTTTATATACATTAATTCATTAAATTCTCATCATAATACTATGATAGAATTTCCATTGGACAGATGGAGAAACTGGGGCTCAATGGGTTTTTATAAGGTTGTTAACAGTGGAAATAGAATTAAAATCCAAGTCTGCCTGACTCTTCATTACTCTTTACACCTCCCTCAGGGCTCATTGGTTTCCATGTCTTCATTCAGAGCACAAGGGCAGGGTGGTCGAGCCTCCTGTAGGCAGGCTAAGGGAGGTCATATCTGCCTGAACACACAGAGACAGCCTTCCTGGGTTTGTGCAGCAAGCAAGACAGGTGTTCTCAGTGTCTGGCCACACACAGTTCAGAACCAAGGAGGCCTGTATGAGAAATGAATGGTCAGGAGCAGCAAGGCAAGTTGTCTTCATAAAAGATCAAGACAAAAACAAATCTGAAAAAATAAAGAACCTGAATCCCAAGGATCAGGCAGATGATGGGAGCAAATATATTGCTGTTAAAAAGGGGACATGGGACCTCGCTACAGGGGTCTTAGAAAACTTAGCAAAGGCATTGGGTCAGAAAGTGATTGATGGAACACGACAAGAAAGAACCTTCTTCCCAAGGCATCATTCTTTGTTTGCCCCCAACCCCACCCCTATATCTACATACCATTTCTCCTCTCTCTCTCTCCCTTCCCCACACATGCTTATGCATATGCACATGCATGCACATACTAATGCTGCTAAAATGTTCTTACATGCTCCAGGTTGTTGGCTTCTGCTCTTCATCTAAACATGTTTGGAAAGCAAGGTTAAAATGTCTGAATCTAGGATTGAACTGACAGTGCTTTAGTCTCTGTCTCCTTCATCTTGAGGCAAGAACGCATATTCCGTTTCTTTTTTTTATGCCCCTCACAGCACCTATTACTAGATACCATATGCTCTGCATGTACTTGGCACGCAATAAATGCTTGCTGAATGGCTGACTTTTCTTGTCTCCCCCACCCTTTCCTTCCCACTCCTACGGCATTACTTTAAAGATCTGCTGCAGAGCTATGGGGCGAGGCTTAAAATCCATTTTGACAAATAACCCTTATGGGTGTTTAAAGCCAAAAGATCGAATATTTAAAGCAGAAATATGAGCTGTGACTTCATGGGTGTTCTGTGAAGAGATGCATAAAGCTGTACAAATAGATAGCATTTCAGACAGGACATAACAGACCCAGCTTTGTGCATTTGCAAATATACAGAGAAGAGCCCAAACTTCACTTTGAACCCTATGTTTCCTTCTGAAACCAGTTTAAATAAAAGAGTGAAAGTAGTTAAATCTTCTATATTTTTTAAAGATCTTACAAATACTTTTGGCTTTAAAAGCCTATGTCATTGATTCATAATATTAAACCTATCTTCCCTCACTCCTTCCTCCATCCCCACAGACAGGAAAATATAAGCAGAAACAAGACTGGATTCCACAGGAATTGTGGGAGTGAATTGACTGCTGTAAAAAGAAGCTTTTAGACTCTCAGACATGAGCTCTTGGTGCTGGGAAGTCTTAGAGGACTAAGTAAGCATCTAGAGGCAGCAGATGGCTGAAGAACCAGAGCAGAATCGAATCACACAGTGGCCCTGGTGAATGATGATAACGAGCTTAAATATAAGTCCCAAGAGAGAAATTAGCATGAAGTGAGCAGGTCCATTACCCCATCGTTTCTCCAAACGATGTACAGGGTTCCCTGGCTGCCCAGGCTAATATGGCAGAAACAAGAGTGCATCCTGCCTCTTCTCTGGCTCCAGCTCTGACTGTCCCATATTCTCTTAAAGCAGCTGATATGGAGAAAAAATGAATATCCTGAGCTTTTAACTCATACGTCTATGTTCTAGAGGTGCTTTCAGCAAGTGGAGGCTGCTTGATAGGTATTATTTTTTGTTTAAGCTTAGGTAAAACTAATTTCCACGGAGCTATGGCTGTCCAGATGTTGAGGAGGTTACTTGGAGCTAAGGGTTTGTAAGGCAGTTGGACTCAAATGAACTTTATTATCTAGCTATAGAAATTGAATTGACCTTAAGAACTTTGGGTTACATTACTAATTTTTACATTGCTGAGATTAGAAGTGTGCTCTCTTTTCATTTTATCCTTTGATCTCATTTCCTATAAATTTAAAGCAGATCAATATCCTTGGGTTCTATAGAAATTATATTTGTGCAAAGTGATTGACCAGATGATAGACATTTGGATAAATAAAATATCTTAGTTTTCTTGATAATGTTTTATAATTTACAAAGAATCTTCTCATTTCTCATTTATGTAATGCTCAAAAATCTATAGGGGAGAAATGATTATTGTTGTCTTTTTTACAGATGAGGAAATGGAAGCTCAGAGAATTTTATTCAGTGTATTCATTTATTCAATTAGTATAATTTTAGACCCAATTATAGGGTAGGCACTGGAAATACAAAATAGAAAAACCTAGTCATGGCCTAAAGAAGTTCACCATCTATTATGTATAACAAATAGGTAAATAAAACAATGATAGTGGCACCCTGGCTAGCGTTGCTAAATGGTAGACCATCAACCCACACATCAAAGGGTCACAGGTTCAATTCCCAGTCAAGGGCACATTCCTGGGTTGCAGGTTGGATCCCAGTCCTGGTCAGAGTATATACAGTAAATAACCAATCAATGTGTCTCTCTTACATGGATATTTGTCTTTCTCTCTCTTCCCTTCCCTGCTTCCCTTCCACTCTCTCTCTGAAAATCAATGGGCAAAAAAATATCCTTGGGTGCAGATTAACAAAATAAGACCCACAAAATAATTATCGTGACATGTAATAAGTACTATGCTAGGCAGAAGTACTACTATATACAGTGATGGCAAAAGGAAAGAATTACCAAATTTAGTTGGCTGTGAATGAATAGCCTTTTCAAAGGAGGAGGCCTTTGAAGTGTGTCATGATAAGATGAATTTGCCCAAAAGATGAAGCATAAAGCAGAGGAGCAGCAAGTGGCAAGGCACAGAAGTAAAGGGTTATATGATGAATTCAAGAATAGCAAACAGTTCAGCCTGGTTGTGTGTACAGAAGGCAGGAAAATGCCATTGGGAATACTTTAGCAGTGGGCAACAAGGAGGTTGTGGACTGATGTAGTGAGTCAGTGAAATGAAGTCTTCAGAAACTCAGGTTCATTTGACTTGTTTCACCACACGAGGCTTCCATATCTAAGGTTTCTTTCTAGTTCAAAATAATTACTCCAGATTTAGCCATTGCTTCTATTCTAAATACCAGAAAGGAGGGAAAGAAAAAGTAAAAGGAACAAAGGCCCAAGCCAACTGTCTTTTAAGAGACTCTTTTAGAAGCTGCCTTGGGACGCTTCTGCCTACAACTCATTAGTCAGAACTAGTCACATGGCCACAACTACTGCTAAAGACTGTTTATAGATTCTATTATGGTGACTAATGTATTCAGTTAAGATTTTGTGGTGCTATTACCGTATTAAGGAAAAAAAGAGAGAATGGAATTTGGAATTTGGAGCATCTGCCATTAAGTGGAATGAGAAAGCTGATTATAGATTGTTATAAAATGTGAACTTTGCCTTTTGGATAATAGGACGTCATTGAAGGGTTTGATTAAGTACTTTAGATGACCATATTTTTATATATGATTAAGATAGATGGTACACTGGAGAGGGTAAGATTAGAGACAGAGGAACCAGTTGGAGATCACTATGGTGGTCCAGATGAAAGACAATGGAATCCTGACCTAGTAGTAGAGATAGAGAAAAAATAATGAAGAAGGGAAACATTAAGGAAGTTATCTGTTATGATATTTGAGTAGTAAGGGGCAGGAGTCAAACCCCAATTTTCAACTCCAAGCCCATGTACATGGAATCCATCTCTCTTAAAAACATGATGGCAACTGGATTTCACACTCCCATCGCCCTTCAAGTCATGTTGTGAAAATCAGATAATATGGTCTAGATCCAGGAACTGAAGAGCCTCAAAGCAAGAACACATTTGTGGCAGGATAGTATTTTGAGATATTTTCCATTTTCTCTTCCTGCATTCAAGCATATAAAAGATTATTGGCTGGGCTTCTTAGCTGCTGGTAAGTCTGCAATAGGATTTCTGAGGTTTGATTTCTAAGTATCAGCACATGCAAGAGAAAGTTGAAGAGGGAGAGATTTCAGCCAGAATAAGAAGAATCCGAAGGAGAAGATTGGCTTTCCTCTCCTGGCATCAACAGGGGGACATGGAAAGAGATGAAGGGAAACATCCATGAGGGGCCCCAGAAAGGCTGGATCAGCAAAGATTTCTCTGCCCTCAGCGTGATACGGGAAGACCAACCTGGTGGGACAATGTGAGCTGGAAATAATACACAACCCAAAGGATATTTCAGAAAACTTAGCACCATTATGAAATCACTGCAAAACCTACTCAGCCATTAAATGACTTTCAAAAAAAAAGAGCTAGAGGTTGCAATTAATTGATTTACAGAAATGAAAAGTTCACTGAAATACTGAAAACAAAGTTGAAAATGCATGAGAAATAAAGAAAAGGACTGGGATTCATTCCTACAGCTCTGCTCTGCAGAGGAACACTATGACAAGACTTCCTATAGCCTCAGGGGTGGGCAATTCAGAACAGATCCAGAACATAATTTTGTGACTGCCTTTCCTTTTTCTTAATCCTGATTCTGTATAAAAACAAATTCAGACTGATTTTATGTCTATCTGTAGCCATTATTTACTTGTGAATGTTCTAAATAATTCAGATCCTCCCTCAGCAAGACACTCTAGTATCACTTAACTGGATATTTCAGTACAAATGCACTTCTTATTTGGAAATACTCAGATAGTATTCTAGTTATAATCTAATTTTCATTTCTTTATTACAAATGCTCAAATCAGGATATCTGTATACAGTATTTATCCAAACACCCTTTAAATAATATTGACAGCATATACAAGTATTATTTGCACAATCAACGTGATTCTTCTATTTAAAGTAGTATTCCCTGGGTGTGATCAGAGCTTGAAAAACAAGTTTATTATATTTTATTTCTGGGGAACAACATATCACACTTTAAATATGGCTACAAATCAGAAGTTTTGGAAAGACAAGTTTTAGCCCTGAAAAGAAGGAAGTATGTTATATCCCATAGAACTGAAAATAAATGATAATGTTTTAGAACTCTTAAGAAAAATCAGTTCTTTGTCTTTCTCTTCTATTTTGTCTATTATAAGTCCTTATTTATATTCTATTTAATTTTCTCCGTGCCTTCAAGTAGTTTTATTTTACCTTTAAAAATATTATAATCTAAAAATATGGCAAGGGGAATTCAACTAAGAAAATAATAATCAGAGCCATTCATGGCTCACGTGCCCAGACTAAGCTGTATTTATGGAAGAGTTGTGTGTTTTTTTTCTAGAAATTTAATGTGTAAATTAAGTTGCAGCAAGGCAAGTCAAATTATTCCCCGGCCATTTGTAGTATGCAATGTTTTATGTGACTTTTTACCCTCTTGTTCAATAAAACAATGCGTACTTGTATAGTAGCCAGACGAAGTGGTGATTCATACTCATCCAGGAGATGCCAAGTACTGTACCTCCTTAAGGAAACACACTCACCATGTGTAATGGGAACACTTGGATTTCCTGAAGTGATTCAACATTAAATTGAATTCAACATTGAACTGAGTAGCCATAGATGTTAACAATCACAAGATCAGATGAGTTTCACTTACATTTGTACAGCTCCCACTGATTTATTACAAGCTAAGAAAGAGGCATTTCCTTGTTAGGTTGAAGAGAAACATTTTCACTCAAGGAAATTGATTAAAAAATTTGACCTGTTTCTTATTAATACAAAATAATAAAGGATTTGGGCAAAAGGGTGGCCGGCCATGGCTCTGTGATAGAGAACTTCCATCAAGCTCTTCTCTTAAATTATGCAACTTCTAGCTTCAGAGGAACTCTGAGCCAGATTGGCCACTGGCTACATTTTCACTGGTTTGATAGAGTAGATCTTGGTCTCCATTAGAAAAGATGCTTATAAAAATCCATAGTGTGCTACATACTAGATCACCAGAAATTATGGCTTTTAAATGTAGGCAGAGGAGGACAGATTTGATGTGGCAGTACTAGGGAGCCGCAGTGGGTCATTGAGTGAGGAAATAAGGATTTCATTGAAAATGCAAATTCACTCCCAAATTCATAAACACAACAGCTTAGAGAAATCCAGCTACTTTATCATTTGGGGACAATAACCAAAAAATGAAGATCTTGGACTACAAGGTGAAATTATAAGTGCAGGAGTAAGGATAGGGGATGTAGTGGGGGTGGCCACTGGAGGGCAAATATGACTTTGTGTAGAGCTTGAACTAAGACAATTAAAATATAAAGTCATTTGGATTTGTATGCAAGGCAAACTGTCACCAGAGAACTGAAGGGTATTATCCACAACATCTAGGTCCTTTAATCACAGAGTATTTAGAAGGTTAAAATGTCAACCTAAATTACAAAAGTGTCACAACAAGTTCTACATAAACTAAAAAGTGGGGAATCCGAACTGAATTGCCAAGGAGAAAGCCTGAAATGTGAATATGAGGCTAGCTTTCAAGGAGAGTACAATGCAAGAAAGTGAAGGGCCACTTCCAAACTACCCATTAATCACTCTGAGAAAGCCTCCTTTTCACCAACAGGCATCCTATATAATAAAATCATAGTATGCAAATTGTCCACTTGAAGTATGGGCTGCACGTAGTCAGTGCTTTCCAAAGGATATAATTACAGAGGTGGGGGGAGATTAACTTTATGTGGGAAACCTGACAAACACTACCTCAGCCAGGTGTGAACAGCACCTATGATAAAGTATATGTCAACGGTATGTACCGTTGATGGAATATAATGAAAATGGCACTCTGCTTCTGTGGTCTTCCTTTCCAAATCCAGGCTAATCATGACAAAAATATCAGACAAATCCAATTGAGACATTCTTTGAAATACTTGACCAGTATTCCTCAAAGTTGTCAAGGTCATAAAAAAATCAGAAAAAAATCTGTCACAGCCAAGAGAAACCTCCAGAAACATGACAACTAAATGCAATGTCTCTGGGTGAGATCGTAGAACAGAAAAAGGGAATTAGGGGAAAACAGGAATATTGAATAAAGCACAGTCCTTAATTAATAGTAATGCATACATTTGAGTAATTAATTAGGACAAATATCCTATAGTAATTAACATAAGATGTTAATAGGGGAAACAGCCTAGGGTATATGAGAACTTTCTGTGCTACCTTTGCAGTTTGTTTGTAAATATAAAATTATTATATAATTAAGTTTGTGTTTTAAATTACCTTTTCTTGGTCCTGAAATACGCAGAGTTCATTCTTTTTCCCTTAAGAAAAATATTTTTGTTCAAAAGTTGCTGCTGTTAAATGTGTGGAGCCTGTGCCCATACCAACAACTTGACTAAGCTGATTTTACATCAAAGCATTTCCTGTCTCTCTAGACTAGAGCATGTACTCACTGAATCTTTGCAACAACAATGAAATTGGGCCATTATCAAAGTGCTATGTTATATTGTATGCTGCAATAGCTTACAGAGTGTAAGTTATAGTGCTGTAAATGGTAATTGTATGCTGCTCCTTACCAACTCACATGCACATGAACTGCTAATATTCCTGCTATTGCCCTCCAGAGCCTTGCAGGTGAGAGATGTGTAGACTAGACCAGTCACAACACTAAAGGAGAGGCAGTAAGAACTGTCCTCCCTTTCTCATACAATGGTGTTAATCCTATCTAAGAAAAGAGTAATATGCAAATTGACCATACCTCAGCTACACCCACCAGCCATGCCCCTAGCCAATCAGGAGCAAGAATACAAATTAACCCAAGCAAGGTGGCTATGGCCACAGAAAGAGCAGGAGAGCGGCTTGGGTTGCCCCTGGCAATGGAGAAAGCCAAGCTTTCCACATACCCTGGCAGGCCCAGGCCTCCGCTTAAGGCAACAAAGTTTTAATGGCTGCCGCCACAGAGTGAGCAGAAGGCTTGGCTCCGCTCCAGGCTACAAAGTTTCAATTGTAGAAGATAAATAAATTCCAGATACCAGGGCCTCTACTTGGGTCGCTGGGGTAGTGGCCAGCCTGGAAACCACCACAGGCCCCTTGCCCAGGCCACCCCACACCTCAAGGGAATCCCCACCCTGATCTGAGACATCCTTCAGGGCAAACAAGCTGGCCCCTCCCGTGCACCAGACCTCTATCCTATATAATAAAAAAATAATATGCAGATTGACCATCACTCCAACACACAAGATGGCTGCCCCATGTGGTCAAAAGATCCTCCCCCAATGTGGACACAAGATGGCCACCACAAAATGGCCAGCAGGGAAGGGCAGTTGGAGGTGATCAAACCTGCAGGAGAGGGCAGTTGGGGGTGATCAAACCTGCAGGGGAGGGCAGTTAGGGGCAAACAGGCTGGCAGGGGAGCAGTTAGGCATCAATCAGGCTGGCAGGGGAGTGGTTAGGGGGTGAGCAGGCTGGCAGGCAGAATTGGTTAGGGACAATCAGGAAGGCAGGAAGGTGAGCAGTTGGGAGCCAGCAGTCCTGGATTGTGAGAGGGATCTCCCAGATTGGAGAAGGAGTAGGCTGGGCTGAAGGACACCCTCCTCGCAAGCACAAATTTCATGCACTGGGCCTCTAGTATCTATATAATATCAAGATCACTACTGCAGGCTCTGCCATCTGTGCTCCCAGAAGAATAATAAGTGAGACACTTTTCCTGAGACAAAAAGGGAACACACAACATTGTATGGTATGTGTTCAAAACGGTGCTAATTCAAACTGTAAGATAAAACATTTTAGAAGATCTCAATATTTAAATTTCTAATTTATACACAGATACCAAGATATCCTCTGGCTTTTTAATTTCAAAATGCAATGCCTTAAGAAATGTAGATATAGTTGTGCTGCATTATAGAGAATTATCAACTCATTTTTTTCTTCTTTCTTCTTCCTAAAGATTTTGAGATAAAGTCTAATAACACTTTGAAAATTAAAGTTTGAATTATTTTTGTTTCAATAGATATTATTAAGAAAAGGAAGTTAAATGGGGTATTTTAGTCAGACGAATTAAGCATAGGCCCTGAGCCCCTACTGCATCAGGGGCAGAAGTCTCATGACACTTGGTCGTTCACATGAACTATTTAGGAAAGCAGCAATATCTGAGAAAGCAAGAGTTACCTGAAATGTATCTTTGAATGCACTAAGAAGGAAAAAAACCACTCTAATAAATTCTCTTAGTAGTTTCCTCCTCATACGATACCTACAAGGGGGCATGAGAATATTCTCAGGTAAAACATTCTAAGTAAAAACATGCATAATAATTGGATTTTAAACATTAGACCTGATCCTCTAAAATACAAATACAAATATATCATATCAGGCTGTAAAATTCTGACACATTGAGCCACTATTTTAGGAGCTACTAATTACATTAGGGAAGGACACTTCACTAAAAACCTTTCTTAGTGACTAATTAATTAGCTAATTAGGGTGCTAAATGTTAGGATATCCTGTCTATGTAGATTTAATCATATATGAAGTTGATAATTCTTAAAATGATGAAAGTAAAAACTATCTGTTTTAACAGTCATAAATTCTACATAACTTCTAAAGAATGACAATTCTATATAAAAGACGCTCAGGAAATAAATTAACTAACACAGCCTGAACAGAGCAGCTGGTAATTAAGGGTTGAACTTGACAACAATGGGTTTAACTTACTGATTTAAGTGATACCTGAAGCTTGTTGATAGTATCCAGAGAACCAAGAAAAAATGGAATGCCTGCTTTAAGACTGGTGACTGATAGGGTCTTAAGGAATCTTTTTACTAGGAGTATACTCTGTTTAAATGAGTTACCATCTTCTAAGGGGTTAAAACATTTTGTCTCCAGGATTTATTATGTGGTTTTTGGACCTAAAGTAGCACAGACTAGCAATGAACATAGGTTTACCAAAAAATTAGAAGACTAATATAATAGAGCAATTCCAGACTATTTAAAAGAACTTCTCTCAGTTTTCCTGATTGATTAGCTTGGAAATGACTTTTATTCTACTTCTAATGAATATTACTAAAATAAATACTCAACCCAAGTTGAAATTGATAGCAATTAATTGACACTTTATAAAATTTAGATTTATAAAATTTGTCCCAAGGATATTGTATTTATTAAAGTTATTCTCTCTCTCTCTCTCTCTCTCTCTCTCTCTCTCTCTCTCTCTCTCTCTTACACACACACACACAGGAATCCATAGAATCATTAGGATCAAAAAGCTGATGGAAGAATCACATTTGGTAAGTATTTGTCAAGAGAAGAAAGAATTAAATAAAATGGTTTACCTAATAAAAGAATTAATTAAGATTTAAGGAAAATTTCTGTAGAAATTGCTTTTTTGACAAAAATACATTAATGGTTTCACATTCTTATTTAATTGATTACTTTTATAATCTCAGCCTCAAAACACCCTCAGGATCAAAGCAGTGAGAATCAAACATATTCTGTGTCTTCTAAATCTGTTACGTGGACATCAAGTGATGTATTTACCTCTTCAACTTTTATGTGTATTGCTCCCTCTGCCTAGAATTCCCTTCTCTGTCTCACATTCAAGGAGAACTCAAGACTTCTCCTGCAAGACTCAGTTTACAAACATTGCCTCCTGCGTGGTCTATCCTGATCCCCATGCAGAATTAGATATTTTGACCCTCTGTTCCCTTAGATACCTTTTATGAATATTTTGTCATATTGCCATGACTTCTTATTTATGTGACCATCTCATCCACTACATCTCTAGGGTATGGCTCATGTTTTGATTATTAAATCCTTAACACATAGATACATAATAAAGTAATGCTAAATAATTGAGTGGATGTACAAGTGAGGTCTCCATGCTACCCACATAATCATTCCCCTTATTTTTTATTTATGAACAAAATGAAGAAATCTGTACTACAACTTCAACGATGTGTTTGAGAAAATCCTTCGCTATAATTTCAAATCAGTACTGAACATGTATTTCGTGATGCTGCTCTCTTTCTCAGCAAACCTCCCTCCTTTGCATCTCTCCCTTATCCACAACCAAGAGAAGTGGTGTCTGCAGTAATCCACTGGGGACTGAGATAGCCACTTTAGAAGCTCTTCTCCATAGGGTGTCGCTAGAGTGTGGGCCCACTTCTGGGAGGTCCAGAGGTTAGGTCAGCCAAGGGGTTTTTCTTTCCATCCGTCTTTAATTTGATTCTGGATTCAGCTGAATATAGTTAAGGGATTAATTGCCCATCATTTTGTTCCCTAAATTAGGAGTCATTGTGGTAAGAACCAAGCATAGCAATATGGGCCAACCACAAAGAAATAAATTACTTTGTAAGTTTCAAAAGATTTTCACCAAATTACTGCTCTGTGTAAATGATGTTGGGGTGGGAGAAGAGTTTGTTTGAGAAACATTTTCTTTTGTGACTGTAATACGATATACATACCCCTGCTAAGATATGAGTCATATGCCCTGTGATAGGAAATTGTGGCTAGTTCTTGTGGATTTGGGGTTGGATACTAAGTGTTCAGTGCCTCATGCTTCCTATGACTGATGAATGGATCATCACCTGACTCATAGACTATTTTGCTATGGATCACTAAAGCATAGCTGTTAAAATTCAGTAATGTGACACCAGCTGCTCAGAGTTTTCATATGGTAGCAGAAACACTGGGAACATAATCAGTGCTTTAAAATGGACTTTTCTGAGGACATCTCTTCCCATGCTTCGGCAGATTATAATGAAACTGACCTAGATTGGTTTGCAATTCTTATTTTTAAAAGACCTACAATGCCCTCTTTTAGTCTCAGTAATGTAGGTGTGTTAGCCTGTTCAGGATGCTATAAGAAAATACCACAGACTGGGTGGCTTATAAACAACAGAAATTTATTTCTTACAGTTCTGGAAGCTGGAAAGTCCAAGATCAAGGTACCAGCAGAGTCAGTGTCTGGCGAGACCTGCTTCCTGGCTTATACACAGCCAGCTCCTTGCTATAAATCTCACATAGCAGAGGCGGGGATTTCTCTAGGGTCTCTTTTATGAGAACACTAATCCCGTTCATAAGGACTTTGCCCTTAGGACCTAATCACCTCCCAAAGGCTCCACATCCAAACACCATCCATATATTGTGGACTAGATATTGACATTTGTATTTGGGGGAGACACAAAACATTCAGACCATAGCAGTAGATATACAATAAACATTTGTGTTGTTTTTTTATCCAGATTAAGGACATGCCAACTAGCTTCAACATTAGCATTCCGGAAAGCGAATCTTTATTTATTAATTTATGCAAGAAATATTTATTAGATAAACAAATGGACCCCACCTGTTGAGATAGGCAGAGATGAAGGAAGGTGAGGCCCCTGCAATCAAAGGGCTTAAGTGTGATGGAGGAACCATACAATTAAATAGGGCAAGTGCCACAA
This sequence comes from Lasiurus cinereus, assembly GCA_011751065.1. Taxonomy (NCBI): domain Eukaryota; kingdom Metazoa; phylum Chordata; class Mammalia; order Chiroptera; family Vespertilionidae; genus Lasiurus; species Lasiurus cinereus. The sequence continues at coordinate 8,561,816 of JAAGEH010000304.1, forward strand.
TAGGGGTGTTCACCAAGTGCACAGAAGAAGTGATAGATCTAAGAAAAAGCATGTACAAAGGCCAGGGAGTTGGGAGAGAAGACAGCTATTAAAAGACCAAGTCAGTACGGGTGAAGCACAGACTGGAGTATTGCTAGGGAAAGTGTAAGGGGAAAGATTGGAGGATTAGAAAGGGAAGCTAGGATCTAGATCTTACAGACTTATGACTTTCTCCTGGGATCCAGGAAGGGCCCTGAAAGATTTCAGCAGAAGGGTGATATGCGACAATTTACTGAAGCAATAAGGAGAGATTATATGAGGGCAAAATAGGATGGAGGTAGGAAGACCAGTGATGGGCTTATCACAATATTTGAGGGAGAAAATGGCATAGAGCCTGAATAAATGTAAGCCGGGTGGGAATGAAGAGCAGGGGAAGGAAATAGAACTGATGGGACCTGGGAAGTGACTCTGAGTTCTGATGATCAGACTCTTAATGTTGGAGCCTGATCCCCTGCCCAACCCCAAGGGCACAATCCTTAGTCTTCTCCTTTTTTCTCTGGAGGACACTTGCTCCCTTGGCTATCTTCCCCAATCTCATGATTTACATCTACAGCTCATACATGTCTGAACTTTAGATTTGAATACTTAACAGCTATGTCACATCTCCACTTGGATGTCTAGTAAAGATGTTAAGCTTATCATGCTCTAACCTGGAAGGAAGACCTCCCCTGAAATATTTTTCATCTGAAGCGTTCTCGATTTTGTTAATGTCAATCCCACTTCCAATGTTCAGGCCCAAAACTTTAATGTAATTCTTGACTCCTATATTTTTATTTATACTTCACATTTAGTCTGTCAGCATATTCTTTTGGCTTTAACTTTGAAATTTACAAAGAATCTGACCACTTCCCAGCCTCCCACTGCTACCACCCAGATCTAAGCCATCATCATTTTATTTTACTCCTGGATGACTCTCATGGCTTCCTAACTTGTCTTTCTGCTTCTTCCCTTGCCCGCCCCCCCCTCACCCCCACAGCCAGAATGATATAACTCTACCCTGTCCAACTTAAAAAAAAATAATATATATTTATATTCATTGCAGAGAGGAAGGGAGAGGAAGAGAGAAATATCAATGTTAAGAGACAATCATTGATCAGTTGCCTCTTGCACACTCCACACTGGGAATTGTGCCCACAACCCGGGCATGTACCACACCAGGGATTGAACTGTGACCTCCTGGTTCATAGGTAGATGCTCAATCACTGAGCCATGTCAGTGTATAAAAAAGTTGAAAGAATTGTACAATATGAAATGTCTTTTGCAGCTTTTTTTTTTAAATCCAGGATTCAATCAAGTTCCATGCATTTATTTGTTTATTGTATCTTTTAGTTTCTCTTAACCTAGAAAAAAAATGCCTGCTTTTTTTCTTTTGAAACATTCACTTTTTCATATAGAATATTCCACACATTTTTAATTTTTCAGTTTCCTCACTGATTATGTAGTGTTCTTCATACTACATCCCATCATGAGGCACGTAATATCAGGTTGTCCTAATATTAGTGATGCTATTTGATCATTGGTTAATGTGGTGACCTGCCAGAGCTCTCCCTTATGAAGATAAATGCCCCCCTTTGTAATTAGTAAGAAGTTGTGGGGTGATATTTGGCACCTTCCAAATGTGTTATTCACCACAACCTTTTACCCAATGCTTCTAGCATCTATGAATAACCTTTCTTAGACTATTTATTATACTGAATGTTGCTAAATGGTGATTTTTAAAATACTTCCATTTCTAGTTTTAACTGACGTTTTAGTAAAAAGGTGCCTCCTTTCCCCTTTTTCCTCCTCTCCCACCCTTCACCTACTTCTCTCCCCCCTTCTCCTCCTTCTCTTCTTTCTTCTTTTGATTTTCACAACGGACTCATAGATTCTTTTTAATTTTATGTGTAACAATCAATTACCACAAAGTACTGCATTTAAAATGTGTATCAGATCATGTTCTACTCCTCTATTTGAACCTTATTGATTTCACTCAGAGTAAAAGCCAAGTTCTTATGGTGGCCTCTGAGGCCTTATATGATCTAATCCTCAGTTCCTCTGTGGTCTCATCTCCTTCTGCTCACATCTCCAGCCATTTGGTTTTGGGACTATTCCTCAAACACTCTATTCATGCTCCTGCCTTAGGACCCTTTCTCTGTAATGCTTCTCACCAAGATACTCTCTTGGTTTCATGCCTCACCATCTTCACATCTTTTCTCAAAGTCACCAGACCAGATTAAAAAAATTAAAAGTCAATTTCTTCATCTGCCTTATTATACTTTATTTTCTCGCTTAAACTTATCATCTTGTATTCATTGCCTGCCCCCAACTATAATGTAAGCTCCTTGAGGGTAGATAATTGTATGCTCTGCTGCATCCCAGTGGCTGGAATAGTGCCTCTTCAGTAAATGTTTAGAATGAATGGATGCATTAAGAGATTGAAGAAGAGGGATATGCCCGTTTTTAGGTTTGGCTATCTGAGATGACAGTGTTCTCTCTGAGACAGAACAAGAAGTGTATTTGTGAACAAACTTTGAATATATTGAATTTTAGGTGTCTGTGATATAGCATGTGGAAAAACCCAGCAGGGACTCAGCTAGACCTGTATTGACTGGGTATGAAGTAGTTTCCAAACACCTTAAGCAAAGTCATGTCTTAATTCATTTTAAATGAATTGAACTTTACTGAAGTAAATTAATATGAATGAGAAGGCTAAGCATCTTTCACCTACCAATCTGGCATGTCAACCAAGCGTGGGAAGAGAGCTATTAACACTTTCCTGAATCTGGTAGGTTTTGAACTGCTCCACTCAAAGACAGCACTAAACACCTGGTAGTAGTTCTGAAGGTTTGTCAACAAAGCTGGACCTGTTGGTTTTCTAGGGTGATAACTGTTTCTAGTAGTCTAAAGACTTGGTTAAAGACATCTGCATCCTGTGTATAGCAATTAGTAGTTCTAACATTTGTGGGTTTGTTTGCTTTTTTCCTATTGATCTCGTGGGATAACCTTTGCAATTCCTTTAGTCAAAGGATAAGAAAAGCAGCATCACAAATTCTCTCTTTCATCTGGCACTAATCTTTTCTCTTCCTTTATGTATCGTTTTAATTCTTCTAAATCTTGAAAAAACCTCCAATAGGTGAGCTATAAGAATGCAAGAAGAGTTGGTCTTGTGTGGTATTACCAGAATTTAGGACAGTAACTGACTTAAAATAGGTGCTCAGAAAATTTTATCCAGTAACATATTAACATCCACCTTCTTGATTTCCAAACTACCATCCACATCTCTGCTCTACCACAAAATCTCAAGTCCTTGTTTCTCAACAAAGTCCTGAGCTACTCAATCAGTCCTTCTAATTTAAAATAAAGGTGACCTTGAAAGAGGAAGGAGTCAGTGACACCAACCAGCATGAAAATTGGCCATTGCTGTGGATGCAAGGGACATTTGAACTCATTCCAACATCATAAGACTTGACACATACCAATGAATGTGACTATGAGTATTTTTTGGATGCTCAAGGGGAATTTCCATATTTACTTGTAAATCCTGTCCTCATAGTGGGTCAATTCAATATGAGTTCCTAGAAGTCTTTTATTTTCTGTTTTAATGATAGGCCATAAAGTAGATGCTGTCATTCATGTCTTAAAGAAAAAGAGAGCAAAGTGAAATTATGAGCATAGGTTTCAGCAATTTCAAAAGATCTTGTCATTATTTATGACAATGACAATACTGATGGTGCACTGATCTATAATACTTTAAGATAGTGTTACTAAGTCAAGGATACAACAAATCAGAGGAGCCTTCCTCTTTAGATACAAGAAAATAATCTGAGTTTGAATTGGTCTACATTGAGGTCAAAAGTAAATGTATATTTCATATGTCCATTGTTTTTTCTTCATTGTGTTTTTGTGTTTTGTTTTTGTTTTTGTAGAGACAATTCACAGCATTTTATTCATTAATCCACTTCATTCAATAGTGCACCAAATTGTTCCTGGCACCATTAATACTTCTGTCATTATTTCCCTTGGAGAGAACCAAAATAAAAATCTGAGTTGGATTTCCATCAATTAACTCTAAAATATTTTATCCCTTACCAAAAAGCAACCCCTAATCAGCTAAAATGGAGATGGTATGGGTAAGGCATTTTAATCAAAAGGTGGAAGCACAGGTATACCAACAAGTAAATTTAGTATGTGGCTTAAACCAGATGGCAGGGAGAGAACACCAACACAGCCAAGGCCTTCAAGAAGGTAGTTAGAAGTACTCTGCTAAACAGGTTAGTCTGCAGAATTGGAAAGATAAAACCTTTTCCTATTATTTACTCAATTCCAACCAGAGAATTGAAATAATGAATAACTAGAGGGTCATAACTTTCCAGAAAACAGAAAGGTGGAGTAAACACACCATTCCCAGATAAAAGTAAGGCTGGATGTCAGTGTAGGGAAAGGTTTGGAGATCTCCTTTAAGTTTGTTTTTGGTGTTTTTGTCTGTAAGCTATCAAGATGGAGAGGGAGGCTATCCCGATGAGTAGTTGAGCCTGACCATTCATAATGCCTTTAGACTTGCACAATACCATGGCATACACAGACTCTCCCACATGAATCAGCCAGGCAAGCCAATTCCCATTGCACAGAAGGGTGTGATGATGGTCCACCAAGTACTCAGTGAAGGGGCCCAGGGACTGAAGGCTCTGATAAGGAGTACTCTGAGACCAGAAGAAAACCCACGTGTAATAGCCAAAGGAAAGGGTGATGACCGTGAACCAGAACACACTGACCCTCTGGAAGTAAGCATCATTGCTTGCCACCTTTCCCATCGCTGCAGCACATCTCCAGGAGTGTTCAGGGCACCGCTCGCTTGGAGGGAGTATTCATTGTTTTTCTGGAATAAAAATTGACGACATAGTAAAGTTAGGAAGGCAACTGGCATTAACAATACTTTCTAGAGTAACAATGACAAGGCGACCAGATACGGATAGTGTCAACCACAGAAGTGTAGAGTCACTGAAATTCACTTCAGTGAAACGGGAAAGTAACAGTTGTTAAACCCCAGCACTGGAATAAACTCTTGCTATTCTGACCTTTTCCGGTCATTAGGGATTTTAAAATAAATTCTGTGCAGAATAGATTTTATATGTAGCAATTAATAACAAAGACATGTAGACAGATGGATGCCATCCTTTCAACTGAAGGCACACACCTTATTAAGTTGAGTGCTAAATTAGGCAATAACAAATTCTCATAATGTACTTTCATGAGTCAGAAAGCAGAAAAGAATTAAGAAATACAATAAAATACTTTAAAATCATTTAATAAAGTCAAAATTTCTAAAACAATAAAAAGAGATCAAATAACTTAAAACAGAGAGAGGATATCTAGCTATGATTTTTATTTAGATAAGCAAGTTTAAAAGAATTGAAAATGGCTAAGTAATCTCTCTGAAGTTGGGTATTTTATATACGGTACCTTAATTATTTTCCATTCATTAGCCCATGCATTCGTTTTAGAATTCCACAGATGCCTTAGCACTTAAACTTCCAGTCATTGACATAGAGGTGGCAACTCCTGAAAACATCCCATCTGCTTCCAATAAGAAACTTGATATTCTTTTGGATTTATTGGTGGCCGGAGGAGGTTGCCTAAAGTGAGGTTTCAGAAATGGCCGGAAAATCCTCGTAGGTGAAACCCATATTTCTTTGGCTGTATGTAGTTCTACATTTTTATATAGAATCTAAACAATAATTATAGATGAATTTCTTTGCCCAAAGATAGGTGAATTACAGATTTCTGATTAATCCAGTGGACATACTTATACACAAATCTTTTGGGGAGAGGGGAAGGTGTAGGGGATGGAAAACATTTGATGACAGATTAAAAATATTTTTAGTTTCACACTCATACAACAGTTCCAGATAAAGATGATAATAGTAACAACAGCAATAACAATAATTATAGACCCTGGTTATTGCTGTTTGATTCTTTCTTCCCATCCTATTTTCAAAGTCTAAAATGCTTCTACCTGGTCCCAGTTAAGAACTGACCCAGAAGATGCTCTACATGAAAGTTCAAAACTACCTTTAAACAAAGAGAAATAGGCCAAAGAATCACAGACCGTAGCCTTTACCTTGGTTTAGAGACACTTTTGAGACACTGGCCCCTCCCTTACAGCAGTCACCTCTCTCAAACTTCCTATTAGGTTAAAATAATCCTCCTACTGTTTTTTTATTCCTAGTTGGTTAAGCCACTATTGGTTGAATTTTCTATTTATTGGAGGCAAAATACATTCCTATCTGAACCCACCCAGCCCCAGCTTCATCTGACACTTAAAACCATGTTAGATTTGAACTGACCTCTTTAGGTTTTGGAAAGGAGGGCCAAGCCTCACTGTATGGATTTGACTAAAATTAAAGCAGCACAAGGTGTGCAATGAAAAAAAAGAGAGAATGATCTGACTCCCTTTCTCTCAGCAGCACTTTTCTTGTGTTTGTGTGCACTACTCCAACCCCAACACAAACCTAGTAAACTAACATGCCTTCTCCAAAATCTTGATTTTAAAAACTCCTTCCCTGAATCCTAACTCTGACCCTTCCAGCTCACTTACCCTGATGCCTTCCACTGCATAATCTTCTACTTCAGTGATCCCTCCTCTTTTTCACTGGTCATTTATCCTACAACACTTGCACTATTCCTGACCCTTGATGTCTTCACTTCCCTTTTTTACTCAGTTTAGATTCCATTGTGTGTCACTGCAAACACCCTTGCCTCCCTTCTTTCTCCATCACATTCTTCTGGTTAAAAGGAAGAAATCAAAACAAAACAAAGAAAAACCAACAACAAAAACAACTTTACTTAAACCTAACTTCCCTCCATCTCTCTGCATGAACCAATATTGCTGGATAAGATCCGACCAAAAGAACCTAAATTAAAATCAAAACTCCCAAAGTCCAAATCCCAAAATCACTGCCCAATAATTCTCATTTATTCTATCTGTAATGTGTTTTCTTACTCTCTGAGTTAACATTCAATACTTTCTCCTGTTGTCTCAAACCTTCCTTATTTCTACCACATTGTCTAGGGTATTGGTGTCTCATACTTCACTGGGAAAAGGAACTTCCTAGCATTCCAATGGCTGACTCAGATATTTACACATTTCTCTGCCCCTTTAAGCATATTTCATGCTTTAATAGAAGAATTATCTTTACACCTAAAAAAAAGTAAGAAGCTTTTTCCTTTGTGCTCATGTACCACTTCCTCTCCCATTCTCAAGGACATTTCTTTGTCAGATATTTTAGCTGCTAGGCAGCACTAGCTTTTTTCTCTCTACTGAATCATTTTCAAATGTTATCATCATCCTTTGACAACCCTCCATTCAACTATTCACTCATTGCCCCATTTCTCTGTTTCCTTTCAGAGCAAAATTTCTCAAAAGTCCTCTAAACATGCTGCCCACACTTTAGTCACCTTCTATTCATTCACTCCTAAATGCATTCCAACCTAGCTGCTGCTACCACCACTCTATTGAAAATGCACTGGTCATGGTCACCAGTGGCTTCCATATTGCTAAATCCATGCTGCTAGAACATTCAGAAGAACTGAATACAGTTGACCATTCTCTCCTTCATGAAACACTCTCTAATCTCAGCTTCCATCACACCACACTCTCCTCCTAATTTTTTGTTTTGTTTTGTTTTTCCTTTCTCACTGATAACATCTTAGTCTCCTTAGCTAAATTCTCATTTGTTTACTTAACCTCTGATATTGGAGAGCCTCAGGTTTTAGTCTTCAGTCTTCTCTACTTATACTTCTTCCTTAAGAAATTGCATTGATGCCTATGACTCTGACTACCATCTTTATGCTTTTAATTTTCAAATATTTATCTCCAACCATAACCCCCTCCCTTAAGCACTAGATATTTATAGTCAGCATCATATGTGACAGCTCCACTCCACTTGGATATCTAATAAGAGTATCAAACTCTTAATGTGTGCAAAATGAATCTCCCACCGCTCCTTGCTCCCCTGGATCCTCTTTTTCAGTAAAGGCTATAATTTCTACCCACATGTTTAAACTAAATATTTGAAGATCATATTTAGATTTCTCTCTTTTCCTCAACCCCCATATCGCCAAGTCCTCTGGGTGCTAGTTCCAACATTATGTCAAATTCACCAGTTTTTCCTCCATCTTCACTGAGAATTTTCTTTTTAATATAAGCCACAAAGTATCACCTGGACAACTGCAATAGTTGCCTATCTCTTCTGGCCCCTCCCTTACAGCATTCCAACACTACCGAGTATCCAGAGAGATTTGCTTTATATGTACATTTGATCTTTTAGAAGAAAATAAAATTATTTTCCTTGGCCCACCAGATCTGCATGGTCTTGGTTTCCCTTCCTCTGCAGTCTCTTTCCTACCATCCCCCTACTTCTTACCATAGTCTAAGAACAAAGCCCTTTTCTAGTCCCAGGCTTGAGAATTTGTTGTTCTTTCTACCTAGGATTTGCTTTCCCCTCCTCTTCATATAGCTGACCCATTTTTATCCTTTATTGTCCAACCTCCTCAGAGAAGCTTCCCTGGCCATGCCATCTAAAAGGGCCTTCCCCACAACTATCTCATCAACTTTGTTTGCAAAGGAGTTCTCACAGTCTATGATTATTTTTTTTACTTAACTATTCATAGTTTATCTCCTGCTAGAATATAACCGATGTATCCCAAGTTCACTTCTGTATCCCCAATGACTAGTACAATAATAGCTTGATATATTATGCTTACAAATGAATACAACTCCATGAACCTTGATATTTTCTTAATAATCTGGAATTCCAGAAGATTATATAGGTAAATGGACCTTAGAATAATCTAACCCAGTTATTTAATCTGTTGATAAAGGCTCAGAAAGATTAAGGGACCCTTCTGGGTTCTTAGACAATTTTAGGACAAAGCCAATTCTGACTGCCTGTCCAATGTTCCTCCTTTTGTCCTGTGACAACTATCTCAGGTTCTTCAGTTGTAAGCTAAGTAAATTGACTTACTTAGCTAAGAAAGGAATTATTAGAGGTGTTTGAGGTTGTTCCAAGAATTAAGGGAAATCTGCTACAGACATTAGAGTGGTTGAGTATTTATGTAACAGCTGTTAATGGACAGGCTCTCAGGGCCTTGAAGTCAGAATAAATTAACTCTGATCCTTTCTCTTCATTATGTCACTATACTTACTGGTTTCATTCCCAGGAGGAAAAATATGAAAGTCCTAGTGTGCACCTTGTACCCAATGCTATTTGGCTAATCAAGTATTGGTTCTGCCAATACTGCATGTGATGAAGGCATGATTTCCCAAATGGAAATGGAAGTGCTTTTATCTGAAGAGGAGCCCGGTGTCCAGACAAAAACAACAGATGTCCACGGTATATCATCATGCACAGCTGGTAGAAGCTGTGCTTGACACCAGAACATTGGCCTCATGAGAAGCCCAGTCCCCAGGTTGGCATTCTGTGTTCCTTGACGTCATTTGGTGATGGCTCTCTTTCTGGTGGGTTATGCACATTTTCCCGTGTGAGAATTCCCTCACGAAGTCCCAGCAGGCAGATAGCGTGGCCTTCTGCGGTGTGAATGCTGCCAGCAGGCATGGTAGCTCTCACTCACTGCACAGGATGTTGTGTTTGTTCTGTTTGCTTGGGTATCAGGTTGCCCTGAGTGTGGAATTGTGTGTGTGTGTGTGTGTGTGTGTGTGTGAGTGTGTGTGTGTGTGTGTCTTTCTCTCCAAATGAAGTAGTCCTGAGAAATAAATTCTCAGCTGTTGAGAAGGTAGGTATATTATCTGCATTTTCTGCTTATTAATGATGCTCCACAACTAAAGAGATTGCAATAAATATAAGCATTAACTCACCAAATACATATTAATTCCTAGGCAGGGATTAAGGTTACACTGAAGAAAAACAGGAATGAAACAAATGCCGCCACTGTATTTCCCTTATGCCCAACATCACTCTCCTCCCCTTTCTGCCCCATTTCCAGCCCCACCACTACTACCAACCACCAACACCATGCCTGGCTCACCCACACCTGAATCTTTAGGTCTTTGTTTATGGGTGGACAGGAAACAGAGGAAGGCAAAGGGAATGCTATGGAGGGTTTCCAAAGTGAAAACGTAAAGTTCAAAGGAAGCCAAGTGCCTTCTCCTTCCTTCACTAAACAAATCAGTAGTTATTGAACCAGGGAAACTGAAGCTCTCAGGTAATCTACCCTCCTCTGTTATGAATGGAAGATATCAACCACCATTCTACTTGTCTTTTGAATTCTATTCACCCTAGGCTATAAAGTGAGATGAACTCCAGGCTATTGTAAACCCTAGAGCTGCTAGGGACAGTGATGGAATCTCGTGAAAAGATTAAAGATCAATATGTATGGAACTCTTCCCAGAGATTAAAGGGAAACAGCAGTCTGGGATGCATCTGAAAACTCAGTTAAAGTTGTTTAATTTGAAATGACTTCTCATAACATAACAGATAATCTCATTTACCTAGAGCCGTGGTCGGCAAACTGCTGCTCCCGAGCTACATGCAATTCTTTGGTCCCTTGAGTGTGGCTCTTTCACAAAATGCCATGACCTGGGCGAGTCTATTTTAAAGAAGTGGCATTAGAAGAAGTTTAAGATTTCAATCGTTGTATTGTTGATATTTGGCTCTGTTGACTAATGAGTTTGCCGACCACTGACCTAGAGTATCTGGCACTTGACAAAATGCAAAACAAAAATCCTGACTAATCTGTAAAAATGTCTCTATTCTGCTCCCTAGATGGGAGAAAATCCTCTGGAGAAAGACATGCTATATAAATGTAAACTGTCCCCCCACTCTCCCACCCCTGCACATCCCTGGCCCAAATGCAGTTGCAAGGTATTAAGTGGGAAGCCCTGATGAAGAGGCTGGACTGGTCACCTGGGTAATCCTTGGGCTTAACCTGAGGATAGTCTCTTCCAGTATTACTGAGGAGTGTGAAAGTTGAAGCCTCCACAGACAGGTTGGCAATCTATAGCCTAAAGCCTGCAGTCTGTGTGGTAGAATTCTTAGAAAAGTCTCTTTTATTCTAATTAGGGCAACATGTGTAGATGGCAGACGTGAAACTGAAATCAAAGACTTTAGGGTTCTTTTGAGGCTTCATTGTCTAAAACTAAGTTCGATCTCAGGAGCAGAGCCAAATATGTCCATTTCTCTGGTTCATGCTATAATGTGAATAACAAAAAAGCACATCCTCAGGTGAGGACAAAAATAGTGTATATTTGGATAACTAAGCCTACACAAAAAGGAAAAGTATTAGATGAGGCTAGAAAGCTGGCAGCCTGGTTTCCAAGGGCCTTGTGAAATTAAAGATTTCTTAACACTAGAAGAACATAACCCAATATATGTTTAAGGAAGGACCAATTTGTAATGAGGATGGATAGGAAGAGAAGAGAGTAGAGACAGGCAAAGCAGATTACTGTTTGTTGAAAACATAAAACGAAAAACAAGGAGCATTTGAACTGGAAACGTGACCTCAGTGGAAAGATAAGTAAAAAAGGGAGTCAAGGGAAATTATAGCGACACAGATGACAGGAGCAATCAAATGATTGGTAGTAAGGAGTAAGGGAGCAAAAGAAGTAGACATTACTCTGAGATAGTTCATCTTTATTATAAAGTTTTGATATTTTGTTTATGATGTTCCTTTTCACATTAATTTTTATTTTTAAAAATAAATATTGCATTAAAATAATTATCTTGATTACTGAGTGTATTAGTTTCCTAAGGCTGCTATAACAAATTACTATAAATGTAGTGGCTAAAAACAACAGAAATTTATCCTCTCATAGTTCTTGATGCCAGAAGTCTGAAATCATAGTGTCTAAAGATTTACACTTCTTCCTGAGGCCTTAGGGAGAATCTATTTCTTGCCTCTTCCAGCTTCTGGTGGTTGCCAGCATTCCTTGGTTTGTGGCTGCATCAGTCCCATCTCTACCTCATAATCACACTTCCTTCTCTTCTACTGCTTGTGTAAAATCTCTCTCTGTCTGGCTCCTGTAAGGACATTTGTGATTACATTTAGGGCTCAACCAGATAATGCCACATAATATCCCTACCTCATGAGCTTAACTTAATTGTGTTTACAAAGTGTTTGCCATATAAAGTAACATTCACAGGTTTCAGAAATTGGGATATGGATTGGGGATAGGGGACACTTTTTAGCCCGCACCACTGAGTTTTTTGACATCTTTTTAAATTTTTAATCTAAGGCAAATTGAGTCCCCTTTCTGTTCTCATTCTGGTGCTGGCCCTGGATCATCGGGGCTGAAACACTTAGGAAAAGATGGTTTTACTTACAGAAATGGGAAAATCAAGAGAAGAAACTGATTTGGAATAGAAATATTGCTTAAATACTTAAAATACGACTGCTATTGTATTAGACATTATAGTGTGCAACTGGAGTATAAAACCTGATGTCTGTGTTCCCTGAACATGGCCTCACTTTCCTGGAGCCAAATAAAAGCCCACCTTGAGAATAGGTTGGGATACTTTATGTCTTCACCTAGAATTGAGAAGATACTACTGACCAGCACTGATCTCTTCTTCTTGGTACCAGCACTGAAACTCGCCGTAGGGAGTCACCTTTCATCTACTCACAGACCATGTAATTAGATGGTCTCTATTCCCAACTTCAGGATTGGAACTTGTGACCCAGACCTGGCCAATCAATAAAACTGCTTCTTTCTAGCTACCAGTTATTGCTCTACAAATATGTACTTGCCTCAAATTAATATAATAATAAGTGAATTCTCGGATTTCTATGAGACCCACCAGAAAGAAGCACTGAGTTTTCCTCTCAACTTGTACTGTGAATGTGTGTCTTGGAGTCTGAAACTAACCGAGCCAAGGCAAAGCTAAGACTCAAAGATCCCAATGACATAGTTTACTCCACTAAATCAAGTCATATTTGAAGACAAACCTCCTTCTAGGCTTTTTCAATTACCTGAACCAATAGTGTCTCTTACTGCTTAAGCAAGATTGGATCCAATTTTTTTTTTCTTGTCAGTTAAAACCATATGAAGAGTAAAACATTTTTAAAATACAAATGTTATATTTTAAATATTTGTCTGCCCTCTGGAAATGGTGTGGTGCATGGAGTAGGTAGAAGAACTTTTTGAGCTGAGGTTGCATCATAGGACTTTTGTGTTTTATTTTGTGTTTTTATGAGAGTGTGAATTCTGTTCTTTGACTAGGAATGTCACCACTGTCATGGAATTTTTTCAGTGCCTGTGGAAACCCAACATCTTTCCTCAAGAAGAGGGGACTATGATCAATCTCCAGGAAATGCAATAATTGAAGAGCAAAAAAAATTAGAGGAAAGACTAGGAAGGTCACTCAGTGATCTTGGGCAAAGCTACTGGAGTAAGTGAAAGGAGGACCATGGGCTATTTAAGGCAGGGACTTCGTCTAGAGAAAGCTCCTTGGGAATTCAGAGAAGGGATGAGGTAAAAATACTTGCCAGACTGCATTTCCTAGAGTTGCTTTTTCCTTGAGTCACCATGGACTTTCTTTATGAAAATGGCAATGAACTTATAAATGACTCCTGTCTACTGTGTACTGCACACACATATTTGTTGGAATAAAAAAATTAATAATAAAGAAGTGAAAAAAAGAAAAGGTAATGAAGATAGTAGTTTAAATCATTTTCTTTTTGTCATTCCCCTAGGTATCTTTAATATCTGGTAGAAATGATAATACCGGCATCAGTCTCTATTATGTTAAAATAAAGAAGAGTGAAGGTTTCATAATATTCTCACTTTAATCACTGTCTCACCACTTTACATTTCAGTGTCTGATTTCAGGAGAGCCCCTTCCAGTGTTACAATAAGAATGTTTAAAAGAAACAGTAAAGTCCACCAGAAGATATCTTCTCCACTAGGACATAACTGCCCACCCAATAGAGTCTACATGTTCAGCAACAATTTAATGTCTTGCCTAAAATTTGCAAGCACCTCACTACCTCTTTCTACTTAACAGGTAAAGTAATGGTTGATATGTTGGGAAATTTCTTTTGTATTATACTTGTAAAATAAGATTGGTTCCATGTTTTATACTAATTTTTCAAGGGGCTGAAGTAATCAGCAAAATAAAACCCAGAGAAACTTGTTTTTAAAAATAAAAATGAAGAACCTATAAAGATATTAACAGTTTTTCTCGATCTTAAATTTTCAAGCACTATTCAAAGCTTTTTGGGCACCCCAATCACTGATGTCCACAAAGACACTGTTACTTGTATTTGGCAAGATTCTCCCTGTCAGTTGTACAGTATGAGGCTGAACAAGAAAGAGAAGCAAAGGGAGAAAATTTGGCAGCAACAAAAGAAAATCATCTTGTTCTTAGCCTTCACTTACATGACTCAGGGAGGTAAAGGGACAGTCATCACAGTGAATAAAACTAAGAGATGACTTTTTGCAGGAAATCCAGATTCTTTTTAATTTAAGAAAGTCAATTCAATTGACCTTGAAACAAGATTTTTGTACATTAGAGGTAAAACCATTAAAGGATCAGATATGTGATCAATTTTAGGAGGAAGTTTAAGATTTCAACATGGCATTGCTTATAAATATACAATTTGTGTATTCATACATGCAAACATATTCTGAACATTCTGATGGTAAAAAAAAAAATGTTGTTTATACTTTATAGATAAGTTCCAAAATTCACTTAGGAAAACGCTTAGAAGCTCTTAGAGATGAAAACTGTAATAAGTGAAACCTAATTTTTATGAATACCTATACTCAAGGACTATTTGACCTAAATTATACAACACATTTTGAGCTTTGTAACTCTTAGAGTGCATATAATTTTTAATTGACTTTTCTTTGGCAATATTTATATGTTTGTATTATATTCATGGGACTCCCTCTGCTGTATAACTTAATACATGAAAATTCTTGTTTTACTCTTTACCAAGGTTTCTTTGCAGCCTGATGGATAAGGTGTATAATTATGGAGTACTACAGCATGCTTTGGATCAAATCATGTTTTCATTGAAAATGAGGTCATATTGGGTTGTGTGATGCAGCTAAATAATCATTTAACTATTTTTTCCCAAGCCAAACACAGAATAATTAGGTTTAGTAACATGGCTTCCTCCCTAAGATTCATAACTCAGACATAATGGTTGGGGACAGTATGGGTAGGTATTGTGTATGTTTTTCTTAAGCATTTAAATGAATGGCATTTTCTAACTAAACTGCATTTTAGATAGCATTTAATTTTACTTTTGTTTTTGTTTCTAATAGTATTTAGGATGATATTTTCCAAATAATTGTCTAAAATTCAGTGGTTTTAAATTTAATTAAAAACAATTAAATTTATCACTCAAGTTATAGAAGTCACATTATTATTGATAATCAATGAATTGGGGAATTCTGGATAATTAAGTAGTGATATCCTTAAACATCTATTAGTCTATTTTGATAATAGAATTCTAGATATTTGATGGAAGTTTTGATTTAAAAATATACTGTCATATTATCCCCCCTTACCCACCCATTTCCCCAAAAAGTCATTGAAATGCTTTAGTCCCAATACAATCTGTTCTACATGTTTGTGTTACTTATGTATCTATAAGATCTAGTTTGATGTTCAAGAACTAAGATACTCATGTTATATCTAGGTCTATTTGTTGGAATTTTATTAAAACAATAAACTTAGATCAGTCAATAGCCTTATGTTCAAATAATGCCTAATTTTTCACTTTTTAGGGTATAAGTTTAGACAGAAACTTTTAGAACATAGGTATAAAATATTCCACCAAAGAATTAGGATTTTCTTATTTCTCTTTTTGAGATTATGGATTAAAATTATAACTCCTTTTAAGATATGAAAAATTGCTAAATATTTCACATTATTGAGTTGAACATGTAAAATCTTTTCACATTTTATCTTTGGTCCACTAGATAATTTTTCCATTCCACATTTATGCCTCCAAAAGGCATTGTATAATAGTATATCATTATAGAATTTCTATATTCATCTCAGGTTTACTAATGATATGGCTCCCAAAATATGATATTATCAAATTGTGCTGACTGTGAAATAAAAATGCCTTTTAGGGCATCCATGAACAGCTGTATTGAATAGCCTGACATCTGTGAAATCAAAAGTGTATTTCGAATTCAACTTTCAAACCACAGAATTCAAGTAAGCAAAAACTTACCATGTGTTAAAAACACTTGAAACTCTTCCTCTTGTAACTGTTTATCTACATTTTTAAAACTCTGTTTACATTGTAGTAACAGCTGTGTTTAAAAGGGACATGACAGAGCAGACTAATTTATAATGCAAAACTCTATTCTAAAAAAAAACTTATGTTTGAAAAAACACTTCAAAAGAGGGCAAAAATGATTAAAATAGACACAACCATTTGTTTAAACTATGACTTTCTCAAGAAAAAACAGCCTAATGTAAACTGGCCTATGCATGTTCTGAGCAGCTGTTCTGTGTAACGCCTCTACAAAACCTTTTCATTAGGGGGATGGGCAGGAAGAAAATGAACAACTGACCATAACAAAAGTACAAATTAAGGATGAAATACAAAAGTTTTGAAGTGTGCCGAGTTAGTCAAAACTAAGGGTGAGAAGACAGAGCCAGTAACCATCACTAAAGTAAGTGATCTTACAATTGAAAAATGAAAAAGTCATCCGTGAGCGGCATTCTTTCCCTGGATTTCTACAGAAAAACTAAAAAGTTATTATAAGAAAAAAAGTCCAAATAAATGTCTTGTCTATGTTTTATCATAACATAGCTAACCTTTTTTCTTACACCCTTTAAAAATAAATCATCATTGGGCATCATGATCCATCATTTCAATTGATTCCTCTTGGTGTTTGACATTATTGACCATTGTCTTTTATAAAACTCTCAGTTTCTTTGGTTCTCACAATGCCATTTTTCATCTGACCTCTTGACCACTTCTAAGGATCTAGGTAGAGCACCTTTCCCTCTGCTTTTTTCCTATATGTCTCTTTTAAGTGCCACCTGCAGCCACCTTCTCTTCTCAGATGTAGCAAAATGGTCTCCTGTATCCAAAGGAAGTGAGAAAGCAGTTTCCCATATCTCACTCTGACCTACCATGCAACTAGCCATGTGCCCAGCTTGTCAGGAATGAGTTGAGAGAGCCATACCTGCAGAGTGCTGTGTGGACAAATGACAAGGACTAGGAAGAAACAAGGATAGTTCATCAGATGCCAGCATGGAAAGTGGACAATACCGGTACTGCTTTCCCAATCACACATATCAATCCTGGAAATTTAAATACAACTCCCAGAAAAAGGGGTATGAAATCTCAACTAGATTAAGTTAGAGTTTCCACTGCCCAGCAGAATAGGGCCAAAAATAGAAAAAGAAATTCCCTGCAGTTAGAGAAACATGACAACAGTTCCATTTCACATGTGACTCTGTCGAATGATATTCCATCCATTCCTAGCACTGTGCCTGGAATATAGTTGCAGTTCAAAGGACATGGTTTCCTTTTCTCTGTGGAGGGTCACCGCATCTCATGTAGTTTTATCTCATGAGTTATATTGGTTGGACTCTCATTCATTCATTTATTTACTCAAGCAACAAAGATAGTTTAAATATTCTGTGCCAGGCAGTATTCTAGGCACTAAAAATACAATAATACACAAGTGAAGTTCCAGCGCTATAGAAACAGAGACAGCTGGAAAACGAATAGAATAGAATAGAATAGAATAGAATAGAATAGAATAGAATAGAATAGAATAGAATAGAATAGAAT
>JAAGEH010000304.1:8579633-8629894 GCA_011751065.1 Lasiurus cinereus
ATAGAATAGAATAGAATAGAATAGAATAGAATAGAATAGAATAGAATGAAAAGGAAAGGAAAGGAAAAGAAAAGAAAGGAAAGAGAAGGGAAGGAAAAGAAAAAGAAGGGAAGGGAAAAGAAGGGAAGGGAAATAAAAGGAAGGAAAAGAAAGGAAGGGAAGGGAAGGACTTAAAGGGAAGGGAAAGGAAAGTAAAAGGGACAGAGTGGAAGGAAGAAAAAAATAAAGGAAGGAAGGAAGGTAGGGAGGGAGGGAAAGAGGGAGGAAGGGAAGGAAGGAAGGAAGGAAAGAAGGAAGGAAGGAAGGAAAAAAGGACCTGAAATGACACATTTAAGAGGATTTTTTTTAAAAAAGCAATGATGTATTATAGCACAAGGAAGGCAGATGTCTCACTCCCTTGGTCATAGTGCTCAGGAAGGGATTTCTGAATAGGTTAAGTTACCACAGAAATCAGCCTGAAGTTAGGAAATGAAACTTGGAGATCTGTGTAAAGAAGACTCCAGGCTGGGGAGCCTTGAGAAGCCTTCCAAACCTGTTATTCTCTAAAAGTATAACTCACATTAACATGTGAAGGCAGAAATCTATAATCTTAATGTGAATCCTAACTACTCCTTGGGTTTTATTTATATACTAAAGGCCTGGTGCACAAAATTCATGCACAGTGTGTGTGTCCCTAAGCCCAGCCTGCACCCTCTTCAATCTGGTATCCCAGGTAGGATTGGGCCTAAATGGGCAGTTGGACATCTCTTTCACAATCCAGGACTGCTGGCTCCCAACTGCTCGTCTGCCTGCCTTCCTGATTGCCCCTAATGCTTCTGCCTGTCAGCCTGATCACCCCCTAACCATTTCCCTGCCAGCCTGATTGATGCCTAACTGCTCCCTTGCCAGTCTATTTGACCCTAACTGCCCTACCCTGTGGGCCTGGTCACCCTTAACTGCCCTTCCCTGTAGGCCTGGTCACCACTAACTGCCCTCTCCTGCATGCATGGTGCCCCCAACTGCTTTCCCCTGCAGGCCTGGGTCCCACCCCCCCAACTTCCCTCCTCTGAAGGACTGGTCACCCCCAACTGTCCTCCCCTGCAGACCTGGTCCCTACCAACTGCCCTCCCCTGCTGGTTACCTTATAGCAGCCATCTTGTGTCTACATGGGAACAGTCATCTTTGACCACATGGGGGCAGCCATCTTGTGTGTTGGGGTGATGGTCAATTTGCATATTATTCTTTTATTAGATAGGATAGAGGCTTGTTGCATGGGTGGGGGCCGGCAGGTTTGCCCTGAAAGGTGTTCTGAATCAGGGTGGGAGTTCCCTTGGGGTGTGGGGCGGCCTGGGTTAGGGGCCTGTGATGGTTTGCAGGCTGGCTATACCCTCTGGCAAACCAAACAGCAGCCCTGGTATCTGGGATTTATTTATCTTCTATAATTGAAACTTTGTAGCCTTAAGTGGAGGCAAGGCAGGCCAGGGCAGGTGGAAAGTTTGGCTTCCTCCATTGCTGGGGAAACTCAAGCCTCCTGCTCTCTCTGTGGCTGCAACCATCTTAGTTGGGGTTAATTTGCATACTCCAGATTGGCTGGTGGGCATGGCTTGTGGGTGTAGTAGCTGTATAGTCAATTTGCATATTACTCTTTTTTTAGATAGGATGAGTCAAAATATATCTTGGAAAAGAAAATCAAGACAAATGTAATGATTTTCTGTTATTAAGGAGCCCTAAATACATTTGTTAAAATAGGGTAGAAACAGCTATATATTTATATTTGTATCCATGTCTATGTTTGCATATGTCTATATTTTATCATTTACACCTATATTTATCTCTGGGTATGCTATATAACCCATATCTATCTATCCATTTCCAGTTGGATATTTGACATACCATATCTTTCCATGTAGAAGACTGAAAATTGAGGGGTGTCTTATACACAGAAGTCAAAAGAAACTATGCAGGCCAGAAGGGAGTGGCAAGAAATATTCAAAGTGATGACTAGCAAGAACCTACAACCAAGATTATTCTACCCAGCAAAGCTATCATTCAGAATTGATGGTCAGATAAAGAGCTTCACAAATAAGAAAAAGCTAAAGGAGTTTATCAACACCAAACTGGTATTATATGAAATGCTGAAAGGTCTTTAAGAAGAGGAACAAGAAAAGAGTAAAGATAAAAATTATGAACAACAAATATATATCTATCAACAAGTATATATAAAAATCAAGTGAATTAGCTGAAACTGGTTTGGCTCAGGGCATGTACCTTGGTTGTGGGCACATCTCCAGTGTGGGACGTGCAGGAGGCAGCTGATCGATGTCTCTCTCTCATCGATGTTTCTAGCTCTCTGTCCCTCTCCCTTCTTCTCTGTAAAAAATCAATAAAATATATTTTTAAAAAATCAAGTGAATTAAAAATCTGATGAACAGAATAAACCGGTGAATATAATAGAATCAGAGACATAGAAAGGGAGTAGACTGACAATTCTCAGAAAGAAAGGGGTAAGGGGATGTAGGAAGTAACTGGACAAAAATCATACACCTATGGATGAGGACAATGTGGGGGAGGTAAGGGCAGAGGGAGGGGTGAGAGCCAGGTGGAAGGGAGCTATGGAGGGAAAAAAAGAGGAACAATTGTAATAATCTGAACAATAAAGATTTATCAAATTAAATAAATAAATAAATAAATAAATAAATGATAAATACCAGTAAGCAATTGTCTTACTCTGAAAAATTCAAACTGAATGTAATCAGCTATGCAAAAGAGCATGGAAATAGAGCTGCAGAGAGACAATTTAAACCTCCTCCCACTGATTGTATGATCAGACAGTGGAGAAACAAGAAGAACAACACCTTAAAATGCCAAAAAAGAAGAAGGTCTGAAGAGGAAAACCAGCAAAATGAGAAAATTCGGAGCAGAGGCTTAAGGCTAGGATTATGGAGCAGTGCCAAAGTGGCTTATGTGTGTCAACCAAGCTTATTCAATGTCAGGCAAGAATGTTTGCAAGCAAAATGAACATTGTTGATTTTACAGGAAAGGCAAATGGTGCTTCATTTTCTTGAGGAGAGAAAGGTTGGCCATGAGAACATGAACAAAGTTAGCTCAGAAATTGCCACAAGTTTATGAGGATGATCTCTCATATATAGACAGACTCAGAAGACAGCAGTGATACAATAGAAGTTGGAGATACGTCTAGAACTAGCAGTAATGAAGAGAGCAGTGATGCAACAGAGGCTGAATAAAGTGATAAGCTGCATATCATAGTACTAGAATGTAATAAACATTACCTGAGGTAATTACTAAATTAAAATGTGTGCTGTTTTATGTTCAAAATGTTGATTTCTTAATTTTAGGTTGGAAAGTTACGGGGGGAGCATCTTATACACAGAAAAAATATGGTAGTTGTTTTGATTCTAACATCCCAAACTTAATTAACTTATTTCTGAAAGAGGCAAACGGTCCTCCTTGGAAACACTTCATCAGTAGAGTAGATAACTGTGTACATATAACGTGTATCTATATCTGTATTTAGTTATATTTATAATTGTATTACATACATATAAGGCTTCAGCTTACGCACTCCAAAGTTTATTTTAAAACCAACTGGATCAAAGCATCTACTCATAAAACAAAATCGGGGGAATCATTTTTGTTACTATCTTATAAAAGAGATGTCAAAAAAACTCCCCCAAAGGTAAATTAATTCTAAAAAGCATACAATCTTACTTTATTATTTGGAAAAACATCAAAATATTTCCACTACTTTGTAGAGTTTCCCTAAGATTTTCTCCTGGAAAAGGCCATCCCTCCCTCTCCCAAAGTAAAATTTGATGATGGGTTACAGATGTCAATACAGTCCTTCCAGGATAGCTGACATATCCACTGCATTTTAAAAGGTTATACCATGTAAATTTTATTTTAAAAGAGTTGCAAACAACTCTTGGCTTTGTCTATAGTCAAGGCTATATCGTTGTTGGTTTTTTGTTTTTGTTTTTTTAAATACAGTGTTATGATACTGTTTTATAAAGAGATCCTACATTTTCTGATGCCTAATAATAATACAGATATTTTTCAGTTACAACCCCCTCACAATCTAAATTTTATGATTCCTACAATGATAGGTACATTTTTAATGACTATATCAATCATAATAAAAATATATGCTTTAAAGCCCTTACGTGTAAGACAGCTATCATCAGTCATCTTCCACTGAAGGGAGTCATCTGAAATGTCTTGCATAATTAGAATGGCCATCTGCCTATTTGCCTGGACAGTCCTGGTTTATGTCTGCTATCCTAGTGATCAGCAGTACCCACACTGACTTTCAAGGAAGTCCTGGTAAACTATGGTTATTCGGAATAAATTTGATTGCACAACAGTTATAGTGAAGAAATTTATCAGTTTAGTGTTTGGTCTTGGACAGGAAATACTACCTGTCACTAAAATCTGGACAACATAGTCATCACAGTGTATAATGTTTAATTATTTAAAGGACTTTATTCCTCTGGGAACCAAAGACTCACCAAGTAAGGAAGAAGGGTCAGCACAGAGGTGGTTTGATGGCCAGGCCAGCACCAGCCTAACAGCATCAACACAAGTACAAGATAAGTTTTTAGAAATCTATTCTCTTTCAGAATAATTAAATTGGTGTTTGTGAATGTATTTCTC
The DNA here is from genome assembly GCA_011751065.1 of Lasiurus cinereus. NCBI lineage: Eukaryota > Metazoa > Chordata > Mammalia > Chiroptera > Vespertilionidae > Lasiurus > Lasiurus cinereus. The sequence goes on from JAAGEH010000304.1 coordinate 8,584,284, forward strand.
TGGCTACATTTTACCTTTATGAACTAGCAGAAAATTGAAATTTATAGCAACGAATCACTTCTACTTTATTTAATACTAGCAGGAACAAACATTATTAAAAATGAAGACTTCTCAAGGGATGTGTCCAACCCATGAATTAATCTTCACACCCATAAATAGTTAATTATGTGGAAAAAGACATGTAGTAATCTTACATTTTCTAGTTCTATACTTTCCCACATATAGTAGAATTGTTCTTCAGGACAGCATTTATGTTTAGCATTAAAAAAGATATTTAGTGTTTTTAGAAAGGGGGGCACATAATTTTGGGGGAAAATGAACTAGTTTTTTGTGGGGGAGGACTTGCCCTTTTTAAAAAATATATATATTTTATTGATTTTTTACAGAGAGGTAGGGAGAGGGATAGAGAGTTAGAAACATCAATAAGAGAGAAACATCAATCAGCTGCCTCCTGCACACCCCCTACTGGGGATGTGCCACAACCAAGGTACATCCCTTGGCTGGAATTGAACCTGGGACCTTTCAGTCCACAGGCCAACACTCTACCCACTGAGTCAACTCAGCTAAGGCTGAACTAGTTTTATTACTGCAGAACTTCTCAGAACCTTTACTATTCTAATATACACAATGATTCTAGGAGATGAGTGTGGCATGAAGCATTTCCCAAACATGTTTGTCTACTGAGCTCTTTTTTTTTCTTAACATCCTGCTGGTCTAATGTCTGTATAACATATTAGGGGAACTATCTCCTTAGAATAATGTCTTATTCTTCACAAATGTACATGGAAAAAATATGTCACCTCTGTTAATGGTCTTAAAATTACTTTAAAATGTGTTCATGAAAAAATTATTTAAAAAATACACCTACATTCATTTATTCATTTCTTCTGCAACCACCAATTCAGTACCTACTCTGTGCTACATACTTTTCCAGCCACTGGCATTGTAGCAGTGAACAAGACATGCAAAGTCCCTATTCTCAGGAAGGTTACTTTCTCTTGGGAAATAAACAATATATTTACACATGCATGTATAAGTGAGGAATTCTGTTAGGGTATTAATACTATGAGACCTTTGTTCTTTCTTTGAATTTTCCCTAATGTGGGTACAGTACATCTATAAATTCAATGTAATTATAATCAACATTAAAAATTACATTTTGTGTGAAACAATAAGTTGATCCCAAATTTTACCTAGAAAAACAGAAAGTCAAAGAGAGTCATGATGATTTTGAAGAGTAACACATTTTCCCTAAAATATTAAGGAGCTCTGAAGTTATAAGCACAGGGATAGAAAGTAAACTAATGGCCCTACCTGGTTTGGCTGGGTGGATAGAGTGTGGGCCTGTAGACCAAAGGGTCCCAGGTTTGATTCCTGTCAAGGGCAGGAACCTTAATTGGGTTGCAGGCTCCTACTCAGACTGGGCCCTGGTCAGGGCGTATGCCAATCTATGAGTTTCTTTCATATCGACATTTCTACTCTTTTCCACTCTCTTTAAAAATCAATGGAAAAAATATCCTTGAGTGAGGATTTTAAAAAATAATAATATTAAACTAATGACACAAAATAAAGAGTCTAGAAAGAAAGACATGCATATATAGAAACTTGGTGAGTGTAGAAATGGCACTGAAAATCAATGAAAATCATGGACTTGTTATTCAGTAAATAGTGCTGAGATAACTGGTTTTCCAAATGGAAAAATAAATTGAATCACTGCCTCACACCATACTTATAAAAGGAACTTAAGGTAAAATAAAGAATTAGATATGAAAAGAACCACTATAACCTTTAGGAGAAAATATAGTATATCCTATGACCTCACTTTGAAAGAATATCTTAAATTATAAGTTCAAACCATAAAAAATAAAGATTAATAAGAGTGACTATATTAAATTTTCAAATATATGTGAACAACTCTATCATTAAAATAAAAAGATAGTACAGATTGTGAGAAGAAATTAACAATGCATAAACTGACAAAGAATTAATACCCATAAACATGGAGAACCCTCCCCAAACCAATAAGAAAAATTCAAACAAACAGAAAATGAGCAAAGGATTTAAACAGATTATTCAGAGAGAGAGAAAGGGGAGTGATCAACAAACATCTGAAAAGATGCTCAACCTTATTAGTAACTAGAGGCCTGGTGCACAAAATTCATACATGGGGGGGGTCCACTGAGCTTGGCCTGCACCCTCCCCAATCTAGAACCCCTGCAGGATTGGGCCTAAACCCGCAGTTGGGCATCTCTCTTGCAATCCAGGACTGCTGGTTCCTAACCACTTGCCTGTCTGCCTGCCTGATTGCCCCTAACCGCCTCTGCCTGTTGGCCTGATGCACCTAACCACCTCTGCCTATTGGCCTGATGTACCTAACTGCCCTCCCCTGCTGGCCTGATCAGCCCCTAACTGCCCTCCCCTACCAGCCTAATTGCCCCTAACTGTCCTCCCCTGCCAGCCTGATCACCCTAACTGCCTCTGCCTGAGCCCTCACCACTAAGGCTTAGTCTGGAAGATGTCTGGTCTAATTAGCATATTACCTTTTTATTAGTATAGATTAGAAAAATGTAAATTTAAATCACATGAAAATAGTATTTTATATCCATCATTTTGTGAAAATATTTAAAATTTGACAATACCAAGGGTTAGTGAGGATGTGAAGCCATGGAAACTATTACCTTGGTTGAATGATCATGCCCAGTTTCTGCTCCTGGATATAGACTCTAGAGAAATCCTGGGGCAGGTGGACAGTGAGCATATGTGAGACTGCCAGAGCAGCATGTTTATCACTGTGGAGATTGAATGTGACCTAAATGTTAGGAGCTGCATTTAGTAGAATGTATAAACAAATTTTGAATTAGTTATCCAAAGGCATATTCCATAGTAGTGAAAATTAATAAACTAGAGCTTCATGTATTGACACAGATAAATATCAAAAACTTAACAAGAAAACTCAAAAACGCAACATAGAAAAAAAGCAACATTCAAAAAGATACAGAAGTATAACTCTCATATAAAAAGTCAGTGGTTGAGCACTGAACTATTAATCAGTTCGATTCCCCATCAGGGCACATGCCCTGGTTTCCAGCATGCGGGGAGTGCAGGAGACAGCCTAAGCAATGATTCTCTCCCATCATTGATATTTCTCTCCCTTCCTCTCCCTTCCTCTCCCTTCCTCTCTGAAATCAATCAAAATAAAAATATTTCTTTTTTTATCTGAAACCTGTTTGGCTCAGTGGATAGAGTGTCGGCCCTGGGGACTGAAGGGTCCCAGGTTCGATTCTGGTCAAGGGCATGTGTCTTGATTGCAGGCACATCCCCATTGAGAGGTGTGCAGGAGGCAGCTGATCAATGTCTCTCATCAATGTTTCTGGCTCTCTCTCTCCCTTTCTCTCTGAAAAAAATCAATAAAATATATATTAAACATACATATATATATACATATATATGATATAAAAAGTAATACTAAATATTATTTAGAAAAATATACATATAAACTCAAAGTATAATATCTGGAAACAATCTGATAGGGAGGAAGGAATTATGATGTGGAAGAGTACACAGGGATCTTAAACTCTATTTGTCCTTTTTATAATTGGATGATGGATTCATGGGGATTGGTTTTATTATTTTTGTACTTTTAAGAATGACTGAAATATTTCACTAGCAAATATTGTAATGAAAGAGAGTAAATGGATGGTAACATCCCTCAAAATAGTGTTAGCCAACACTATATTCTTCTTTGGTATTTCTGTTTAATAGTCTCCCAGAGCACTAGTATTTTATTTTTGGGTTCATCTAATTGCCAGTGAAAAATATTCAGAACCACATTGCAATACCTTAAAATAAGAGAGAGGAAAAAAAAACTGCATTAAATAGTTTTTTATCTAAAATGTGAGCAAGTCAAAGGAGATTAGAACTTCATTTCATTCAGTAGTGTGCATGCATACACACACTGAGACTTTTGTACAAATATGCAGAGTAGAAATTGCCAAGGATTTGGAATTCAGAGGGCAGGGCTCAGATCCAGCTCCACCTTTCCCTGAGGGTGTGATACCAGGCAAATCATTGGACCTCTGTGAGCTTGTTGCCTCAACTATAAAACGAGGATAATGAGAGTATCATTCTCACTGAATTATCATGAGGATTAAAAGTGACTATGGGAGAAAGTGCTTTGTAAGTAGTAACTAATTTTTATACCAGTTGAAGGCAAAAGATGCTTGTCACAGGAAACTTGCCTTGAGGGAAAAGGCAACATTAACACAAAAAAACAATAGTAAGCAGTAAGAAAGGAAGAAAACAAAAACAGAAACCAAAAGAAAGTTTAATTGCAATTGTGACTATCAGGACTGTAGGGGGCATTAGGGTGGGTCAGGATCTGGGATGGTCAATGACTTTGGCTGGGCCTGGTTTAGATCTGGGAGAGTCTTCTCCTCCTCCTCCTCCTGTTCCTCTTCTTCCTCCTCCTCCTCCTCCTCCTCCTCCTCCTCCTCCTCCTCCTCCCCCTCCTCCTCCTCCTCCTCCTTCTTCTTCTTAATAAGTTTTTATTGATTTTTAGAGAGAGAGGGAGGGAGAGGGTTAGAGATAGAAATACCAATGAGAAAGAAACATCATTGATCAGCAGCCTCCTGTACAGCCTACTGGGGATGAAGCCTACAACTGGGGCATGTGCCCTGATCAGGAATCCAACCAGCCACCTCTTGGTTCCTGGGTTGACACCAACCACTGAGCAACACCGGCTGGGTTCAGGTTCTAAGTAAGGGGAAGAGAATAGAAATTATTAACATAGAAATAGAAATTATTAACATAAAACACATTCAAACCTGTAAAGAATTTTTGTGAGTTTATTTGAGCCAAACTGTTGATAATTGCCAGGAAATAGAATCTCAACTTATTGGGATAATGCTCCGGAGAATGGTGGTTTTTCACCTTGTTTTACACATTACAATCAAAAGAAGAGACTTAGGTGGGTTACATGAAATCTATTGGTGATAGATTAGGGAGGCGGGAGAAAGCAATCAGGGAAAACTCTGGGATTGGATAAAAAGTAAAATGATACAAACATTTTTCTTTTACTTAGGTGGGTACAGGAGAGTTAACAGTCAACAATTAACGTGATAACAATAACAATGAAGGAATTTATGGTCTCAGTCCAGGCACCCAGGCACATTTGGTTGTGCCCTGAGAGGTCCGGAAAAAGGGAAGTTACAAGTTACCCTGACGTTTCACAGGAATGTTATCTTAGATGCAAAAAGACCACAGGCTTAGTTAAGGTAAAGGTTGACCTTTGTCAGGGAAGAGACTGGCCTAGGACATGACTACCCACTATAAACTGCTTTTAGTTAAAGTTTTAACTTCAGACCATCCTTTGTGGTTACTTCAGGTCTCTGAGTTTGCGAAACCACCATGCAGGTCTTCCCTGAGCTAGTCAGGTTAGCATGCAGCCTTCTTTTCATTCACAGAATGATAGGCTTAACTTATCTGACTTGGTTAGAATCTTTTTAGTATCTTTCTAATTATATTTTTAATTAAGGGTGGAAGGCTTTTCTTGTAGGATAACCTACCTTTAAACTTACGTGAAAAAATTGACTTGGTAAACAGCAAAAGCTGGTATTTGTAGCTGGCAACAACGTTATCGTCAGGGTGCACAGAACTTGCCCTTAGCAGCTGTTTTATTAGGTTCACCGCATCTTGCCACAGATCCTGGTCCACAGCTTTTTGATCACCAGGAAGATGACCACCACGACTGTAAGAAATCTCATCTTTGCTTTGTCAACACCCCAGAGTTTAAATTTACTGCTTCTAAATATACCCACAAAGGACCCAACATGATTTACCAGACATTGAGTCAGGTATCTTGGCTTAAGTTTCATCTACTTTATTTCCATCCCCCCTTTTTTAAATTAAATTTATTGGGATAACATTAGTTAATAAAATTGTATAGCTTTTAGGTATACAATTCTATAATACATCTTCTGTATACATCACCACCCCAAATCAAGTCTCCTTCCATCACCATTTATCCCCCATACTCTTTTCTACCCCTGCCCCCACCTTCCTTTCCCTCTGATAATCTCCATACTATTGTCTGTGTCTATGAATTCTTTTTTTCTTAATCCCTTTATCTTTTCCACCCAGCCCCACAACTTCCCTCCCCTCTGACAGCCATCAATCTGTTCTCTATCTATGATTTATTTAAATGCTTTTTATTTTTTAAACAATCATCTTTAATCCTTTGTTTTAATCTACACAAAACATTAGGTTGAAATAATTAATTCTGCCTGATTTTATAGATAATCTGTGGTTCCCACTGGATTCTACTCAGGAGTAATGTGAATCAAGAATCCATAATACAAAACTGTGTGGCTAAAAATTTTTCAGACTTCAATAACATGAAAAATGTTACACGGAGATTTTTGTTTATAGTGAAATGTCCTGTCATCACACTCCTTTCATTAAGTGGTATGAGATATATGTTTTTACATAAGTTGTCATTACTTTGTTGAAGATAAGACAATATTGAAATTTAAGATAACTGATTTTCAAATAAAATCAATCCTATTGATAGGTTTAGAAACAAAAGAGCCTCACATTTATGTTACTGCCTTCTTTTTGTTATGGGAGGGGAGGTGGGAGGAGCTGATGTGTGAAGAAGGGATTGTTTTTTGTGGAGACAAGCCTAGTATTTCAGGGAAATAAGAAAGTGGTAACAGATGTAGAGTCAAGGTGAGAAATGGCGCACACTTCTCCCTCCTTCCCGCTTCCCACTTCAAGTTACATTCCATTGGGGATACTTTAGACCTTTCCCCAACATTTTAGTTACTGAAAATAAACCTGGAAATTTTGGTCTGCTTACCCTCTGGTTGGGGCACTAAGAATTAAGCCTTTCTTAGTAAGTTCTTGTGATTTACTTATACAGTAAAAACTAACCATAACTCAAGCACCTCATAGTACATTATAGGTCAAAATACATCATCTAATTCAATTTTATACTTAAAACCGACGCTGCCTACCTCACCTCATGTCTACCACCCACCTCGCTGGTTTCCCTTCCTTCTGCCTTACCCAGTCCTTCAAAGCTGGACCTGCCTGACCCTGCTTTCCAGATCGGCCCAAGAGTTACTTTAACAACCTCCGGTTTCCTTTCTTTGGAACTCAACATGCCATCCTCACACTCAAGATTCAGGGGTAGACTGCCCCACTGCATTGCTCCCAACATCCCACACTCCTGTCTGCTGTCAGTCATATCTGATATTTCAGACCATGGTCTCTGATTGTCCAAATTGTCCCCCCACACAACTCACTCCATTCACCCATCCAAATGATAGCACTAGGACACTTTGACTCTATTCTGAAATTCCTAGCCTGTTGCCCTGTTCACTTCCTCAGATCTCCTTGAGACCTGGCACATGATTCTAAATTCCAAACTGGGGCCAGAGCCACTGCGCTGAACTCTATTTGTGAAGATCCTCTCAGTAGTTCTAGGAGTCTTGCCCCAGAGTCGTAGCCTGGCTATGGGAGATACAAGCTAATGAAGCAGCTTTCCTTATTGCCTACCCATTTCCCCAAACTCCTATTAGTCTGCTCACCCAAGCATCATCGTGAACTAAGCATCCTAACTGCCCTTTTCCCACCTGACTCACAGGCTAAGATTATGACTAAGCCTGATATGCCCCTCAGACACCAATGCCCACACATAGCCATCCTTTCTGATAAGGGAGTGTCCCGCCTTCCCCTATTCTGCTTTGCAACACGTGCCGGCATACCTCATGCAACATTTACCCACTGGTGGTGGTTAGGTGCTGGGCCTTGTCCTGATGGAGAGGCAAAAAGTCAAGTTCTAGACATGAAGAGGTTTACAAACTTTATCTCTCTCTATCGACGTCCATGTTCATAGATAATTTGTGAAGCATCTCTCACATTAGATTGCAACCTATGTGTTATGCAAAGGGCATAACAACATGGTCTTACAGCATTGGACCCCTAGCCAAGTGTTACCTTAAGAAATAGTTTAGTTATTTGATGGTTCTTTTATCATTAAAAAAGGAAGTATCACATAAGATTGCCTATATAATACAGTATGGAAACAAAGGAAAAAGTATGAGAATACCCATCCAAACACATACAGGTTTATACATCTACATCATTGATTCTCAGTAGAGTGGTATTCCCCCAATGGAGGGCATTTTGGAAATTTGTGGGCGTGTATTTTTTTTTTTTTAGTTTTTTTTTTTTTTTCCACAGTGATTGGGCATACTCCTAGCATTTGGTAAAGCAGGCATGCCAAATGTCCTATAGCGAGGGAATAGTTTGCCCATTGAGAAACTGAGTTTTGTACAACTTTTAAATATCCCAGCAAATAGTCACATAAATTAAACATCTGTATATATAAAAGGCTAATATGCAAAGTGTCCCATCAAGGGGACCAACAGACCTGGAATTCGATTGCTCACTATGACATGTGCTTATCACCAGGGGGCAATTCGGAATGAAGGAAGGCCTGGTCAGCAGCTGGAAGGCCCCAATCGGCCCTGATCACCAGCCAGGCCTAGGAACCCTACCAGTGCATGAATTTCTTGGACTAGGCCTCTAGTTTGTTTATAATTATCTGAGCCTGAAACCTAAAGCTACTTTCTATATAGACTCTTATAAAGAGTCCAGCTCATTTGTAAAAATATTGAACTCACTTTTTACATGTTGACTCTCTATTTCTTTCTTTTTAAAAAAAAAATATATTTTATTGATTTTTTTACAGAGAGGAAGGGAGAGGGACAGAGAGTTAGAAACATCGATGAGAAAGAGATCGATCAGCCGCCTCCTGCATGCCCCCCACTGGGGATGTGCCCGCAACCAAGATACATGCCCTTGACTGGAATCGAACCCGGGACCCTTGAGTTCAAGGCCGACACTCTATCCACTGAGCCAAACCGGTTTTGGCTGTATTTCTTATTTAGATTTTTCTTCTACTTATATTAGGATTGGTTTTCTCTTTTTATTATGACATATACATAGCTTGTTATTACTTATCCTAGCACTAGTTTTTATTTTTGTATCCATTTGTACTTTTCCTGTTATTTTTTTCATACTTCTTGTAAAGAATAGCTTTTAACCTTAATAGCAACCTTATTCATTATAAATAACTATAAACATATAACCACTTTATTATGTCTTTTAATGTATGATGCCCATGCATTTACACATGGAGATCTATGATTTTTATTGGAGATTACTTTCCCTTAGTTTTCCTCTATATAAAACAGTTAGATGCTGTTGTAGGCAGGTAGGTTGTATTACTTCTGAAGTGTAGTTTAGAATAATAAAGGAGATTGTTATAAAAAGGGTGCATTGGATTTGATAGGGTTGTTTCAACTGCTCTAGAACTAGCAAACTAACAAATAGTTTTACCCTGGAAAAAGCTTCCTGCAAGGCAAAAATGGAACTCAAAATAACAACCACATAGTGCAGGCACCAACCCAGTCATAAATGACAACTGGAGCAGAACCAGTGCCCACCAGTGAAATATTAGCTTTTTTTAAAGACTCCTAGTTCATGGTGGTGACTCATTTTAACAAGGCACTGTTATGTCCTGTCTCCCAATGAGGGCAATGTAGGTTCTGTTCTCATTATTCCTATGTGTTATCCCATTAGATCCTTTTTAAAAAAAGCAGTATCAGGAGATAGTATCACCAATTTTATAGTTGAAAATAGTGAAAATTTGAGAAATGCAAAGCTGGGATTATAGCATCGATGCTCTGCCTTCTAAAAGCCATACTTTCCCTGGCTGGTGTGCTCATTGGTTGAGCATTGTCCTGTGCATGGAGAGGTCCAGGCTGGTTTAATTCCTGGTCAGGGCTTATACCTAGGTTTTAGGCTCCATTCTCAGTAGAGGGAGTGCAGGAGGCATCCAATTAATGGTTCTCTTTCATCTCTCTCTCTCTCTCTCTCTCTCTCTCTCTCTCTCTCTCCAAAACCAATAAGAAAATATTTTTTTTAAAAAGCCATACTTGACCACCCTGACTGATTTCATGTTCAATTATACAACTAGTACACAATGAACATGGCAGAAAGCAAATATGGTAGTTGGTTATGAACAGCACTTTTGATCAAACAAGAATAACAAATGATATAACAATAGGATTTATAACTATCTGATAATATTTGGATGTTGCCAGTGTAGGCCATATTGCAATCTAGCAAGCATAAAGAGAGAGTTGCTTCTGGTTTCACACATTCATGTGATCTTAATTTACCATCCACCTGAATTATGGTAATAAGGAGAAATAATACTATCTTGCAGATACTGATTAAATTTTGTGAGCTCCTTGAAGACAGGGGATCTTCATCTCCCCAGCTTCAGTGCTAAGCACAGCTAGTACAAAGAATGTGCTTAATAGATGTCTACTGGTGACATAACATTTTGTATGTCACCAGTCAATGAAAAGAGGTATGTAGTTCTCTCATTTCCAGTCTCTTTGGCCTTGAAATCTCATGTGTTTGTTGACATAAACTTCTGTGGAAGAATCAGGAGAGTATCCATATATTCACTCATGCTCCCCATAGTTGACTCCTTGAGCTTTGCAAGAGCAAATAGTTGAAAGATTATTTGGGAGATAACTGTAAGGATGAATAATTAGCAAGGCAGCTTTGTGTAAGAGAGGCTATGAGAATAAGTATAAATTCAATAAGGAAGGAAAAAAGGTAACATTCTCTATATATGAGATTTCAAGCTCCACAAATTCTGCAACTATTTTTGTTGTTGCAATTTTTCATATGTAAAGAACATGACTTCCTCTACCAATTTATTTAGAAGTTAGTATGTCCTTGGATAGAAAGGAAAAATAAAATCCTAACATTGGAAGTTGGCTAAATATTGATGATGAAGAATTTAAATTTGATCTAAGATAAAATGTAAGAATATAAGCTCCATGAAGGCAGGAACCACATCTGCTTCATTTACACTATTTCCCTGTTACATGTCCCTGCACATGATCTGGTACTAATTAATATGTGTTGAATGAATTAATGAGATCATGCAAGGTAAAAGCCTAGTAAGTAGTGATGTTATACTTCAGGACCTAAAATGGTATTCAATCTTCAAGAGCGGGCTTCATAGAGGAATAATATATATAGATTAGTCATGAGAAAATGAGATTATTGTGATGGCCTTTCCAAGTCACCTAGCACAGAGGGCCTATAGACAGTTGGGAACTTGGGGACTTGGTTTTAAGAGTTCCAAACACCCATTCATGTAATAGTGCCCATGAATGGTAGGGAAATTTTATCTCCACCACTGAATACCTGGTGGAGAAACCTCCAATGTACTCAAGATCTTATTTCTACTCAGAGGGAAGATACCTCTGAAACAATCAACTCCTTCTGTCCCTCTACTCCACTGACTGACTGACTTACTCTAGGCAGTATGGGAGTCAGGGGGCTCAGGATTTCCTGACAGGTGGCTAGGGAAACCTAACAGAATAGTGTAGGATAAGAGGATTGATATTAGGCACTGCAGGTTGCCTCAGATGATAGGAAAGAGGTGGAATCAGTAAAAAAAATAAAAAAAAAATATCCTGAGAGTTTATCACGTGTAGAAAAATGGAAGATCTGTGACCTGTGCTTACTTTTACCAAATTATCCATGTGAAGTTGAGCAGTTTCCCTGGCTCAGTGTTCTTATCTGGAAATTGGGAGATGTCAGTAAATTATTGTTAGGTTTCTTCGTTAAAAGTTGGTGATCCTGAAAGGTACTCTGACCTAAGTACTCTCTGAATTTAACTAAGTTTTGCCAAAGATTTAGAACAGGAAAAAGGGCCCATTAACAAATGAGATAGATGCTGGGATGGGAGTCCAGATGGGTTTTGGCATCTCTTCTGCTACTGAGACTAGACAAGAAACATGTTGCCCATTTGGGACATCAGATTTCTTTTCCCTAAAATCAGTGGGTGGGTGAGATGTCTTCTGTCACATTCTCTGTTTCTGTGTTTCACAGTTTGGAAGGTGGATAGGGATAGTTGAGGGGGGAAACAATCTTCATAAAGTTTTCTTAGTTACATAGTAGTGTGCCAGAAGGGAGAGGGTCCATAATCCAAACAGGCTTGGTAATGAAGTATATAAATTCTTAGTACCATCTTTATACAATCTCTCCGGAATCACCTTCTTACCATTGTACTCTTACTGGTCCTATGCAATTTCAGATATTTAAAATCTTAGAGATTTTAAAAAATAGTGTAAAGGACAAATATTTCAACATAGACTGTCATAACCACTATATTCAATTTCTCAAAGGGAAAAAGAAACCCTCCTATTTTAAAAAGATCAACCAAAGGACTTGTATGCATGCATATGGGCCTAACCAATAGACACAGACAACAGGGTGGTGAGTGCATGAGTGGTGGGGTGGGGGGCGGGGAGCGATGAGGGCTAAGAAGGGAATAAGGACATATATGTAACACCTTAATCAATAAAGAAATTAAAAAAAAACTTATTAGATGTCTACTATTAGTTTGGGGTTTTTTGGAAGGTAAGGGGGGAGGGGGGAAGGACGGATTATTCAGCCCAAACTGAAAAAGTATAAATATTGGTGATAAAAATTAAAAATTAAAAATTATTTCAAAAAGATACTACCTATGGCTGATTTAAAAGGAGAGAGTGTCCCAATTTTCTGTGCTGCATTATGATACAACTTCTTAGGTAGCACATGTTTCCCATCTATATCAGATATGCATCTAAGAACAAAAGTCAATTTTATGATTGCTTTACAAAGCTAATTAAAGCAAAGGTGATCGTATTAGTTTCCTGTGGCTGCTGTAACAAATTACCACCAACTTGATGACTTAAAACAGCTGAAATTTATTCTCTTATAGTTCTGGAAGTCCAAACAGGTTTTACTGGGTTGAAACCAAGGTGTCAGTCAGCAGGACTGCATGCTCTATTGGAAGCGAAGGAAGAATCTGTCCCCTTGTTTCTTCCAGCATCTAGAATTGCACGGTGCTTTCCTTGGCTCATGACCCTTTCCTTCATCTCCAAAGCCAACAGTGTAGCCTCTTATTTCAGAGTTCACACTGCCTTTTTCTTCTGTCTCTATAGTCAAATATCCCTCTTATAAGTATACTTATGACTGTATGTAGAGCCCACCAGGATAACCTCCCCATTTAAAGAAACTTAAATTAGGTCTGCAAGGTCTCTTTTATCACACAAGGCAACTTTCACATTTCTAGGAATGGGAGACTTAGTGAAGAGTAGGTCCACAGGCCGACACTCTAGGGGTTATTTGGAAGAGAAAGGGGTGCATTATTCAGCTTACCACAGTGATGAAAACATGACTTGAATAGGAAACTTTGGTTGGAAGCTCTACTTCCAAATTAGAAATAAGACAGAGATGATTACACTAATGATTGAGATCACCAACTTTCCAAAATATGTATGCATGAAAGAAACAGGTAAATGAATCACAAGGAGCTGAGGTTACTTTTTATGATAACCTTAGGTAACCATCAGCATATATACTTTCTAATCATGAATATTGGAAAATGGGCACCAGGTATCCCTTCTATCTTTCCTAATGTTGTCAAAATAAAATTATTTGCAACAAGCTTGCAGTCATTGGTTATATTCACTAATAAGAATGGGGATGCATTTCTTCTTTCTGTTTTCTAAGATCAGAAATGTTGATAAAATTATTATTTGAGTGGACTTTCACAATCCAGTGAAAATATATATTGTTGTTTAATATATTTTATTGATTTTTTACAGAGAGGAAAGGAGAGAGATAGAAAGTCAGAAGCATCGATGAGAGAGAGACATCGATCAGCCACCTCCTACACACCCCATAGTGGAGATGTGCCCGCAAGCAAGGTACATGACCCCAACCGGAATCGAACCTGGGACCTTTCAGTCCGCAAGCCGACGCTCTATCCACTGAGCCAAACCGGTCTCGGCACATAATCCAGTGTTTTTAATTTCCTCTGTGATGGCAAGGAAGTTTGGAAAATAGTGTTTCTGATTTCTCCTCCTCTTCAACTTGAATGTTGTGTGGTTTAATTTATTTCTCACTCCCATTCTAAAACACTGTTATTAAATATGGGTGATAGTCTGTAGTTAAAACTCATTGTTTTTCATTTTAGCTCCCACTATATAAATCAAATTGATGATGAACTCAGTTAACTGAATGGTTGAAAGAAATCAGGTTTTTGTGGAACAGTCAATAATTTCCTGCTGTTTGCAAACGCTGCATTAAGAATGATGAAAAATAAACATTGATGCATACTCTATACACTCAGCATGTGTCACAGATCCGACCAACCATTCTTGATTCATACTCATGGATGCCAAGAGATTCAACTTTCCTCATTCTAGTTTTATAAATCTCTATGGAGGGAAATTGAATGGTTGTTACTGCATGATGAAAACCATGATTGGGGCCCTCATGATCTGACATTTTTAGCTTAATAATACTCAAAACACACTGGTCCTAGATCAGAAGGGCCTCTAAGTTTCCTTCAAACGCTAAGTTTTATGATTCTCTGCTCTTATGATTGTTGACAAAAGAACAAGAAAAGAGAAACCAATATCAGCACACCACTCTCCTTTGTGCGTGAACCACTTGCTTTTGTTTTGGCTTGAAGCACTCACTCTTGGGAACAGATATAGCCTCATGTGTCACATTCTTGCCACCATCTCTACACTTTTAGTTGAGACTGTCACTGTCAGGGGGACACACCTGGGAACTACAGCAGTTCCCAGAACCATAATTCTAAATACCATCCTAGCAGTCTCTAAATTGCATGGGTTCCTTGTAAGGTGAGAAACCCTGTCTGCTGGAGGTTTGTTTATTTTGCAGTTAGGAAAGGTAAGGGACTCCTTTGTGAACCATGTGCTTGGAATTTAAAAGTATAGTATTGCTGACAGAGTGCTGAAAATTCATCACGTAGTGTATTTAGCATTTTCTCTTTCTAAGGGTGGTGGGCTGGGGGTGGCACCTCCCCTCTTCCCTGTTCAGTTATTCTGACCAGGAGCAGGGGGTGGCTGCGATGACTCAGCCACTTGCTCATGAGTGTTCCCTTACCACAGGTTTGTTTGGAGGGCTCACTTCCAAAACAAAGATTAAAATGCCTTTTCTCTTTAATAGTCTCACTGAACACTGTTGCTTGTTAATGTTCAGACACTAATAACACTGGAAAGAGTCGTTGCTTGTGTCAACTCATCAAGTAGTCTAAACAAGCCTGTTGGAGGCTGGCCAGCTCTGGCCAGTCATTGACCACAGACACGATCTGGAAGACTATTACAACTTGTGGAAGTCAGAGGTAGCTCTGCTTCCTGTCTAGCCCACTTCCCAGGGATTGTCCCCAGAAGCACTGGACTTTGAGGCCAGTAGGAGTTTCGTTACCCTATAGACTTAAGATGTGCCTTATTTTTTAGCACCAAAATTGAGGTGTGTGTAAAAGCTTCAGAAAAGCCAGAAATACGAACATTATACGAAGTGATGCTTGGCAGCTGGAAGTTTATAATATAGTTTTGTGGTTAGAAGGTGCTGAGAGTTTTATCCTACTTGCATTTTTGATGAGCGGGTGGATGGATTTGTGAGAGTTCTTTTCCTTTGGATGATTATTGTGCTTTTACAAAAACATCTCTGGTCTTTTTTGGGTGAGTCACATTTATCTACAAAAAGAGATTTGTTACTAGTGATCATTTCACACCCTTTAATAAGATGGATGGAGGGAACTTTCAAGTGTGCCCTTCTGGTAACAGCAAAAATACATACATACCTACATATATACATACTAAAAAACCAGAAAACTCCATTGAAAAATTATTTAAAATATCAAGCATTCCAAGGAAATTTATAAAACGAATCATATCAATAGTCACTCTTCTTCTAAAAATAAATATTTACTAAATTTCTACTATATTCATTCCTTAATTTGTCTCCTGTAATCTTCCCATGTTATGGAATAGGAATCTGGGACTCAAGGGGGCTTGGTAATTTTCCCCCCAAACCACACAATTTTAGTGCTAATCTCAAGGATGACATCAAAACCTTGTTCTTTCCATTACATTTCACTACTTTTGTTAATACACATTTGTCAACTGTTTGCTTAAAAAATATCTGAATAGCTTCATAGCTCTTTCTGTTTCTCCAGTTTTCAAGAAAACAAGTTGGTTCTGCTTTTGAATCCTGTGGTGTGGGTTGAGAGCTAGTGCCCATGATTTGAAGAATCAATTAATTTATTTACAAATTAGATCATATGTTTCCCATGAAAAAAAATAATGCAATGTTTCTCCTGGAAATCGTTTTTCTCTTACTTTTGGAGGAAATCTGAGGGAGAAAGTACTTTACATACCTAGTACATTCCAGATAGGGTCGGTAGTAAATATCCTCTTAGTCAATTTGCATTTAGTGTTTAGAGATATTTTAGGGCTTCCTCTTCTACTAAATAGCCAGTGTCTCAGAACTAAGGAAGTACAGCATTATCAGTGCATTGAAGATAGAGAGAGTACACTGTCTAGTGGTAGAAGTAAAAGACTACAGTTATTTCTCAACAGTCAATGGCTTGACTCGGTCCTTAAAAGAGGCCCTGGTTGACTTCAGTTTTTGTAAAGATGGAAAGTGGAAGTAAAAACAAACCACCAGTCTCACAGAATCAAAGGTCCCTTAGCCTATACTTGCAAATTGCCAAGAAACACATTGCAAGAATGCCAAGTGTTGATGGTCAACTGAAAGGTCGTAAAATAAATAACACTTGTTTGCCTCCTACTTATATTTTCTTACTTTGAAGGTGTTGGAATACTTGTTTTAGTTATTGCCACGTAATGTGTTATTCTGCTATCTTTAGATATAACCAGTGGCTAGAGTCAGCTTTGGATTTCTAAATAGTGTGAAGCAACAGAAAAGGCCTCATAAGAAACTTGCAGAGCAATCTCTCCTTTCGGAAACTCTCCTTTATCTACTCCCTTTCTCTTTTCCTTTCCCTCCACAAGGAATATAATTGTGTTTATATTTCATCAAATCCAAAGAAACACATTATAAGATTAACCAATATTTCAGGTATAATTAAAAAAGAAAAGTACTGCCAATTAAAATGATACAGAGCTTTTTTGTAAACTTAAAGTTTTTATTTTGTTCTTGTTGAAAGAATTCATTTAGCTTATTTAGAGAGATTTTTCTTTTTCATATATTGCTCTCCCTTGCATACATACACAAAAAGGAAAATACAAGCAATATAACAAGTTTAAGGTATTCTGAAAGCTGCTTCGCTGAGTTAACTTTCCTTAGTCATTTTTTGATTCAGATATTGTTCTCTGTTCTATCAGAAATGTTTGTGCAGCACAAGCGTGCTCACTATTATCTCTGGGATTTTCTTTCAAGCCACAGACATCTATTGCTACAAATGCTGGTTATTGCTTGATCCCACCAGATCAAAGAAAGGTTTTCAGGCAATAGCCAGGATTCACATTTCTTCCTCGGATTATCTTTTAACAGTTTGTTGACTAAAATATTGAAGGGTTGCAATTATCCAGTGATGCTTCTAGAATGTCAACCAAATTCAAGGTTATGGGAGCAAAAGCAATGACAATTATGTCAGGACATCCACCTGGCCAACAATGATTATAAGGTGCCATTCACTGAAAGATTTCAAAGATGCTAAAACATTAGTAAGAAACCCAGAGGGAGAGGAGTGCATCCTAGAACTGATGATATAAAGTATGTGTGCCTTAATCAGATGAGTGTTTAAAAGATGTTAGAGAGTTCTAGCCAGTTTGGCTCAGGGAATATAGTGTCAGCCTGTGGACTGAAGGGCCCTCAGTTTGATTCTGGTCAAGGGCACAGGCCTCCTGTTGCAGGATTGATCCCTGGCCCTGGTCTGAGTGGCTGTGGAGTCTTTCTTTCTTTCTTTCTTTCTTTCTTTCTTTCTTTCTTTCTTTCTTTCTTTCTTTCTTTCTTTCTTTCTTCCTTTCTTTCTTTCTTTTTTTGTTATTCATCAGTTTATTTTGTTCTTTATTATATATATATTTTTATAATTCTTTATTGTTGAAATTATGACATATGTCCCCCTTTTCCCCCCATTGACTCCCTCTATCCCCTTCCCGCTCACCTAATTTAGGCAGGCTCTCCTAAAATAAACTCTTTTTATGATGAATACAAATTCAACTGACTAAGGACCTTAATTTCAGTTGAAAACCATAAATTCTTTAAAGATGTCTGAAACATAAAGTGATGGGGGGCATTGAGTGGGAGAAAGCTAAAAAAAGTAAAAATAAAGTCTGTGTGCAATTTCCATTGCAAATAGGGGAATGTGTGGGTAGAGTATAGAGTTAGGGGTTAGGGATGGGGAATTGTCTTCTGATCATTATTTACTCCAAGTCCGAGTTTTGCCCTCTCATAGTATCTTCTCAAAGTGTCCTGTAAAGGACTCAGACAGACAGTGTTAGTGAGCTGGCACCTGCCTTAAAAGAACTGCTAAAGTCTTCACAAGCTGTCTCATGTAATGAGAGCCTAGGTTTACAGCAGCATCTAATTTTAATTTCATTTCAAAGATTTTGAACTTATAGTTAATTCTTACAGAAATAGATCCACCTTATAAAGAATCAAGTTTCTTTGTTTTCTTCCCCCTCTAAAGTTTCAGTACATCAAATAGTATTAAGAATCTCCTGCTAACCCGAGGAAGAATCTGAGGAACAAAATGGGTATGTAGGTACCTGCTTCTACCTTTATTATTTTTATTGTTAATCCTCACCAGAAAGTATTTTTCCCATTGATTTTATTTTTTATTTTTAGAGAAAGTAGAAGGGGAAAAAAGGGGAGAAAGGGGGAGAGAGAGACAGAAACATTGATGTGAGAGAGACTCATCAATTGGATGCCTTCCACATGTTCCCTGACTGGACTAGGCATCAAATCTGAGACCCTTCCATCTGCAAGCCGATGCTCTAACCCTTGAGAACACTGGCCAGGGCACTTACTTCTACCTTTAAATTGAAGTGACTGGGTTGTATATTGATTTCATTGAGGTTACATTGGTGATATTGATTTCTTTATTTTACTTTATTTTATTTTACTTTATTTTATTTTATTTATCCTTACGAGAAGATATTTTTCCATTGATTCTTGGTGGGAGTAGTAGAGAAAGGGAAAGACAGAGAGAAACATCAATGTTAGAGAAACACATTGATTGACTGCTTCTTGCATTAATTGCCCAGGCCGAAAAGGAACCTGCAACCTAGGTATGTGCCCTTGACAGGAATCGAACCTGGGGCACTTTAGTCCACAAGCTGACACTCTCTATTCACTGAGCCAAACTGTCTAAGGCGATTCCTTTATTATTCATACAGGAATGTAGAATGAAACCCAAAAGTCAATAAATAGCAGTATGGCAGTGTTTTCTGGTTGAAAACAACAACAACAACAACAACAACAATTCTCTGAATTAGATGGACTTGTGTAGAACAGAGGTAAGGGAAGGAAATTGAAGGAAGAGAAAAAGAATGGAAAGTGAGACTTTACCTCCAAAGAGATAAAATGTCTGAAGAATAGACCTTTTCATGACTTTCATGTCTTTCAAACACATACTATGTCTGGAATTGGCTAAAGTTTCTTTTATTCAAAAAAGATACTTAGTTTTTAGGAATAAACTCTATTATGTTAAAACTATATCACTCTGGTCTTCTCTGTAGATCAGAATTAATTTTGGTCCAGAATTATTTATTTTATTTGGTCAACTGTTGTTTAATTTTATTATGTAAAACATCGAAGATTAATACTGAGAATCTGACCAAAATCAGGAAGCAAAAGTACAAAAGTGACAGGTTCTGTGTGAGGAACAAAATCAACAAAAATGTTAGACCACTGATATGCAGATTAGATCTTTAAATTTGAAAAAAATGATCTACAGATATTTTGTTTTGTGAATTCATTGAGTTTGGGACTAAAAAAAAAGAAAAATGCACAGAAGTAGTCGAAACAGATTTCAAAAGGGATGTTAATTGTAGCCAGTGGCTAGATGTTTATCTCCACTTCATTTTGTATTAAGACTTTGCATATAACTCTTCAATTAGAATTGAAAATATAAAAATGCAGCCAAAATATTTTGTTTGGCATTTTAACAAAATATCAAGTCCCAGACCTCTGAAGATGTTTTCTCACTAGATACACAAGTAGAAAACATGTTCTTTATCTTATCTTTGGGTTCTAAAAAGCAATTTGCTTTAAACATTGAATGATACCTTCATATTTTCATAAGATAATATGAACTTATTGCATATTATCTTAGTGTTGTTGTTAGTTTTCAGTCTCACTTTCTATTTTTCTGACTAATCTTTTTTTTTTTTAAAGACCCATAGGACAACTGCAAATATGAGAAGAATTTTAATAAAATTATCAGCTTTTTGTCTATATTTCTGGAATACTTAAAACTTCCCTCACATTTAAGCATTCTCTCTACTGCCTTATTACATAGTAATTCTTTTTTAAAAATATATTTTTATTGATTTCAGAGAGGAAAGGAGAGGGAGAGAGATAGAAGCATCAATGATGAAAGAGAATCATTGATTGACCACCACCTGCATGCCTCCTACTGGGAATTGAGCCTGCAACCCAGGCGTGTGCTCTTGACTGGAATCAAATCTGGGACCCTTCAGTGCACAAGCCAATGCTCTATCCACTGAACAAAACCAGCTAGGGCTACATAGTAATTCTTAAATGATGCAGGCTAGTTCTGCCCTTATTCAAATTTTCACAAATCTGACTTAATGAAGGACGAACTAGAGAGATAAATGGAGGAGATGGTACATATTGTAAAACTGATGTTGGCCTGGACACTTAGCCTGAGGGAGTAAAAAGTGAAGGATAATGAATCATAATGGCAACAAACTAAAGGTCTCTGGTTTATTGGAAGGACCAACCTTTTGTCTTTGTTGGAACCCCAGCTTCTTCCAGCTCACTCTCCATCCACTGCCAATCTCTAATGACACCTGGATTGTCCTTAAGGCAATTGTTTAACTAATATAGTTTATTCTTTACCACCGGTCACAGCCACCATCTTTTCTCTCTTCAACTTTCCTACCACATGTGCATACATGACACGCATGCGCGCGCGCGCGCGCGCACACACACACACACACACACACACACACACACACCATGCATACACCCAGTGACTGATGTTTAGTAAGCCATTCTAAGGCCAAGTCTAGGGTGCTGTTAATGAAGTTTTTGCACTTCAAGTTAATGAAGTTCCCTTGCCCTGGGGTGCTGTCCCCCTTCTCCACCTGTCTCCCTCTTCTATGCCAGGACACAGACTTATCTTGCCTTCCCAGGGGAAATTCTGTTTCCAATAACCAATTCCCCAGTTACATCCCCAAGTTCAGTCCCTCCTTCCCTGGTGGAGTCACAACAGTGTGTTAGGTTATATAATCCTACTAGCCTCATCTTTTAAAAAGGTAACATAACCCGGGATGGTTTTTCTCAGGGGTTAGAGAAAAAGGGTGGCAGCTTTGATTCTAGTCATGGGCATGTATCTCTATTGCAGGCTTGAGGCCCAGCCCCAGTCAGGACATGTGCAAGGAGGAAACCAAGGTGGTGTCTCTCTCATATCGATGTTTCTCTTTCTTTCCTCTCCTTCCTCCTCTCTACTCTCTCTCTAAAACAAAACAAAACAAAAACTCAGGTGAGGATTATAGAAAGAAAGAGAGAGAAAGAGAGAGAGAGGCAGCATAGACAGCACAGGTATGAAGAACCAAAGAACAGGTGGCTCTTCCCCACTTGCTGTGCTCAAATGACCTGTGTGGGCATGCAATCCTGGGCCTTAAACTCAGTGATTCAGATGTTGGCCCCTCTTGATTTCTCTGTCCATGACATGGGAGACTATACTCTGATTTTTATGACCACCTGACGTTTGTAGGCAAATTAGCCATACATTGCAACATATGGGATATGGAAACCGAAGGCCTGTTCAATCACCTTTTCTGTCTGCAGTTACCAAGATAAAACATCTCCAATTTGCACAGGAACACAAGGATTGGACAGTCGAGCATTGGAAAAAAGTCATGTGGTCGAATGAATCACATTTCCAGTTGCATCATGCAGATGACAGAGTGAGAATTTGGCAGAAACAGCATGAAAGCATGCACCCCACATGCATAAGCACAACCCTTCAAGCTCGTGGGGGCAGTGTTATGGTTTGGGGCATGTTTTCCTGGCATGATTTGGGCCCTTTAATTTGTGTAGAACAATGTCTGAATAACACAGCATACCTAAGTATCATTGCTGATCAAGTTCATTCTATCATGTTGATGGCATATTCCCATGGAGATGGCTTCTTCCAACAAAACAATGCGCCATGCCACAGTGCTCGTATTGTGCAGGAGGGGTTTCAAGAACGTGAGGGAGACTTTACCTTCCTTAGGTGGCCCCCACAATCACCAGATCTCAATCCAATTGAGCATTTGTGGGACGATGTTAAAAGAGCCACCAGGCAGCTGGTTCCACAACCATTAAATCTCACAGAACTGGACAGTGCTATTCATCAGGCATGGTGTCAGATTCCTCCCATCACCTTTCAACATCTCATGGAGTCAATGCCAAGAAGAATCACCGCAGTATTGAAGGCAAAATGTTGCCCAACGAAGTACTGATGGGGTGGTCATAATAATCTGGCCACTCAGTGTATATGCTGCTAGCCAGAGGACTATGAGGAATGGTTACCCAACACACTTTGTTTTTGTTCAAACCCCCAGTACAAATAATTATTTCAGGATACATTGAAGTACTATGCCAGATATGAAACATGTTTAGAATATTGATGCCTTCAGCCTTTGTTTCAGAAATTCCTAAGCCTCCATCCTATTGAGTATATGTGGCTGGGGTTATACTTTTATATAAGGCAAAAAGATGGTGACAGAAACTGGTAATGTGAGTGGCTGCAGGGTTTGTGTTTTCAGTTTGTAAGATGTTGGGAAGGGCACCCATTACTCACTCCTATAAGTTCTCACTCAAAGTTAATTTTCCACCACAACGCAACTGACCCGGAGTTTCAACTATTTCCACTTGAAACTATAAGTCATCTCAGGTTCATTTGACATTTTCCCCTATCTAGTTTAAGGCTTAAGACAAGTTGACTCATAGTTTTGGGCTCCTCAGCAAACCCCTCAGTGAACTTGGAAGTCTTGAATCAGAAGTCTGGAGTTTTTATTCCGGAGCTTTGCATGATCCTTGGCTATTTTGGGCTACAATCTGAAATCCCATCAGACTCACTTCAGACCATATGGAGCGAAGACAGAGACCACTAGGGCTCTTATCCACCCGCCACACATTCATTCTTATGTTTCTATATCCTCAGCAGACCTCACTAGGCTTCTACAGAGAACACTTTTTTTTTCTTTTTCAAAAATAAAAAATAAAAAATAAAGACATTAGTCTCATGGCTGCTAGGAATGAACTGGTCAAGAAGACTATCAATTTCTTGACACTCCATTACATATGTTGAAGAATTGTTTCCAAAGTGTTTCCTTTCACTACCCTCAACAGACATGTTTGCTGCTTTTAAATCCAGTAACCACTCCTAACTGTACAATGTATTAAGATCTTAAACTATTATTTCTAATTATGGTGGAGACTTTTCAAGGGTTTATTATATAATTTTGATTATAAAAGCAACAAAAAATTATAGTCAGTCCTTAAAATACTCTTCTTGAACACTGTTGATATTTGTAATAAATGAGATGATATAAAGTTGTATATTTTTAAAGTCTGGGATTTGTATCATTGGTTTTTCCCTATGCTAGTTTCCCCCCAGTGTGAGAATCTATTTTCATTACAAGTTCTCATACTGAAATGACTCTTATTTTACAGTAAATTTTGTTACTGTTTGCAATAGTATAGGTAATCGAAGATCATAAGAGAAGCCCACATAAAATAGAAAAAATTCTGTTGGTTTTAACAATGGGGAGAAAAATCCTGTTTGCTTTGGTGAATAATGCAAATAAAGGATTTTTTTCTCAGTTACAGTGCTTTGGGGGACATCTGGCTGCTCAGTATTGGGCTTTTCCAGAGACTAGTGCTTTACAACTGCTTTCCAAGTTTTTTTCTCAAATCCTCAGGAAACAGATTAACTTTGCAGTCTTTATTCAAACATATTGGAAATCAAAGTGAGTTTCAACTGGTAAAATGTCTGAATTGAAGATTATTTGTAAAAAAAAAATGCATCTGGATTCCTTTTAAGGATATACGGTCATTGAAACATGGCTAATAAAGTTTCTAAGCCAAATCCTTTGAAGGAAACTCTTTCATGAATAGAAGAGACAGTTGAGAATAAATTATAATCAGCAAGTCAATTGTTTCTAATAAGTGGGTTCTTGAAAACTCTTTGTTCCTTTCAGATTTAAGATTTTCCCCAAGTCTAGTTTTCACTATTAATTTTCTGGGTGCACATTGTGTTCACAGAGAATGCAAACGTATGCTTCAACCCAGCTTCTGAATCAGTGAGATGCATGAGAAACTGGGGGCATTGCCCAACCCCTGGGCTGCTGCCTCCTGGCTAGTTCCGTTATCACTTCAGGCTATATTTTCTTTGTTCTCTTCCATCGCTACCATATCCCAGTCAAATAAATGCACTTTCCCTCAACCACCATTTTCTCTCATCCTCATTGAGCTTGCTCCCCCAACTCCAGATCACTGTCAAGCTTAAAGCTTCCTTCACCCATCTTTCTTCCTCCTCCCCAGAGTTCAGTGACCAAGAAGAATCCAGCCAATGCTTTTGCAACCACATGACTAACTTATCTCTCTTCCTCTCCATTTCCTCAGCCAGAATGCTGGCTCAGCAACTTATTTTGGTTGCCTGGCCTAGCACAGTCTTGCAGGAATCCTCTTAAACCTCCAGCCATCCTTCCATCAATCATCCCTTAGAATACTAGGCACTGACCCATCCCTGATCCTACCACTTCTCTGACCAAAACCTGCCATGGCCCCTGTTGCCTGCTAAGCTCAGCACAGACTTCCTGGCCCAGCTGTTGGGAGCCTCCATAAGAACTGATTTCAGCTCTTTTCAATGTGAGCTCCTGCTCTCTCTCTGGGTAAACACCACACTTGAACCCATCAGATGATTGTTTTTCTGTTCCCCAAACATACTGCGGGCCTTCCAACTGCTATACATATTCATGTGCCATTTCCCAATTTTTCTCTCAAAATCATATGAATCCTTCAGAGCCCAAAACAAACATCCTAGTTTCCATAGTGTGTGGGTGTCCATAATAGGTTATATAATTAGAAAGGAAACCCTTTCTAATTATATAACATACTAGAGGCCCAGTGCATGGATTTGTGCATGGGTGGGGTCTCTGATCCTGGCCAGCGACCAGGGCCAATCCGCCAGACCCCAGCAGCAAGCTAATCTACTGGTTGGAGCATCTAGCCCCTGGTGGCCAGGGCACATCATAGTGACTGGTTGAGCAATCAGACACCTAGTATATTATGCTTTTATTATATAAGATAATCACATATCATACAGGGATGCACTAGCCATATTTGTAAATACATGATCATTGAATGCCTTTATAAATGTGTGTATCATATATTCACTCACATATAACTTACACTCAAAAAACACTTCTTCACAAAGAACTTTCACCCACATATTTACCCTTCACCACACAAACCCATGAGATGGGCAATATGGACGGTTGGCAGACAAAGAATCTAAGTCTGAGGAAATTGCACAGTTTACCCGAGGTCATCTCTCCAAAAGTGATAGGAGTAGGTTTCACACCCAGCACTTGTAACAGCTCCTGGCACTTTTAACCCAATCATGATGACCTCCCTTCTAATGGGACAGAGACACAAATGAGGTGATTCCTGCAGCAGATGGGGAAAGAGGCCAGGCCGCGGAGTGTCAGGGGCGGTCTGTGAGAAGAGCAGTGGCGTGATCAAAGCACTGCTGCAGGAAGATTGATCTGGTGGTGCTGGTGAGGCGGTGGGAGCGGGAACACCCTGCTGGAATCCATTGCTCGCTCTTCTGAACTCAGTGGCTCTTTGTTTGCGCTCCCCATGCAGCATTTACCCAGCGCTGCCCACTGGTTATTTATTTGTTTACTTGCTCCCTACCCACACACACTCCGGAAGAAGTTAAGGTGGTTTTACACTGTCTTATATTTCACAACCATGATAATACTACTAGATCTTATCTCCTCCACTTAATTTTAATCCTGTAGCAGCTTAAAATTGGGTATTAAAAAGTATGTTTTTTTACATCTTTGTACTAACCATGTGTTTGACTTAGGGATGTACTGATTGTGGATGTTCAGAATCCAGTGAATGAACGAATAAGTGAATGAAAGGGCATCTGAGAGATTTTTGCTAAAGATGGGATGAGGGAGAGACATGGTTAAATGGATTACAATATTTATACTTAAGATCATATGCAACCACTAAGAGGGTGAGATACATCTATATGAATTTAAATGGTAAGAAGGCTATGATATATTGTTTCCTAAATCACAGAATACACATATATATGAAAAAAGCAGTGTGCATGTGTTTTGTGTGTGTGTGTGTGTGTGTGTATGTTGCACATTGAATTGTTAACATTGTTAACTATTTACCTCTGGGGTAAAGTAAAGGATTGGAAAACGGCCTTGAAGACATCTTCAGACGTGCTGAATGTCTTCATTTAACTTCATCCTAGAGATTATTTCCAGTTTGTGATCAAGACCCACTTCCAAGTCCAACTTCCTTATCTGTGTTGCCTGCTCCGCAAGTGGCCACAGAAGATGCCCCATACATGGTCTCCAGATCTCCTTTCTGTCTTTCCTTTTCTGGGACTTCTAATGGCACAGCCTGGCCCCTCCGGGTTTGACTCTCCTTCTTCTGCATGGGAACATCTCCCTGGATCCAGCCTGCTGCCTTCACTCTTTAGCAAGTTTGCACAATACTCAGTGACATTTTCACTGCAACTCCATGAGACTTCCGTTTCAGGTGTCACATCACCTCAGACCTGTTCTATTCACAGCAGGAAGAACTGTGGTACCATATTCAATTCACTCCTTCCTCCATCTCCCCACCCCCCCTCCACCAGATCAACAACCATCACTTTCTAAAATAAAATTATTTTCCTTAAATATTTAATGATGTTCTCTACCAATGATAAGATATAGATGCCAGGTGGTTACAACTTTTTAAGCTATTAATATGCAAATGGTAATTAGAATTATGAGTTTCTTCATTAGCCACTACTCTTTCTTTTCCTGGCATTTGAGTCTTTTTCCTTTGAAAAGTACACTTTTTCTCTTAACTCAGTTATTTATTCACTCACCTCTAAATATCTTCTTTACATTGCATTAAATCTCACTTATGTTTCATTCGCCTAACACTTAAATGATGACCAAAATAATCTGGCCTTATCAGATGGCAGCTTGTAAGTTTGTCTTGTGTAACCAGGTGAACCACACCATAAAATGTGAAGCTATTGAATAATCTTCAGAAACCTGGTGAGAGATGGTTCGTCATCACCAGCTGCCCTCTACCATGATTGCTACCATCTTCCCACTTTCCTCCACTTCTTACTGAGCATACTGGAAGCTCAGCAGCATTGAGCTTCCATAGCTCTCACAGTCAAGTCTGAGACCAAGAACCCTTTCCCCCAAAGAACCAGTTGGAAATTGGTGCATCAAGAGTGCCTACTATGTGCTCTACAATCACCATACTTCATATACCTGTCCCCAGTCACATCGGGCCCAAAGGTCTGCTGATCACATACACGACATAGACAACTAAAGAGTGTGTAGCAGGTAAAGCTTTTTACAATAGATCATGCAGGAACACTCAGGCAGACTTGTGAAGTTCAAAGTAAATGGTGTTTGTGCTACTCTTATTACACCAAGAATCAATTTTCAAGGAAAATTCATTCTCTCTCACCTCTGTGCCCTGGAAATGGAATCAAGCCATGGTTTTAATATTTTGTGGTTGCAGATCCCTTGAGAACCTGATGAAAACCATGAGGCCTCCTTTTCCTGGGGGCAGCGGGGTGGGGGTGAGGGGAGAGAAACACCTCTCTTTGTATACACGAAAATGTATAATTTCAAGGCATTTGCCTGCCCCAATGCTCTTTCCCAGAAGTCCTTTCTTAGATCCTACGTTAAGAACCCTGAACTAAAGGGAAAAATCAATCTTCTGGAATAAAGTGCAGGGTAAAGAGTTTCCAAATGGAGGTTAGTGGTGCTTCTCACAGAGCTGAGGGTGAAGAAGAGGGAGGAGGTGGTATTCAGGGGAACAGTAAAAAACATGTTGGTGAAATAAAGGATCAGCATAATGGCATTACACTTGCGGGTCAATCTGTGATGATACTGAAAAGGAAAGCTAAGGCAAAACTGCAAAATTCCCTCTAGTAATAGAGTTAAATGCTAAAAAATGGACTTTGGTACTAGATGGTTGTGGGTGAGGCCTGGCTCTGTCTTCTAGTAACTTTAGACAATTTACTCAACCCTTAACCCTCATTGTCTTCAGCTGTAACATGAGGATAATAACAGTTTAATAGAGATGAGATAGTAAACGAAATACTTGTGAAGTGCTTATTACAATGCCTACATAAGGGCTACCTGTTAACATTATGCTATTTTCCTTTCTCAGGCACCCAAAGGGTCCTGTGCAAGCCATTCACACTATAGTGTGAATTAACATTAAATGCTCACTCACTGAAAGCTATTTGTGCAGTGAACCCTCTTTCACATGCAGGAACTTGTCCCAGGTCAGTCCTTGGAAGAAAGGTGGAGGTGATGGGCATAAGTAGGGGAGGAAGATTAAAAGATACCTCAGGAGAGAATCCAAGATGGCGGCATAGGTAAACACCTACAATGCTGCCTCGCACAACAATTTCAAAACTACAACTAAAAGACAGAACGGACATCATCCAGAACCACACGAAAGCTGGCTGAGTGGAAGTTCTACAACTAGAGGGAAAGAGAGGGGCTCGCGGAGACCCAGAGGAGCTGCAAAAAGCTGAGGTACGGAGACGCGCGCTGAGAGAGCGGTGCCGGAGAATCTGGCTGGCTTTCTCTGGCAGGAGGGAAACGGAGACTCCCAACGGCATTGAACCCCTTATCTTACGACACTAAACCCCAGATCCAGCCGAAACTCATACGGGGGAGCTTGGACTGTGAAAAGGGAGAGGTGCACGGAAATTTAGGGGAGTTGCAAAGGATCGGAGGTCTGGTTGCGCATGGCACCACGCGGAGGACGGATTGCTGATTGTGCCGCTGGCTTTCGCGAGTGGGCGGGAGACAGACCCTCCCAACTGTGCCACTTCTGAGTCCACTGGGCCCCTGTTTTGGGCGAAACCCTGGGGACCTAGACTCGTGTGGTCCTGGTTCGCAGGGGAGCCGGAAAGGCAGCGGTCAGAGGCGCTGCGGGTGCGCGGGCGCCCAAGGACCGCTCCAGCCATTACCCAGTCACGTGAGACTCAGGGGCGGTGGAGGGCAGGGCCGACTGGAAGGCAAGGCGGTCCCTTAAGCCCTGAGACTCCACCCCTCCCAAGCTCAGCAGAGGCTTCTTCGGCTGAATCCAGCACAGAAGTTTCCCCGGCACAGTGAAAATGCCGAGACAAGGGAAGGGATTACAAGCAAAAGAAATGGAGGAAAAAAAACGACTGGATATAGAGTTCAAAACCATGCTTATAAGTTTTTGCAAGAATATGCTAGAAAAGATGGATAAATTTAGTGAGACCCAAGAGAAGATGATAAAGACACTGACTGAAATGAAAACTATTATGCAGAGTACTAACAGCAGACTAGAGAAAGGCAAGGATCAAGTCAAAAATTTGAAATATAAAGAAGCAGAAAACATTCAATTGGAAAAGCAAGAAGAGAAAAGAATCCAAAAATGTGAAGATAATGTAAGGAGCCTCTGGGACAGCTTCAAGCGTACCAACATCAGAATTGTGGGGGTGCCAGAAGAAGAGAGAGAGCAAGATACTGAAAACCTGTTTAAAGAAATAATGACTGAAAACTTCCCACATCTGGTAAAAGAAATAGACTTACAAGTCCAGGAAGCACACAGAACCCCAAAGAAAAGGAACCCAAAGAGGACTACACCAAGACACATCATAATTAAAATGCCAAGAGCAAAAGAGAAAGAGAGAATATTAAAAGCAGCAAGAGAAAAACAGTTTATTACCTACAAGGGAGCACCCATACGACTGTCAGCTGATTTCTCAACAGAAACGATGCAGGCCAGACGGGAGTGGCAAGAAATATTCAACGTGATGAACAACAAGAACCTACAACCAAGAATAATCTATCCAGCAAAACTATCATTCAGGATTGAAGGGCAGATAAAGACCTTCACAGAGAAGAAAAAGCTAAAGGAGTTCATCAACTCCAAACCAGTATTATATGAAATGCTGAAAGGTACCCTTTTAGAAGAGGAAGAAGAAAAAGGTAAAAGACAAAAAATTATGAACAACAAATACACATCTGTCAACAAGTGAATCTAAAAATTAAGTGAATTAAAAATCTGATCAACAGAATAAACTGGTGAATATAATAGAATCAGGAGCACAGAAAGGGAGTAGACTGATAATTCTCAGGAGGACAAAAATCATAAAGCATCAAACAGACTGTGAAATTATAGCAGAAAGATTAAAGTTAGGTGAGGTAAATAAGTGATCAATCAAAGGACTTGTATGCATGCTTATAAACATAACCAATGATCACAGACACTGGGGGGTCGGGGTACGCCTGGGAGGGAGGGAGGCAATGGGGAGATATGTATAAAAAATTAATAAAAATTAATTAAAAAATAAAAAATAAAAAAAAATAAAAATAAAAAAAAGATACCTCAGCATCCTTAAAATCACACCTCAAAGGCAGTCACGCTAGACCTGGTGAAGATTCACATTAAGGGGCAAAGGAGGACTGCAGCAGGGTTCTTGGAGTAAGGAGGCATGCCTGATCCTGGGCCTCAAGCTCTTTGCATTCTGCTAGCTGTGTTTGAACTCAGTGATTAAAATACATACATGGTCAGCAACCAGCATGGTGTTCAGTCATCTGGAAGGAAGGTCCTGTGGCCCAGCCCACAAACCTTAAACTGAGCAAAGATGTCAACTACATGAATTAAAAATGATTGCCTCCAATTGCAAGCTTCATGACATGACACCTACACTGGGGAGCATTGCATTATTATAAGCACGGTTGATACAGTACAGAGGCATTAATAACGAAGTAGGACAAATATCAAGCCTATCTGTGAAGTGGCCCACATCTTGAGGTTTTGGGGGTACTGGCGGTAACCATGCTTTATGATTCAGCCATGTAATGTATTGTCCTGACCACTGCTTTGGACAGAGTTTCATTATTGTGATAAATAGCATGGTTAAAATAGCCACGCAGGGTTCCCACTGAGGCTGCTCTGTCTTTATTATACCAGATGCTCTGGATTCCTGGAGGGGCTTATCATCCACTCTAAGAAGTCTCCAAGAAAAACATGTAGGAGCCTTTAAAAATGATGACATAGTGTGATTAAGGAAATTTAAGCTTTTATTTATCAATTTCTATACTAGTCATCCCAACTGCTTGAAGTATATAAAGACTTTATTTCATGTTCTATTGAAACAGACCTGTAGCACTTCCTCTAATTCTATGATTCAGGTGCATATAATTTTGAAACATTGAAAGTCAGACGTCTGCGTATGTGCTTATTGTTTGTTAGTGTCTATATATGTTACAAACATATCAGGTTGTTGGATGAAAACTTATGTTTCTGGATTTCATTTTACTTTGAGGAATGAAATCTGAAACAACTCTGAGATTATTTAAGTAGACTATTTAAAGCATAACATTGATTGTGCAACTTGTTTTGCTTTTTAAAATCCTTAAAGGTCCATGAGTTGTATGACCCCACAAAAAGAGTCTTTGGTTTCTAACTTGGTCTGATCTTCATTAACAACTGTTCCTTCCTTATAAACAGAAGAAATATTTAGGAACTCAGAGCCGAGTGGTCTAACTCCTAAATCTGATGCCTTTCTCTCCTCCCTTCTTTAGCTCCCTCCCCCATCTCTCTCTCTCTCTGTCTCCAACTTCATTTCTTTCTCTCTAAGCAGTTAATTTTT
The DNA here is from genome assembly GCA_011751065.1 of Lasiurus cinereus. Lineage (NCBI taxonomy): Eukaryota > Metazoa > Chordata > Mammalia > Chiroptera > Vespertilionidae > Lasiurus > Lasiurus cinereus. Next base: position 8,616,367 of record JAAGEH010000304.1, read on the forward strand.
TAATGGGATTTGTTAACTGTTGGTTAAGAGGGAAATTAAATTTAGAGGTTTTTGCTTCTTGGAGAATCTTAGGGATTTATAGAACTGTCTGGTATGAGAGACCATGTTTATCCTAAGGCAACAACCTTAATTTCTTGGCACTTATTCCATTTTGTTCCTTTGATTAATTGAAAACTTTTACAGGACAAGAAGGCTTTTTAAAAATTGAAAAGTCTCATTCCAGGGCAAAGCCCACTTATTTGTGAATGAATGAAAAGTTAATTGGAAAAAAAAAGGGAGAGGGGGCAGAGTGTATTTCATTTGTTGTCCATTTAAGTGGAGCTGATAAGCAAAGAAGTAAGACATTATTAAATTTCCAGGTATGTTTCTCAGCTCAGGTTCATATCTTGGGTTTCTTTTTCATGTTAATTCTGAAGGTCAGAGTTTTGTTTTGTTTATTTGTTTTTACAAAATATTATACTAGATTAACTTCTCTCCTAGAAAAGCGTTCCTAGATATAGACTTCTAAAGAATGTAATGAATTTAGAAAGAAATTGGCAGACACCTTCAACATTCACACTTATGTGTTTATTATTTGTGTAGTAAGTTCAGTAAGATAATCAACTCTTCTGTTATACATTTCTCAATGTTATACAATTCTGCTTCATTTTACTTCTACTGGATGTATAATTATGCAAAATTTTTAAAGTTCCAGGGGAGTAAAATTGCAATACTAGAGAATTGACTTGTGGTAATGTTCCATGAAACTCTTCTTTGTTTCCATTATTTTCAGTTTGGTTTTGGTTTTCTAAGAATTTGCACCCTTGATTTTGGAACTCATTATTTCAAACTCCAATAATCCTAAAAATGAAAGCTGAAACTAAGGAATTTTTTATGGTTTTTAACTTGATCATTCCTTTCACCTAGAAAAGGGCAAGAATTTGCCCCCAACTAAGCCAAATTTATGGAAAAGCTTGATAAAAATGGCGAATGTTTTGTGTATGCAGAGATGTCCACAGTGGTGTGACCTTTTCTGCCTTCAAGTTTTATTATATGAAATGTTCATGCCACTCTTCTAGAAATACTAACCTTATTTTTCTAAGACTCCTTTCATTTATTTTTTCAGTCAAAAGGGGGGAGGTAATTTGCAAGGAGTTCAGTACTGTGATAATGTACAGGGGTTCATGCTTTAGTGAGAGTTCAGAAATGGATTACAAATAAAAGCAGTTCAGTGTTCTCATCCTTAGAATTAGAGAGGAAGTTCATAGTTTATGAAAGAAAACAGAAAAAAAAATGTGCCTGCCTTATATGGCATAGTGAAGTGCAGCAGGGAATGAATATATATATATATATATATATATATATATATATGAAAAGGTTATGATAGTTGTAAAAAAAAAACCAGCATCAACAACAGATTTCATGAAAATTAAATGTGAGAGACAGTTAAACATTCTCCCTCTTGTTAGTTGGTCTTTAAGTAAAATTACAAAGCACTGTTCTCATTATATTTTATTCTTGTCTCTGCTGCTGAAAATGAATGATCAAAAATAAATGTTTGTATAGATGTTGTTTATTTACAACCTCTTGGCTGCTGTCAGAATTAAAGAAAGATAAGACTTGGTCACACACACACACACACACACACTCACACAATCCTGATACTGTATTTTCTAAAGTAACACTGAGATTCAAATGTTCTTCTTCTTCTGCTTTTTTTTATCCCGAACTGTGGATAACACCTATTCCCAAAAGATCTTTTAAACTCTATAACGTTTTTCAGCCATCTTCTTCTTGTTTCTTAGTCTTTCAATCTGGTCCTCATATGTTCATTTTGGCCTTCCTGTAGGCAGGCTTCCTGTCATGGCATCCAGATAGAAAGAATAATATGGAAGAGAGGAAAGTAAAGAGATGAAAATGTCAACAGATAGGAAGGCATGGAAACAAAAGATTAAGGCAATTCCGTACTACAAAGGCATAGAAAAAGAGGGAGAATCTGGGAAGGTTAATCATATTAGGCCTGTAAAACATTTGAGTTTTTCAGAGAAGACTGGGAGATAAGGAACTGGTCAGGAAATGGAGATCAGTGTTGCAGCTCACCGTCAGAAACAGGAGCAGCTCTGCCTGTGACTTGGGCATGTGCCAAGGGCCAGCCTTGGATTTAGAAGCTCAGAAGGCCTGGGACACATTTACCCTAATGCCACCTCTTGGTTGTCCGAAAGCTTGGTTTTAATAGAATGGTGAAAAGATATTCCTCTTCTTCCTAGGATTCCAGGGCTGCTCTAGATTCCCCAAAGCATCCTCAGGCCACTTTTTCAGCGATGAGTCAGGACTTATGGAGTCCAACAACACTGAATATCATGGTTGGTTATGGGAGTTTTTCTGAGATCTTTCTGATTTAGGTGATTATAGGAAGCCTAGTCTAAGTTTGGTAGGCTGACCATATATCTTTGTTTGCTTAGGGCAGGCATATTTTGCACCCGTTATCCCAGCATAATTATTAATAGCATGTTTATTGCTCTAAAAAAAGATGGATGAGAAATTCCAAGGTCATCCTAAAGTTCAGGCTCTGAGATTTCCAGGATACCCAATAACCTTTTTAGCTCTTTTAAGTCTGGAGAAGTGTGAGCCAGAGCAGCTTACAAGTAACAGGACATGAACTCTGCCATCTCTCTGCAAGCTGGGGAGTGAAAGTGACAATCATTTTGTGGTCCCAGAATGCAAATGTGACTGGCATTTCTAGAGGAAGGGAATAAATTTAACTTTCTTGAGACAGAGGTTCCAGATTTGGGGCTATGCATCTTGTCTGGGGAGCTTTTAAAAACTAGGATCTCACCCTGGCTGGGTAGCTCAGTTTGTTAGAGTGTGGTCCCCAGACACCAAGTTTGCTGGTTCCCTCTCCAGTCAGGACACATACAAGAAGCGATGAATGTATAAAAGAGTGGAACAACAAATCTCTCTCTCTCTCCTTCTCTCTCTCTATCTCTCTCATCAATAAATTAAAAGTAAATAAATAAATATCGGGTCTCTTGGGGTTCATGGTTCATTGGGTAGATCACAGGGGATTCTGATGTTCCCCTCTGGCAGCCACTTGTTCCTTAAGGCATGCTAAATAAAGGTACAACTTCATTGGTGTGTTCATTTAACATCTCAGATGGAAAAACACTTGAAGTACAACTAAAAATCCTAACAGGGAAAGACAAATGTGTTCTTGGTCTCTTAGTTACTTTGGGAAAAGGCAACCAAATACAGCAATAAAAAAAAAACTGAGGTCATCACCCATCACACAAATGTGTAGGGAGTTTCTTTTAATACTAATCCAAACTCTTTAGAACATGAATTTACTTTTATTCATATTTGATCATCAAGACAACTTTTGAGATGGAAATTATTATAACAGTTGAAGAAAATAAGGTTGAGAGTTTATGTAGTCTGCCCAAGCTGGTAGATGACTAGTCTTAAGAAAATTCAAATAAATTGTAGAAATACAGAAAAAAATGACAAAGGAAGAGTTTGTCATCAAAAACAATATCTTAATGGAATACACTTGCACATGTTTCATTTCTATGTAAAAATTCACAATGAACAACCAGAAAGGCTTCTCAAGTCCAGCTCTCTTGGCCAGCTAGTCTAGAAAATTGTAAACATTAGGAAACATTAAACAGGTATGGTTTAGTAAGAACATATTGCTTAGTGACATGTTACTATTCAATAACCTGATGGCCAACAAAGTCTTCAGATACTAATGCCCATTTCTCCCATTACCATCGATGTGGCATTTCTTCTTACTAAATCTCTCAGTCTATTCCAACTCAAGGGCTGTAAAGATTACACTTTAATTAAATATGCTTATCAGTAATCTTGAATCTTCCCCTTACTAGAGTTAAAAACTTAACTCCTTTAATATTTTCAATTGATGTAGCTCCAAGTTCTAATCCTAGCGGTGCTCTCTTCTGAAATACTTCAATTCTCATATTATTCTTTAAAACACACTATTATGTTAAACTTGACTTTGGGGCTATGTTAAGCACCTCATGCCACAGTTCTTACCTTCAGAGCTCTTAATATTGCACATGCAAAGCTGCCCTCCAGAGAAGCAACATTGTTTCCATGATATCTTTGAATTTTACTTTTCTCTTTAGAAAACATGTTTTTAGCTCAATTAGTGCCTTGAAAGAGAATGATAGGTCAGTATAGACAGTGTTTCTTACATACTTCCTCTATGCTGTAAGAAATTTTAACTTTTAAATATATACATTAACTTTTAATTATATGTTAAATTTATTTCAAAGAGGAAGGGAGAGGTAGAGAGAGGTAGAAACATCAATGATGAGAGATAATCATTGATGGGCTGCCTACTGGGTGGGGATTGAGCCCACAACCCCAGCATGTGCCCTTGACTGGAATCGAACCCAGGACGCTTCAGTCCACAGGCTGACACTGTCCACTGAGCCAAATCGGCTAGGCAATTTTAACAACTTTTACCATTGTACTTTATTTATTCTTTACAGAAAAACTAAGTATGTAATTTATTTATGTATTTCTATTACTCATCATAAACGAAAAATTTTTTTAAATTTCTTTCTTCCTCTTTTCCAATTCTTCACCCCTCCCCTAACTGGACCTTACCTTGTAGGTAAGATTCCGGTTTCTGAGAAAAAGTGATAATGCCAGTTAAATTTAAAATTTGACTTTTCACCTACTTCTGTGATATACAGCACTCCACTTAAGTTATCAAAGACTTTTCTTTAGTTTAAAAATGTCCTTGTCAATGAAGCTTTACTTGAAATGTAAAGAATTGAATTGCTATGTTTCTTTTTATCAGCAAAATACATATTAATCATTTTGATCTTACATGCACATAACTCCATTAAAACTAGAAATCATAATTATACAGTACCAAGTAAACTGCACAGAGATTTCTTTGATAAAATGGAAAATAAATTACATTTCCCATTTCTTTGTAGGTGAAATGTATTTTTCTAAATTTTGATTTAGGATTATATTCCCTGTGTACTTTTTTTTTGTTTGTTAAATCATTAATAATAATTGAAATTGCTTTTAATAGCTGGGGCATGTGCAATTTAAATTCACTAATAGTCCAAGGGTACAACAACCCTTCACATATCTTTAAACATCAAAAGTATCAGTTTTCAAAACTGGGTGTTATTCGAGTCCACTTTAAGTTAGCACATTTTTCTCTGTGGGTAACATTTGCTACTGAAAAAATCTTGTCCGTGTAAGTATACAGTAGAATTATCAATAATCGCGCGTTAATAAAGTTAATGAAACTGTACAGTTAAATGATGGAGACAATTAGTTCACACCATTTTGGTTTATTTATTTAGCAGTGAGCATTGTTTAACATGTCAGTCCCGAGAAACAGAAACAGCCCTGAAGAGGCTTAACATTACTAATAAAACAATCAGTATCAAAATATTTTATGTAACAATTTGTCCGTGTTCATATAATAATCTGTCAACTCTGTGATTTGCTTATTATGTGAATTAACTCCGTAATCGCTCTGAGACTGGATGCCGTGACACGGCGTAACTGCGCCCGGGTCCAGGGGGCCCTCGGTGGGTGTTTCCTAGGGAAGGAGCTGTCAGGGTAACGGGAGGGTATCTGGGAGAAGTCAGTAAACTGTCACACCCTGGCATAACAGGTTAGATTTCCCGAGGCTCGGTAGAACCTTCCACACTTCTCCCTCTTACCTTCCACTTCCACTCCGGCCTCTCCCTTCTCCAACGCTTTAAAAAAAAAATTTTTTTTTTAAGTGCTAATTCAGCGCACCACACTGGCCTCTAATTGGGGAGCCTTCCAGGGCCGACCCCTGAAAAGCGGCCGAGCCCAAGCCTTGCCGGCCCCGGGCGGGGGCGCGGCGAGGAGGAGACGCTTAAAAACCTTCGCTCCGCCCCGCGGGGGAGCGCGCGCCGCAGAGCGGGAGGCGCCGCCGCCGCCGCCCCCCGGCCCCTGGGTGGGCTCCCGGGAGGCGCCTTGGGGAGCAGCCGCCCCCGATCTCGGTGTACAGGTACCCCCCCCACCCCGAGGAGGCGTGGGTTCGCTCCCAGCGCTGCCCTCGGGATGCAAACGCCTGTTTCTCCCACGCGCCATCTCCGCGCTCCAGGCAGCTGGCGTCCCGGGCTGGTCCGCGGGCCGCAGGCACCAGGTGGCCGGGGCCGCGCGGGCGACCGGGCCACGCCGGGGTGTCCGGACCCCCCCAGTCGACAGCGAGCACGCGGGGGTCCGGACTCCCAGGCGGCCAGACCCGCGCGCCGCGCGCCTGGCAGTGTCTGTGCCACACAGCCTGGCCCTGAACCGGGTGGAGTGGGGAGCGGGCAGCGGCAAACGGTGAACGGGACCCCGCGGGAGGGGGAGAAAGAAACACAAAATCTAGTAAGCAAAAAGCCAAACAGCGGGTCCTTTGGGACACGGAAGGAATATCCATGAATTGCAGCCTCCATCCCACCCCCACCCCCAAACCACCTTAGGTATCTGTGCTTACAGGTTAGCTTGTTAGACTTCCCTTGACAAATTCATTCCCACCCCACTTTTCCCTTGGCAAAGTTTCAACCATTAGCTTATTTTTAATTTAAGAGTGGAAGTTGGCTAACATCTCTTTATAGTAGATTTCTGTTTAGTATTTTTTAATTACCCCTGAGAAGTACATCACAAATGGCATACTTGTACAAATTGGTGTTTAAAGCAAATCTCTTAGCAAGGTATTCCAAAATCGATCAATTCCCATCATTCCAGATAAGGGCAATCTTAGGAAGTGAAATTAATGATCAAGATAATTTTGGAAAGGACTAGAAAAGATGAGACTCTCATCCCTTTACTTATCAGAAACATTATGGCTGATCATAATTGAAGAACAAAGCAATTTGAGGAATGTCGTGTGCTCCTTAGCATTCTGTCTGGGCAAATATTCAGGGTTTGGCTTCGCAGAGAAAGGGACTAACCTGTGCAGCACAATCCCAAGAGCAAATAATACATGCAAAGGAATTCTTTGAAAGAACATCAATTAGTGAGTGACTTATTTTTTCATTCCATAAACATTTGAACACACCTCTCTGGTAGGAAGGGTAAGAAAGAATTGGGGAAGGGATAGAAGGCAAAGAATAAATGTGTGGCTTCTCTCCTCGCTGATTATCCAGAAAAGAGGAAGAAAGTTAAACCTTAGCAAGGGTTAGACAGTGTAAACACCACAAGACAGATGTGAATACAACTATTGTCAGTGGCAGTAGAATTCCTCCCAGTCACAGGACTGTACTGAATTAAGGTGAGTCTGGCCTTCCAAGTAGGGAAGGGACTTGCTAAAGCTGGGCTCCCTATAAGATGGTCCTTGATACAAATGTAGTATCCTGCCTCTTCTAGAACCTTCAGTATGTTCCCTTCTGAACGCTGTCACTTTCTTCCTTTTTAAGTCTCTTAAACACGAATTTAGAGGGTTCGTTCCAGTAAGTTGAGGCTGAGAGCTGAGGTGATACAATAAAAGGGAGTTAAAAGTTATGAGCTAAATACGTTCTATTTATTACTTCTTTGCAAAAAGAATCTGGGTGGTCTACAACCCAAAACACCCCATTTCAAATAAATTGGTAAAAATCATCATGGAAAACCAGAAAAAGAAAAAGTGAAAACTTGAAATAAGACAACCTTAGGAGTTTGTGGGTCAATGAGATCAAGCTTCAGATTTGGCTCTGAGCTCCTTGGCAGCCAAAGGAAAGAGAGAAAAAGCCCTCAGGAACATTGGTCTTGCTGCTGAAAAGTGTAAAGAATGTCCGTTTTTAATGAAACTGAATTGTAAAAGGAGTTTACTATGCAGAGTAGCTATCCTAAAGGACACAAAGGGCTACAACAGGTAGTGTCCTAACAGTTATTTTTTTTAGAAAAGAAAAGAGGATATCGCTGCCCTGTTTGTGCAACAGCCTTCCATAAAAACCAAGACATAAGTGAAAGTGCGTCTGCAGACTATTCAGTATTTGGGGTTCACCCTGAATGTTAAATAACACCCACTAGACAGCTTTCCCCATATATCACTCCTCTCAGCTGTGATCTTGATAAGAGCCAAATAATGTAAAATTAAGATGATTCTCTCTGGCAGAAGCCCAGAGTATTGGCATTACTTTTGGGATCCTCGAGTTCAGATTCACAGCATTTAGAAAAACAACCGAGCAGATACCAAGTTAGTCATCCTTCTACTCAAAGTGCAGAAGCAAATACGTGCATTGGCACCGGTGAAGACCACCCTAGTTTCCCAGAGGTAGGCTGCGGGGGCATCTCAAGGGTGAGCCAAAATTTTACTTAGGAAGCTTTGAATGAGCTCTGGCACTTGAATACATGCTTAATTGAGTCCCCAGAGCTCTGTACTGTGTTGGCATGGAACCCATTCCAAGTTTGCTTTTCCTAATCACCCACAGTGTCTGGGGAAAACACCAGGACTCCCCCAGGACCCTGGGCTGAATGCTGAGGCTTTCTGATGGGGCTGCAGGATGAAACTGAGTGAGCTGAGAAGAGCTCCCACAAAACCATGTCTTGAATTTCATTTTGGTTGGGTAAGTCATTCTGTTTGAAAGCTGTTCGATACTGCCACGACTTTGCGGGGGGCACTTATGGCTTATGATCATATAAAATATCATTAGGCTATCGGAAAATACTTATCTTCCTATTTACTATGGCAGGCAGCTTCTGAAAGACAGGGGAGAGCATCCTGTTTTATACCACTTCTTTGAGTGGACACTGTTCCTGCTTGTCTTGAGTCTTATAGGAGGTGCTGTAATAGAGAATTTTTTTTATTGTGGTAAAATGTACAGAACATACAATTTACCATTTAACCATATTTAAGTGCACAGCTCAGTGGCATTCACTACATACACATGGTTGTACAACCATCACCACCCCCTCACTTCTCCAACTGAAATTCTGTTTCATTAAACACTAACATCCTATTACCCACTTCCCTAGCCACAGGCAACCTACTCTCTACGAAGCAGAATCGCACAGTATTTGTCCTTTCCATGACTGACTTATTTCACTTCGCACAATGACTTCAAGGATGATTTTTTAAAAGGACATTAAGTAATAGTCCATGGGGACATCATGTAATGTGTCTCATAATCAATTCCTGCCCACAAAATGAAGACTCGGTGAAACCTATAGAACATCTTACATTCTTCCAAGCAGGTTTCTCTCCGAAGCAAGGGAAATGTGCCAGTGACCAGGAAGGGATAGTAGCTACCTTTGTCACCTACTTGCGCCTTAGGTATATTGTCAGTCCAAATCAGAGATACAAAAGAACTGGGAAAAGTTTTAACGGAATAAGGCAAAAACATTGTTGAGTTTATAAATGATGAGATACAGACAGTTACTGATAAATCGTTAAGAGTGTAAACAGAATCCTAGGAGAGGGGTGGTTTGAAATAAATAATTGGTAAAGACTGGCACACATCAGTCAGAACAGGCAAAAGTCAGTTCTGGTAGTATTTCAATGGCCTATTGTGAGCAAATATTCCCCAAACCAGAAACTTACAAGAGCCATTTCACTTTGTTCATCATTCTTTGGGTGAGAAATTTGGGGATGGCCCTACTGGGGTTTCTCATGTGGCTGCACTGCGAGATCATCTGGGACTATGGTGTGATTGGGGAGGATGCTGACTCTTGGCTGGGAGCTCAGCTGGGGCTGTCCCTCCACTGACAGATGGGACCTCATTGTGTGGACTGAGTGTCCCTGAAAGGTGAAAAGCAGACTTGGGTTTTTGAAAATCACTCTGATGGCAGCTCAGAGGATGGACAAAGGAGAGTAACAGGGGTCAGAGAGACAAGATGAGACTTTTCGTTCAACAAACATTTTCTGAGTGCTGACTCTGTCAACACACTGAGACACTGAGGATTCAGTGAGGAGCAAACAAAGAAAAATTCCTGCCTTTGTAGAGTTTATATTTTACTGGGGAAAACATAATAAACAAAGAAAAGCACATAAATACATAGTGGAAGTGCTAAGGAAAAAGATCAAGAGTAGAAAGTGAAGTGATTGACCACTATTCTATGTAGGCTGATTAAGAAAGGCTTCTCTTGAAAGGGAGACAGACATTGAGGCAAGAACCGAAAGAAGTGAAGGCGAGAGCTGTGCAGACAGCTGGGAATAGCCTTCCTTGAGAGAAGGAATAGGCCTACCCTCCTAAGGGAGGGGCATGCTTCCCTTGATAGAGGAGCATCGAGATGAATTTGCCCAACGTAGAGCGGTAGAAGCCCAAGATGAAGCTGACCGGTTTTATAAGTCTTGATGGTCAGTTGGATCTGAGGAATGAGAAAAGGGAAGGAATTTGGTGTGACTGCCATATTTCTGGATTGGGCAAATACATAGGGGTGTCACAGAAGGAAAGAGGGAATACAGGAAGGGTGACACACCATGAAATCAATCTTGGACCTGTTGAGTCTGGTGTGCTGATGGAAATCCAGTAGAAATGCTTGTGGCCGCATGCATGTGGTGTGTATGTGTGTGTGTGCGTGTGTAGATGTGGTCCAAAGGTATGGGACATTAGCACTTTATTGAGATCATCTTCAGAGTTTGGCTATTCACTCATTATCTAATTTTTATTGAGAGCCAAATTCTATACTAAACCCTGGGTTTATACTAAGTCCCTGCCCATATGGAGCTTACAAGTGGACAGACAAAAAGCAAATAAACAACAAAATAACATAATTACAACTTGAAACATGATACAAGGGAAATAAACACAGTGCTAAGAGAATTACAGAACTTCTTAGGAAAAGGCCTCTCTGAGCTTATATTTTTGCTCAAATCTAAATGATAAAACAAAGCTATCCATGCATACTCTGGGGAAAGAGCTTGTTTTAAGTCCTTAAGAGAAAGCACAGAAGGTCCTGAGGAAAGTACCCAAAGATGCATTTGGAGAAATAAGCTGACCCGGGGTGATACAGGTCTGGTAGGCATTGACACAAACAAGTTGAAACATTTTTAAGAATGGCAGTGACAGGACCCAATTTTCAGTTTTAAAAAATTACCTTGTGTACTTGTGCGGTAAGGGGAAGTGGTTGGGGAGAGGCAGTCAAGGAAAGATGAGAGTGGGGTAATCCAAGTCAGGAAAAAACAGTAAATAAGGCTGTTGCAGCAAGGTGAAAGATAGGGCTTGGACTAGGTTAGGACAGAGAAAATAGAATCTGGAGATATATTTCAATACATTTTGGAGGTATAATGATGAGGATTTGGTGTGGGGAGTAAAACAGATAGAAAAAATGACTCTGAGATTTCTGCCTTGACCAGTTAGGTGTTTGGTGGAATTACATGGTTTATTTGGATGAGAAGACTGAAAAGGGACTTTGTGAGATGTGAGACTAGGAATTCTTTTGTGGATCTGTCACCTTTGAAATGCCCGAGAAGCTGTCAAGCAGGTAAAAGTATAGGGCTGAGCTCAGGGGAGAGATCTTCTCTGGGGATAAAACATTTGGAACCATACAGGTGAAATTAAAATCCATAGAGTATAGGAGATCACCTTGAGGCAGAAGAAAGAGAAAAGAACACCCTGGGAAATTTCAGCCGTAGGGGTGAGAAAAGAGGACAGGATGATAACCAAGACTGGATATATTTAACTAACAATATGAATTCTTGAGACAACTGATTAGAGTAAAAGACGTATTATGACATCATGGTAGAATTTTCCTGTGTACCCTTTGAACATACTTTTGCTTCACATTAAGTATTTTTATTTGGAGTCACATGCCCTATTTAAGTTATAGGGATATTTGTTATGAATTCAATTGTCTGTTGAATAAAAGAAAGTAACAGCTCTCCCCTCTTCCAGGTCATCTGTCTCTAAATTTGCGTAATGGAAAAAGGAAAGTCGGGGGGAAAGGGGGAGGTGGGGAGAGAGGCTTCTGAAGAATTAAAAAGAAAAAAGCGGTTTAATTTCAAATATTCAAGAACTGTCATTTCATAACATTGTCAACATGGTTCCTTTTTCATTTAAATGCCCCTTTGCCACAGTACAGTGCATTTGACAACTTTGCTAAGATATGCCTGCTGCTGCAAATCAACTGTTTTTTCATTACATAAAAACACTCGGAAACCAACACCAAGATAAGCAACTGCATTTGGGAGCAGAGAAAGGATATTAGCTTTGAGTTCCCTGTAAAACAAAATGATAAATACATACTGCTCCCGATCAAAAGGACTAAAAACAATTTTATTCAGTAGAAAGTGCATTTCATTTAGAGGTAGATGGGTGAGAGGGAAGAGAAAATTTGAACCATTTTAGATCAAAGTTGTAAATTAAAATAAAATAAGGCACCTCTTCACGAACCACAAACTTTTTTTTTGCCAGTGGTACCTTATTGTGCTCTCTCACTATAATGCAACAAACCAAACACCCTTACCTGCATTTCCCTAAGGATATAGATTTGAGCTCTATTCAGCAATAGATAGCAGAGGTTCATAAAAATGTCATCAAAAATGAGGATGGCATTTTCCTAAGTGTCCTCTAATTATCCATTTTATCTCCCTTCAATCGCTCTTATTTTTGCTACTCAAAATATTTCTGTGCAACATTTCCTCCATTTCAAGAAAGAAAATCACTAAATCTTAATCACTGCATCTTAGGAATTCCAAACTACCGTGCAGCCTAGAACAGGGAGGACATTCAAGCCTAAGACGGGGGGAATGCTGGATTATAATACTCCTTCAGCTGGGTGGGATGTGGTGCCCCCTCCAACATTACACACACACACTCAGATGAAACTCTCCCTCCTCCTAGATCAGCCCCTTTGAACAGATGTGCCCTGTAGACTTATGCGATGACCCCATCGGAAATAATGTGGGGTTGGGGAGAAGACTGCCTTCCTCTCCAGGAGAGCCTTTATTGTGTACTCCCCAATTAATGAGCCCCTGAGCCTCAAACTGGGCGTGTTATTACCCGTGTCTGCAAGGCTGGAGAAGAGAGAGCGGCCAGCCTCCCAGCGCCCCCCACCCCACCCCTCCGGGGCCATCAGCCCTAGCTCCCTCCGGGCCGGGCCGAGGCTGAGCTGGAGGAACCCGGCGGGGCTCCCGGCCGCGGTGCGGTGGGGAGAGCGGGACGCGGTCCGGTCCCGCGGCGGCGCGCCGCACACTTCCGGCGACGACTCGCAGCCCGGCTGGGAGGCGGGGCTTCCCATTGGCTGGAGGGCCGACGCCGCGCAGTCTGGGGGGGGCGGGGCGGGGCGGGGGGGGGCGGGGCGGGGCTGCGCGGGTTTCACTGCGCGTGCTCCCGCCGTGGGGGTCCCGCCTCGCCGCGCTTTTCCCGCGGAGCCGGCGGACGTCAGTGACAAGTTAACGGCCCCGCCGCGCTCCGGGCCAAACAGAACCTCGTTTGTGCCCGCAGCCTCCACCCCGACCTGCGGCCGCGGGGGGGGCGCCGCAGCCCGGGGCCTGGGCGCGGGCCGCCGGCCTTCCGCCGCCGCCGGGGGTCTCCCGGTCCCGGCGTCCAGCGGGCCCGCCGCCCGCCCCCCGCCCGGGGCCTGGGCGCCGCCACCGGACCGCGCGCTCTGCCGCCCGGCC